>CM054137.1:70537464-70542464 GCA_028751875.1 Rapana venosa | reverse complement strand
AACCAGACCAAACCCCCTAGTAGTTTACTTCATTCATTTAATGCATTCATGAACATGCCTTGGTTTATATGGAAGCAGTGACTTTGCCGGGGTGGGAGAGTGAGTCAACTGAATAACTTCTTCCTCTCTCTGTTTAGTTACTGCATTTATTTATAGACGTGTGTAGACAGAGCAATTAATCCGCACAGCTTACTATACACTCGGAATTCAGTTACAGTTTCCAAAACGGTAATTCCCGTTATGAATCATTCTGCTGACAGTCTTGGTAGTGCTGTGCTTTTATTCATGGCTGTGATTATTATTAGACGAAGTGAGTGAGTGTGTGTGTGTGTGTGTGTGTGTGTGTGTGTGTGTGTGTGTGTGAGAGTGTGTGTGTGTGTGTGTGTGTACGGGAGAGAGAGAGAGAGAGAGAGAGAGAGAGAGAGAGAGAGAGAGAGAGAGAGAGACTGATTTAGGTTGAGTGCTATCTTAGATTTGTTTACTAAAGACATATATACAGTGTTCAATATTAAGGTATATCAGGGATATTTTACCATTGTTGTCTGTCTTAAATTATGAGCGAGAGTTTCATGCAGTGCGCTGCCGCTAAGCACCTGACAAGTCAGACCCGGGGCATCCGACTTCGTCGAGGGAGAGAATGATCTTTTAAGTCTTCCTGGAGAAAAAAAGGCACGACTGGACTAAAATGACAACAAAAAAAGACAAGGAGGTGGTACGTAACAGGAAAACAACGAAACGAGCCAGTGACTGAACTATAATATAATCATCCTGTTCTTGTCAAGGGGGAATTCCCAGACATCGTCATACACTCATACACGCAGCACAGAGAAATAAAATTAGAAAAGCAATATCTTGAGCTCAGAGAAGACTGTAATCGGAGCTAAAATCAACGAATCATGCCCAAACCCAGCAACTTTAAAACATTTGATTTTTATGACAAAATTCATCGTCTTATTTCGAATTTAAAGGCAGACTTTAAAAAAAGTAGGAACTTAAATCAGTCGTGTATTTTTGTACAACTCAACAGTAATTTTTACACAAGCTGTTTGGTAAAATCAGAGCGGATGGTGGGGTATATATAAACTTTGAAACTGGTGTTAGTTAGGTGGTCCGTTGTGGATAGAGGGTTATCGAAATTCACAGAAATGTGTTCCACTTGTGGTGCTCATTTCGTTAATACCTCCCCACGTTTAGACTACTTTTTGTGTGTGGGGTGGGTTTTTTTATGGCGTCGCATGTGCACAAATCTTATCTTAGGCGAACCTCCGAGTTGTATTGGAGGAACGAAGGAAAAAAGACTAGGTCTACCTTTTTGTAACTTTTGTTTTTTTTAAGGGGGAAGGTTGAGAATTAGGGACACCCCCCCCCCCCCCCCCCCCCCCATCCCCCCATCCCACTCCCCCTGGTGTATTTAAATGACATTTCCAACTTGTACCAAAAATTCAATATCTAGCCGCTTCTGAAAACAGTAATTGTTGTCTGTCATATGCCTTATTTCGAATTTAAAGGCAGAATTTAAAAAAAAGTAGGAACTTAAATCAGTCAGGTGTGTAACTTAAAACATTCAATATCTAGCCGCTTCTGAAAACAGTCATTGTTGTTGTCTGTCATATGAACCAGAATGTTTGTTGCTTTACAAGATTCAGCGCTATATAAATTCCATACATTATTATTATTATTATATGAACCAGAATGCCGATAGGTGCCTGACAAGTCAGGCCCAGCGCATTCGACTTCAGCGTGGGAGAGAATTGTTATCTTTTAAGTCTTTCTGGGAAAGAAAAGGGCTGAAGAATGGATCCAGAAAACAGAAACTAGACAAGGAGGTGGTACGCAACAGGAAAACAACGAAACAAGCCAGTGAGTGAACTATATACCTTTTCTTGTCAAGGGTGAATTCCGAGACATCGTCATACACTCATATACGCAGCACAGAGAAATAAAATTAGAAAAGCAATATCTTGAGCTCAGAGAAGACTTTAATCGGAGCTAAAATCAACGAATCATGCCCAAACCCAGCAACTTTAAAACGTTTGATTTTTATGACAAAATTCATCGTCTTATTGCGAGTTTAAAGGCAGACTTTAAAAAAAGTAGGAACTTAAATCAGTCGTGTATTTTTGTACAACTCAACAGTAATTTTTACACAAGCTGTTTGGTAAAATCAGAGCGGATGGTGGGGTATATATAAACTTTGAAACTGGTAATAGTTAGGTGGTCCGTTGTGGTTACGAGGGTTATCGAAATTCGCAGAAATGTGTTCCACTTGTGGTGCTCATTTCGTTAATACCTCTCCACGTCTAGACTACTTTTTGTGTGTATGTGAGGTTTTTTTATATCGCTGAATGGGGCTACCTTGATTCATGGTGGGCAAAAATTGTCGCATGTGCACAAATCTCATCTTAAGTGAACCTCAGAGTTGTATTGGAGGAACGAAGGAAAAAAGTCTACCTTTTGTGTATTTTTTTTTTTAAAGGGGGAAGGCTGAGAATTAGGGACCCCTCCCCCCCCCTTCCCCCGCCGGGGTGTATTTAAATGACATTTCCAACTTGTAACAGAATTCACTATCTAGCCGCTTCTGAAAACAAATATTATAAAGTCTGGTATATGTCGTGCAGACGTGTGTGTGTGTGTGTGTGTGTTGTGTTGTGCACTTTTATTTTCAAACACTTGTATAATTCCATTTTACACGCTGTAATTGCAACTTCCATAATTGTAAATAAGAAATACCGTAATCAGATAGAACTTTCTTTGCTAAAATGAACATTCTGTTTATTTATTTATTTATTTATTTATTTTTTGCGGTTGGAGCTCCAAAGTTTACCATTGCCAAGTTTGTGTTTTGAATATGCGAAAATTTCTCCTTTAAAAAAAAAAAGCGAGCATTTTCATGAAAAATGTCCCTTCCTTGTATGGGTGTGAGTAACTACCCCGCTTATTTGTGATTATGTAGCTTAGATATTGTTCTTATGTACTTTTTTTCTTTAATTTTTTTTAATGCCATGCATTGGCCAGTTCATTACATTTACCTGTGTGTGTGTGTGTGTGTGTGCTTGCTTGCGTGCGTGCGAGAGAGAGAGAGAGAGAGAGAGAGAGAGAGAGAGAGAGAGAGAGAGAGAGAGAGAGAGAGAGGGAGAGTGACAAAGGTTTATTGTGATATGAGAGAGAGAGAGGAGGGGGTAAGGAAGCAGAATACAGATTGACAGAGGCAGATTAAGTCAGACTCAACCCCGAAGTCGGAATGCGGCTACCTTAATGGCGGGTAAAAACCGGTCGCGTACACAAAATCTCACCATTGATAAACCCAGGACTAGGTGGAGGCAAGGAACAGGGGGGAACATGTAAAAAAAAAGAAAGAAAAGAAGATCAAACCAAACAACAACTCAACAACATTAACTGTATAGTGTGTGTGCTTGCATCTGTCTCCTTCTGCAAGTAAACCTAATATCGAGTAACAAACTGACACGAGCCACTGACGTCCTCTCCTCTCCCTCTCCCCCTTTCCCCCAACACACCACACACACACAAACACAAACACAAACACAAAACACACACACCCCACACCACACACAAACACATATATATCTATATTTTATATATTTATTTTTTATGCATTAGGGAAAGGCACGCACGCCACACCCCACTAACACGCCCCGGCCCCACAGACACACCCCCCAAAAAAACCCTAACTCTTAACAACACAACACATCAAACACAATACAAACACCCTTTTCACACACGCAAAACTCCCTAAAACACACACCCAACCCCCCCCCTCCCCCCTTCCCCCCCCCACACACCACACACAACACCACAAAAACACAAAACACACCACAAAACACACACACCCCAAAACAACACAAGGGGCTATTACATGAACCCCCAGCTGTTGTAAAGAAAGGGCAAGAAAGGGGGACACAGCCAGAGCGACCCCATAATTATTGAAATTCAGCTGCAAACCCTATACAAGAGGAGAGAGAGAGAGAGAAAAGAATTTTGGAAGAGAGAGAGAGGGGAAAGAGAGAGAGAGAAGGGTTTGTGTTTTTTGGGGTGTGTGTGTTTTGGGGGTGGTGTGGGGGGGAATTTCCAGCCGGGTTTCTGAGGGTGTAACTGTAGGGAAACCCGGTTTTTCAGTAAAACTGTATGATTTTAAAGAAAGATACTCTAGATTTTAACATTCCCATAATTTTTCAACCTTGAAGCCCGAAAGTTTACGTATAAAAAATTAAAAACTACAGCAGTTTACTGGGGTAGAGGGAACTGGGGCATGTATGCATGTATGAAATACCAGCCGGTTGATTGGTTTTTAAATATATCATTTTATTCAACAGGTTTTCACCTTCCAAAAGGGCTGACGGACTTAAAGAATGAAAGATAAACTGTGATTTTAAAACGCTTTCGGCCCTTTAAAATACAAACACTGCACATATAAAGCAAAGTAGCCAACTTTCTTACCCGCATTTTATTTAAATTTTGTAATTTTTTATATTAAATTTTTTTAAGTATTTTAGGTGGATTTTCACTTTAAAGTAGGGGGAGTAACACCCGCGTTAAGTTTTTCCCCCCCCCTTAGAAAATAGGGGGCGGTTTTTATTCTACCCCGGATAAAATTTCCCCCCCCCCCCCCCCCCCCCCCCCCCCCCCCCCCCCACCCCCCCCCCCCCCCAAACTAAAACCAAAAAAAACGTTCCCCTATTTGTCACTTGGGCCAAAAGCTAAAAACCCTGGCTATGAAACAAGGCACAAAACCCGTTTTTAGTTATTTTAAAGGCTGAACCCGAAACGGGCAGGGGGCTTTTCCGAAAAAAAACCAAACCAAACCCTTAAATTTTTCCCTTTTACACACTGAAGCTTATTACATTTTGGGAGCTGCCAATTTATAGTTTACAAAAGGGGTTATTTTGGGTTTTGGTCGTTTAAAAAGGAAATCGGTTTTAAGTTTTTGGGTAAAAAAGCATTTTAAAGTTTTAAGGGTTTTTAAAAAGGGGAAAAGGGATAAA
>CM054137.1:70527464-70532464 GCA_028751875.1 Rapana venosa | reverse complement strand
ATCTGTCTCCTTCTGCAAGTAAACCTAATATCGAGTAACAAACTGACACGAGCCACTGGCGTCCTCTACTCTCCCTCTCCCCGTCCCCCAACACACAAAACACACACACACACAACACACACACACACACACACACACACACAAAAAACACACACAATACACACACACACACACACACCCAGAGAGAGAGAGACAATGACAATGACAATGACAAATCTTTTATTTCGAGATAATGAATAAGCACACATTGCTTTTTTACATCCATCCCCGCCCGTTAGGGATACATCTTAATAATAATAACCCAATACTATACAGCTCGCAATAAAAACAAGGGAAATAACCCTTTCAAAACAGCTCCCCCCCAACAACCCCCCCCCCCCCCCAAAAGCAAGTAATTAAAAGAAAATCCTAAGAATAATACCCCACCCCTACCCCCAACCCCCCAAAAAACCCTAACCAAAACAAACAAACAAACAAAAGAGAAGGAAAAACCAAACCAACAAAAGATGATAAAAAAGAGACAAACAACAACAAGAAGAACAAGAGCAACAACAAAGCCAAGAAAAATAACACAACCAAACTTAATAAGTCATAAAAAATAAACATCTACACATTGTCAATGGTACACATACTTGTTACACATAAATTATAAGATATTGAAATAGGCACTCATTAAAACTTAAGTACAGAGGCAAGTCCAATAAGTATTGAAAATATAAAAATATTAATCCTTCATCAGGATATACTATGACTATAAGCAGGACGATAAAAGGGGAGAGAGACAGAGACAGAGAGTGTTGTGTGTGTATTTCAGAGATAATATCCAATATATAAATCCCAAACAGTATGCGATCCCATCAACACTCATTTTAGATTATACTCGTTTCAAATTATATGTCATATAATGAAATAAATTTAATACCCATACATCCACACAATAAAAACAAGAAACAAACCAAGAAGAAATTAAAAACTATACAGTCGTTTAGGGAGAGAATATGGGTGGGTGAGTGAGTGAGTATTGTGGTGTGTGTGTGTGTTTGAGCGCCGCGCGCGCGTGTGTGTGTGTGTGTGTGTGTTGTGTGTGTTTGAGTGTGTGTGTGTGTGGGGGGGGGGGGTGGGGGGGGGGGGGGGGGGGGGGGGGGGGGGGGGGGGGGGTGTTTCAGGGATAATACTAAATATGTAATACTCACATAGCAAACACGATCAACACAAACACTTTTTAATTATGTTCATAATGCAAATGAATGTCATGGTAAAAAAAAATAAGAGCAATAACCCATACACTCTCATAAAAAGAGGGGGAAAAGCCAATAAAGTCATAAAAAGAACATCTACCATGTAAGTAATAGAAACAAATTCTTTTTTTCCAGGATAATGAATAAGTATTCATGTTCTTTTTTACATCCAGTCCCCGCCCATGGGGTCACATTAAAAATGCACTCATACTCTACTTTCCCAAACAGAAGAAGCAAAGGGAAAAAACTTTTTTAAAGAAAAAAAGAAGAAAGAAAAAAACCAAACAAACAAACAAACACAAACAACCCCAGACGAGCAAAGACAAAAACATACCCCAAAACCCCCCCCCCCACCCCCCCCCCCACCCCCAAAAAAAAAAAAAAAAAAAAAAAAAAAAGCAAGCAAACAAAACAAAAAAAAGAAAAAAGAAAAAAAACAAGAAAAAAAAAAACAAACCAAAAAACAACAACAACAACAAAAAAGCAGACAAAAACACCCTTCCAAATAAACAAACAAAAAACAAGAAAAAACAAGAACATCAAACAAACAAATGAGAAAAAAAAACCCTCAAAAACAAACAAATAACCAAAACAAAAAAAACAACAATAAAAAAACGAAAAAAAAAACCAGCACCGTTCCCACACCTTCCCCTTCACTCAACCACACACTACACACAACACACAACACACACACAAACAACACACACACACACACACACACACACACACATACACCAAACAAAAAACTAACAAGCGAAAAACCCAAACAAATCACCAACAAAGAACAAAGTAACAACTACAGCAATAAGAACAAAACATACACACACACACACACACACACACACACAACCCCACACACACACACACACACACAAGAGGGAGAGAGAGAGGGAGAGAGAGAGATTGAGATTTAGGTTGAGTGCTATCTTACATTAAAAAAAAAAAATCCACAACACGAATGTCACTCAACTCCTTCTTTGTAGTTGAACTCTCAGACAGCAGCCATTGTTGTCTGTCTTTAAGCGCCTGACAAGTCAGACCCAGCGCATCCGACTTCGTGGTGGGAGAAAATTGTTATCTTTTAAGTCTTCCTGGAGAAAAAAAAGGCAGGACTGGACTAAAATGACAAAAAAATAGACAAGGAGGTGGTACGTAACAGGAAAGCAACGAAACAAGCAAGTGACTGAACTATAATGGTCCTGTTCTTGTCAAGGGGGAATTCCCAGACATCGTCATACTCGCATACACGCAGCACAGAAAAATAAAATTAGACAATCAATATCTTGAGCTCAGAGAAGACTGTAATCCGAGCTAAAATCAACGAATCATGCCCAAACCCAGCAACTTTAAAACATTTGATTTTTATGACAAAATTCATCGTCTTATTTCGAGTTTAAAGGCAGACTTTAAAAAAAGTAGGAACTTAAATCAGTTATTTTTGTACAACTCAACTGTAATTTTTACACAAGCTGTTTGGTAAAATCAGAGCGGATGGTGGGGTATATATAAACTTTGAAACTGGTGTTAGTTAGGTGGTCCGTTGTGGATAGAGGGTTATCGAAATTCCCAGAAATGTGTTCCACTTGTGGTGCTCATTTCGTTAATACCTCCCCACGTCTAGACTACTTTTTGCGTGTATGTGAGGTTTTTGTTAAATATCGCTGAATGGGGCTACCTTGATTCATGGTGGGCAAAAATGGTCGCATGTGCACAAATCTTATCTTAGGTGAACCTCAGAGTTGTATTGGAGGAACGAAGGAAAAAAGTCTACCTTTTGTGTAACTTTTTTTTTTTAAAGGGGGAAGGCTGAGAATTAGGGACCCCCCCCCCCCCCTTCCCCCGCCCGGGTGTATTTAAATGACATTTCCAACTTGTAACAGAATTCACTATCTAGCCGCTTCTGAAAACAAATATTATAAAGTCTGGTATATGTCGTGCAGACGTGTGTGTGTGGATGTAAAAAAAACACATGAGTGCTTCTTCCATTATCCTCGATATAAAAGAATAAATAAATAATAAATAAATAAATGTGTGTGTGTGTGTGTGCGTGCGAGAGAGAGAGAGAGAGAGAGAGAGAGAGAGAGAGAGAGAGAGAGAATGACAAAGGTTTATTGTGATATGAGAGAGAGAGAGAGGAGGGGGTAAGGAAGCAGAATACAGATTGACAGAGGCAGATTAAGTCAGACTCAACCCCGAAGTCGGAATGCGGCTACCTTAATGGCGGGTAAAAAACGGTCGCGTACACAAAATCCCACCAGTGATAAACCCAGGACTAGGTGGAGGCAAGGAACAGGGGGGAACATGTAAAGAAAAAAAGAAGATCAAACCAAACAACAACTCAACAACATTAACTGTATAGTGTGTGTGCTTGCATCTGTCTCCTTCTGCAAGTAAACCTAATATCGAGTAACAAACTGACACGAGCCACTGGCGTCCTCTACTCTCCCTCTCCCCGTCCCTCAACACACACACACACACACACACACACACACACACACACACACACACACACACACACACACACACCCACACACCCACAGAGAGAGAGAGAGAGAGGGAGAGAGAGAGAGAGAGAGGGAGAGAGAGAGATTGAGATTTAGGTTGAGTGCTATCTTACATTAAAAAAAAAAATCCACAACACGAATGTCACTCAACTCCTTCTTTGTAGTTGAACTCTCAGACAGCAGCCATTGTTGTCTGTCTTTAAGCGCCTGACAAGTCAGACCCAGCGCATCCGACTTCGTGGTGGGAGAAAATTGTTATCTTTTAAGTCTTCCTGGAGAAAAAAAAGGCAGGACTGGACTAAAATGACAAAAAAATAGACAAGGAGGTGGTACGTAACAGGAAAGCAACGAAACAAGCAAGTGACTGAACTATAATGGTCCTGTTCTTGTCAAGGGGGAATTCCCAGACATCGTCATACTCGCATACACGCAGCACAGAGAAATAAAATTAGACAATCAATATCTTGAGCTCAGAGAAGACTGTAATCCGAGCTAAAATCAACGAATCATGCCCCAAACCAGCAACTATTAAAACATTTATTTTTTATGGACAAAATCCATCGTCATATTTCGCGTTTAAAGGCAACTTGAATAAAAGTAGGAACTTAAATCAGTTATTTTGTACAACTCAACATAAATTTTACACAACTGTTTGGTAAACATCAAGCGGATGTGGGGTAATATATAAAAACTTTGAAACTGTGTAGTTAGGTGGTCCGTTAGGAAGAGGTTATCGAAATTCCCAGATATTGTTCCACTTGGTGCTCATTTCGTTATAACCTCCCCACGCTAGAACTATCTTTTTGCGTGTATGGTGATGGTTTTTTTAAATAAACGCTTAAAGGGCAACCTTGATTCATGGTGGGGTGGGCAAAAATGGTCGCTATGTGCACAAATCTTATCTTAGGTGAACCTCAGAGTTTGTATTGGAGAACGAAGGAAAAAAGACTACCCTTTGTGTAACTTTTTTTTTTTAAAGGGGAAGGCCTAGAATTAGGGACACCCCCCCCCCCCCCCCTTCCCCCCCCGGTGTATTTAAATGACAATTTCCACCTTGAAACAGATCACTAATCTAGCCGCTTCTGACAACAAACATTATAAAGTCTGTTATATGTCGTGCAGACGTGTGTGTGTGTTGTTTGTCACTTTATTTTCAAACACTTTGATATAATTCTATTTTAACCACGCTGTAATTGCAACTTCTATAATTGTAATAAGAAATACCGTAATCAGCTAGAACTTTCTTTGCTAAAAATAA
>CM054137.1:70512464-70524964 GCA_028751875.1 Rapana venosa | reverse complement strand
GTGTAACTCAACTGTAATTTTTATACACACGTTTGGTAAAAACAGAGCGGATGGTGGTAAATATAAACTTTGAAAACGATATCATTTAGGTGTCGTTTGTGGATACCGAGGGTAACGAAAGTCGCAGAAATGCGTGCCACTTTTGGTGCTCATTTCGTTAATACCTCCCCACGTCTAGACTACTTTTTGTGTGTATGTGGGGTGGGTTTTTTTTTATATCGCTGAATGGGGCTACCTTGATTCATGGTGGGCAAAAATTGTCGCATGTGCACAAATCTTATCTTAGATAAACCTCGGGGTTGTAATGGAAGAACGAAGGAAAAAAGACTTTTGTGTAACTTAAAACATTTTTTTTTAAGGGGGAAGGTGGAGAACTAGGGACCCCCCTCCACCCTCACCCCCCGCCCCCCCCACCCCCCCCCTTGCCCCCCCCCCGGGTGTATTTAAAATGACATTTCCAACTAGTACCAAACTTCAATTATCTGCCGCTTCTAAAACAATCATTTTGTTGTCTGTCACATACCCGTAGAAAATGCCGATAGTGCCTGAGAAGTCATGCCCATGCATTCGAATTCTGCGAGGAGAGAATTGCATCTTTTAAGGTCTTTCTGTAAAGAAAAGCTACGAATGACCCGATAAAACAGAAAAAGACAAGGATGTGTACGTAACAGAACAACAACGAAACAAGCAAGTGACTGAACTATAATTGTCCTTTCTTGTCAGGAAATTCCCAACACACATCGACATACACGCATACACGCAGCACAGAGAAAAAAATTAGAACAATCAATATCTTGAGCTCAGAGAAGACTGTAATCGAGCAAAAATCAACGAATCATGCCCCAAACCCGCAACTTTAAAACATAGATCTTTAAGACAAAATTCAACGTCTTATATCGAAATAAAGGCAGACTTAAGAAAAGTAGGAACTTAAATCAGATCGTGTATTTTGTACAACTCAACAGTAATTTTTACACAACTGTTTGGTAAATCAGCGGATGGTGGGGTATATATAAAACTTTGAAACTGGTATAGTTCGGTGGTCCGTTGTGGTAACGAGGTTATCGAAATTCACAGAAATGTGTTCCACTTGTGGTGCTCATATCGGTAAAACTCTCCACGACTAGACGACTTTTTGTGTTTATGTGAGGTTTTTTTTAAATCGCTGAATGTGGGCTACCATGATTCAGGTGCCAAAAATGTCGCATGTGCACAAATCTCATCTTAGGTGAACCTCTGATTGTAATGGAGGAACGAAGGAAAAAAGTCCTACCTTTTGTGTATTTTTTTTTTTAAACGGGGAAGGCTGAGAATAGGGACCCCCCCGCCCCCCCCCTCCCCCCGCCGGGGTGTATTTAAAATGACATTTCCAACTAGTAACAGAATTCACGATCAAGCCCTTCTGAAAACAAATATTATAAATTCTGGTATATGTCGTGCAGACGTGGTGTTGTGTTTGTGTAGTGCACTTTTATATTTTCAAAAACACTTGTATAATTCTATTTTACAACGCTGTAATTCAACTTCTATAATTGTACTAAGAAAACCGTAATCAGATAGAACTTATTTCGCAAATGAACAATCAGTTTATTTATCTTATTTATTTTTTTGCGGTTGGAGCTCCAAAGTTTACGATTGCCGGTTTGTGTTTTGAATTCATCAACAATTTCTCCTTTAAAAAAAACAAAAACGAAGCATTTTCATGAAAAATGTCCCATCCTTAGTATGGGTGTGAGTAACTACCCCCCTTATTTGTGAATATGAGCTTAGATATTGTTCTAAATGTACTTTTTTCTTTAATTTTTTTAAAAATGCCATGCATTGGCCAGTCATAATAACTTTGCCTTTGGTGTGTGTGTGTAGTGAGAGATGTCCATCAAGAGAGAGAGTAGAGAGAGAGAAGAGAGCGAGAGAGAGAGAGAGACAACGGTTATTGTGATATGATAGAGAGAGGAGGGGGTAAGGGAAGCAGAATACAGATTGGACAGAGGCAGCTTAAGTCAGACCCACCCCCGCCGATCAGAATGCGGCGCTACTAAAAGTGGGTAACAAAACGTTCGCGTTACGCCAAAATCCACCATTGATAAAACCTCCAGACTATGGAAGGCAAGGACAGGGGGAACATGTAATCAAAAAAAAGAAAAGAAGATCAACCACACAACAACCAACAACAATAACTGTATAGTTAGTGGTGCTTGCATCTGTCACCTCTGCAAGTAAACCTAATTTCCGAGTAACAAACTGACAATCGAGCCACTGACGTTCCTCTCCTCTCCCTCTACCCGTCTCCCAACACACACACACACCCCACATCACACACACACAACACACACACACCACACACCACACATAAACACATATAAAAATAAATATATAAATAAATATATATATATCATATAGGATCCACGCACGCACACAACACACTAACACGCACGCACACACAGCCACACAAGACTCAACACACACACAAACCTAACTCTAAACCACACACAACACACCACACACAATACAAACAAACCCTCAACACATCCCACACTCACTCCCTCACAACACTCCAACCACCCCCCTATAGAAAACATTATGATAAATAATCAAACCCCATCCCCCCACCACAAAACACCACTCACACACACACCCACACAAACACACACACACACCCACACACAACACACCAGACACACACAACCCCACTCAACAGAG
Organism: Rapana venosa; assembly: GCA_028751875.1. NCBI lineage: Eukaryota > Metazoa > Mollusca > Gastropoda > Neogastropoda > Muricidae > Rapana > Rapana venosa. The sequence continues at coordinate 70,522,264 of CM054137.1, read as the reverse complement.
GGGCTAATACATGAACGCCAGCAGATGTAGCAAGGCAATAAGAGGACACAGCAGAAAGCAAGCAAAAATAATTGAAACTACACAGGCTATTGTATACGAGGAGAGAGAGAGAAGAGGAGAGAAGAGAGAGAGAGTAGAAAGAGAAGAGAGAGAGAGAGTAAATGGGCATGTACATATGTATAATATAAGATATAATAAAAATATGATATATAATATATATATATAATATATAATATATATATAATTATATACACAATAAATATATTGGGGTTGTGGGGGGGGTTTTTGTGTGTGTGTGTGTGAGAGAAATAACCAGCCAGTCTGATGGTGTCACTGTATGCAACATGTTTCAGTCACTGAACAGACTAAAAGAAAGATAGCTCTAATCTATACACTTACATAAGTACAACCTTGAAGACCGAACACTGTACGTATATAAAATGAAACTACAGCAGCTAAACTAGAGTAGAGGAAAACTGTGGCATGTATGCTAATACCACCAGGGTCTGATGGTGTCACTATAAACCTATAAGCAACAGTATTTCAGCCATACAGAGACTGACGACTAAAAGAAAGAAAGATAGCTGTAGATCTAATACACATACGGCCTTGAATACAAACCCTGCACATATACCATGTAGCCTAAGCTTGCTTACCAGCATGTATATGTAATGTAATGTAAAACCAGTTAATTTAAATGGGAGAAAGTTGAGAATTATGACCCCCCCTCCCCCCTCCCACCACCTCCCCTGTTGTATTTAAACTGAACATTTCCAACTTAGTGCCAAAAAATCAATATCAAGCACTTCTTAAAACAGTAATTGTTGTCTTCTGTCACATGAACAGAATGCCGATAGTGCAACCTACAAGTCAGGCCCAAAGCGCATTGCGACTTGGGCATGGGAGAGAATTGTATAAATCTTCCGTGAAAGAAAAGGGCTGAAGATGGACCCAGACACAGAAAATAGACAAGGAGAGGTACGTATTAGGAAAGCAACGAAACAAGCAAGTGACTGAACTATAAATGGTCCTGTTCATGTCAAGGGGGAATTCCCAGACATCGCATACATGCAGGCCACAGAGAAATAAATTAGACAAGCAATAAACTTGAGCTCAGAGAAGACTGTAATCCGATACAAAATCAACGAAATCATGCCCCAAACCCAGCAGACATTAAAACATTTGAATTTATACAAAATTCTCGTCTTATTTTCGCGTTTAAAGCAGAATAAATAAAAAAAGTAATAATTTAAATCAGTCGTGTATTTTTGATACAACTCAACTGTAATTTTTACAACAAGCTGTTTGTAAAATCAGAGCGGATGGTGGTATATATAACTTGAATACGTAATATTAGGTGGTCCGTTGTGGTTACAGGGTTATCGAAGTCCTCAGAAATGCGTGCCACTTGTGTGCCCATTACGTTAAACCTCTCCACGTCTAGACTACTTTTATGTGTGTATGTGAGTTTTTTTTTTTATATCGCCGTGAATGCGCTACCTATCATGGTTGGGCAAAAATGTCCGCATGTGCACCAATCACATCTTAGTGAACTCAAGAGTTGTATTGGCGGAACGAAGTAAAAAAGTCTACCATTTGTATAACATTTTTTTATTTTTATAAAGGGGGAAGGTTGAACAAGGGAACCTCCCCCCCCCCCCCCCATCCCCCCCCTCCCCCGCCCCGGGTGGTATTTAAATTGACAAATATCCAACTTGTAACCAAACAAATCAATATCTAGCCGCTTCTGAAAACAATCATAGTAGTAGCCTTGTCATAAATGAACCCAGAATCGCCGATAGGTGCCAGAGAAGACAGCCCAGTGCAATCGACTTCAGCGTGGGAGAGAATTGTTATCTTTAAGTCTTCCCGGGAAAAGAAAAGGCTGAAGAATGGACCAGAAAACAAAAAATATACAAGGAGGTTGTACGTAACAGTAAAACAACGAAACAAGCCAGTGACAGACTATAATATAATCCATCCTGTCTTGTCACGGGGGAAATCCCATACAATCGACATACACTCAACAACGCACACAGAGTAATAAAATAGAAAAGCAATATCTTGAGCTCAAGAAGAACAGTAAACCGAGCTAAAAAATCAGCAAATCAGCCCAAACCCAGCAACTTTAAAACGTTTAATTTTTATGACAAAAATAACATCGACATATTCGATTAAAGGCAGTCTTTAAAAAAAGTAGGAACTTAAATCAGTTATTTTTGTACAACTCAACTGTAATTTTTACACAACTGTTTGGTAAAATCATAGCGGATGTGTGGGGTATATATAAACTTTGAAACAGTAAATTAGTAGTGGCCGTTTGGTTAAACGAGGGTTCTCGCAATTCGCAAAATGAGTTCCACCTTGTGGGTGCTCATTTCGGTTAAACCTCTCCACGCTAGACTATTTTTGTGAGAATGTGAGGGTTTTATTCAATATCGCTGAATGGGCTACTTGATTCATGTGGGCAAAAATTGGTCGCATGTGCACAAATCTCATCTTAGGTGAACCTGGGAGTTGTATTGGAGGAACGAAGGAAAAAAGTCTACCTTTAGTGTAACTTTTTTTTTTAAAAGGGGGAAGGCTGAAGAATTAGGACACCCCCCCCCCCCCCCCCCCCCCCCCCCCCCCCTGTCTCCCCCCGCCCGGGTGTAAATGAATGACATTACCAACATGTAACGAATTCACTATCTAGCCGCATCTAAAACAATGATGATAAAGTCTGTATAATTACGTGCATAGGGTGTGTGGTGTGGAGAAAAAAAAAACACATCATGATTGCTTATTCCATTATCCACGATAATAAAAGAATAAAATAAATAATAAATAAATAAATGTGTGTGTGTGTGTTGCAAGAAGAGAGAGAGAGAGAGAGAGAGAGAGAGAGAGAGAGAGAGAGAGAGAATGACAAAGGTTTTATTGTGATATGAGAGAGAGAGAGAGGAGGGGGTAAGGAAGCAGAATACAGATTGACAGAGGCAGATTAAGTCAGATTCAACCCCGAAGTCGGAATGCGGCTACCTTAATGGCGGGTAAAAAACGGTCGCGTACGCAAAATCCCACCATTGATAAACCCAGGACTAGGTGGAGGCAAGGAACAGGGGGGAACATGTAAAAAAAGAAAAAGAAAAGAAGATCAAACCAAACAACAACTCAACAACATTAACTGTATAGTGTGTGTGCTTGCATCTGTCTCCTTCTGCAAGTAAACCTAATATCGAGTAACAAACTGACACGAGCCACTGACGTCCTCTCCTCTCCCTCTTCCCGTCTCCCAACACACACACACACACACACACACACACACACACACACAATACCTATATATATATATTGTCTCAGTTATATATATATATATATATATATATATATATATATATATATATATATATGTGCATACATGCACGCACGCACGCACGCACGCACACACACACACACTAACACGCACGCACGCACAGACACACACACACAAACCTAACTCTTAACACACACAACACACCACACACAATACAAACACACCCTCACACACGCACACTCCCTCACTCACACCAACCTCCCCCCTCCCCTTCCCCCCCCCCCCACCACACACACACACACACACACACACACACACACACACACACACACACACACACACACACACACACACACACACACAGAGGGGCTATTACCTGAACACCAGCTGTTGTAAGCAAGTAAGGGGACACAGCCAGAGCGAGCCATAATTATTGAAACTACAGCAGCTAACCTATACGAGAGAGAGAGAGAGAGAGAGAGAGAGAGAGAGAGAGAGGAGAGAATTGTGCATGTACACATGTATATATATACCTCATATATATATATGTGTGTGTGTGTGTGTGTGTGTGAATACCAGCCAGGGTCTGATGGTGTCACTGTATGGAACAGGTTTCAGTCACTGAGACTGACTTAAAGAAAGATAGCTCTAGATCTATACACTTACATAAGTTACAACCTTGAAGACCGAACACTGTACGTATATAAATTGAAACTACAGCAGCTTACTAGGGTAGAGGGAACTGTGCATGTATGCATGTATGAGAATACCAGCCAGGGTCTGATGGTGTCACTATATCATGTATTCAACAGGTTTTTCAGCCTTCAGTGACTGACGGACTTAAAGAAAGAAAGATAGCTGTAGATCTACACGCTTACGGCCTTGAAGTACAAACACTGCACATATACGCATGTAGCCTAAGCTTGCTTACCAGCATGTATATGTATGTACCGTAAAATCCCTAGCATAAGCCCACCATCTAGCAAACGCCCACCCCCCACTTGGGGCCAAAAGTTGTGCACAGGGGTAACTACCCAGCAAACGCCCACCCTGCTTTTTTCAAAGAGACTAGGCTCACTTTCACTCAGATTTGTGCAGTCATCTTTTTCCCCTTTACCTTTTCGTGTTTCTTTCCTTTTTTCTTATTCTTTGTCCCCTCTCCTCACTCCCACCCATCCCCGACAAAGTGAATTAAAATTACGTCATGCTTTTTCCACTGACGTCTTTTGTTTGTCAGTGACGTACCGGTACTTTGACGACGCTTCCTGGTGGCCGGAAGTTGGTTCTTGAATCTCTCTGTGCCATTTTTGCAAAATGCCGAAGGGACAGTCTTACACTGTGTCTTTCAAATTGCAAGCCCTCCAGTATCTGGATAACGAAGCATGTGGAATGTTTCAGAGTGTGCCCGTGAATTTTCTGTGGATAGGAAGAGGATCAGGGGATGGAGTGAAAACAGAGATAGACTTGAACAGCAGTACGGAAAAGACAAACAAAAACGGAAACTGTCGGAAGGACCAGCAGTTAGATCTGAACATGTCGACCAAGTCTATCTATCTATCTATCTTGTCCCGTATCTGACGACCGTGGGGGCACACCCTCAAAGACTCAACCAAGGTGTGCTGCGTTATCTGGAAGATGAAAGGTCTGAAGGCAGGGTAGTGCGAAACAAGGACTTACAACGGAAAGCGATGGAACTGGCAGGTGCTTTCAATGGGGTGGGCTTCTTGGCATCAGACATGTGGTTAAGTCGTTGGAAACAGCGCCACTTGGTGTCTTGTAGACAGGGAACCAGCTCAAGCCAAAAGGTCCCTGCAGACTTTGAAGATCAACTTATACAGTTCCGACGGAACGTTCTGCGACTACGTCATCGCCATGGTTATCCTCTGTCCAACATCATGAACATGGATCAGACGATGGTCCCGTTTGACATGATGCCAGCCCGTACCAACAAGAAGAAAGGTGCCAAACAAGTTAGAATCAAGAGCACAAAGGCTGTAAAACGAGGCTTCCCGGTGGCACTTACAGCGGCAGCGGATGGAACCAAATTGCCAGCTTTTGTGATCCTGCGAGAGTGAAATGGGAACATTCCACCCCCAGGTTTTTTTGCAGCTGAGAGTGCCAGACAATGTTCGTGTATGTGCGACAGCCAATGGCTGGATGACCAGAGACACCATCATTGCCTGGATTCAGCGTGTCCTTGGGCCATCTGACGAACGCCGTCTCCTGCTTCTGGACTGTTACAGTGCCCATAGGACTCAGGAAGTCAGGGACGCACTTCAAGCGCAGCAAGTGGACACCATGTTCATTCCTGCAGGCTGCACCCCTTTGGCACAGCCAGCGGATGTGACTCTTGCCAAGCCTTTTAAGGACTCCATCAGAGATTGCTGGGTGGAGTGGATGAGGGAACCCAGGCCACCGACTGCTGCTGGCAACCTCAGGCAGGCCACCAGACAAGACGTCATCAACTGGGTCAGCAGGGCGTGGGACAACATTCGACCCCAAACGATCGATAAATCGTTCCTGAGGTGCGCCATATCCAACGCCATGGATGGATCTGAGGACGACGAAGTGCTGGAATGGTTTCCGGACGAGATCGGCGCTGTCCTGCCTTGTGTTAATGGCAATGCACCTGGTCCAGAAGAGCCAGAGAGTGAGGACGACGGGGCCCAGGATGACAACCTGGATGAGAGCGACGCCGATGCAGACTTTGAGGGACTGGAATAAGTACCGGTACTAAGACTGAACCTGTTTACCTCAGCTAGGCAGTTAGCAAGATGAGTTCATGTGTTAATGAGTGCTGTTCGTGTTTTTTCGAGTTTCTGTTTCTTTTTTTTCTGTTTGTGGGTTTTTCTTTCTCCGAAAGATTGGGCCTTTTGAAGACAAAATCCAAGTTCAGTTGACGTTTCATTTCAAAGACGATCGTGTAATTTTTTCCCTGTACAGAAAGAAAGGACTTCATTGGTGTTGACATTTCGACATTTGACCAAGTTTTTTTTTCCTGGAATTGTGTTCTTATTGTTTGTCCTTGCAAAGGTCTGGCGATTTTCTTTTTACTTTATAAATAGAATGACAGAAATCATGCTCGTGTTGTTTTCACAAGAGCCAGCCCTCTCTCTCTCTCTCTCTCTCTCTCTCTCTCTCTTTCATCTCTCTCTCTCTCTCTCCCCTCTCTCTCTTCTTCTCTCTCTCCTTTGCCTCAAAGTCGCTTTTTTTTCCCTTTTTTCCTTCACTTCTATCACCACGACTAACTTACATCTTTCGGGGTTTGTTTTCACCAATTACACGGTTGACCAAAATTACTTCTGCAAGGGTCCATCCCTACAAACGCCCACCCCCCTTTGCCCTAAATCAGCACAGGGGGTGGGCGTTTGCTAGGATTTACGGAATTGATAAAGTTATTTAAGTATTCAGTGATTTCACTTATGTAGGGAGAGTAACACCTGCGTTATTTTCCCCCCACTAGAAACATAGAGGCGTTTCTTCTACCAGATAAATACCCCCCCCCCCCCCCCCCCCCGCCACACACACACCAAACAAACACGATCTCTATTTAGTCATCTTGTCCAAAAGCTAAGAACCCTGTCTATGAAACAAGGCACAACCAGTTCTAGTTATTTTGATGGCGTGAACAGAAACTGTCAGGAACTGTGTCAGAAAAAATACCAAACCACCATTAATTTTACCTGTGACACACTGACGCTTATTACATGTTTGGCAGCTGCCAAGTCATAGTTTACTACTGGTGTTATTTTGAGGTTGGTTGGTCGTTTAAAAACGAACTCGTGTAATGGTTATGAGTAAATGCATATTATGTATGTTAAGGGTTAATAAGGGGAAAGGCGATAAAAGATTTTTTTTTTTTTTTTTTTTGGCTGGGGGACTTTTTTTGAACTCTTTTCCCCGTAACACGAAAAAAAATGTGTAAAAAGAAAAAAAAATCAAAATTGACTCCTATTTGATACAACTGTACACACACACACACACACACACACACACACCCCCACCACACACCCACACACACACACACAGACACACACAAACACACACACACAAACACACACACATACACACACACACATACATACACACACACACACACACACACACACACACACACACACAACACACACACACACACCACAAAACACACACTAGTGACAAACACACACACACAAATGACAAACACACAACACACAAAACACACACACACACAAGTGACAAACACACACACACACACACAAAAGTGACAAAAAACACACACAAGTGACAAAAAACACACAAACACACACACACACACACCCAGAGAGAGAGAGAGAGAGGGGAGAGAAGAGAGAGAGAGAGAGAGAGAGAGGGTTTAGGTTGAGTGCTATCTTACATTAAAAAAAAAAAATCCACAACACGACTGTCACTCAACTCTTCTTTGTAGTTGAACTCTCAGACAGCAACCATTGTTTGTCTTCTTAAATTATGAGCGAGAGTTCATGCAGTGCCCCTGCCGTTAAGCGCCTGAAAGTGAGACCCAGCGCATAGACTTCGTGGTGGAGAGAATTGTTATCTTTTAAGTCTTCCCTGGAGAAAAAAAAGGCAGGACTGGACTAAAATGACAAAAAAATAGACAAGGAGTTGGTACGTAACGGGAAAAAACCCGAAACAAGCCAGTGACTGAACTATATATAATCATCCTGTTCTTGTCAAGGCGGAATTCCCAGACATCGTCATACACGCAGCACAGAGAAATAAAATTAGACAAGCAATATCTTGAGCTCAGAGAAGACTGTAATCCGAGCTAAAATCAACGAATCATGCCCAAACCCAGCAACTTTAAAACATTTGATTTTTATGACAAAATTCATCGTCTTATTTCGAGTTTAAAGGCAGAATAAAAAAAAAGTAATAATTTAAATCAGTCGTGTATTTTTGTACAAACTCAACTGTAATTTTTACACAAGCTGTTTTTGTAAAATCAGAACGGATGGTGGGGTATATATAAACTTTGAAACTGGGTAAGTTAGGTGGTCCGTTGTGGTTACGAGGGTTATCGAAAGTCGCAGAAATGCGTGCCACTTGTGGTGCTCATTTCGTTAATACCTCTCCACGTCTAGACTACTTTTTGTGTGTATGTGAGGTTTTTTTTATATCGCTGAATGCGGCTACCTTGATTCATGGTAGGCAAAAATTGTCGCATGTGCACAAATCTCATCTTAGGTGAACCTCAGAGTTGTATTGGAGGAACGAAGGAAAAAAGTCTACCTTTTGTGTAACTTTTTTTTTTTTTTTTTAAAGGGGGAAGGTTGAGAACTAGGGACCCCTTCCCCGCCCGGGTGTATTTAAATGACATTTCCAACTTGTAACAGAATTCACTATCTAGCCGTTTCTGAAAACAATGATGATAAAGTCTGGTATATGTCGTGCAGACGTGTGTGTGTGGATGTAAAAAACCACATGAGTGCTTATTCCATTATCCCCGATATAAAAGAATAAATAAATAATAAATAAATAAATGTGTGTGTGTGTGTGTGTGTGTGTGTGCAGGAGAGAGAGAGAGAGAGAGAGAGAGAGAGAAGAGAGAGAGAGAGAGAGAGGAGATATGAGAGAGAGAGGAGGGGGGTAAGGAAGCAGAATACAGATTGACAGAGGCAGATTAAGTCAGACTCAACCCCGAAGTCGGAATGCGGCTACCTTAATGGTGGGTTAAAAAACGTCGCGTACACAAAATCTCACCAGTGATAAACCCAGGACTAGGTGGAGGCAAGGAACAGGGGGGAACATGTAAAAAAAAGTAAGAAAAGAAGATCAAACCAAACAACAACTCAACAACATTAACTGTATAGTGTGTGTGCTTGCATCTGTCTCCTTCTGCAAGTAAACCTAATATCGAGTAACAAACTGACACGAGCCACTGACGTCCTCTCCTCTCCCTCTTCCCGTCCCCAACACACACCACACACCACACACACACACACACACACACACACACACACACACACACATACACACACACACACACACACACACACACACACACACACACACACACACACGCACACAATATATATCTATATCTCTCTCTCTCCGTCTCTCTCTCTCTCTCTGTCTCCTCTCTCTCTCTCTCTCTATATATATATATATGTGCATACATGCACGCACGCACACACACACTAACATGCATGCACGCACAGACACACACAAACCTAACTCTTAACACACACACCACACCACACAATACAAACACACCCTCACACACAATACAAACACCACCCCTCACACACATCAAACACACACACACACACACACACACACACACACACACACACACCACCACCTCCCCCTCCCTTCCCCCACCACACACACACACACACACACACACACACACCACACACACACACACACACACACACAGAGGCTATTACCTCAACACCAGCTGTTGTAAGCAAGTAAGGGGACACAGCCAGAGCGAGCCATAATTATTGAAACTACAGCAGCTAACTATAGGAGAGAGAGAGAG
>CM054137.1:70508205-70510705 GCA_028751875.1 Rapana venosa | reverse complement strand
CCAGAGAGAGAGAGAGAGAGAGAGAGAGAGAGAGAGAGAGAGAGAGAGAGAGAGATTTAGGTTGAGTGCTATCTTACATTAAAAAAAAAAAATCCACAACACGACTGTCACTCAACTCCTTCTTTGTAGTTGAACTCTCAGACAGCAACCATTGTTGTCTGTCTTAAATTATGAGCGAGAGTTTCATGCAGTGCGCTGCCGTTAAGCGCCTGACAAGTCAGACCCAGCGCATCAGACTTCGTGGTGGGAGATAATTGTTATCTTTTAAGTCTTCCCTGGAGAAAAAAAAGGCAGGACTGGACTAAAATGACAAAAAAATAGACAAGGAGTTGGTACGTAACGGGAAAAAAACCGAAACAAGCCAGTGACTGAACTATATATAATCATCCTGTTCTTGTCAAGGCGGAATTCCCAGACATCGTCATACACGCAGCACAGAGAAATAAAATTAGACAAGCAATATCTTGAGCTCAGAGAAGACTGTAATCCGAGCTAAAATCAACGAATCATGCCCAAACCCAGCAACTTTAAAACATTTGATTTTTATGACAAAATTCATCGTCTTATTTCGAGTTTAAAGGCAGAATAAAAAAAAAGTAATAATTTAAATCAGTCGTGTATTTTTGTACAACTCAACTGTAATTTTTACACAAGCTGTTTGGTAAAATCAGAGCGGATGGTGGGGTATATATAAACTTTGAAACTGGTAATAGTTAGGTGGTCCGTTGTGGTTACGAGGGTTATCGAAAGTCGCAGAAATGCGTGCCACTTGTGGTGCTCATTTCGTTAATACCTCTCCACGTCTAGACTACTTTTTGTGTGTATGTGAGGTTTTTTTTTATATCGCTGAATGCGGCTACCTTGATTCATGGTGGGCAAAAATTGTCGCATGTGCACAAATCTTATCTTAGGTGAACCTCAGAGTTGTATTGGAGGAACGAAGGAAAAAAGTCTACCTTTTGTGTAACTTTTGTTTTTTTTTTTAAAGGGGGAAGGTTGAGAACTAGGACCCCCCCCCCCCCCCCCCCCCATCCCCCCCCTCCCCCGCCCCGGGTGTATTTAAATGACATTTCCAACTTGTACCAAACATTCAATATCTAGCCGCTTCTGAAAACAATCATTGTTGTTGTCTGTCATATGAACCAGAATGCCGATAGGTGCCTGAGAAGTCAGGCCCAGTGCATTCGACTTCAGCGTGGGAGAGAATTGTTATCTTTTAAGTCTTTCTGGGAAAGAAAAGGGCTGAAGAATGGACCCAGAAAACAGAAAATAGACAAGGAGGTGGTACGTAACAGGAAAACAACGAAACAAGCCAGTGACTGAACTATAATATAATCATCCTGTTCTTGTCAAGGGGGAATTCCCAGACATCGTCATACACTCATACACGCAGCACAGAGAAATAAAATTAGAAAAGCAATATCTTGAGCTCAGAGAAGACTGTAATCGGAGCTAAAATCAACGAATCATACCCAAACCCAGCAACTTTAAAACGTTTGATTTTTATGACAAAATTCATCGTCTTATTTCGAATTTAAAGGCAGACTTTAAAAAAAGTAGGAACTTAAATCAGTTATTTTTGTACAACTCAACTGTAATTTTTACACAAGCTGTTTGGTAAAATCAGAGCGGATGGTGGGGTATATATAAACTTTGAAACTGGTGTTAGTTAGGTGGTCCGTTGTGGTTACGAGGGTTATCGAAATTCGCAGAAATGTGTTCCACTTGTGGTGCTCATTTCGTTAATACCTCTCCACGTCTAGACTACTTTTTGTGTGTATGTGAGGTTTTTTTTAAATATCGCTGAATGGGGCTACCTTGATTCATGGTGGGCAAAAATTGTCGCATGTGCACAAATCTTATCTTAGGTGAACCTCAGAGTTGTAATGGAGGAACGAAGGAAAAAAGTCTACCTTTTGTGTAACTTTTTTTTAAAGGGGGAAGGCTGAGAATTAGGGACCCCCCCCCCCCCCCTTCCCCCCGCCGGGTGTATTTAAATGACATTTCCAACTTGTAACAGAATTCACTATCTAGCCGCTTCTGAAAACAAATATTATAAAGTCTGGTATATGTCGTGCAGACGTGTGTGTGTGGATGTAAAAAAAACACATGAGTGCTTATTCCATTATCCTCGATATAAAAGAATAAATAAATAATAAATAAATAAATGTGTGTGTGTGTGTGTGTGTGTGTGTGCAAGAGAGAAGAGAGAGAGAGAGAGAGAGAGAGAGAGAGAGAGAGAGAGAGAGAGAGAGAGAGAGAGAGAGAGAGAGAGACAAAGGTTTATTGTGATATGAGAGAGAGAGAGAGAGGAGGGGGTAAGGAAGCAGAATACAGATTGACAGAGGCAGATTAAGTCAGACTCAACCCCGAAGTCGGAATGCGGCTACCTTAATGACGGGTAAAAACCGGTCGCGTACGCAAAATCTCACCATTGATAAACCCAGGACTAGGTGGAGGCAAGGAACAGGGGGGAACATGAAAAAAAAGAAAGAAAAGA
>CM054137.1:70490705-70503205 GCA_028751875.1 Rapana venosa | reverse complement strand
ACATCCCCTCCTCCTCCTCCTCCTCCTCCACATCCACATCCTCCTCCTCCTTCTTCTCCTCCTTCTTCGAACGCTCAGAACCGTGGCCTCCTTAGTCAGTCATGACATTCTAAGAAAGCAAGCAGAGAACGAAACCAATTTACCTCCTCAGTACTTACCGCCCTCTCTTATTCCTTCGCTTTCACCTTCCTCTCCTTTCAGATCTTGTAGTTAGAAGAAGTTGATGATCATGATGATCATGATTAAGAAGAAGAAGAAGAAGAAAAGAAAAGAAGAAGGAGAAGAACGAGAACTAGAAGAAGAAGAGGAGGAGAAGAAAAAGGAGAAGAAGTAGGAGGAGGAAGAAGAAGGAGGAGAAGGAGAACTAGAAGAAGAGGAGGAGGAGCAGGAGAAGAAGAAGGAGGATGAGGGGAGAAGTAGAAGAAGAAGTAGCTGTTCTGTTCCAGACATAGCCCCGACAAATGTGATAAATTAGTAGGACGCGCGCCTTGTACTTTGCTGTTAGTGGGTTGGTGGATCGATGGATTGGTCTGTGGTATGTGTGTGTGTGTGTGTGTGTGTGTGTGCATTGTAGCGAACCGTCTTAAGGCCAGTTATGACGGCTGTGACGTGTGAACGTGAACTGGGGGACCTTCCCAGGGCTGCTTCGGTTTCAGTGTGTTCATTTTCTGTCTTCTCACGCCTTTTGTCTCTTCTCTCTCATCAGCGTTGACCGCTGCTCCCTTCTTACCCTACAGTATTTCTTCTGTGAAATGTGTTATTCTGTTCTCTGGAATTTTTGTTACTCCTTTTTTTTGTGTGGATAGGTCTCTTTTTTTCTTTTAAGTTCATGTTTGAAACATAAGTGTCAACCTCTGCTTCCCCCCCCCCCCCCCTCCCCCACCCACACACGATTCTTAAGTGAAGTTTGTTATTCTGTTCTCAAAATTCATCTTTTATAATTATATCTCTCTCCCTCCCCACTCTCTCTGTTCCTCTCTGTCTGTCTGTTTCTGTCTGTCTGTCTGTCTGTCTCTCGTGTAATATCACAAAATCACATGTGAACAGACTTTAAACATACAACAACAACATAATTAAATATCTTGAATTTTTTCCCCTTTTATGGATAGATCATTTTCTTTAAGTTTATGTGTTTCTCTGCTCATCCCTACCCCCCATACCTGCCTTATTTCTTCTTTATTTGTTCCACCCTATCCTTTATCACATAGTCCCTAAATCGGACATCTCCCTGACACACACACACACACACACACACACACACACACACACACACACACACACACACACACACACACACACACACACACACAAATAATATATAATATATAATATATATATATATATATATAAAATATATATACACTCTGAATCACAACAATCTTTGCCACAGTACCTCCCCCCATCCCCCCCCCCCCCCCCCCCCCCCCCCCCCCCTCTCAACCCACCCCAGTGTCATGATATATCATCTCATTGTGCGCGTCACACTGTTTGCATTAAGGTATATATTATATTACCATAAATCGAACTGTATCAGTTTCTCTCTAACCCCCCCCCCCCCCCCCCCCCCCCCGTCGCCCCCAGCCCCCACCTCCACCATGCCCATATGCGCGGCAACCGACATCTTTGAAGAAAGGTGAATAAGTGATCTAGTATACATGAGCATATGCATATTTTGTATGATTCTCTCTCTCTCTGTCTCTCTGTCTCTCTGTCCTCTCTCTCTGTGATGTGTGTGTGTTGTGTTGTGGTGTGTGCGTGTGGTGTGTGTAATTATGTGTCGTGTGTTAAGGAAAGAGGGTATACACGAATGCTGTTATTTGCCTTTGTTCTCTTCCTCGCCATGTCAAGTGATCAATCAGAACTTGGTTCTGTCGACCATTCAGTTTGCTAGCCTGGCTGTGGAACCAGAATTCTTACCGAAGCTTCCACATGTAGCCTAAAGTCTGGACTTCCTGAACGCTTCAGACTGCTTTCAATCACAGCTTAGTGTTCTTCTTCTTCGTCAAACGCTCAGACAGCAACTCCTGAGGCCCTGACAAATGCTGCCCTGCGCTGAAGGCCCTCCAGGGGTCCGAAGACTTTGTCCCTCATTGGCAGGTCAGTAGGCCAGATAATTATTGGCCGAGGTAAGTGTTCTAAGAGGACGGGATAACTAGCTCAGTGGTCAGAGCACTCGCTTTCCCCCAGCTAAGGTTAAGCAGCGTCGAGCGTGGTTACCACTTCTATGGGTGACCGTTTGCGCGCCTTGGTTTCAGTACAGTCCCGCAGTTTCCCCAGCTGGAAATAGGTACCTGCCTCTTCAGGGTCAGGGAATGTAAAGCAGCGAGGGAGAGGAGGTGGGCGCCGCCCTCAATATGGTGGCCCCTTGAGAAGTTGAGGTCTCTGATGCCTCACTTCCCTACGACCACATGGGTTATGGGACATCTTTATCTTTTTTTAAGTGTTCTAAAGCGAAACCAAAACGAACAGTATATATCACAAGAATCTTCCTCTAAAGCGAAAACTGAATCGAAAACAGCATATTCCGAGAATGTTGATGCAGACAGGTGGTGACATTATAATTAATATGACGGCGCTGTGGTTATTTATTGCCTTGCAAGTGTACAGGCGGGGAGAGATACTTTTTTTTTATTTATTTTTTTTATATATAAATTTCCAGCTTTTACTTACCACTCTGATCGCGCGGAAAGTTGATCTTCGGCTTGTCAAGTCAAGTCAAATTTTTATTTCCAGATAGTACATCGAATAAGTAATGCATTTGCTTTTTTTTCCCCTCATCAAGCCATCTTTTCCGTCGGTGGTGTGCTGTATAGCTTTGCTCGCTTTTTTAGTCTGCAAGGAAACAAGAATATAACAAGACGAACAAGTGTGTCTTGAGACTGTATTGCTAAGTTTTTCCACAGGTAGGCGAAACATGCACATGTCAGATTCTCTGTTTCTGTCTCTCTGGCACTTGTCAGAGGTTTTGCCTACATGTATGTCTGTGTATATGATATATCAGGATTTTATATCTTTGACTTTCTTCATTGTATAGTGTTCGTTCTGTTTATAACTCTGTTTTTCTCTCTGCCGGTCTGTCTGTCTATTTCTCTGTCTCTCTGTCTGACTGTCTGCCTCTGTCTGTCTGTCTGTCTGTCTCTCTCTCTCTCTCTCTCTCTCTCTCTCTCTCTCTCTCTCTCTCTCCTCTGTCTGTATCCCTTTCTCGTTATCTCTCTGTCAATCTCTCTGTCTGTCTCTCCCTCCTTCTCTCTCCCTCCTTCTCTCTCCCTCCCTCTCTTGCTCTGTGTAAATTATATGAGAGTGACAGACACACACACACACACACACACACACACACACAACACACACACACACACACACACACACACACACACACACACACACACACCACACACACACACACACACACACACACACACACACACTGACTCACTCACACACACATAAACACACACACACACACACACACACACCACACACACACACACACACACACACACACACACACTGACCTCCTCTCTCTACACACACACACACACACACACACACAACACACCACACACACACGCACGCACGCACACACTGACACACACACACGCACACATATACACAGAGGCAGTGCAGTGCAGTAGACAGATGGTAGGGTAAACAGTTTATACATGGCAGCGTTGTATGACCAGCACCAGCTGCGTTGACATGACCCTGGTAGCTTGCTGCTGCAAATTTGCTGTAGTAGGCCTAATGAACCGTCCTTCCAGTACACACACATTGATTCTCTCCCCCCCCTTCCCCCGTCCGCCACACACGCGCACACGCTCGCGCATGCACGTACTCGCGCGCGCGCGCACACACACACACACACCTACGCAGGATTTTTCGTCTGGAGTTAACATCAGTGCCGACTCCACTCTCCCCCAAAAGTCTTTCGGATGAGACTATAAACCGAGGTCCCGTGTGCAAACGCATGCAGAACAGCTTGCGCGCACGTTAAAACCCCTTGCGCTTTTCGGAAGAGTAGGCCAATGTGTGCCGGTGGGAACGGATGACAAAATTTATAAAAGTGCATGCACACAGGGACTGGATGAAAAAAGCACATGCGTGTTTATTCCATTATCCTCGAAGTAAAAGAACAAAATAAGGAAAATAAATTTAAAATAAAAATAAAAACACCCCCTACACACACATTAGGAGGCACCGTGGTCGAGTGGTTTAGGCGGTCAACTCGTGATCCAGAGGTCGCGGGTTCGATCCCCGCTCGGCTCGGTGTTGTGTCCTTGGAAAGACACTTACTCCTATTTCCTCACTCCACCAGTGTACAAGTGGGTACCACTCTGCTGGATATCTGGCGACAGACTAGCGTCCTGTCACAGGGGTGAAAACCATCATTCGCTTAACGCTACAGAAACCGGATAACTCGCACATGGCCTTCTGCTCGAAAGAACATACACACCACTACACACCACCACACACAAACACACCACACACACACACACACAACACGCACGCACACGCACTCTCTCTCTCTCTCTCTCAACCCCCCCCCCCCCCCCCAACACACACACACACCTCCCCCCCCCCCCCCCCCCCCCACACACACACACACACACACACATTCATCCCTCCCTTCCTCTTCCCCTCACACACTGACCATTCAGGTCACTTTTGTAGTACATACGTACATGTATACAGAACATCATTTATTGTACAGCTAAGAGCCGGCCATCTGTGCTGGGTTTATGGTCAAGTGCTGTGCATCTTGTGCACAAATACATCCACTCTGACCGGGGCTACATGCCCGGGCATAAACGTACAATATGCCAGCTGTGGTAATGACTACTAATGTGGTAGATCTGTGGTCATTTATTTTATTTATCTACGTTGTGCACATATATATACGATACCTGGATTTACTTACCGTAATGGTCGCTGTGAATGTGATAGTTGTAGGCTTATTATGTGTGTACCTGTGGGATCAGTGTGTGTGTGTGTGTGTGTGTGATGTGTGTTCTCTCTCTCTCTTCCTCTTCCTCTTGTCCTCTCTTATTGTGTGTGTGTGCTCTGTGTGTGTGCCTCTGTGTTGTGTATGTGTGTGTCTCTTGGTGTGCGCTCGCCTGCGAGAGAGAGAGAGAGAGAGAGAGAGAGAGAGAGAGAGAGAGAGACCTGAACTTGAAAAGTCAGAGTCAGAGAGAGAGAGAGAGAGAGAGAGAGAGAGAGAGAGAGAGAGAGAGAGAGAGAGAAGAGCACGCATGTGTGTAAACATGTGCAGAACATATGCATTTTTAAAAAAATCTTGATTCTCTGGCCTTTAGAGAGAAGCACCTCAGGTTGGTGGCCAAGAGGTAACGCGCCCATGTAGACAACGAGAAGTCGCAGGTTCAATCCCCGTTTGAACCCAAACCTTTTCCCCATCCATCAGACCTTGAGTAGTGGTCTGTGTGCTAGATGAGACGATGAATCGAGGTCCTCTGTGCAACACATATTTAGCGTACGTAAAAGAACGCATGGCCGTAAGAGTTGTTCATGGTATACAAAATAAAATCTGTAGAAAAAAGACAATACAATAGAGTACTACAATTACAATACAACACAGTAACATTATGATACATTGCGATGTGGATACGTTACATCACAGTACTATACAGCACATCACATCACAATGCAATACAAGGTAATACAACACTTCTGTAATATAAAGTCCTTCAGATGAGACTTTAAACCGAAGTCCCGTGTGCGAACGCACGGAGACCGTCTTGCGCACACGTTAAAACCTGTTCCGCTTTTCAGAAGAGTGGGCCATTGTGTGCTGGTGGGAACGGGTGACAAAATTTTTACAAAAACTGCATACACACGGGGACTAGATGTTTTTAAAAAGGCACAAGAGTGCTTATTCCGTTATAGTCAATATAAAAGAATAAAATAAATAAATAGCACAGCGCAGCATAGCACAACATAGTACAGCACACCACAGCATAGCACAGCACAGCACAGCACATCACAGCACATCACAAAGCTATAATTGTAGTATATTAGGACAACTCTGTAATAAATATAGTACAACACAACACAACACAACACAACACAACACAATACACTCGGAAGAAAACCCGGCTCCCAAGTACCTCGGTCAGAGATTGCAGGGTGCAGGTTCAAGTCTCTCTGGCTTAGCCTATTCTATGTTTTTACCAACACTGCCTACAACTAAACTGTCTGATCTGCGGAGGAACTCGGCTGCCAGTAAGTTAGTAGCACAGGATGGTTTGCTTCCTTGTGGTCGATTAGGTTATAATTATGTGAGGGTAGTGATGGAGAGAGAGAGAGAGAGAGAGAGAGAGAGAGAGAGAGAGAGAGAGAGAGAGAGAGAGGAGAGAGAGAGAGAGAGAGAGAGAGAGAAAAGAAGCAGAAGAAAAAGAAGAAGAGGAAGGAGGAGGAGGAGGAGGCTGTCTGGTTATTGCATACGCTAGACGGGCACATTTGCTATATTATGCGTGAGCAAAAAACGTACAGCTTCGGGTTTTGTTTTTGTGTGTGGCCGTTTATTCAGGGTTGTCTTTGATAACCTACTCTGTGGAGTGACGTATTTATTTATTCGTTTATTTTATTTATTTATTTATTCATTTATCTGTTTATTTATTTATTCTTGTTTTTCGTATTTCGGGGATATGTAGTGCTTTAGAGAATGGGACAGTCCTCTTGGGATGTTATGAGGTGCTAGAAGACCCATCACGAACACATACACACACACACACACACACGCACGCACGCACGCACGCACGCACGCGCACGCACCACACACACAACACACACACACACACACACACTGTAAGATCACTTCAGTAAATTCTCCTTTGTTCATCAGTAATTATACAAACCATAACATTATACTACCACACACTCCCTATCTCTATTCCTCGCGATTTTGTTGTTGTTTGTTGCAAACTCAAGCAGCTTGCGCGCGGACCAACGCAAAATGCATACATGCAAGCCAGCATTTCGAGTATATATATGGCCTACACGGTATAATAATCTTATGTACAGCACAATAGCGGTATCGATCTGTTCAATCTCTTGTCCTAGCCTTCAACA
Organism: Rapana venosa; assembly: GCA_028751875.1. Classification (NCBI taxonomy): domain Eukaryota; kingdom Metazoa; phylum Mollusca; class Gastropoda; order Neogastropoda; family Muricidae; genus Rapana; species Rapana venosa. Next base: position 70,496,122 of record CM054137.1, on the reverse strand, counting down.
TTCCTCTCATCGATCTGACTCAGCAGTCCCGGCCAGGCCCATCCTCCCCCCCCCCCCCCCCCCCCCCCCCTACCCCTTCCCCCCACCCCCCTCCGCCCGCCCGCCCCTAAATAACACAGTATGTCACATGTGTTGTGAGGTTGGCGGTGTGGGTGTTGTGGGGGGGGGGGGGGGGGGGGGGGGGAGTAGAATTTGGAATAGCGTAGCGTCGCGGATAGAGCTAGCGTCGAACTAATAAGTGGAAAAAATAAGCTGAGTTGCATAGCTGTGTGAATCAGCCTACGTTTCGTTTGATACCTCTGTTAGTGAGAAGAGGAGGGGAGGGGAAGAGGAGGGGAGGAGGATTGAAGTGAGGAGAGAAGAAGAGAAAGAAGAGAAGTGAGGAGAGAAGAGTTGAGAGGAGAAGAGAAAGTGAAGTGAGGAGAGAGAAGAAGTGAGAAGAGAGGAAAGGGGAGGTGAGAAGAGGAGAGGATACAGAAGAGAGGAACAGAAGAGATGAGAGGAGGAGAGGAGAGAAGACAAGAGGAGAGTAGGGGAGGGAGAAGAGAAGAGAGGAGGAGAGGGCAGAAGAACAGAGGAGAGGAGAGGAAGGAGGTGAGAAGAGGAAAGAATAGAAGAATAGAGAAGAGGAAAGGAAGGAAGGAGAAGAAAACAAGATAGAAGATACAAAACAGGCAAAAGGAAGAGAAGAGAAAAGCAATGGAGAGCAGGGAGAAGAAAAGAAATGATCAGTAGAGAGGGAAGAGAAAAAAACATGCCAAAGGAAGAGAAGAGAAAAGCAATGGAGAGCAAAAGAGAAGAAAAGAAAGAAGAGAAAAGAAAAGAAAGAAAAGAAGAAGAAGAAAAGACACAAAATATGCGAAAGGAAGAGAAGTGAAGAGAAGAGCAGAGCAATGGAAAGCAGGGCAGGGGAGAGGACAGACAAGATGAGAAGAAACGTGAAGAAAAGAATTAAAAGGTGAGAAAAGAAGGGGGAAGAGGAGAGGACAGAAGAAGATGGAGGAGGAGAAGAAGATGGAGGAGGAGGAGGAGAACAAGAAGAAGAAGAAAAGAGAGTAGAAAGGGGGGAAGAGAAGAAATATGAAGCAGAGAGAGAGAGAGAGAGAGAGAGAGAGAGAGAGAGAAGAGAGAGAGGAGAGAGAGCAAGAAGAGAGAACAGACAGACAGACAGACAGACAGACAGACAGAGTGGGAGACACAGACAGAGTGTTATTTCATTTTAATTCGAGGATGATAGAATAAGCACTCGTGTGCTTTTTTTTTTACATCCAGTCCCCGTGTATATGCAGTTTTTTTAAATGTTGTCATCCGTTCCCACCGCCACACAATGACCTACTGTTCCACTTCTGTTCCGAAAAGTGGAACGGGCTTTAACGGGTGCGCAAGATGTTCTGCGTGCGTTCGCACACGATACCTCGGTTTATAGTGTCATCCTAGGGACTTTTAGGGGGAGTGGAGTCGGCACTGAGTTAACTCCACAGGAAAAATCCTCTTGAACGAGATTCGAACCCGTTTCAGCAGATCACGAGCGCATCACTGTAACCAGTAGGCGATCCCAGAGAGAGAGAGAGTGAGAGAGAGAGAGAGAGAAGAGAGAGAAGAGAGATGAGAGAGAGAGAGAGAGAGAGAGAGAGAGAGAGAGAGAGAGAGAGAGAGAGAGATTTTCTTTCATTTTACACATTTTGCTTTCCAATCGATGGCAGTTTTGTTGTGCCACGTGTGGTGTGAATGTGGTAGATGAAAGGCAGATAAGCTATGATTGACAAAAACCGTAGGTCTTGCAGTTTCACACCGTCTCTTTCACAGCATAGATCATCTATCATAATCAGAATGTATGTGTGTGTGTGTGTGTGTGTGTGTGTGTGAGAGAGAGAGAGAGAGGGAGAGAGAGAGAGAGAGAGAGAGAGAGAGAGAGAGAGGAGAGAGAGAGAGAGAGAGAGAGAGAAAGAAAAGTGTGTGTTGTTGTTGTTGTTGTTGTTGTTCTTCTTCTTCTTCTTCTTCTCTTCTTCTTCTTCTTCTTCTTCTTCTTCTTCTTCTTCTTCTTCTTCTTACTGTTAGTGGAAAAGAAGAGACAGTACGAAGTCCTTGTTCATGTGCCCTGTGTTGTGTGTGTGTGTGTTGTGTGTGGTTGTGGTTGTTATTGGTGCTGCTGCTTGCTGCTGCTGCTGCTGCTGCTGCTGTGTTGTTGTTTGTTGTTGTTGTTGTTAGGGGAGAAGAAGAAACATTACAAAGGCCTTGCTCATGTGCCATTGTGTGATGCATTACTGTTATTAATGCATGTTTTGTGTTGGTATTCTAAACTTTCAATGCTGACATCGTTTTGCACTCACAGTGTGGCCTGGAAAGTGACGCGGCGGGATCTGCATACGCGCGCGCACGCACACACACACACACACATACACACACACACACACAACACATACACACACACACACACACACACCACACAGATCTACTCACACAACACCCTCCTCACCCCCACACACGCACGCACACACACACACCACACCACACACCACACACCCTCTCCCCACCCCCCCCTCCCCCCCCCCTCCCCCCCCCCCCCCCCCCCCACACACACCACCCACCCCCCCCCCCCCACACCCACCCCACCCCCCCCCCCCACCCCCCCCCACCACCCCCCCACACACACACACACACACACACACCACACGCGCGTATACATGATGTGTACTCGGCAACGGTCAGTTCAACTCGTTAAATCCCAAAAGACAACAGACAAAAAATTCCCGATTTTTTCAACCCCCCTCATCATCCCACCATGCTTGAAACGTACGTACGTGGCTAGGCATGAGTGGAGGTGATCAGCAAAGATTAGCGTGGAGAAAGAGACATGTGCAAACTGACCACAGGAAGAAACAGAGAGGGAGGACGGGAAGGGGGGGGGGGGGGGGGGGGTGGAGGTGGAGATAGTTGTTGGTCGTTTGGAGGCCACTGGGTAAGTACGGCTTTGATGGTCACCGCACTAATGGTGATGGGCGTGAGAAAGACTGGACATCGACAGTTTTTGAAGGGGTGTCCGTGTTCCTGAATGAGGGGGGGGGGGGGGGGGGGGGGGGGGGGGGGGTGGGGGGGGTTCTCATTCGTTCGCTTGTGCCTCTGGGTTTGTCTACATCCCTTTTGCTTCGCCACGCCACTCTGTTTTTTGTCCAGGTCTCTTTTCTGCATAGATCTCTCTCCGTCCTTCCATGTCGTTGTTTGTCTTTTCTTTCTTTTCTTTCTTTCTTTCTTCTTCTTTCTTCTTGTTCTTCTTCTTTTCTTCTTCTTCTTCTTTTTCTTCATCATTATCATCATCATCTCATCATCATCTCTCTTCTTCTTCTTTTCTTCTTCTTCTTCTTCTCCTCTTCTCCTTCCTCCTCCTCATCCTCGTCGTCGTCGTCGTCCTTCTTCTTCTTCTTCTTCTTCTTCTGCTGTCTCTGTCTTATCTGTTTGTCAGAGTGCCTGTCTTTGTGTCTGTGTGTCTATGTCTGCCTCTCTCTCTCCCTCTGTCTCTCTGAGTGTGTGTGTGTGTGTGTGCGCGCGCGCGCGTGACTGCCTGCCTGCCTGCCTGCGCGCGCGCGTGCGTGTGTGTGTGTGTGTGTGTGTGCGTGCGCTCGTGGGATATGAAAGTTTCTTAACAAGGTCATTTTGACCTCAGCTTGACCCTGTACAAGTTCATTGTGTGTGTGATTGTGTGTGTGTGTGTGATTGTGTGTGTGTGAGTGTGTGTATGTGTGTGTGTGTGTGTGTGTGTGTGTGTGTGCGTGCGCGCGCGCGCGCCTGTGTCTTTGTGTGTGTGTGTGTGTGTGTGTGCTTTTCCATAGGATTCAAGGATTAGAGGATGGGATAGGGCCTAGTGATGGTGGTGGTGGTGGTGGTGATGGTGATTGTGAGTGAATGAGTTAGTGTGTGTGTGTGTGTGTCGTGCGCGCGCGCTCGTGCGTGCATGCGTGCTTGCGAATGTGTGTGTGTGTGTGTGCGCGTGCGTGCGTGCATTCGTGCGTGCGAGTGTGTGCGCGCCTCGGCTTGTGTGCGTGTTGTCACTTAAATGAGCTGTATACTACAACAAGGCTAAAAGACTAGTCGTGTACATCGCATTATTAACAACTGAAAAGACACGGCGATGCTATTCCCTCTCTTCTCCCTCCTCCTGATCAGCAGTATCAGCATCATCGTCATCTCTCTCTCTCCTCTCTCTCTCTCTCTCTCTCTCTCTCTCTCTTCTCTCTCTCTCTCTCTCTCTCTCTCTTCTCTCTCTATTTTCTGGTTTTTCTGTCTGTCTGTGTGTCTGTCCGTCTGTTTAATGTCTGTCTATCTGTCTGTGTGTCTGTTTGTGTGTGTGCGTGTGTCTGTCTCTGTTTCTTTCCCTCTCTCTCTCCTCTCTCTCTCTCTCTCTCTCTCTCTCTCTCTCTCTCTCTCTTCTCTCTCTCTCTCTCTCTCTCTCTCTCTCTCTCTCTCTCTCTCTCTCTTCTCTCTCTCTCTCTGTCACCCCCTCTCACGCTCACCCTCCCTTTCTCCTCCCTCTCCCCCCCCCCCCCCCCCCTCTCTCTCTCCCTTGTGTGTCTCCTCTCTCTCCCCTCTGCCCCCTCTCCCCCTCTGTCTCCCCCCCCCCCCCTCTCTCTCTCTCTCTCTGTCTCTCTCTCTCTCACACTATCAGCAAGTCTCTATCCTCAGTGCATTTCCTTTTGTCGATTTGTCCAGTTGCTTTTTTTCTTTATCTTTTTTCCCTCTTCATTTTCTTGTTTTGTTTCTGTCTGCTTTCTCTGTGGTTCAAGCAGACTACATACAAGGAAGCGAAGCAGGCAGGTAGGCAGTCAGGTAGGTAGGCAGGCAGGTAGGTAGGCAGGTAGGCAGGCAGGCAGGTAGGCAGGCAGGTAGGCAGGCAGGCAGGTAGGTAGGTAGGTAGGTAGGCAGGTAGGTAGGTAGGTAGGTAGGCAGGTAGGCAGGCAGGCAGGTAGGTAGGTAGGTAGGTAGGCAGGCAGGCAGGTAGGCAGGCAGGTAGGTAGGTAGGTAGGTAGGCAGGTAGGCAGGTAGGCATGCAGGTAGGTAGGTAGGCAGGCAGGTAGGCAGGCAGGTAGGTAGGTAGGCAGGCAGGTAGGTAGGCAGGCAGGCAGGCAGTCAGACAGGCAGACAGGCAGGTAGTCAGACAGTCAGGCAGGCAGGCAGGTTGTTGTAGTAGGGCTCCAAAGCCCGTGTAGTACAAGTTACAATGCAGCAGACACAGCAGCACCTGGGTAACTGAACTGCCGCTGTACTGTCTGCCATTGACGTCACGGGGGCCAGGTGCCAGATAATTGTTACACTAACACACCAACAGGTTGTCTCTCCGCCCCCTCCACCTCCACTCCTCCACCCCTCCCTCCCCTTCTCTTCTCTTTACTGCCTGTCTGCATGTCGGTATGTGTGTTTCTCTC
>CM054137.1:70480705-70483205 GCA_028751875.1 Rapana venosa | reverse complement strand
CCGGACATACCCAGCATGCACCCAGAAGGTAAGTTTCCGTAGAAGTTTCTATACTCGGAGGGAAAGACCTCCGGGCCTCATGGGATGCGTCAACTGGAGGAATGTCGCACCTGTACTGTATTCACATTTGACCGCTCTGTAGGTTTCGGCGTGGCGTTGTCATCTCCGTTGAGTCTGTCCACTGTACAACAGCCGCTTTACCACACAACGACCGTGCCTGTCAGTAGAATGAAAAGATGCTCACTCAGTGTGTTCTGATAGTCCAACAATTTTTTAGAAAATAGTTGCAAGGTTTTGTATGGTTTAAAGAAAGTTACACGTACAGTGGTTGGGACTGTACATACAGTGGTTGTCATCAGCATGATAGTGTATCTTGGGCAACGTCGCATGGCAGAGCCCGTCCCTTTCCCATACCAGACCACAGCCAAGTTTCTGTCTGTCTAAGGGATTTTTCCCCCCTAGAGTAAGCACACTTGATACGGATTCAGTTCCCACCAGAGTCCTTCAGATAAGATTATAAACTGAGGTCTTGGTGGCTCGCCTTGAACAGAACATCTTGCGCACACGTTAAATCCTGTTCCGCTTTTCGTAAGAGTAGGCCATTGTGTGCTGGTGGGAACATGACAAAATTTACAAAACCGCATACAGACGGGGACTGGATGTAAAAAAAAAAGCACATATTAAGTGCTTATTCCATTATCCTCGAAATAAAAGAATAAAATGAAAATGAACTTCGAACACGTAGCTGTTGAGTTGCTTGAGAAACTTCATCTGCCCTGGCGGTAACCTGCGTCATGGAGGTCATCTTGTCCAGTGATGCCGTGTTAACATCACCCCCCCCCCCCCCCTCCCCCCTCACGTGGTTCTACTAGACTACCGGATAGGTGAAAGAAAATGAATACAGATGAAGGAAGACGTGGAGGAGAAAGAGTTGAGGAATTTTTGTGTCGCCACGGTCGTATTACAAAACCAGCGCTGCTCCCGAATCAGATTCGCTTCCGTTAGGAAACCGTGTCAGGGGGGAAACCTAGGCCTTTAATTAAAAAGCACGTTTCCTTGGCGAGCGTGACAAAACGTTTGGCAACGCGTGGTGTAAGCAACTGGCTTCTGTATTGTTATTATGATTAGTCTATCAGTAATTCTGTTCACCTTTCTCTGGGCAGTGTTCTTGGTTCTGACAACTTGTTTTTCCTTCCAGAGCTGCCAGCCAGTACAAGGAGCCACCCTAGTTAGTCTAGTCAGTATCAGACAAGACAACATGAGTTGCTGTGTAGTCTGAGCGTTCGACGAAGAAGACGTATCCTCATCTAGCCCACGTACGTCTCTCTCATCACTGGTTCGTTGAATGAACTGGTCCATGGCTAACTAACGACTTGCGTTGTTTACTTACTGATATATCGGATTTAGAGGATTGTGTTTGGTCTCTGCCACTACACGGTGGTGGTGGTGGTGGTGGTGGGGGTTGTTGTTGTTGTTGTTGAAGGAATATCGGAAGCAAGTAGTTGCCTGTATGAGCAGCGCTGGAACAACTAACTAACACTCCCAACGAAGGCGTCCTTGAACGGGTTTACTGTATACATGCGAGTACGGATGATAGATAATACGTAACAGGCATTTAGGCGCTGGATTCTCACACACAACACAGACACAGACACAGACACCAACACACACACAACACACACACACACACACACACACACACACACACACACACACACACACACACACACACACCACACACACACACACACACACACGCAGCACACACACACACCACACGCCCCACCCGCAACACACACACGCACACACAAAACACACAACACAACACACACACGCACCCACACACACCACACACAACACACAGCACCACCACACCACACACATAGACAGAACAAGACAACAGACACACACATAGACACACAGGTACCCACGCACGCGCGCAGCATGCACGCACGCAACGCAGACACCACGCATGCGCGCGCGCACCACACACACACAGCACACCAACGCACAACACAACACACAACAACACACAACACAACACCAACACACCAACAACACACACACAACACACACACACCACACAAACAGAGAGAGAGAATTTAATCCATCTATAAAGCCATTGTGTACAGCAGCCCACCCCACCGCCTCACCCACACATCACACACCGCACACCAATGCGCACCGAACATACATACTCAGACACAACAAACACTTTTACATTACGTGTGCTTACAAGCGAGCGCAGACATGTGCGCGTGCATGAATACATTTAAAAGCACACACACAACACACACACACACACACACAACACAACACACACACACACACACACACCCCACACACACACACACACACACACACACACACACACACACACACCGCGCGCGTGCGCCGCGCGGGGACGGATAGCCTGGTGGTTAGTGTGATGTATTCGTGATCTGCTGACCCCGGTGCGATTCTTGTTCAAGAGGATTTTTCCTCTGGAGTTAAAAAATCA
>CM054137.1:70458205-70473205 GCA_028751875.1 Rapana venosa | reverse complement strand
TTTTTAGGTATTTTCTGTTTGTTAGTTTGTTGGTGTGTTTCTGTTGGTTTTTTTTTTTTTTTTTTTTTTTTTTTGGGGGGGGGGGGGGGGGGGCGGCACTTTGTGTGTGTGTATATGTATGTATGTATATGTGTGTGTATGAGAGAGAGAGAGAGAGTGCACCCGCGCACAGGCGTGTGTGTGTTACCGTCTGTGCATGCATGCTCTGTGTGTGTGTGTGTGTGTGTGTTTGCGACGTCATTAAATAAGTAGCAGACAGTGACACTGATACCTGACACGTTGACTTTTCAACAGTTGATAGAAGGGTTATACTGACATGATAGCAATACGTAAGATGATGACCACTACCCCCCCCCCCCCCTTCCCCCCCCCCCCCCCCACCCCCCCATCCCTTCGCTCTTTCCATACATATGTCGCAAGCAGTCACACACACACACACGCACGCACGCACAGACACACACACATGCCCTATCAGTGAGGGTAAAAAGGTAAAGGAGTCCCATAACCTTTAAGGTCGTAGGGGAGCGAGGCGTCAGAGACCTCACTTCTCTAGGGCCAGCATATTGAGGGCGGCGCCCATCTCCTCTCCCTCGCTGCTTTACCTTCCCTGACCCTAAAGAGGGCAGGTACCCATTTACAGCTGGGTGAACTGGGGGAACTGTACTGAGGCCAAGGCGCACAAACGGTCACCCATCCAAGTGGTAACCACGCCCGACGCTGCTTAACTTGGCTGGGGGAAAGCGAGTGCTCCGACCACTGAGCTATCCCGTCCCCTATCAGTGAGAGAACCAAGATAAAAGACAAACCACACCTCTTTAAAACAGGAACCCCCCACCCCCACCCCTCCTGTTTCCCATGCATTTCTTTTTTCCCCCTTTATTCTGATAATCAGTACAAACGAGAAAAAAAAAGTAGAATGCAATAAATACAGTGTGATGCAGTATACAGTACTATACAGCACAGTACCGCACAGTACAGTAGTGTACAGTTGAACGCTGTACAGTGCATGCAGTGCAGTCCATGATCGACTGCGTGGGGCTGTCATAATCCAATGCATAATTATGACACACTACTTTTCTGTTAAGTCAAGTCAAGTCAAAACAAGTCCAATTTTTATTTCCAGATGGTACATTGAATAAGCAACGCATTAAAAAATAACAAAGAAACCTCACTTGATCCGTGCAACACAATACAATGCAATACAATGCAATACAATACAATACAATACAATGCAATACAATACAATGCAATACACTACAATGCAATACAATACACTACAATGCAAAGTAACACGATACAAACCAGTACGACAATAGACAATACACTACACTATTCCAGTGGGGACTCTGGATCTGACATGAACAGCATTGGCAGCACCAGTGCCAAAAATGTCCCCCTACCCCTTTCCCCCCCCCTCCCCCCTCACCCCCCCCCCCCCCCCCCCTCCCCCCAATTTCAACTGGGGTCACAATGTCTTTCCTGTGTGAGGAGAGGGGGAGAGGGAGGGGGGTCATGAAGGAAGAGGGGGGGGGGGTGGGGATGGGAGGGAAGAATGGAATTGGTATGACCAGTGTAGGGGTGGGGTGGAGGGTGGAATAGGTACCATGCCTTGTGTGTAACAATGAACGGGGTCCTAAAAGGGTTTTGGCGAGTTTTAGAGAAGGTTAAACATTGCCATCAGACGTGTGTGTGTGTGTGTGTGTGTTTTGTGTGTGTGTGTTGTTGTGTGCGTTTGTGTGTGTTTTGTGTGTGTTTGTGTGTGTGTTTTGTGTGTGTGTTTGTGTGTGTTTGTGTGTGTGTGTGTGTTTGTCCTGTCCTGTCCCGTGCTGTACTGTGCTATGCTGTACACGAGTCAGGTATGTTTGCATCTGCATGTATGTTAAGTGTGTGCATGTGTTTGTGTGTACCTTTACTTTGTGTGTAGCGTTCTTCCGTACATAATGCACGTGTGTGTGTGTGTGTGTGTGTGTGTGCGTGTGCGCGCGCGCACGCGCACGCGCACGTGTGTGTTAATGTGTTACATGATACAGTTTAGGAGGGACAACCCAAAACTACCATTCATTGAGTGGACCTGTGTAATGGGCAACATAGGGCACTGATACTTCTTGTATTGATTGTTCATACAGAGGACAGACTTGAGTCCAGTGGAGAGAGAGAGAGAGAGGGGGGGGGGGGGGGGGGAGGAGGAGAGGGAAGGAAGAGAGATAAGAGAAAGAGAGGGGGAGGGAGGAAGAGGATGAGATTGAGAGAGAGAGGACGAGTGAGAGAGAGGGGGAGGACCGAGGGAAGGAGGGTGAGAGAGAGAGATACGCACGGACGTACGCACACAATCAAACACACACACACACACACACACAAGACACACACACACCACACACACACACACACACACCAACACACACAACACGGAGGCAAAGAGAGTAAGTAGTAGACGGTACGAAACCGACAGACTATATATATCTCTCACACGCACCAGCATAACTGACAATGCTGTATTTCCACTGATCTTCTGCAACATGCCACAACTACCTGACGACTCCCCCACCAACTCTCCATCCATATCCACATCACAAAAAATAATTTCTTCTGTCTCCTCTCGCACTCACAGAACCTCTAGCCTACTAGGCTGCTCTGAGGTCACCCAGCTGAAGTAGCCCTGCACCGCTGCTGGTTGGGTCAGTTTGAGCGGGTGGGTGGGTGGTTGGGTGGTTTGGGATGATTGGCATGCCTAGTGCTACCTGTCAGTAGCCATTGGCTGTAGGGTTTCACACCTCTCAAGACACCCGTCTGGCGAGGTGTAGAGGGTGTGTGTATGTGTGTGTGTGCTTTGGCTGAAGTACTACTACTGGGGAGTGAGTGGGCTAGTAAGTAGTATAGTACTGTTGGGCTTATCCACTGGAAGTGACTGAAGTCTTGTGGTACTTTTTGGCTGAGCGTGGTGTTTTTTTTTGCTTTTTTGGGGGGGGGGGGGGGGGGTGGTGGTGGGGGGGGGGGGGGGGGTGGTAGTTGGTGTTTTTTATTTTGTGTCTGTCTTTCCTTCTTTTTCTTTCGTTTTTGTTGTTGTTTTCTTTCTGTCTTTCATTCTTTTTTTCTTTTTTTTTGGTTTCTTTTCCTATTCTTTCCTTTCTTCTTCCTCTGTCTGTCTCCGTTTGTCTTTTTGTTCTCTTTTATTTATTCATTATTCTTCTTTCTTTCTTCCCTTCCTTCTCTTTCTTCCTTCCTTTTTCTTTTTTTCCCCCCATGTCTTGTCTTCTTTCTGTGTGTTTTGTCTGCCTGTAAATAATACACGTCTTTCTGATCTTTTCTTTTTTTTCTGTTGTTGGTTTGTTTACATTTTACAGCGGTCTTTTTCCTTGTACGTTGTTGTTTTTGTAATAGTAATCCCCCCGGCCTCTTTGTCTGTCTCTGTCTGTTTGTCTGTGTTTCTCTATCCCTCTGTTTGTCTGTCTCTGTCTCTCTGTCCCTTAATGTCTCTGTCTCTCTGTCCCTGAGTGTCTCTGTGTCCTCTGTCTCTGTCTGTCTGTCCTGTTCTCTCTCTCTGTCTCTCTCCTCTCTCCCCCCCCCCCCCCCCCCCTCTCTCTCTCTCTCTCTCTCCTACTCGTACACTTATTACGCTGACTATTTCGGCGAACGAACATAGGGGGGTTTGTGCAGGGTTCACGATGATGCTTTCCTCCTCCTCCTCCTCACCTCTCCCTCCCCCCCTCCCCCCTATTTTTTTTCTCCTTCTTCCCCTTTCATGTCTACCTTCCTTCCTTTCTACTCCCGCCCCCCCTTCCTCCTCCCCTCACCGCCCACCCCCCCTCCTCTTGTTTTTTTTTTTCTTCTTTTTTTTTTTCTTGTTGTTGTTGGTCTGCTGCCTCTTGCCTGCTCGCTCCCGCTACCTCAGTGTTCCTGCCGATACCTGTCTCAGAATGACTTACTTACCTTATGTTAGCTGGAGTGACTTGTGGAACGTAAGGTGTGGACCTACTACTACTACTACAAAATACACTACTACTACTACTACTACCACCGCTACTATGTGGGGGTGGGGGTGGGGGGGGTGGGGTGGAGGAGGGGGTAGGAGGGTAGGTGGGTAGTAAAGGGTGGGAGGGGGGGGGGGGTAGGGTCAGGGTCGGAGGTAAGTAGAGCGGTTCGGTATACAACCTAACCCCCCCCCCCCCCCCCCCCCCCCCCTTCTCTCTCTCAGTATACACCACCACCACCACCGCCGCCTCTCTCTCTCTCTATCTCTCTCTCTCTCTCTCCTCTCTCTCTCTCTCTCTCTCTCTCTCTCTCTCTCTCTCTCTCTCTCTGGTATACACAACCTACACACCACCACCACCTCTCTCTCAGGTATACAACCTACCACCCCCTCCCCCCCCCCCCCCCTCTCTCTCTCTCTTCTTAAGTATACAGCCTACCACCACCTCTCTTCTCTCTCTGTCAGGTATACAACCTACCACCCCCTCCCCCCCCCTCCCTCTCTCTCTCTCTCTCTCCCCCCTCTCCCTCCCCCCCCCCCCCCCCTCTCCCCATCCCCCCCCCCGACCCACACTCTTTTCCCTCGTGATGTGTGCACGTGTGTTGGGCCGCAATACACTGGTAAGTCTAAGTCTAGCCTAGTCCTAGAGGGAGAGAGGGGGTTGGTTGGTTGGTTGGTTGGTTTTCTCATAGGCTTACTGTAGCCCATGTAACTCATCAAAGACCCGGGTACCGTTCTAGCACTGAGAGAGAGAGAAAGAGAGAGAAAGATCGAGCGAGCGAGTCTCCCGCCCTTTTTTTTCTTCTCGCGTTTCGGTTCCTGTGGTGCATGCCTCCTGTAGCGGTTTAGTGGGGGACTAGGCCTACTTACTTACTTAATCCTATTCTTTTTTGAAGGTGGTTCTTCTCCTGTTGTTTTGGGGAGATATATATTTATTTATTTATTTATTTTTAAAGTGCATCGTTGGCAAGAGTCGTAGTTGTTGTTGTTGTTGTGAAAGCTCAGCCAGCTTTGAAATGTGCTTTGGAACGTAGTGGAGAGTGGATCATTAGGTTGGCGATGTTTTAAAGTGTTTTTTCTTCGTCGTGTGGTGCGAGTTTCAAGGCTGTGTTGTGTTGTGTTGTGTTGTGTTGTGTTGAGTTGTGTGCGAAACAACAAGTCGCAGAAGTAAGCCTGAATCCATGACGGTTCCTATCGAATCCAATCCAATCTTGTTGGATTATAACCCCGCCGACCACAGAGGCCATAATTATCTGGGCTGTCACCTCGTAGAATTTTTTAATCTCTCGACGACGGTTGTGCGCAACTGATTGCTAGGATCAGATATTATATATGTTATTTTTATTTTATTTATGTATTTATTCTTTTATCTGGAGGATAACGGAATAAGTACTCGTGTGCATTGCTTTGATGAAACACACTGTACAAATTGTTGTAAAAGACAAAGGGTAGAGAGTAGGTAGGAATTAGGATAGCAAGAAAGTTTAACAACTACTTTCAACAGGATAAGAAGGGTTTAGGGCCAACTTTGGGAGGGGGGGAGGGGGGGGGGGGCGATTAGGGGGTAAGCTTAACTTGTTTTCACAGGAGTTACGTTGTTTTACTTCACGGAGCAGGGTGTAACGAAATTGAATTTCGAGACCGGTTGTTTAGTGGAGAGCCCAAGAATAAGGCTAAATCGATCAGTCTGTGTGACTTTCTTCTTCTTCTTCTTCTTCTTCTGCTTCTTCTTTTCTTCTGCTTCTTCTTTTTCTCAATTCTTCTTCTTTGCAATTCTTCTTCTTCTTCTTTGCAATTCTTCTTCTTCTTTCTTCTTTCCTTCTTCTTCTTCTTCTTCTTCTTCTTCTTCTTCGCAATTCTTCTTCGCAATTCTTCTTCGCAATTCTTCTTCTTCGCAATTCTTCTTCTCCGGCTCCTACTGCTGCTGCAGATATCAGGTTGTTCTTTCAAATACTTCACCACACCGTAACTCAGATCATGGGTATCATTTAGGGGTTTTGTTATACATTTCATTCATGGAGTTCCTCCTGTCAGTGTAACAGTCGCTAGCTAGCTGCCGTATGCATGTTGATGATACACTACTCGTGCAGGACTTCAGCTTTCAGCATGCTGCTCCTACTGTTTGTACACTTCTTCTCATGCATAATGCACTTCGTTCAGTCATGGAGGAATGCAGTTCTGCATGAATGGTGCTGAACTGGTAAAGGTACTATACCATAGCACTGGAAATTCAAGCTGCCAGAGTACTTATTTAGTTTATAAAAGGTTTTCTGCGGAATGGCACGTGCTTGGGTATGGGCTTGTTTCGCTCTGAACATAAAACTTGTATGTAATGATTCTTTCTTTCTTTCTTTTCTTCTTTCTTTCTTTCTTCCTTCCTTCCTTCCTTCTTTCCTTCCTTCCTTCCTTCCTTTCTTTCTTTCTTTCTTCTGAATACACACTATTGAAACCTCAAATCAAGAGATACAGATAAACGATATATTTTAATTTAGACTGGTGATTTTACAGGTATAATAAATACAGCCAGCATTTGAAGTCACGAAGTTTGCTACCTGCATAGCGAATGCGTATCAGACTTTACATCAGAAACGAAAACAAACAAACAACCAAAAACAACAACCCGCCCCCCCCCCCCCCCCCCCCAAACCCCCCAAAATCAACAACCCCCAAACAAACCCAGGGCAACAAGATACATATAAAGCACATCCCGACCTGACGCGAGACAGGGTGGCGATGCTATAGCAACAGTGTGTGTGTGTGTGTGTGTGTGTGTGTGCGCGCGCGCGCGCGTGCGCCCCCCCCCCCCCCCCCCCCATCCCCCTCCTCCCCCTTCCCCGAAAATCAGCTATACCTTAATGGTATGGGTAAAAACCTAGTCGCATTTTCAAAACATCTCACAACTGGTGAACCTGAAAGCTGTAGTCAAGGTACAACAACAACAGCAACAACAATAATGTATAGTGTGGCTCGCCAGTACCAACGTGGATTTTTTTCACCAACAATGAAACGCTAAACTGCAATTCAATACTACACCAGTCTATAATATGATACATTGCTGGCACAATACAGTGCATGTAGACAGGCCAAGATATATTATTTACGTATTGAAATAAGATGATATGGATTGTGTGGGGGTGGCATACCCACATGCGTGACCACGCACGCAGACACATATGCTCACGCATGCTTGCACAGACACACACACACACAGATACATACATGCACGCGCGCGCGCGTACACACACACACACACACGCACACACACTCTCTCTCTCTCTCTCTCTCTCTCTCTCTCTCTCTCTCTCTCCACACACACACAACACATTCATACACAGGTATGTTTGTACTCACACTCACGTGCGCGCGCGCACACACACTACACTACACTACACACACAAAAAGACACTACACCACACACACACTACACTACACTACACTACACTACACTACACTACACACACACACACACACACACACACACACACTCACACAACACAACACACACACAAAACACACACACTACACACACACAAACACACACACACTACACACACACACTACAACCCCCACCCCCACCCCCCACCCCCACCCTCTCTGCGCGAGAACAGATCTGAAATCGTTTAAAATGTTATATCCCTGAAGTCAGAATGCAGCTATACCTTAATAGTATAGGTTAAAAAAACCCAAACAACAACAGTCCCATAACACACAACTAATGCACCATTGGTGAACGAACCTCAGAGCTCTAGCCGAGGAACAAACGAAAAAAACCCAGATAATGTCTAGTTTGGCTATCTAGTACTAACGTCTACTTTGTCCCGTTATCGCTTGCGTGGTGGTGGTGGTAGGTTGTATAGGTAGCAGGCTAATAGTGAACTGCGAACGGTTTTAGGAAGAAAAAAAATTGAGACATCAGAGAGAGAGAGAGAGAGAGAGACGGTAAGGAAAAAAAAAGACATGAGAGAGAGAGAGAGAGAGAGAGGGGGGTGGGGGTGCAAGGGGGGGGGGGGGGGGGGATGGGGGTGGTGGTGGTAGTGTGTGTGTTAGACAGTAGCCACCAAGCGTATTGTGTGTGTGGGTAGAATTAAGATCTTTGTGTGAATTGGTTGTGATGGTGGTGTATAGTAGCCGAAGCGGTAGGCTGTTTTGTGTTGCCTGTGTGTGTCGTTTCGTTTCGGGGTGGAGTTGATCAGGATTGGATGACCCTTTATCTCTGTTACAAGGAAATATTTTGGTTGTTTTTTTGGACAGAAAGACAGGTAGGCAGAAAGGTAGGCAGACAGGTAGACTCAGGTAGGCAGGCAGGCAGGCAGACAGGTAGGCGGGCTGGCAAGGCGCACCCACGCACGCTCGCGCACATGCATATGCGCGCGCGCGCACGCACGCACACACACAACACACAGTGATTCACACACAGTCACACACACACACACTCACACTCACTCTCTCTCTCTCTCACACACACACTAACACACACACACACACTCAATCACACACACACATTTCTTTCTTTTTTGTCATCAACTTTTCATCTTTTTTTCCCCCTCTCTCTTTAATTTACAACTTCAGCCCCCTTGATACCAGTTTGTCTTTGTGCTTAACATCTAAAAGAAAGAAAGAAAGAAAGAGAGAGAGAGAGAGAGAGAGAGAGAGAGAGAGAGAGTCCTTTGTCCTTGCAGTGTCCTACTCCGTGCCTTCCTTGAGTGCGAGTATGACAGTTATAGCAGAATGCATTGTCAGGTTTTTCTTCTTTCTTTTCATTCTTTCTTCCTTCCTTCCTTCCTAAGCCCTAGTGAGCATACCGTACCGGGATCTGGTACAAAACGATCGCTCGCTTCCAAAACAGCGGCGGGAGCAGCGAACAGGTCTTCACTTATTCAGTGATCGATCTGTAGATACTAGCTACACGGGGTATAGGCTGTGTTTGGTTATTTCGGGGATATCCTAGCGGCTTTCCTCCGGGTGTATGTGTGCGTGCGTGCCTGTATTGGAAAGAGGATTAGTGGCGCTGATCGAACTGTTGTACTATACGGAGTGAAAACATAAGATTAAAAAAAAAAACCACGGGGCAAAAACGTAACACACACAAAAAAATTAAAACGTTTAACAAAAAAAAGGAAGGTTGAAGGAAGAATTTGAGCGAGAGAGGTACGAAGGTTTGGGGGGGGGATTTTTGGTTTGAAAGTGTATAAGCTTGTTATGGTGTTAACGGTGCATTTCAGCTAGCGAGTGGTGACAGATATTGCCTGTCATTGTTATTGTAACCACTTTGACACTGTGTTGGGTTTTTATCTATTGTTTTGTTTGTTTTTTAAAGCCTACTAGAGGTTTGGGTTTTAGGGGCTGGTGCGCGCGTGCGTGCGTGCGTGCGCGTGTGTGTGTGACGTGATAAACTCGACTCGTGCAGGTCTGTCTGTCATTCATTCTCTCTGGTGCATTGTAAATTAGGATCTTTATCTGGGCGTTCGACGACGAAGGAGGATCTTGACAGGGTGAATAGATATACATCTCCGGTTTTTTCGCTAACATTGAAGTTGTTTATGTGTGTCAGTGCGATTATTGTCCAAACGTGCAGTATTAGTAGTAGCTCAAGTAAGATGTTGTTTTTGTGTTAAAAAAAAAATTCTTTCGTTTCGAGGATATTGGAATAAGCACTCATGGGCTTTTTTTTCGTTTAGTCCCCGTGTGTATGCAGTTTTGTCAGTTTTGTCATCCATTCCCACCGGCACACAATGGCCTACTCTTCCGAAAAGCGGGACGGGTTTTAACGTGTGGGCAAGATGTTCTGCGTGCGTTCGCACACAGGACCTCGGTTTATAGTCTCATCCGAAGGACTTTTGGGGAGAGTGGAGTCGGCACTGATGTTAATTCCCGAGGAAAAATCCTCTTGAACAAGAATCGAACCTGGGTCAGCAGGTCAGAGAGGTGTGTGTGTGGTGTGTGTGTGTGTTGATAAGACGAGTTTGGGAGGAGGGCCTAAGTAAGCTAGCCTTGGGTAGAAATTATAGAGGCTGGGGTAGTATATATAGAGAGAGAGAGAGAAAAGAGAGAAGTTCTAGAAAGAATAGAGTAGAAAGAGAGTTGTAAGAGTTTCTCCGTTACACAGAAACACTTTCTCTCTTTTTTTTTTTGGTTCCTACTGGAAGCAATACGGTCTACATTGAGTGGTCTCGCTGTGTTTTGCATTGTCTCGAAACTCCCAACCAAACTGCAGTGCGAGTGCTTTAGTCATGCAGTGCTGAGAACATGTAGTAGCTGACCGGTGTATCGGTGAGGGGTAGACGAAAAGACAGAAAGAAAGAAAAGGAGGAAGAAGAATCTGTTAAAAACAACTCCCTATAGTGGTGGGTGACAGAGGTGTTTTCTTTTGATGTCTGTTCCAGCTGGGTCTGGTCTTTTGTAAAGCCCATGGATTTTTTGGTGGTGGTGGTGGTGGTTATGTCTGTGTGTGTGTGTGTGTTTGCGTGTGGAACAGGTGTCCCAAAGGTCTTTGACCGTTGATTTTAATGAGCTGTTGTTGAGGCGACATCGATATTATATTATAGTGCTGCGGGGGATTGTGACAGATTTTATGTTGGTGTTGTGTTGGGGGTGAAGGCAAGTGTTAGTGTGGATCGCAGATAGATGTACAGCAGGTCCGCCTGTTCAGAGAGCAAACAGGTGAGAAAGCTTGTTGAGAGTAGGGGTGAAGCCGCAAGAGTCCAGTAGAGGAGAGAGAGAGAGGGAGAGAGAGAGAGAGAGAAGAGAGAGAGAGAGGAGAGAGAGAGAGAGAGAGAGAGAGAGAGAGAGAGAGAGAGAGAGAGAGAGAGACTTGCAGAAACAACGCAGAAACAGTGCACCACAAAAGGGGGAAAATAGATGAGGCAGTGAATGAGCAAAACACAAAACTAAACAGACAGAAACAGTGATTGAAAGCTATCTTCTTCCCCTTCTTGTTCTTGTTTTCCTCCTCCTCCTCCTCCTCCTCCCCCTCCCCCCTCCTCCTCCCCCCCCCTCCTCCTCTTCCTCTTCCTCTTCCTTCTCCTCCTCTTCCTCCTCCTCCTCCTGCTTCTCCTCCTTGTTGTTGTTGTTCTTCTTCGCAACTCCTTCTTCTTCTTCTTCTTCTTCTTCTTTCTTCTTCTTCTTCTTCTTCTTCTTCTTCTTCTTCTTCTTCTTCTTCTTTATTACAACAGAAAAGCAGAACAAACTTTTTGATATTGTTCTATTATATATATTTTTGTTGTTGGTCCGTGATAACATGTTCCCTCTCGTTCCCTCCCTCCCTCCCTCCCTTCCTTCCTTCAGGGTAGTATAGAGCCTGTCTCCATGGCAGGGCGCCACTTGAGCACTTTCTTTTCTGTCCGAGTTCAAGTGTCCATTGTGTCTGCGAGAGTTCGGTGTTTTCTCCCAAAGTTTGCCAGGAACAACCAAACTCTCTTGATGCCGTGGGCTATTCTCAGTGCACCGCCAAATGCATGCATGCTAGCCCAACTCAGAGTGGGACCGCAGTTTGTTTTCTCATCCCAAACGCTGACTACAGTTTCAAGATTTCGTGTTGTAGGGGTTGACGTTTAGCAGGGGGAAAGAAGTTTCGAGCGGGGTTTTTTAGTTCTGCGCCTCCTGTATGGAAGAAAAGGGTGTATTTTTTGACCAGCTAGCTGTCCACAAGCGTGAAAAATCGTGGTAGCAGAAACAGCGGAATGTCAGTGTGATCCAGCATACAGTGAGTGTGAAGTAACGGTAGGACGGTTGGTAGATCAAGCTGTTCAGTCGTGTGGAGGAAGATGAAGTCTGTTAAGTTGGTATTGGCAAATTACTGCAAGAAGCTAAAGGTTTGCAAGTGCTGATGTTTGCCGTTAATTAAAATACTAAGTTTTGGTCTAGCCTGTCTAATTACTGAATAACTTCAGTTGCTGTAGTAGTCAAGTCTGGGTTATGGAAAACTCTCAAGAAGTCTTATGAAAATCGGAAAGAAAGTCCTCTTTTCATCAGAAAACATTTTGAGTTAGAGAATTAGATATAAAAGGAAATCACTGTAAAAACATCAACAACAACAAAATCCAGTTTTGAATGCACGCCAAGTGGATTTAAGAAGAGATTCTGGTTAACTACCTCCCTCCCCTCATTCTGTCTTATTCTTCCCCTTTTTTTCCCCTTTGACTTAGCAGATTAGATGATGTGTGTGGTACAAGGAATCTCTGCGACTATAATGATTAAAATTACCGTGAGCCACTGGAAGTACACACACACACGTACACACACACACACACACACACACACGTAAACACACACACACGTACATACACACACACACACACACACACACACACACACACACACACACACACACACAAACACACACGCGCGCGCACGCACGCACACGTACACACACACACACACACGTACACACACGCACACGCACACACACACCCCTCCGTTTCAGTTTCAGAGTCGGTCTGGGGAGTGTAGTGGGAAAACACAGGGGATAACAAGGACCAAAAACTGAAAGAAACGACACTAAGACAGCGTGTGTGAGATAAATGAGACACCTAAGACAACGTTTCACTAACTGAGAGACCTTCAGATTATTCTAGCGTATTCAGGCGCATGCAGTAAATCAAAGAATCTACCAGAAACCTTAAGATCAAAGTGATTAAGCTCATCGATCACGGATTATAGAAGATACCAATAAAATAATAAACTCAGTCTGAGAAAAACGCCCCAAGAAAAGCACGCCCCAAGAAAAGAAAGAAAGAAAAATCTGATTGTGATTTTGAGACATCAGTATACTTGACTGAGCAACGTCGATTCTTAACGGTGGATCGGTAAAAGTGCAAAAAATCAAAAAAGAGAGTTTACAATAGAGGAGAGGGACTCGAACCAGCGATCCTCGGGAGGGAAAGAAGAGCCATGGCGGAACCACTGAGGGCCAGTCACCAGCTGAACGGAGGGAGACAGGAGGAGGAAGTGGTGGAGGAGGAGGGGGACTCTCCCCCCTCCTCCCCCAACCAGTCGTCCACACAGAAAGGTGGGTGTGTGAGAGAGACGTACATGTATATATATATATGCAGTGTGTAGCTAGCTAGCTAGCGTCATGTTGTTGGCTGAAAAGATGTAGTGGAATAATAATAATACTACTACTACATGCCCGGGTGTGTGTGTGCGCGTGGTGCATTTTAAACATGACAAGGGACAAGGAAATGCCGTTGTGTGCAGAGAAATAATTATTATAAAATGCAGCCACCCGTTAACCCCCCCCCCCTCCCACCCTTCACCCCCCACCCCCTAGGCCTCCCCACCTTTGCTGAAAGTCATCATATTCTGTGTGGTCTTGTTTTGTGTCAGTGTGTGTTATAACTGTCTACCTTCTGTCTGTATCTCACTTCTTCTTGTCTGTCTCTGTCGCTGTTTTCTTTTTTTTCTGTCTGTATTTTAAAAAAAAATTTCTTTGTCTCCGGCTCCTCTCTTGTCTTCTTTGTCCTTTTACATTTTTCTGTCTGTCTATCTATGTCCATGTCACATGATTGTCTGTCTCTTTGTCTCTGTCTGTCTGTCTCTCTCTGTCTGTCTCTCTGTCTGTCTGTCTGTCTCTCTCTCTCTCCCTCTCTCTCTCTCCCTCTCTCTCTCTCTCTCTCTCTCTCTCTCTCTGTACGGCAAGGGTCAGATGAAAATAAAGTATGTCAATACCTATCTGCAACCTTTGGAAATAAAGATTATCGATCAATCAGTCAATCAATTTCTCCGTCTCTGTCTGTCTGTGTGTCAGTCTGTCTCTCTCTGTCTCTATCTGTGTTTGTGTGTGTGTCTTTCTCTCTCTCTCTCTCTCTCTCTCTCTCTCTCCTCTTCTCTTCTCTCTCTCTCCTCTCTCTCTCTCTCTCTCTCTCTCCCTCTCCCTCCTCTCTGTCCCTCTCTCTCTCTCTCTCTGTCTCTCTGTCTTCCTGAAATGTTTTATTCATCCCTGTCTGACAACAACCCCTCCCTTTCCTCTCTTCACTATATTTCATTTTGTTGACACACCCTTTTGACAGTTCACCCTCCCCCCCCCCCCCCCACTCCCCCTCACCCCCCCCCCCCACCCTCACTCCCCCTCCCCTTCCCTGCTTGCGAACATGCGTACATACGTGTACGTGTTGATGTGCGTGCAATACCGACATAAACAAGTCAGTGTGGACATAAGTAACATTGACAAAGTTAGTTAAACACACTTGTTGTCCCTGTGACAGCTGCGTTGATGATCATGTTATTGGTGTATTGGTTTTAGCTGGCCATTTCTGTAGTTGTGATCTTTAACTGTGGCCAGGTATGTTTTTTTACCGCTGATCCATTTTGACTGTGGATTTTCTGAGGTAGGGTAAGGAGCGAGGATAGGGGAGGGGTGCAAAGGGGGGGAGGGAGGAGGAGGAGGAGAGAAAGAAAGAAAGAAAGAGAGAGACAGACAGACAGAAGGCAGAGACACAGACAGGCAGAGACACAGACAGACACAGACAGGCAAGACACAGACAGACACCACAGACAGACAGGCAGAGACACAGACCAGACACAGACACAGACAGGCAGAGACACTGACAGAGACACAGACAGGCAGAGACACAGACAGGCAGAGACACAGACATACACAGACACAGACATACACAGACACAGACAGGCAGAGACACTGACAGACACAGATAGGACAAGAGACACAGACAGACACGGGACACAGACAGAAAGAGACACAGACAGACAGAGACACAGACAGACAGAGCTCAATAGATGAATCCTATTGCGGCCGCAAAGAGCTTGGACATGAAACCAGCGACTCAGGTTGGTTAGGCTGGTAATCAGTTAGAAAAGAGTTGTTGACGACTTAGCTTTTCACTTATCGTTACGAGAAACGATTGAAATAAAAATCAAGAGAGATTGATTATGGTAATGTTGATGATGATGGTTGGTGTGGTTGGTTAGTGGTGTTGGTTGTGTAATGAGAGTGTTTGTGTGTGTGTGTGTGTGTGTGTGGTGTGTGGTGTGTGTGTGTGTGTGTGGTGTGCGCGCGCGCGTGTGTGTGTGTGTGTGCG
>CM054137.1:70440705-70453205 GCA_028751875.1 Rapana venosa | reverse complement strand
GAACACTATAGATCTCCACACACACACACACACACACACACACACACAATGTTGGGGGAGATAGACGAAAGCCCGGAGGTCTCCCAGGACCCCGTGTCGCTGTCAGAGAGCAGTGAGGTGCTGGTGTGGGAGGCGGAGGAGAACAGCCACAGCAGCAGTCAGGGCAGCGGGTGGCCTGGCAGCAGTCACGTGGAGCGGCAGTCCCACAGCCTGACGACGACCCCTGCGCCACCGGGGACCGCTGCCCAGTTTGTTGGGGAGACGGACGATGTGTGTGTGGCTTCTGTGTGCTCCGGTGGGTGGGTGGTGGTGAATCTTGATGAGCGGTGGACGAGTTGTTTTCTTCTCCCCCGAAAAAAACCCACACAAAAAACAACAACAAAAACAACATCCCCAAAAAACAACAAAAAAAACAACACCACAGCAACAACAAAACAAAACAAAAAATCAATAGCAAATGAATACAAGAAAACTCAACAGGAGTCATAGAAAAAAACAACCAAGCAAGCAAACCAACCCCCCCCCCCCCTCCAAAAACCCCCCAAAAAACAAAAAAAAAACCCAAAAAACCCACCCCAACAAACCCAAAACAAGTAAAGAAACACCCCCCAAAAAACAAACAAAACCCCCTCCACCAAAAAACAAAAACAAAACAACAACAACAACAAAATCAACCAACCAAACAAACAAAACCACCAACAAAAATCAAAACAAAACAACAAACCCAACAAAAACCACAACAATCCCAGCAAGACTAATAAATGAGAGGGGAAAAAAATCTGTCAGTATCTCAAAATCTGCTTTTTTCTTTCTCGTTTCCTCTCTTGCCTACTCTTGTCACTACCCCTCGCTGTCTGTCTGTGTCTGTCTGTCTGTCTCTCCTTTTCACATCTGTCCTTTTGTCTGTCTTTCTGTCTCTTTCTCTGCCTGTCTCTCTCCCCTGTTCCCATCTGTCTCCTTTTTGTCTCTCTGTCTCTCTCTTTCTCCCCCCCCCCTCTCTCTCTCCCTGTCTGTGTGTGTCTCTCTCTGTGTCTGTCTGTCTGTCTCTGACTGTCTGTCTCTTTGCCTCTGTCGCTCTGTCTCTCTCTTCTGTTTTCATCTCTATCCTATTTGTCTGTCTGTCTGTCTGTCTCTCTTTTCTCTCTCTCTCTCTCTCTCTCTCTCTCTCTCTCTCTCTCTCTTCTCTCTCTCTCTCTCTCTCTCCTCTCTCTCTCTCTCTCTCTCTCCCTCTCTCCCTCCCCCTCTTCCCCCCTCTCTCTTCCCTCCTCCCTCTCTACCCTCCCCCCTCTCTCTGTCTGTTTGATGGATGTCCCAAGGCATCCTGATACGGAACCCCCATACAGACTGCTGCTTCTGAGGCCGCGAGAGACTGAATCAGCGAATGGAGTGTGAAGTGAGCTTGTAGTTGTGTCCATGTGTGTGGTGAGATCTAGAACATCATCGACATTATGGGCAACAACAGGACTGAAGAAACATGCCTGGTGATGGTTCTGTTATATACATGTATGCATTGCAGTTTGCTCTGTGTGTGTGTGTGTGTGTGTGTGCTATGATACACTTTTAGATCACTTGTTATTGTTAGAGGTTGTAGTGGTGGTGGCAGTTGTGGTTGTGTGTTGAATGTAGCATTGGCGATTTTTCCATCAGTACAATTTCATTGGCATCTGCACACACACACACACACACACACACACACACACACACACACACACACACCACACACACACCACACACACACACACACACACACACACACACACACACACACACACAAACACACACACACACACACACAGAGGGATGGATAGATGGAGGAGAGATGGAGGGAGAGATGGACAGAGAGACACACATACACGCGTGTGCGTGCGCGCGCACACACACACAATCACACACACGCACACACCACACACACTCACTTTATATATTGTACCAGCTCATATATATATATATATATATATATATATATATATATATATATATATATATATTACATACATACATACATACATACATACATACATACACACATGTGGATTATTATGATACACACTCATGAAACTGAAATTCCTCACATCATGCTCTCACACCCTTTCCTATCAACCCCCCCCCCCCCCCCCCCCCCTCCTCCTCTGCTCTCTCCCCCTACCCCCATATCCCCTAACCACTTGCATGCCTGTCTCTCCCTTCACTCACTTACTCATACCCCCATCATACTAACTAAACGCCAACACCCATCCATGCTCTGTACTGTACTGTGTGTCTGTGTGTGTGTGTGATGCAGATGGCCTGCTGTCCCAAGAGCGGGAGGACCTGGTGGAGCGCGTGGCTTACCTGGAGAAGAAGGTCACCGTGCAGGAAGATGAGATCGTCTGCCTCAAGTCCGCCCTGGCTGACGTCATCCGCCGCCTGGCCGCTGTGGAGTCTGGTAAGGACTGACGTGACTTTTCCCGAGGAGTCAGTGGGTGGTAAGGGCTGACTGAGGAGTCAGTGGGTGGTAAGGACTGACGTGACTTCTCCCCCTGAACTTCCTGAGGAGTCAGTGGGTGGTAAGGGCGGACTGAGGAATCAGTGGGTGGTAAGGACTGACTGGCTGAGGAGTCAGTGGGTGGTAAGGGCTGACTGACTTCCTGAGGAGTCAGTGGGTTGTAAGGGCTGACTGACTTCCTGAGGAGTCAGTGGGTGGTAAGGACTGACTGACTGAGGAGTCGGTGTGTGGTAAGGACTGACTGAGGAGTCGGTGGGTGGTAAGGACTGACTGACTGAGGAGTCAGTGGGTGGTAAGGACTGACTGACTGAGGAGTCAGTGGGTGGTAAGGACTGACTGACTGAGGAGTCGGTGGGTGGTAAGGACTAACTACCTGAGGAGTCAGTGAGTGGTAAGGACTGACTGAGGAGTCAGTGGGTGGTAAGGACTGACTGAGGAGTCAGTGGGTGGTAAGGACTGACTGACTGGGGAGTCAGTGGGTGGTAAGGACTGACTGAGGAGTCAGTGGGTGGTAAGGACTGACTGACTGAGGAGTCAGTGGGTGGTAAGGACGGACTGACTGAGGAGTCAGTGGGTGGTAAGGACTGAATTACTTCCTGAGGAATCAGTGGGTGGTAGGGACTGAATGACTTCCTGAGGAGTCAGTGGGTGGTAAGGACTGACTGACTGAGGAGTCAGTGGGTGGTAAGGACTGAGAAGTCAGTGGGTGGTAAGGACTGAGGAGTCAGTGGGTGGTAAGGACTGACTGAGGAGTCAGTGGGTGGTAAGGACTGACTGAGGAGTCAGTGGGTGGTAAGGACTGACTGACTGGGGAGTCAGTGGGTGGTAAGGACTGACTGACTGGGGAGTCAGTGGGTGGTAAGGACTGAGATGTCAGTGGGTGGTAAGGACTGACTGATTGAGGAGTCAGTGGGTGGTAAGGACTGACTGATTGAGGAGTCAGTGGGTGGTAAGGACTGACTGACTGAGGAGTCAGTGGGTGGTAAGGACTGAGATGTCAGTGGGTGGTAAGGACTGACTGATTGAGGAGTCAGTGGGTGGTAAGGACTGACTTATTGAGGAGTCAGTGGGTGGTAAGGACTGACTGACTGAGGAGTCAGTGGGTGGTAAGGGCTGAATGACTTCCTGAGGAGTCAGTGGGTTGTAAGGGCTGACTGGCTGAGGAGTCATTGGGTGGTAAGGACTAACTGAGGAGTCAGTGGGTGGTAAGGACTAACTGAGGAGTCAGTGGGTGGTAAGGACTGAATGACTGAGGAGTCAGTGGGTGGTAAGGGCTGAATGACTTCCTGAGGAGTCAGTGGGTTGTAAGGGCTGACTGGCTGAGGAGTCAGTGGGTGGTAAGGACTAACTGAGGAGTCAGTGGGTGGTAAGGACTAACTGAGGAGTCAGTGGGTGGTAAGGACTGACTAACTGAGGAGTCAGTGGGTGGTAAGGACTAACTGAAGGAAGAGTCAGTGGGTGGTAAGGACTGACTGACTTCCTGAGGAGTCAGTGGGTTGTAAGGGCTGACTGAGTGAGGAGTCAGTGGGTGGTAAGGACTGAGTGAGGAGTCAGTGGGTGGTAAGGACTGACTGAGGAGTCAGTGGGTGGTAAGGACTGACTGAGGAGTCAGTGGGTGGTAAGGACTGACTGAGGAGTCAGTGGGTGGTAAGGAAGGACTGACTGAGGAGTCAGTGGGTGGTAAGGACTGACTGAGGAGTCAGTGGGTGGTAAGGACTGAACTTGGCCCTGAACAAGAATGTAATGCATGCTCAATTCATGTCCATGACAACAGCAATAAGAAAGTAAAGATCCCCACTTCAGTACTCCTGAAGCTTAGCCTATGGATGTGATCTGATCACTTTGTATTTGCACATTGGAAAAACTGAAAATCTGATCTTTAAAAAAAAAATAAATAAATAAAAGACTTCCCTGAACTTCATGATGAGTCAGTGGGGGTGGCTGACTGACTCCCTGACTTCCTGAGGACGAAGTGAAGCACGGCACTGAACTTGTTCTTCTTCTCCTGGTGAACCTCGGAACACTAGCTGAGGAATGGGAGAAAAACCGAGGACAGATTCAAAGGGCTTGTAGATTGGGAACTGACGCTTAATCTGAGAGAAGACTTACCCTCAAAGGGACAGCTCATCAGCTGGACTCAGAACTCCAGCATCAGATTATCATCATTAGATTATAAAGCTGACACTTTAATCACTGAGGTCCTTTTGTCTGGTAAGCATTGGCATTGTAATTAACAAAAAAAGAAATTTGACTTTAAAATTTTTTTTCTTTATTTATTTTTTAAATTTAAAAAAAACAACTTAAAACAGTTTTTAGGTGATAGGAAAGAAACTATGGGCAAAAAAGTGAGCTGAATTTGACAAGAGGTGGCAACCAACTTAAACTAAAAGAGAGCATCAGAAATTTGACATTGAGAAATCTGCTGTAGCTGTAAATGTTAAGTAATGACTAACATGTTATCTTTAGAGCCTGGGAGGCTTGTCACAGGGGAGATGTGGGAGGGGAGGGGGTCAGGTTGGTAGAGACATGTTTCATAATTTTGTTTTTTGTTTGTGTGCTTTCTGTTTGATGGAAATGTGCGCGCTGATATCAGGTTGATGTTTTCATTTGTGACTTCAGATGGTCATTATGACCAAGTCTTGTTATTGGGAATTTGATGGTACGGTTTGTTATTTCATGATGAGAGCAAGGAGATGAGGACTGATGTTATGTACTCCCTAAACAATGATACAGATTATTTAGGATAACTGACGTAAATGACCTGAAAAAAACTGCAGACGTTTACATTTGCAGACATAACCATGCACATGATCAAGATCCAGTTTCAGATTCATTGTAAACATATGCTCAGATAAGCATGCATGCATGCCCCTGTGTGCCTGTGCACACACACACATGCAAGCATGCACACACACACGCACACACACACGCACACACATGCCCACACACACACACACACACATCACACACTCACAAGCAATACATACATACATACATACAAAACTTAAATATCCCAAATTTTGGAAGTAAATAACCTAATCAGATATGATCTCTCTCTCCTCTCTCTCTCTCTCTCTCTCTCTCTCTCTCTCTCTCTCTCTCTCTCTCTCTCTCTCTCTCTCTCTCTCTCTCTCCCCTCTCCCTCCCTCCCTCCACTTACTCTCTCAAGCACACAGCTTTACTTTAACATTCCTTTCACCCACTTTTTCAAACCAACCAGTTTGGATCCAACACCCAGCCTAGAACCACACAAAACTCACACCACCACACTCACATTCACCATCACCATCACCATCACCATCACCATCACCATCACCTTCCTTCTTTCTTGTCCTCCAGCAGCCAACACCCAGAACAGTTTCCTGCCCTCCAAGCCCACGTTCCGAACCCCGAACCCCCGGCGATCGGCCCCGACCCGGCGAAGCACGGCCCTGGACAACATCAACATGGCCGGCTCCTCGGCGCGCAGCGGAGCCTCGCATTCCTCGCTGCGGTCGCCCCGCTCGGCCACCAGTTCGCATTCGGCATCCTCGGTGTCGTCATCGCAGCAGCATCAGCAGCATCTGAAGAAGTGGGCGTCGCTGTCCAACTCTACCGAGATGTCCAATTCGCAGCTCACACCTAACAAGTAGGTGTTGCGGTGGATTTGTGTGTGTGTGTGTGTGTGTGTTTAGGGTTATTGTTTGGTGGTGATGATGATGATGATGTTATTGTTGTTGTGGTGGTGGTGTTCAGTGCTTCATCTGCGGTGGCAAGAGTTTAGTTTAATGCTTGTTGTTACCCGTTTTTGTTTGGAGTTTTGTAGGATTTGGTCAATTGAGAATATTTTTTAAATCTGTTTGAGTTGTGGTGTTGTATTGTTGTTGTTGTATTGTTTGTGTGTTACTGTGGTGTTGTTGGTAGTGTTATGTTTACGTTGTTGCTGTAGAGTTATGATGTTTGTTTCCTGTTGAGGGACCTTTTTTTTTTGGTATGTCTTTATGGTTTGTTGATGTTGGTAGTGCGTATATTATGATTTGTTTCTTTCTCATATTGATGGTAAGCAGTAAAAAGGGGGATAAACATTATGTTTGATTTTTTTCTTTTGCGTTGAACCATTTGGAGTGGGGGTGGGGGATCTGTTTTTAAAAAAAATATTTGTTTAAGGTGGTATTGCAAATATATTTCCTTTTCTCATATGGATGGTAAATAGTGAAAAAAAGGGATGAATATGAAATTTTATTTCCTTCTAAACTGTGGCTCAGCTTATTATTAAATCAATCTGTTTTTGGACTTATTTGGTCTTTCTTTAGCTTGCATTAATGATGCTTTCTTAAATTTTGTTTTCACCACTGAATGTTGTTTATTGCAAGTTTTGAATTTGCTTGCCTACAGCATCTGAGCGTGTCTAAATTTCAGTCTTTTTGTTTGTTTATTTCTGTGTTTTGTTATTTAGTTTGTGTGGTTGTTGATGACGTTGTTGATTATTGAATTGATTGAGTTGGCATGGATTGTCTTTTGATTATTATTTTTTTTTTTTTTGAATGCTGCAAATGTGTTGTATGATTTTTTAGTTTTAGAGTGTGCCAATTTTTAGATATGGAATGACATTATTTTTGCCATGCTATATCTAGTATTGTTTTTTTTAATTCAGATTTTTGTATACTTTGGTTCTATTGATGTGATCTACGTGTTGTTATGTTCTAATTTAAACCTGATTTTCTTCCCACATGCTGTGATCAGGAAATGTTCAGCTGGTGATGTTACTAACAATTCTATTTTCAGGGAAGGTTGAAGTGGCTAGAGTAATTGTCACCATCTATTCCATGTTTTATTTTGATTTTTAAAAAAATCCTTTGAATGTTTGTATCGTGATATCTGAACTATAGTAGTTTTTTCTGCCCTGTTCTGTTGTGGATGGTTTCGTATGATTTGTTGTGTTTTTGTCGTTGGTGGATTATTGTGATGGTAGAGTGTTTAGTGTGTAGATGGTAGTGTTGAAGGGGATATAGCGTGTTTCTTCCTCGTGATGTTGTGGTTTGTTGAAAAGCATGCCAGAAATAGTTTCATCCCTGCTACCGCCTTTCTCGGAGAGCTTAGAGATATCATTACATCTCTTGTTGAAAGAAAGGAGAAAAAAGACCCCAAATAATACCACCACTTCCATCTGTATTCACAGCCCCCTTTCCCTTTACTCCCTTTGCCCCCTAAAACAACAAACAAACAAACAACAAACAAACAAACACCCCACCCCCCCAAAAAAAAGAACCCCTCCTCCAAACACACAAAATAATAACAACCCAACAATAACAACAGCAGCATGCCAACAACAAGAACCAAAAAAAACAAACATACTATTGTCTTAAGGACCCATTTGTTCAGTCTCTTCATTCTATGTTTTTGTCTGTAGGTTTTTTTTTTCTCACTTTTTCTTTCTTTTAAAATTGATGTATTCATTTGAATTTTTTTTTTTTTTAAAAGAACATTTCGAATGTCATGTTATTTCATCTGTTGTTCTTCTTCTAAAAAGTGGGACTTCAAAACTCATGTTCTGTGTCTTTCTACACAGCCATTTATGTATAATTTATTTGTATTTTTTATATATATTATTTTATTTATCAAATAATGCATTTTTTCTCAGTGCAGGTTGTAAGTTTAAAATGATCGTGTCTGTGTTTTCTTAGATTCATGTTGTTTACGCCTATTTCATTAAGAAAAAGAAAAAGAAAAAAGATGTTCAGCTTGTTTGTTAATTGGCTGTTAATGTTATACATGTTGTTATTCTTCTTGTTATCATGTACTGTTGTTGTTGTCTCTAATTGTTGTGTGTGTGTATGTGTGCAAAGTTGTCTCCAGATTATTTGTGGTGTTATCAACATTGTTGTTGTTGTCATCTTCCCCATCATCACTTCACGTCATCATTGTCATCGTGGTGGTCGGAACTTTTCGTCATCATCATTGTTGTTCTTCTTCCTTCTCTGTCTTCTCCTTCCTCATGCTGTCAGTTAAAGATAGTAAGTTAATCAAAGTCATCTTGTTGAAGATAGTAAGTTAATTAAAGTCATCTAGTTGAAGACAGTAAGTTAATCAAAGTCATCTTGTTGCAGATAGTAAGTTAATTAAAGTGATCTTGTTGAAGATAGCAGGTTAATTAAAGTGATCTTGTTGAAGGTAGTCAGTTTATCAAAGTCATCTTGTTGAAGGTAGTCAGTTTATCAAAGTCATCTTGTTGAAGATAGTAAGTTAATCAAAGTCATCTTGTTGAAGATAGTTTATCGAAGCCATCTTGTTGAAGATAGTAAGTAAATTAAAGTCATCTAAGATTACGAGTTCATTGCTCTAACCATTATGCTGTCCCACCACATTCTTTTTACCACAAAAAGTTTTCTGTTTTAGTTTTTTATATTCTGTTTCATTTGGAAACTTTAGGGACTTAAATACTTTTTGTCGACATTTTTGTTTCTTCATTGGTATGATTGTCTACCTGTCTTCGTTTCCGTTTATTCCACTTTTTTGGTTGGTTGGTTGGTTGGTTGAGTGGCCTGTCATAGCTGAACTCTTAGGTTGTTGTCTTCCCAGTCCTGTAGTATTGCATGGTCTATTTCATATGGATTGGGAGCCATGTTGGAGGTGCTGATATGCTCACCTTGGTGTTGGTGTGTCTGTCGGTGTGTGTGTGTGGCTGTTCTTGCAGGTCGCTGACCCCTCGGCGCAAACCGTTTAGGTGTGTGTGTCTCCCCCCACCCCCCTCTCTCTCTGTCCTCCGTCTTCTTCTGCCTGGGTGTCTCTGAAATCCTAACTCCCACCTGACTTTGGAAAGCAGCAGAATTGTTAGAAACGTCCAGGAATTCAAATGAAGCGTTCCCTTGGTCCTGGCAGTGTGGAAAAAAAAATAACTTGACTTGATTCAACGTCTCCCTTAACTCCTTGAGTAGTCTTTGGAGCAGCGTGCTGAAGTTGTTTTTTTAGGCGAGTGTGTCGTCAACAGAATTGAGCCAGGTGGAGTCTAACCCACTCCTAGGAAGATTTTTTTAAAAGTTTGAGAAAAGGTCTTGTGGCCATTTTCACAGATTCTGTCAACTCCATTGCAGACTCTTTTTCAACCAGCTGGAAGAAAAAGGGAGTGGAACTGAAGAGATGTTTGAAATACTAATTTTAAGTCTTTGCTGGGACGGAAATACAATCACAACAACAAGAAGAAGAGATAAAAGTTTTAGTTGGTATGTTGTTCAATGGTTTTTGAGTTTCTGAATATACTTAAACAGTCTTTGGTAGGTATTCAATTTCAGTTTAGATCCTTTGTAAGGGAGGTAACTGATGGGGGCATTATGGCGTAAGACGTGACAGAGCTCTTTTATCCTAGACAAGCTTCTCAGACTTGCTTCAGATTTGTTTTTTCTCATTCCTTGGCTGGAGCTTCTAGGTTCATCAAAGGAAAGATTTTGCGTATGCAGCCATTTTTTGCCACCATAAAGGTAGCCATATTATGACTTCGGGGAAGGCTTTTAAATGATTGTTACTTCTTGCTTGATGTCAGGTAGACCACATTTAAAACATATGTGTAAAAGAGCAACTTCCTTCGTTGTCAAGAGAAAGGGACTTCTGTTGTATTTCAAACCTGCTCTTAAAGCCAGAATACCCAGTGAGAAAGGTACACCGGCGAGTAAAAAATATACAAAGAAAGAGAAAGGAGCCAACTGTGAAATTGAGCTAGATAGAATATGCCCAAGAACTCAAGAGGACCAGACAGAAAAAGAAACAGTGGTGATGAAAAACATGCAAAGAAAGAGCTAAGGGAGCGAAATGTGAAGTTGAGTGAGAATCTTTCCAGAATCTGCCCCACAAATCAAGAGTAGTTAGTAACCAGACAGAAAGGACGAGCGGTGATTGAAAAGATGACACGGAAAGAAAAGAGAAGCAAAATGCGACTTCAAAATTTTGCAGTAACACTACACACACAAAAAAAAAAATGGACAGTTCTGATGCTAGCCAGTCAATGGGGAATGCATTTGCATGCTATATATACTAACAAGATAGTGTGGGTTTTAGCTGAAGCTCGTTTTGGTTGCAGGGTGTGTTTGTGTGTGTGCATGTGAACATATAACCTACAGTATGTGTGTGTGCATGTGAACATATAACCTACAGTGTGTGTGTGATTCTTGCTGTGCATCGTGTGCCTCATGCTGCCTCTGACCCTATGCAGGGAGGATGTGGTTGTGGTAGAGCTATACACTTTCACTGTTTTCTGTCATTTCGGAACATGCATCTTTTTTGTATGTATATATACATTCTGTCCAAAACACGTTTCCCTTGCTAAATAAGGGATGTAATGTAAGTACTATACGATTGCATGCGGCACGAGGAATGCCAGATATATCTGTATGTTCAAATTCATTTAACGTCTTTTCACAGTTGTGATATTTGTATGTTTATATATACATACATACACATGTACCTGCTTTGAATGCCCTAAGATGAATACAGGCTTAGCCAATGTAATCAGAGTTAATTTATATAACGTTTAAGAATATTATTTATAAGATATTTTTTATTCAGTTCTCCTCCCCCTCCCCCCCCCCCCCCCCCCCCCACACACACACACACTCACTCTCTCTCTCTCCAAACACACACACACACACATGTGCTCAGTCGTGTGTGTGTGCGCGTGCGTGTGTGTGTGTATGCGCGCGTGTGTGCAAAGACTTGTATAATAATAATAATAATGTATGGAATTTATATAGCGCTGAATCTTGTAAAGCAACAAATCAAAGTGCAATACACACCCACACTCACATGTCAATACCTCTTCTTAATTGTACATAAACTGCTACTACTACTACTAATAATAATAATGCATGAATTTTATATAGTACTAAATTTTGTAAAGAAATAAATCAAAGACCCTCCATTCAAGTCATTTACACATATGCAATCATCCATGAATAAGATTAACACGTATCAAACTTACACGTACACATACAAGCATGCACATTGCAATATGACAGGGTGTTCATCTAATATCACTAGAAGTGAACAAACGTAAAATTGAAGTCAACAACAACAACAACAACAACAACAACAACAACAACGGCAGGATAAAAATCAGAAACATGCAAATATCAAACACACACACAGAACAACAGCACTTCACTGTAGAAAATGCTGTTGAATTTATCTCCAGCTGATGGCTACACAATCCCTATGAACAGAGATACTGAACACACAAAAATCAAGTCTGTAATCATGTATGTGTGCAATATATCAACCCCCACTACTTGTTTATACCTACACATAACATGTGTACACCAACACTGATGATACTACACAACAAGCCACCAACACACCATACACTCTAGCAAAGGAAGGAACACACCAATACTGATGATACTACACAACAAGCCACCAACACACCATACACTCTATGTATGCATGTGTCTGGGTGGTGTGTATGTGCATGCGTGTGTGTGAGCACGCGCCTGTGTGTGTACGCGCATGCGCGCCGCACGTGTTGTTGAAGAGTGAGAGAGAGTCACATACACACGTAACCCCCACACAACCCACCCCACCATCACAACCTTGTTCCTGTCTCTTCCCTCCTCATCACACACATCATCACACACACACACACCTACACACACACATACAACACACACACACACTCTACTCACTCTACTCTTCTCTTCTCTCTATTCTCTTCTCACAATTGCTTCTCTCCTCTCTCGTCTTTTACCCTACCAACCTTCTGTATCTCTCTCACTATCAGTCATCTTAACAATATAATCACCACACCACCACTCACCACCATCACCACCCCACCACCACCATCGTCCCACCACCACCATCACCACCACCACCACCACCACTTACCATCACCACCACCATCTCTCCCACCCCAGTCCCCAACCACCCCACCCCCCCACCCTCCCCCCTTGCCTGTGTTCTTGATTAAATTCACTATCCTCTGCTCCCCTTGCTCAAGTTTCCCCCCCCCCCCCCCCTCTCTCTCTCCTCTCTCTCTCTCTCCTCTCTCTGTCTG
>CM054137.1:70348205-70433205 GCA_028751875.1 Rapana venosa | reverse complement strand
CTGGGTGAGGGTTGAAAAATGAAGAATGCGTTGTCGTTTAGTTTATTTGAGTGAAATAGATGTGGTGTGTTTTTGTTTGTTTGTTCAAACTAATAAGCCAGAAGATTCATGTTTAAAGATAAAGATTTACTGAAGAGTTATGGTAAAGTGTGTAACTATTCATTTCTTGACAACATTTTAGTGCACCATGTTTAGACAAATATCATCTTGAGGTGAGCAAAAAACAAAAACACCCCCACCAAAACATGATGATGTCTTGGCTATAAGCTGAAATCGTTTTCTACCACTGTTTAGAAATCTGCACTCTGTATTTTCGTTGTTTTTTGGGTGTTTTTTTTCAAGTATGCATAATAAACCACCTCTTAACACTGCAACTAGAATCAGCAGTTTTTGCTCCATCCTGCCTTCAGTTCTGAGTAACACGAAACTGCTGCAACGGGTTAAAATATACTGAACGAGAGAGAGAGAGAGGGGGGGGGGTTGATGGTAGTGGTAGTGGTAGCCTAGTAGTAGCCTAGACTAGACTAGCTGGGTCTAAGAGTGGCGGCGAGAGTAGCATGTGGCCAAAAATAGTGTGGAAAGACTGTGAGAAAGAGGGCGTTGCTTCCTTCGCCTCAAGTCCATGTGACAAGGAAGCGGGCGTCTCTTTGCAACAGTCTGCTGCTGAGCACATTCAGTTTTTGCTCGTAAGGCCTAAGTCACTTTTGCTTCCCAAGATTTTCTTATTTTTTTCTATCACGTAACTCTAAGGCATATTTGCAAACCAAAGATTATAGTATTTGCATTTGTAAAATAGTT
Source organism: Rapana venosa (assembly GCA_028751875.1). NCBI lineage: Eukaryota > Metazoa > Mollusca > Gastropoda > Neogastropoda > Muricidae > Rapana > Rapana venosa. The sequence continues at coordinate 70,432,407 of CM054137.1, read as the reverse complement.
TTGGGACTCCTCCTCCCATTTCTCTCTTCCTGTGTGCGGTGAATGTGAGTGAATAGAGGACTGGTGCTGATGGACAAAATTTATGCGCCCTTCTCGTCTCCAGCGTCCGTGTGCTTGCTGTAGGCCTAAAGCCCGCGAATGGACTGAACCAGAGCTAGCCTAGCTGCTTTGATCTATCGAAGGAAGGACGTTCTGTGCTGAGTTTTTCTGCCGCAAAGCGATAAATTTACGGAATTATTCTGCGGGTGCCAGTTGGTGGTCGAATAGCGTTGCTTTCAGGCGCGGGGTTTGTTTTTGTGATTAGTGTTGTTTGTTGCCTGGGAGGAGAGCGTGTGTGCCACTTTGGGAACATGAGTTTCGGAGCGCCCAAAAAGAAGAGGTAGGTTTGAAGTTTTGGTCCTGAAAACTTGAGAAAAATGAAATTAAAACAATTATCTTTTAGTTATTCGTCTTATATTGATGTCTTCTGTTCCATTTTTTTTGGAGGGGGGATGGGGTGGGGGTGGGGGGGTTGCACCAAGTAATTACTAGTAGTATCACATTCTTTAAATATAACGATATATAACGAGAAATCAATAACGGGAAAATGGTTATTCAACGATATATGTAAATCGAAACAGTATCACGTAAGAAAAAAAAAAGGGGAGGGGGGGGGGGGGGGGGGGAGGGGAGAGAATTCTGGCAGTCTTTTATCATCTTGTATCATGATGTTTGGATACAGAATGTGGGAAAATACTTTACGTCCCAATCACTTGATTTATGAACAAAAGAGGGACATTTATTTAGAAGCAAGGCATAGGGTCAAGCCTTTCTCAGTCATCAAAAAGATAACCGTCAGTGCTCCCGTTTTATTGCTTTATTTTAGTCCTTCAGATGAGACTATAAACCGAGGTCTCGTGTGTGAACGCACGCAGAACATCTTGCGAACACGTTAAAATCCGTTCCGCTTTTTTGGAAGCGTTGGACATTGTGTGCCGATGGGAACGGATGACAAAATTGACAAAACTGCATGCACACGGGAAGCACATAAGTGCTTATTCCATTATCCTCGAAGAATAAATGAAAAAAAAAAATTGCTTCCTTCCACATCTCTTCATAACGATAATAATAAAAATTACTATACTCTCCTGTATTGTACTGTATTGAATTGCATTCAACAGGCTATCCCTTCCAGTCTTCTTCAAGATTCTGCTCTCGTTCGCTTTTACAGATGTGTCTGGGGAAAAATAACGGCAAGTCCTTTCCAGCTCCTATCATGGGCCGTACAGCTTGGTTTGCAGGGTTATCTCTGTGGGCCTCACAATCTTTCTCAGGTCGCTGTTTAGTGTGCACCTTTGAACGATGTGTTTGCTAGTCTGGTTTTCTTGACTACAGACACACATAGGGGAGAGGGAAAGAGTTTCAGCTAGGCCTTCCAGCAACTGCAGATTTCTCTGCATGAAACTTGGGCTTCTCTCCCCTGAAGATGGCGCGTCGCCACCCATTTTAAAAGAATTTTTTTTGTTTTTGTTTGCGAGTGTGTTTCCCTATGATGGTGACTTTTTTCTACAGCATTTTGTCAGGGACATCTCACTTGTTGCTGGGGGTTCTTTTACATGCACAAAATGTGCATTGCGCACGGGACATTGATTTATCGTCTCATCCGAAAGATTAGCTTAAGCACTCAGATCGTCACTCAAGGTCTAATAGATGGGGGGAAAGTAGGGGTTCAATCGAAGATGGAATCCGCGACATTTTGCATTCTAGGTTGGCGCATTACTTCTAGAGACCACCTACTGATTAGTTATAATAATATTACTGGATTAGAAAACACATGGCCTCTGGGGGTGGGGGCTGTCAGTATAAATAACATCCTTACCTGGGAATTCTTTCTTTTCTATCCCTCTCTGTATTTCTACTTACAGGGTTCCCTTTTTTGGGGGTCACCTTCTTCTTTTCTATTTTCTGTTTTTTTAATCCATTCTCCTGCCCCCTTCACCCCCCCCCCCCCCCCCCCCTCCCCAGAAAGACTGTAAAGATAACAATTCTCTCACATGCCGAAGTCGGGATGCGCTGGATCAGACTTGTCAGGCGCTTAACGGCAGCGCTAAGCATTTTCGCTCAGGATGATGGCAGACAACAGTGGTTGCTGCTGTCTGACCGTTCGACGACGATGATTGAAAAAGAAAACACATAACATATTTGCAATATATATATATAATATATATATATAATAATATATAATATATATAAATATATAATCATAGAGGTATGGTCGGTTTTTATCGGGAAAGGGCAGCCCGAAAACTGCGCCATTACCTCCACCTTAACCAACAAAACAAAAACAGGAAACACGTTCTGGAGAAATTGCTATCTTCCGTTTTCAATGTTGTAATGCAATAATTATGGGTACAACTTGTAAGGTAGGAGGTTTGTCGGTGGAAGGTGGGGGTACCCGCGGAGATATTTTCAATGTATAAAAAGTGTTTGTGTGTGTGTGTGGGGGGGGGGGGGGGGGGGGGGGGGGGGGGGGTGGCGTGCGTTTGTGGTGTGGGGGGGGGTGGGGGGGGGGGGGGGGGGGGTATGAATACGGGCAGGAAGTCTTAACGTGTGAAAGTGTTTCCTAATAGTGATTCACTTGACAGCTTTATTGTCCCAGTCGCCTTTGCGGCAACAGTCAACAGGAAAGACGCAACCTTCGACGTGACTTTGCACTTGGAGAAAATGCTTGAAGGAAGATGAAGAAAACAAACACAGTTCCCTCCCCACGCCCCCCCCCCCCCCCCCCAAAAAAAAAACAAAACAAAAAACAAACCAAAAAACACAACAAAAAACAACAAAAACAGCAAACAAAAAACCAAACAAAACAACAACAAAAAACCCAAACCAACCACAACGAAACAAACAACGCCCCCCCCCCCCCCCCCCCCCCCAACAACTAACGACAAACCCAAAACAAGCAAAACAAAAACACAAAAAAACCAAACAAGCCATAACCCCTTACAGTGTGTGTGTGTGTGTGTGTGTGTGTGTGCGCGCGCCTGCGTGCTCTTGCTTATTTGCTTGCTTTAGCCTAGCAAGAAGGAATGGAGGTATGTCGCGCGTGGGAAAGGAGATCGTGTGAATCTCAGGCTGAGGGGTGTGTTGTTGTTATTGTTGGTTTTTTTGTTGTTGTTGTTGGGTTGGTTTTTTTGTGTGTTGTTTTTTTTTTTGGTTTTTTTTTTTGGGGGGGGGGGGGGGTGGTGGAGAAGTGAAGAGGAGGAGCGTGCGTTTTCATGTTGAACTGGGAAAGTCTGCAAGTTTTCTAATCGAGATCAGTTCAGTTTTCACTTTAGGGTGGACTGAAGGTAAAATCGAAGGCAACCACCCGTTGGCAAGTTTCAGATAGATATTGTCTTTATAAGATATACCGGTGCAATTGCAGTGCCTCAAATTTGAGCCTATAGTGTGCTTGTGGACAGTAAATTAAATTTTTGAGGCGTTGTTGCCAACATGTGTACAGTTCTGTGCGTGAGTGTGGGGATGGGGGGGGGGGGGGGGGGGGGGGGATGGGTTGGGAGGTGTCTGTCAAAAAAGGATGATGATAGATGAGATGATGGGAGGAGAGGGAGGGAACAGAGTAGAGAGGTAAACGATTTTTGAATGAAGGAAACAAGGGAAAACAAAAGAAAGGTCAGACAGACAGACAGACAGAAGAAAAAATTTGTAGACAGAGAAACAAGAAGGAAACAGACAGACAGACAGAAAGTACAGAGACACAGTTTAAATACATAGTTAACCAAGCAGTTCATTCGTTCTCTATCTATGCCTCACTTTATTTAATTTAGAATAATTAGTAGGTAGTGGCTAGCCTTGCCCACCAGCGTCACTATTAATATATCATATATACCACTCAAGCAAAAAATACTCCACAAACGTCGGTAAGTTTTGTCATTCTTTGTTGTGTTGTCTTTTTGTTTTTGATATGCATACTTCACACCACACCACCCATACCACCACACACACAACTCACACCACACCCCACAACACACACACACACACAAACACACCAACACACACACAACAACAACACACCACAACAACACACACAACACCTCCAACCATCCCTCTCAACCCGACAACTCTTTTCTGCATCACTCCAACCCCCACACCCACACCCACACCCCACCCCCCAAACCCCCCCCCCACACCACACCCACACCCAACCAAACCACACCCACCCCCCCCCCCAACACCCATCCACCCCCCTCCTCACCCCTCCCACCCCTCCTTCCACTCAACCTCTTTCACCCCTACCCTTCCTTCCAATCTTTGCGGGTAGCATTTTTTTTTTTTTAAATCTTTTCACATGCACATATAAACTATGACACAGATGTGTGAGGTGATGAGTCACATCAGCGTATGCAGCATATGTATAATATATATAATGCACACACACTCAAGCTTTTTGGCTGTGTTTGAAAAACATTCAGTTTTTAGGGAGGTTGTTGTGAAGGCTTCCCATAGGATAGGATAGGTTGGGTTGTGTTGTGTTGTGTTTTTGTACAGGCCAGTGGTGCAGTTTGTTCTTAAGTATTTTGAAAGTTAGGATCCGTTTTTTGACAGTTGCTGCAACAAACATGGGCGAGTGAGTTGATCATTATTTTGTGGTTTTTGTTATGTCTGGATATGTGAGTGTGTATGTGTGTGTGTGTGTGAATAGCAGACAAGTGTGTGTGTAGTGTGTGTGTTGTGTGTGTGTGGAATAGAAAAGTGTGTGTGAGTATGTGTGGTGTGTGTGTGTGTGTGTGTGTGTTGTGTGTGAATTTGCAGACAAGTGTGGTGTGTGTAAACAGACGTGTGTGTGTAATAGAAGAGAGAGAGTGAGATGAGATGAGAGTAGAGAGAGGAGAGTGAGGGAGAGACGGAGATGGGAGAGTGTGATGAGAAGAGAGAGATGAGAGAGAGAGAGAGGAAGTGAGTGTAAAAAACAACAAACAGACACTGCAAACTAACACGTAAAACAGTGCAGCCAAGTTGTGCACTTATATGCAGCAGAAAACAAACCTCTCTGTACTGTGTAGGAAACAGGACTCAGACTGGTAAAACCCCACACACTCACACTTCAGTGAGTGTGTGTGTGTGTGTGTTAGAACGACCAGGAAACGCAAGATAACTCATTACTAGCGAGTGCACTGATAATAATTATACTGAAAAGCCACGACGAATCCCTAACTTGGATTCAAAACTTGAAACAGAAAGCTCGCCATTTCCAAGTCTTGTCTTGTTCTTGCCCCAATAATGTTGTTGTTGTTGTTGTTGTTGCTGTAGTTGTTGTTGTAGCTTTAGTATGTCAGTAGACTAGTGTGTTGTGTACTTGACTGGGCATACTCGACATTCCTAAAACTCATCCATGCTCTCGCTTTGAGTGAGTGACCGGCAGAGGTTGTGACCTTATATCCCCCTTACTAGGTATGGGTAGGCTACACATAGGCTACATAAGTACTCTTCTCTCTCTCTCTCTCTTCTCTCCTCTCTCTCTCTCTCTCTCTCTCTCTCTCTCTCTCTCTCTCTCGTGTGCGTGTGTGTGTGTGTGTGTGTGCGTGTGTGTGTGTGAGTGAGGCAGACAGAGACAGAGACAAAGAGAGAGAGAGACAGACACACACAGAGACAGAAACAGCGAGTAAAACACGTACCCCACACACACACACACACACACACACACACCACACACACACACACACACACGCGCGCGCGCGCGCGCGCGCGCGCACAGAGAGCTCTCTGTCTCTCTCACTCACGCTGTCTCTGTCTGTCTCTCTCTCTCACACAGCTCTCTCTCTCTCTGACTCTCTCTCTCTCTCTGACTGTCCCTGTCTCTCTCTGACTCTGTCTCTCTCTCTCTCACACACACAGCTCTCTCTCTCTCTTTTTCTCGCTGTTTCTGTCTCTGTGTGTGTCTGTCTGTCTCTCTCTTTGTCTCTGTCTCTGTCTGTCTCACTCACACACACACACGCACACACACGCCACACACACACACACACGCACACACACAGCTCTGTCTCTCACGCGCTGTCTCTGTCTCTCTCTCACACAGCTCTGTCTCTCTCTGACTCTCTCTGACTGTCTGTCTCTCTCTGACTCTGTCTCTCTCTCTCTCACACACAGCTCTCTCTCTCTCTCTCTCTCTCTCTCTCTCTCTCTCTCTCTCTCTCTCTCTCTCTCTCTCTCGCTGTTTCTGTCTGTGTGTGTGTCTGTCTGTCTCTGTCTGTCTGTCTGTCTGTCTCTCTCTCTCTCTCTCTCTCTCTCTCGCCTCAACGAACTGACTAACGCCCCCATCAAATCGACGCGTGACGACGACCTGGGAGTAGGGAGTAGGGTGTAGTGGTAGCCTAGTGGCTCGATCTTGCGAGAAGACGTGCTGTGTGTAGCCTATAGCCTATATTTTCGCGCTGGCTCTCGGACCCCCTATGTTCCTTCGTGTAGCCTCTTCACCCATCTTGCTGAAGTCTGCTTTTGGCAGAAGTCTGCTTTTGGTCGAAGCCAGCAAATTTGGCAGTAGTAGTAGTGCCAAATACTGACTCAGTAGGATCTTTGAGAGCAACAACAGCCTTCCCTTTTTCGTCAGACTGTAGTGCATTGCCGGGTTAGCATGTCGCGGTGAGTACGAGCTACATTTTTATTAGTTTTGTGTGTGTGTGAGGTGATGAGTATGCAGGAAGTAAAGTTTTGCTTCACTCAAATGTTGCACAGACACAAGCAGGGGGCTAAGGGTTGGTGTTTGGGTTGAAAAACAGAATCATGAGAATGCATTGAAGAAAAGTGTCACTGCAAAAATTATTATACAAGTATATATGCATTGATAGGACAAGAAGTAAGGGTGTTATTATAACAGGCCAGACGCCCAAGGACACAGCTCATGGGGTTATTTTCTGAGAAAATGAGTTATCAGTGGCACAAAGTTTTCTTTGGGTTTTTTTTAGGGGAGTGTACTTTCTTTGTAGAATTTCTTAGGAAAAGTTTGAGATAGTTGTGCTAAACTATGTGTGTGTGAGTGAGTGAGTGAGTGTGTGCTGTGTGTTTGTGAGAGAGAGACAATGACAGACATCTTTATTCAGGATAAGAAGACCCTGCTTAATCCACATAGGACATCAAAAACAGACAGACAGACAGACGACAGAACACACAGAGAAGAGAGAGAGAGAGAGAGAGAGAGAGGAGAGGAGAGAGAGAGAGAGAGAGAAGAGAGAGAGAGAGAGAGAGAGAATCATGAACATTCCTCCTCTAAAAGAAAACGGCTGTCACTTTAAAACTATGTAGTATGAACATGAAACACTATTCTACAACAAGTGTTCACAATAAGAAGGCAGCTCTGAAACCAAGCCATACAATTCTCCTCATTTTGCCCAGAAAGCAGAATTTTCCCCAAAACTGGCAGGAAGGAAGGGAGAGGGAGGGGGAAGAGGGTGGTGCCGGTCTAGACTGGTGAGGAAGAGGTGGGAAAGTATAGGCCTACACTGAACAAATGGGTGGGACAATGGGGAGAGGAAGTTTACAGTTCCCAGTTCCCAGAGAACTGCTAAAAAGTTTAGCATCCTAATGGAATGATGTTATGAAAAGTTGGTAAGAAATTATACATGCATGTGATAGAAAAAAAACAACCCCAACAACAGCACAGAAGTTGTGGCTAAAATTGTGAAATGAATCATCATAGAAAAAAATGTAGCAAACAAAAGAAGGAAAGAATTAGGGCCTAAACAAATGAAACTGTCCCAAATTATTTACTTTGGAATGTGTTGGAACATCAAACATACATGTATAGCTTGTGGTTAATTATGTTTGGAATGTAAATTATCAGATGGAAGTATGGCGAAGTATATTATGAACCTGTGCTTCTAACATATGCATGCGCACAAGCACACATGCACATACACAGGCAAACATGCATGCATGCACACACACAGGCAAACATGCATGCATGCACACATGCATGCTTGCACACACTCATGTGTGCACACACACACACACACACACCCACTCTCTCTCACACACTCACACATTGGTGAGTTTGTGCTTGTGACTGCTCTGCAATTAATTGTATGACATATGGCATTAACCATTGATGTACATAGAAGAGAAAGGGAGGGATAGACAGAGAGAGTAAGTGGGGTGGTAGAGAAATGGCATGTAGTGAATGTGATGAAAACAATAGTAGAAATTGTGATGGAACAGTTAGGGTTTTTCTCTGTGTGTTATGCTTCCAAAGGCACACACACTCATGTGCATCATATTATAATGTCAACTTAACACACACATATATATGCATCTATACAATCAAGTATATTCACACAAGCTTGCGCACATGCATGCATGTGCACACATGCGCAAGACCCCCACACATACTTGCATGCTCACACCCAAACAAGCGCGCACACACACACATGCAAACGCACACAAACACACATATACATACACACACGCACGCATGCACTTACGCACACACTCACACACACATACAGGCACACACATACATAACACAATTTCTCTGATATATTTACACACACGCACACACACACACACTCTCACACACGCTCACAATTTCACTCATATACTCACTCTTTCACACATACACACACTCACACACACGCACACACACCACGCATGCACATTCACATACACTTACATACACACACTCCACAACACGCACGCACGCATGCACATACATGCACGGACGTATACACACTTCATACACACTCACACACACATGCACGCACGCACACACACACACACACACAATCATCTGATATCACTATTTGGTGGAAGGACGTTAAACTGAAGAACAGCCTAACACACATGCACACTCTCTCTCTCTCTCTCTCTCTTCTCTCTCTCTCTCTCTCTCTCTCTCTCTCTCTCTCTCTCTCTCTCTCTCTCTCTCTGTCACACTCGCACACATGTACACAGAGTTATTCACATACTATTGTCTACGCATTGCTGTTGATACTGAGAAGGTCTATACTGACAGCTGAGCCAGTGGTTTTTACTAGTTACTGCACACACCTGAAAAAGAGCTCAAGTTAGGTAAGGGAGTTGAAGGAGGGAGGATGTGTATGTATTCACATGTATGTTCCTCCCAAAAGGGAGGGGCAGTGACAGACACACAGTCAGCAGAGGTAGCGTGTTTTTTGTCCCATGTGATATGTCACTGCCAGGCATAGGTACACTGGTGGTGTGGTCTGGTGTGTCACAGGTACATGACTGGCCTAAGCTGCACTGTGTGTGTGTTTTATGTGGTTTGTGTGTGTGTTGTGTTGTGTGTGTGTGTTGGGGTGTATAATGTGTGTGTGATGTGGTGTGTTGTGTATGGTGTGTGTGTTACATGTGTGTTGTGGTGAGTGTGTATAACATGTGTGTGTGTGTGTGTGGTGTGTTTATGTGTGGTGTGTGTGTGTGTATAACATGTGTGTGTGTGTGGTGTGTGTGTGATAACAGTGTGTGTGTATAACATGCGTGTGTGGTGTTGTGTGTGTGTATGTGTGGTGTGTGTGTGTGTATAACATGTGTGTGTGTGCTACCCATCAGCTAGAGCTCCGAGGTTCACCAATTATGAGATTTTGCATATATGTGACTTTTTTTTTTACCCACCGCATTCCATTCCATTCTTCGGGGATGGTGCCTAAACACAACAGCTATGTACATGCAGGTTTGGTTTTTGTTGTTGTTGTAAATTTTGTCTGCCCTTCCAACTGGCGCAAAATGCCCTATTCTCAGAAAGGTGGAATGGGTTTTTAACATTTGCGCAAGTTGTTTTGTTGTATATGTGTTCGCACATGGCATGGGGCCTTGTTTTAAACTAAAGTCTCATCCAAAGGACTTTTGGGAAAGTCTTTAGTGGAGTCAGTACTGATGTTAACTCCAGGGTAAAACTCCCTAAAACAGGCATCTGGGGGTGGAGGGGGGTGGGGGTGACTCAATCCCAGGCTATCAGATCACAAGCACAACACTCTAACAACTTGGATGTCCCCCCCCCCCACTCCCCTCCAAATCACCCTGGTGTGTGTGAGGGAGAGACAGAGACAATGACTACCAGGCACTCTTGGTGTATCCAGTAGGAGGGAGGGGGGGAGGGGGTGCGTATTATAGCACTATACACAGAATCCCCATTTGTGGCAAAATATGCCCTATTCATTTCACACAGTGATAGATTCCCCCCTTTTTTCCCCTTAAAAACACCTTTTGGATGAGACTATAAACCGAGGTTCTGTGTGGGAATGCACGCAGAACATCTTGCGTACACGTTAAAACCCTTCTTCCGCTTTTCGGAAGAGTATGCCATTGTGTGCCGGTGGGAATGGGTGACAAAATTGACAAAACTGCATACACGCGGGGACTGGATGTAGAAAAGCACATGAGTGCTTATTCCATTATTCTTGAAATAAAAGAATCTCTCTCTCTTTCTTCCCCCACCCCACCTCTCTTCTCCCCCCCCCCCTCCCCCCCTCTCTCCCCCCCCTCCCCCCACCTCTTTCTCTCTCTCTCTCTGTATATGTAGGCCATTGTGTGCCAGTGGGAACGGATGACAAAACTGCATACACACGGGGACTGGATGAAAAAAAGCACATGAGGGCTTATTCCATTATCCTCAAAATAAAAGAATAAATAAATTAATTAATTAATAAAATATATCTGTGCTTTTCTATCTTCTTCTGTTCTCCTTTACAACAGGAGCACTGACCAGTGGAAAATGTATTCTGTACATTTCACCACCATGTAACTTCCCCTTTTGATATCTTTCCTCTGACTGTCAATTTGACTCAGCAATAGCGCTAATATCTTCACCAATCATTCTCTGTTTTGTTTTTTCTCTCCTTTATTTTTCCCCAACCTCTTAGCTGAAGCCTCCACATTTTTCCCCAGACTGTGCTCGATTGTCACATCATTTGCGACGGCGATCGATCGCAGTATACTGAGAATAGGTTGTTCTGGTAAGTTCTCCCTTGGCTCCAGAAATGGAGTCTGAAGTCTGGAAATGGCAACGGGCCAACTTCATGAATAATGCTGATGTGCTCTTTGATTACATTCATTAGTTATGGACGGTTTTCCCTATTGGCCTTCATGGCTTGGTTTTGGGGGGGAGGGGTGTGTGGAGGGGGGGGGGGGGTGTAGGGGGGGGGGGGGGGGGTGTGTAAGGGAGGGTGGGGGCGGGGGGGGAAGGAAGAAGAATAGCAGTCAATTGGGGATGCTGTTATATATTATTTGTGATGTTGGCATCCTCTTCTTCTCTATTCTCTGGTATGTCCAGGTCTTTTATTATTTATTATTATTGTTGTTGTTGTTAATATTGTTATTAATATTAATATTATTATTATTATTATATTATTGAGCTGTGTAAAGGTTTTGGAACAAACACTGTGTGTGTGGTGTGGATGTGGTGTGATTGTGTGTGGTGTGTGTGTGTGTGTGTGTGTGGTGTAGAATGCCAGTCAAAAGACATAAAATGCATGGGACTAATTTATACTTGCTGATCAGTATAGCATTGGCTCTCTAACAGTACCACCAGGTTGTTTTTTTTTTTTGGTTGGTTGGTTTTCTTGGCTTTTTGTTTGGTTGGGTTTTTTTGGGGGGTGGGGTCCTCATCTGTAATGCTTTTAATGTCAATTTTCAGTCATTTGTTTCAGTTTACTGTTGATTCATTTATTTATTTATTCTTTTATTTCGAAGATAATAGATTAAGCACTCATGTGCTTTTTTTTAAACATCCAGTCCCCATGTGTATGCAGTTTTGTAAATTTTGTCATCAGTTCCCACGGACACAATGGCCTACTCTTCCGAAAAGCGGAACGGGTTTTAACGTGTGTGCAAATGTTCTGCGTGCGTTTGCACATGGGACCTCGGTTTATAGTCTCATCCGAAGGACTTCTGTGGAGAATGGAGTCGGCACTGATGTTAACTCCAGAGGAAAAATTTAAGCTGAGTACCAACTTCTCTGAGGCAACATAGAAACATTGTGTGTAAATAAATACATGTATGGTTGACGCTGAAAAGTTGTAATGTTAAAAAAGTCAGCAATCAAGATAATAACTGGTAGAGAGGACGACATGTTGTTCATTGTGAGCTGAACACTTTTCTTGTTGAGATTATCAGTATAGTCTTTGATTAGCTTTTGATTTTCTGTCTGGAAAAAGAGGGGAGGGAGGTGAGGGGAGGCAGAGAGAGGGAGCGACGTGGAGAGAGAGAGAGAGAAGAGAGGGAGAGAGATGGAGGGAGGGAGAGAGATGGAGGGAGGGAGAGTGAGTCAAACTTTGTTGCCACCATTCCATACATAATAGGTAGGTAGATTTAAACAAACGAAATTTGACCATTAGTGTGCTCACCTTGGAGAAACATGACAAAAAAAGGAAGAAGAAGAAGTGTGCTTAGTGTCTTGAGTGTCTTGTTTCATTCTGTGCTGATTCTGTCTCTCTTGGTCTCTACTTTGGTCTCTGTTTCTGTGCCCCCCCCCCCTCCCCCTCCCCCCACCCCCTTCCCCCCCCCACCCCCCTCCTCCTCCACCGCTTTCCTGTCCCCCCCCCCCCCCCCCCCCCCCCCCCCCCCCCCCCCCCCCCCCCCCCCCCCCCCCTCCTCTCCAATATTAGTCATTGTCTATTACAGCTGTGTAAACTGTAAAAGCTAATGGCCTACATATAATATTATGATCTACTGTGCGACAGCCGTGTTGTTTTCCAGAGTGTATTAACTGGATAAAGCATTGTGTGTGTGTATGTGTGTGTGTGATGAATGATGTGGATACTTGCTGCAGTGTCCTGTGATTTGAGGAAGAGAGAGAGAGAGAGAGAGAGAGAGAGAGAGAGAGAGAGAGAGAGAGAGAACAGAGAAGGAGAGAGACTCAGAGAGGAAGAGGGAAAGAGCAAGAGTGAGAGAAAGAAAGAGAGAGAGAGAGCATACTGCATCACAGTGGATGTGTGAGAAGTGTATTTTGCAGTCATGAGCATGCAACTTTGTGTATGTGTGCGCATGCGTGTGTGTGTGTGTGCGTGTGCGCACTCACGTGCATGGACATGCACACTCTATACAGTTTACAGTGGAAGGAAAAGTGAATACAGTCTTCATTTTTCATAAGACTTCAAAACTCAAACGCTCATCAAGCACTTTCCACACTGTTCACATCATGTACACCCTTTGACATAATTATAGAAAAAATAGCATTCCTTACAATCATTGAATCTTGATAGTTTAGCATCATATAATAAACCTGTGTACACCATTCTTCTAGTTCTAGACCTCTGTTGCGGTGTTCCCTCTTTAGTTTACGTTGGCGTGGTTGGTTGATTGGTTGTGTGATTTCTTCTCCCTTGACCCCTTCTCTATAGATACCTTTTGGAAACGTATCTATAGATGTGTGGTTTTCCTGAAGTCTGTCATGTTATCTCATTCTGTCCTTATATCATACTCAGTTGTAGACTCCATGTGTTAGACTTTGCCTGAGGGAAAAGTTGCTTGTGAAGTTTTTTCTGTGGCCTCTAGTGTAAAGTTCTGTGGGAAAATGTGTAAAATTTGGGTTTTTTGGTGTGTGCGCATTTTGTATTTTGTGTGTGTATATATATCATATGCATATTGTGCATGTTTCATGCTTCATGCATGGATCATTTTGTTTTGTGTGATGACTTACAGTCCTTTTTGTTTCAGAATTATGTGATATTCTTAATTTTTTTGTCATCTTACTTTATATTTCATCATTGATTAAAGTCCTTTGAAAAATTGCTTTAAAACATGCAGGCCCTCCCTTTCCAAATCACTTTTGGATTGAAATTTAATTCTGTTGACATACATGTTAAAGATAGACATTCTTGTGCCTATCCTCAGAACCTGTAAGTGTAAATGGTAAATTACCAGACTTTTTTTTTTTTTTGCATTGATCAGTAGTTGTCATGTGGTATAAGAATGTATCATGTATACGTGTCATTGTGTGTTGAGAAGTGGAAGAAATCATGTGGGGGAAAAAGGGGATGGGTAACAGAAGTGAGTCTCTGGTAATTAAATGATTGATTTAAAAAGTAATTGCTAACTTGAAAAGTGTAATCACTGCCATGTATGCATGCACAAAATGTGACAGCTTTCCCCCTCTCCTACCACAGCAATTGTCATGTATATACCCAGAAATAACTACATTTTATGTTTTAACAGAGCATGATGAATTATGTTTTTCTTTTTTCTTTGATCATGTCTTTACTAATCATTGTGTACAAATCTGTATCATGGATCATTCATTATGGGTTGTTTTTTTTTGACTGTGTGTGTAAAAGTTACTGCAGCTGTGTTCGTGTGTACATACTTCCATGCAGAACCACATTGTGAAAAAATAACGGCCGTTTTCTTCTTCCTCTGTTGTTCAATCAGACGTAGCGTATCTCACGGAAACCTTGCCACAAGGTTTCCCACCATTCGAGGGTAACTAGCGCCATCTTTATTCCATAGTCTCTCTTTAGTGTGGTACTTTTTTTTTTTGCTCCTTGGCTACCTATCTCCATGCCGTCATATATATTGGCTCTCTCTCCATTTCAGTAGGCCTCTAAACCCCCAGTTGCCTGTCATCTGAGTTATTATGTTTTTGCTGCCTAACTTTTGGTTTGATTTTGTTGTGCGCGTGCGGTCGTTATTGGCTTTTGGCAGGTTTGTTTTATATGAGTTTTTGCAGGCATCTCTGGGAGGGGTGTTTGTGTATGTATAATCAGTATTGCTCTTTGTATTGATTTTGAAGGTTTTATTATCATTGATTTCTTTTGCGTAGAACGTGTGCTTTTGTATGTGATATAGAAGAATATTATGTATACTGAAGATTTTGCTAGCTAGAACAACGTGTAGGTTGGATAGAACATTTTCAATTTCTAGTTTTAAAACTAACTAAACTTACATTGAGATTATAAATCAAATATTAACTCTTATTTCATACGATGTACAAACTTTTCATAAACAATTTGTATTTGCTCACTAACTTATGATTAGAATATAAATGATAGTCAAGCTTGTAAGTTTTCTCTTGTAGAATTAGCTTTTGATTTGTCCAGAAAAAATATTATGTTGGAGAAGTGCAATTTTCTGTTCAAATGTGTAAGTACTAGTATAAAGATTTTTTCATAGCTGTTCTTAATTTTTTTTAATGTTTTACACATTTTATTGTTAAAATTATTAGAAATACATTTTACTGTTTAATCACAGGGTCTTATTTGTTAGTTTTGTTAGAATCATAATTGTTATTGGTTTTATTTTTCTTAAAAAGAATTATTCACATTCAGGGTTTTATTTTGTTCATCTAGTGAAATGGCCAGCCAACATTTTGTTACTTTCTGCTTTTGACGTTTTGTTATGTTGGAGAAATCTGTTAAAACAAAGGTATGGCACTGAGGATGGATAGCAGAGTAACTGACTTCTAGCTTCTGAATTTGGCTGCGGTATACACAGTGCTAGTCATAGGGGACGGGATAGCTCAGTGGTCGGAGCACTCGCTTTCCCCCAGCCAAGTTAAGCAGCGTCGAGCGTGGTTACCAGTTGGATGGGTGACCGTTTGCGCGCCTTGGCTTCAGTACAGTTCCCCCAGTTCACCCAGCTGTAAATGGGTACCTGCCCTCTTTAGGGTCAGGGAAGGTAAAGCAGCGAGGGAGAGGAGATGGGCGCCGCCCTCAATACGCTGGCCCTAGAGAAGTGAGGTCTCTGATGCCTCGCTCCCCTACGACCTTATAGGTTATGGGACTCCTTTACCTTTACCTATACACAGTGCACCTATAGCCAACTTTTCTAGTTGATATACCGATTGTTGTTTTGTGCAAATATTATGATATATTTATAGTATGTGAGAAGCAGACACAGTAATGAAGTCATAGAAATGGGTGTTGCCACATATCGGGATTTAAACTTAAAAAATAAAAACAACAACGAAAACTTATGGCTAACAAATTGTATTTGATGAACATACAGTTCTGTGTAAGAGTGGTGTCATTATAATTTGTATTCATTTCTTGATATAATTTTTTTTTAAACTCCCATCTTTTGATTTGAGTTTGTGGGTATTGGTAACTTATGTTTGTGCACATTATCTCTCTCTCTCTATCTCACATTGTGTTTGTGGTGTGTGTGTGTGTGTGTGTGTGTGTGTTGCATGGATATGTGTCAAAGTGACCAAAAGGTCGAAGAAAGTGTAGTAAAAAAAAAAATAAATTGGGGGGGGGTGGGGGGCAATAGGTTTTCTTTGGGGTGGGTGTTTGGGGGGGGGGATGTTGTGAAAGGGAATGTTTAAATGAACAGTTGATAGCCGCTGTGTGGGTGAAGTGTGCATGATGTTTTGATTGGAGAAATGTGAGAGATAAATTTTTAATTGTAAAGAAAGAGGTGCATCTACCGCAAATACAATTTTTTCATTTTTGGTTGTTGTTTTTTATGATATTGATCACAGTCTGTAACAGGGAATTAATAAGGTTCTCAAAAATAAATCACTTAAGCATTCTATACTGGATCAGCGTGTACACATAATTATGGTTTTTGTTTGAATATTTGTTTATGGCATCATGCAAAATCTTCTTCCACTTTTATGCAATTATTTAGCTCTATGCTCACATACATACTCTTTCATCAGTTTTGAAGGGTGAACTATATAAGATATACTATATATGTGGGATGCTTGTTGATTTTGTTCCAATGTAGTCACTCTTTTTTCTGCCTGCATTTGCCAGTCAAACACAAAAGGAGTCTGAATTCATCTCAGATTCTTTTAAACTAAAAAGAGCAAATTTAATAAAAAGCGCAAAATGGGTGTAAATGATAAAAATGGAATTGGGATATACGTGGACTCTATTAAGTCTTTTCTGTATGTAATGTTGATTTGGTAGAAGGAGAAAAACAATTCAGCTATTTGCGTTCGTCCATTTTTGCATTGATGCCAAACATGGCATGCAACATGTGCATTATCTTGTTCAGAGAGATGAAGGGGAAGGTGGGAGGGGTTAGTTTGGACTGATTTTTTCCCTTTCATTCCTTGGCTAGATATAGAGCTCTGAGGTTCACCAGTGGTGAGATTTTGCGTACACAACATTTTTTAATATTTTTTACCCACCATTAAAAGTAGCTGCATTCCAACGTTGGTGATGCTGTAACTGAATATCACTCAAACAGTAATGTAATGACTTCCACAAATTTTCAGTTTTGAAAGAAATCAGTTGTTGAAAAGCCAAAGTGAAAGTTTCAAAACTGTGTTTGTGTCAGGGTTTATTGTCAGCGAAATAATGCCATTGATGATGGTGTTGTGGCTGTGTTCTCTACAAGTAAGAATGGGATATGTTTCATAAACTGGTGTATCTGTTGTACTGCCACAGATTTCTACTGCGCTAATACTGTAGTCATACTGCTGCTGTGTATGATGAAAGTGTAGCCTACCTTGCTCTTTCATTTTCTCTGAAATGTATACACAACAGTCATTTATATGTGAACATAATTACTCATGTAATATGTATGCTCACACACACAGAGTCTCACACCACACAGACACAGACACACACACACACACATTACAAGGAACGCTTAAAGGAACTATTGCTTTGTAGTCCTTATCTTCATATCAGTTGCTGTGTAAAACCTATCCTCTCTCTGTGTACAACATTTGGAATGTGTGTGAGGGTGGAAGAAAAATTGATAGAGAAGTAGGGTTTGAGGAATAAAGTCTGTAGATGAGTTCTGTGAGATATCGCAATAACTTTGCTATCGGTTATATAAAAGAATAGCTCTCTGTCTCAATCAGTTAACCTCAGTTGTGGGACCTCCCTCCGGCTTTGAGTGGGATGAATGTCTCCCAAGCTTTCATGACCCAAGCCTTCACTTCCCTTAATGCTCTGATCACACACAAGCTTTCAGTCCTTCATCTCCTCACAAACATCTGATCCCTTGTCCTCACCTCAGATCATCTTCTTCAAGCGTTGTCCTAGAGGTTTCACAGGTCTGGTAGTCTCAGTGAGCTTACAACCCCCCCCCCCCCCCCCCCCCCCCCCCCCCCCTCCTTTTTGTTTTAGCAACATGTGATCCTTGCCTTGGGAAGGAAAGGTGGGATGTACAGTAGAATAGTCTGCAGTTCACACCTTTCTTTCTAGCAGTATTGGACTATCTCCTGTCCACTGATTCTGTGGGATATCCCTATACAGGTTAAGTTAGTTTGGATGAGAACTGACAGCTATATATAGATGTCTAGTTTATCAAATCTCTGTATAGACTGACAATGACATTGATTTGTAGTAAAATAGCTAAAATTGCAGATCTTACCTTTCTTTATAGCAGTATTTGACTTCCCTGCTGTCCACCGATTCCGTGGGATATCCTTGTACATGTTAACTTAATTTGGATGAGAAACTGACAGCTGTGTACAGATGTCTGGTTTATTCAATCCTAATGAAGACTGACAACCACATTGATTAGTGGTGAAATAGATAAATTAGTAACAAGTGATGATAACCTACATTTCAGTGGTTATAAATTATGTTAAATGTGTGCTTGAGATGCTTCAGAATGGAGCTGCCTTGTGGTTACATGTTCTTTAACATATTTGTAAACCTTTAAGGATCTTACTCACAGGGATTTTGAAAGGCTGTGTTCTAACTTAATTGAGATGGTTATTTGGGGAAAATGGGACTTACACTGTGTGGTTTACAGGTGCAATGGTGGCATGTGCAGTGTGTTCACATTTTACAGTGATCATGATTTTTGTTCGTTCCTTGGCTAGAGCTTTGAGGTTCACCAATGGTGAGATGTTGCATTATGTGACTGTTTTTGCCCACCATGAAGGTAGCTGCATTCTGACTTCAGGGAGAAAAATTAATTAATGGGGTGATCTGAAAATTTTTAGGAAAAACCCCCCCATGTAATGTCACTTGAGCTGAGACGAGAATGTTTAAAACCAAATTTGGTAGAAGCCTACATCACTGTGTGCCTCTTAAACATGTACAGTTCTGAAGCACTAATATATATTGTAGTTGGGTAGGGTGTGTTTTGTGGTGTGCGTGTGCATGTGCGCGTGGTGTGTGTGTGTGTGCGTGCATAAGTGCGTGTGTATGTGTGTGAGAGAGAGAGAGAGAGATAAACTTCACTTTTGCTGTTTTGAAGAACTTCATCACCTTTGCATGAACTGGATTATATCTATAGGCATGATCCATCACGCACTTCACATAATGATGTGCTGGTGTCATTTGGGGTTCTTTTTGGTTTTGAAAGTTTTATAAAGATTGATAAATGCATCGTTTTTAGTGTGATATGCAACATGCTTAAAACTGCATGCCATCAGCAGTGACTACAGGTGCTGTTTTATTCATGCTGAAGAGAATGATGATAATTGTTTTTCAGTAAGAAAATATCTTGAGCGACGTTGATTTTGAAAAAAAAAAAGTAGTAATATCTTATTATTGAATTCAGGTGTTACTGGACTGGTGCATGATGAATAATAGAGAAATGCAGTTAGGGATACATGCATGGATGGAAGGGGTAAAAAACCAAAACCCAACAACTTATGGAGGGGGAGTATCAGAAGGAGGGAACTGAGAATTCACATGTGCATGTATGCATGTGCACACACTTATGCATCTGATATAATGCCTTGTGCACACTTACACACACACAAATTTAACAAGTTGACTACTTTGGTGGGAAAGAAAAAGGGAGGAAAGTGCATTCTGAACTCAGATGACTAATAAATAAGAAATATTTCATGGAAAGTTCACACATTTTATTGATGGGTCTAGACAATGACATAAAACATAATCTTGAAAAGTGAAGACAATAACTGAATTTGTAAAGACTTCTAACTTGTTGTCACTTAGAGATTTACAGAGTAGTGCTTGGAGAAATTAGCACATAGTGCAGTGATCTGTGTGCTGTAGAAGTTCTGAGTCTGTTTTTTGTGGAAAAGTTGTTAAGTTTTGAATCAAGAAGTTCATTTTTAACATGAAATGATCATGGAACAGTTCTTTAGTTTTTATACAGGAATGGTGAACTGAAAAGACACAAGGAAACGAAACAGGAAGATTTTTTTAATGTTATTTTTTATTATTATTTTATTTATGTTTTTTGCTGTATGTGGGATCAGTTTTTTGAGGTATTTGTGATCCATTTTTAAGTTGAAGTCAAATGTGATCAGAATGATTTGTGTGTGTGTGTGTGTGTGTGTGTGTGTTGTGTGTGTGTGTGTGTGTGTGTGTGTGTGTGTGAGCAGTGCCATGAACATTTAGAATATTTGAATTATGGGGCAGTAAACATAACAAAATGTCCACATTGATTAAGATATTAATGTGTTGAAATTTAAGTTTGGCTGTGGTATCAGACTTGTTAGAGCACTGGCCAATTTCCATTCCTTGATGAAATGAAAACTGACTGTGAGGTGATTGGATTCTGGATGTTTGTTATATTTCTTAAAGAAGACTCTATTTTTGCTTTCTTTTTATTTCTTTTCTCTTATTGCATTCAGCAAAATTCTGATTTTATGGGAAATTATTGTCTTTTGAACATTTGAATTTCCAGTACATATTTCAGAGAAATCTGAAATTGTCCCTACTAAGAAAAAGACAAGCTTCTCAATGGGTATCAGTGTCTGCCCTTGTAAGAAAGTAAAATTTGATTGAAAGAAGAGCTAGAGGAGTTTGTTGTTCGCCTTTTACAAGTTTCATTGTAGTCCAAAGTTCAGGGTGTGTGTGTGTGTGCGTGCGCATATGCATGTGTGCGTGTTGGGTGGGGGTGGAGTGTGTGTGTAGGTGTGCACTTTTAGAGGTATATAAATATCTTATGTTCTCAAGAACATTGGTGGGAGAGAGAGAGTGAGAGAGAGAGTTGATAAACTAGTCATTGCCTACATAGACATATAACAAGGGGTTAAAAGGACATTGAAAAAACCCAACCCAAATATGAAAAAAACCACCTTTGAATCATGAGATAGTGATGCTGCTACATAAACATAAAAACAGTCGTGCAGTTTGAAGAGATCAAATCAAAGATCATACCTGTAATAATGCAGTACTTTTCAAATGGACTCATAAATAAATCATCGCTCTCAGCTCAGTGCTTACATGAAATCCTTCTCAGACATTGAAAACTCACCCATCTGTATGGAAGAGGAGGAGGCCAGTCATGGCCTGTGGTATGGTTGACACCAAAATGCCCAGCATGCATCCCATGCTCCACTAGTTCACTGTGGCAAGCAGCCAGCAGGGAAAGCTTCTGCTATGTAGCCAACCAGTGGGGTGTGGTGCAACATGTGTGTGTGTGTGTCTAGGGTATTGTTCTGGCTGTGGTACCTCTGGGGGAAAACTTCAACTGAAAAAAAAAAGTAGCTCAGATTGTTGACAATGCATTTGCATGTGTGCAGACAATGTGAGCTGTAGATAAGGTTTTAGACACACACACACATGCACACACACACACATACACATACACACACACACAGATACAGACAGACAAACAGACATGTACATATATGCATGCATAATCGCAGGCACATACATGCACACATGCATGCCAGATTCAATGTGTGTGCTTATGAACACACAGAGAGAAGAGAAGAGAGGAGAGAAGAGAAGAGAAGAGAAGAGAAGAGAAGAGAAGAGAAGAGAGAGAGAGAGAGAGAGAGAGAGAGAGAGAGAGAGAGAGAGAGAGAGAGAGAGAGAGAGAGAGAGAGAGAACTCTGAACTCTGAAATGATTTAATGTACACTGGTCCTGGGCCACAATACATTAATTTGTTGGGCTTGGGATGAAGCAGTGGATTCATTCATATTATTGGCAAAGCAAATGCACAAAAAAGCAAAGAGTTTTGACACATGAAAGTAGAGAAACTCAGACTGAGAGAATGTGCGTGTGAGAAGAGAGAGAGAGAGAGGAGAGAGAGAGAGAAGAGATGAGAGAGAGAGAGAGATGTAGTGAGTGAGTGAGTGAGAGAGAGAGAGAGAGAGAGAGAGAGAGAGAGAGAGAGAGAGAGAGAGAGAGTGTAACAGCACACAATTTAGTCTTGAAAAGAAAATGAATGGCCTGTGATGTACTAAAGTGTTTTTGTCTTTGATCTTTTTCAGCTCCAGGGAGCCAGTATGGAGTCCAGGTAAACCTTTCTTCTGTTCCTTCTTGCCATCTTTCTGTGGTTCCCTCATCATGCCATGTATAATTTATTTATCAGTCCCCTCCTCCCCTCTTGTCATTCCACAGTCCAATATCTGCGCATTCGTTTGTTTCACTTGCTCCTCTTCTTCCCGTTTTTGCCCTCTCAGTCCCTTTTAATTTATTAGAGTCCAGTTTTAATCCTCTTCCCTAAAGTGTCTTCTTTCCTTTTACGTTTTTTCCCCCCCAGTTTTGCTATCTGTGCAGTGTTTTTGTGGACTGGATTTCCAGCTTCTAATCTAACCCTGTTGGTCCCAAAGTTGTGTCGGGTGTGGGTTTGAGTCTAGGCAGTGTCCAGTGTATCAAGGGTTTGGGAGTTTGTAGGTAATTCATATTAGCTGATGTAAAGACCCAATAGTGCCCTAGTGTTTATCTTTATGCCAAAGGTAAAGCAAAAAAAAAAAAAAAAAAAGGCCCCCAACAACTGGCATTTAAAAACTTTGAAAATCAGAAATTCATGTTAGTTGTTGATGGATTGTGGAAGTTACATGAAAGTGTCCAGCATACCCTGAGATATAATTTAGGGTATTAGGTTTTGCATTAGATCAAACTCGCACTGCATTGGATTCTCACGGAAGGGGTGATAAAGTATGTTGTAGAATAGTTCAGATGCTGCAGTACCCGTTAAGGGAAAACTTAAAAAAGAGAAAGAAGAGAAAAGTCTTCTCATTCCTCAGAAAATCATATGTAAAATACCCCGCTTTAAAGTGAAGAGCCCTCCCTTGTATGTGTCATTGTGTTGCTGGCTTTTTGCAAGCTTTTGAGCTTATCTCAAGCTCTTTCTCAAGTGATGTGTGTAGGGTAAACCTGTGATCTGTGATTTTATGATCTCCTGTGTCCTTCCTTTACCTCGTGTGGCCCCACATTACAGTATTGACTGACAGATGTCTAGGAGTTTAAACCCTGTGTCTCTCACTGGTGATTTAAACATTTTTTTAATCATCTCATCTGTCACTTGAATTTCTAATCATTTATTCTATTTTTGTTGTCATACATGTTTTTTTTAATCATTTTGTTGTTGTTGTTTTTCCTTGCGTAGAGCACCTAGGATCACTAATGCCTGAATGGTGAGATTTCTGAGTATGCGACCGTTTTTGCCCACCATTAAGGTAGCCACATTCCAACTTCAGGGATGATATCAAACCGTGACACCAGTGTGTATGCACTTTTTAAATACATGTTTTCTGTCACCCGTTCTGACGGGTTTTAATGTGGGCGCAAGCTGTTCTGCATGTGTTTGCAAACAGAACCTTGGTTTATATATTATAGTCTCATCGGAGGAACTTTTGGGGAAGTGGAGTCAGCACTGATGTAAATCTAGGGGGAAAATCCCGGTGGCTTGAACCTGGGCTTGATCCTGGCTTTTTTTAAAATAAAAATAGTCTTTTATATCGAGGATAATGGAATAAGTACTTATGTGCTTTTTTACATCTAGTCCCCTTGTGTATGTGGTTTTGTAAATTGTCATCTGTTCCCACCGGCACACGATGGCCTACTCTTACGAAAAGTGGAACAGGATTTTAATGTGTGCACAAGATGTTCTGCATGCATTCGCACACGGGGCCTCGGTTTATAGTCTCATCTGAAGGACGAAGAGTGGGGTCTGCACTGATGTTAACTCCAGGGGAAAATATCCCCTTGAACGGGAATCGAACCCGGGTTGTCAGATTGCGAGCGCAATGTTCTAACCACTAGGCTATCCTGCCTCCCCATACCAAGTTTTTTCTTGACACCCCCTATCCTAGTGATTTTCGCCAACTGAACCCTACAACCTTGTAAAAAAAAGTGTGTGTTTGTGTGAGTGTGCATGCATACTTGCAATGCATGCGTGTGTGAACATCTGTTGCTAGTAAAGAGTTCATGCATGAATGATTATCCACATGTATACATGTGTGTGCAGACTTATAATAATAATAATAATAATAATAATAATGTATGGAATTTATATAGCGCTGAATCTTGTTAAGCAACAAATCAAAGCACTATATATGTTGATTTCAACACATGTATGTAGTATAGACCAGTCTTGAGATTTGTGCACATTCATTGTATTCCTGTATATGTGCAACTAATGAAAGAGGACAGCGTAGTCGGTTTTCATCTTCTGTGAGGATTGAGTCGTAATGAAGCGAGATTAGCTGTGCTTGGTTCCATGCATATCAATGGCTTCTTCATCCACAGAACTCATACAGCAAAATGCTAATTTCTTTTCTTTTTTTTTCTTCTTTTTTTGGGGGGTGGTGTGAGGGGTGAGGGGAAGTGGGTGAGGAGAATACAGAGTTTGGGGGGGGGGGGGGGGGGAGAGTGAAGAGAAGTTGGGGGGTAGGTGAGTTGGGAATTTCCCATTGACCAGTCATAGAAAGTAGCAGTGGCCCTTGCCAAAACCTATAGCTCTGCTTGTGGTCCCTGCTTACATATGTCAATACATTCTGTATGTGTGCATAATGATTTTGATCATATGTTTTTGAGTGTTGTTGTATCTTTGAACATCCAAATATGTTGTTGCTAAGGCTATAAAGCGTGGATGTAGAATAGATATTGTATTCGTTTTACTCATTTCAGAAACAGGCTAGATGAACAACAGTATTTTTTTTTAAAGTTGGTTTTTTCTTGTTTTGTTTGGGTTTGTTTTTTTATGTTAAAGTTTTCTTTTTTGAAGTACACATTTTCCAAGTAGAGAATGTTAATACATTGAGAGTTTATAACCATACTGTTTTCATTCTGAAGTTGATGTATGTCTGTTACACTTTTTCACTCTCTGTCCATCACAATGTTTTAATTTCCCCCAAAATGAATGCAGCTGTTCAGGTTATCTTATAGATAGATTTGCACTGAATTATTTTGATAATAATCATTCTGACTGAATTGTTGCCCTGATCTCTTTATTGCGACGCTGCCCACCTTTCTTTCTTAGTTGCCCATGGTAAGTCAGTTTGCATGGGAGGCCTTCGGTTCTCTGAAAAAAGGAAAGGAACAAGGAAAACGACTAGTGATTGTCTGTTAAGTTTATCTCCAAGACTGTTTCTGAAAGAATTCTGAGCTAGCTTCTCAAAGGTGTGTGAAAGTTTATGAGATAAGGTACTTTCACAGAGAGAGAAGGGGGGGGGGGGGAGCACTTTCAGAGGGAGAGTGAGTTAGTGAGTATTGTGTGTATGTTTGTGTGTGTGAATGAGTGCGTTTGTGTGTGTGTGTGTATGAGTTGGAGTGAGTGTGTGTGTGTGCATACATTTGTGTGTGCGTGTGTATGTGTGTTGTGAGTGTCTGCGTGCATGCATACATCGATACATGAGGGTATGTATGTCATGAGTGTATGTATGTCATGTATGTATACTTGTATGAAAAGAAGAGATGGATATACAGTGTCTGCATGTGTGTGCAAAGTGCAGATGCAGTTTCCAAATTTTTTTTCTTTAAGTGAGATTTTGAATCAGAATTTGTTGTTGTTGAAAGACAAACAAGAAAACTATTTCGAAAAAGAAAGAAAAGAGCGTTTGATAAGGTTCTTGTTACTTATATGGCCTCTTCTGGTTAATGGTGTAATATTACCATCATCTATACCATGCCTTTTGTTGATTTCTATGCAAGCACATGTACACATGCAGACCTGAATACACAGCTTTGCTTGTTAAAAAAAAACAATAAAAAAGAAATCTGGCAGTTTTGCATAAACAATTGATATTTGCTTGTTATAAGCTTTCATCAAATATGGTTTGATTTGATTATTTGTTGTTGGTTTTTTTTACTGAAAAAAAATTTCTTGGGTAGGGATGGGGTATGATTTGGATCAGAATAGGGGGATGGGGAAAGTAGGTACACATGTGTGATGGGTGATTTAATTTGCTAGATCATTTCATGGCTTTCTTTGATTTTGATTTTTTGTTAAAAACACACTTTTGGGTTTTTGTTGTTGTTGTGATTTCTATCACCTATGAGATTTTTATATTTTTTGTTTTTTGTTTTAATTCTGTATTTTGGGATGCATGCACATATTATTTGCAAATCAACTACCTTTTAAAGTTGTCTTTATGTTCTGTTGTGTTTGCTATGTTCAATTGGGTTTTTTTTGGGTTTTTTATAGGGAGTCCAAATTTTGAGGTTTTGTTTGGTTTGCTTGTTTTTAAGTTTTCAATTTCTTTTTTTTTCTGACTGGTAATTTATTCATAGAGTTACTCTCTTAAAATCTTTTCTTTACAAGAACTGGGGAAAACGGAGAGAAATGTTGTGTGTGTGTGTGTTTGTAAGAAATTTCAGACCTAATTTTGGAAGGTAAAATTACAAATGCGACATACGGGATACTTGTGTACATGTATTTTTACTACCGCAGTTCAGATGCAACAGTCACAAGCTCTCTGTTGAAATAGGTTGATTCAACATCCCTCTTGAGTTATTTCTTTATGGAAAATGGGACATATGTGTCATGGGAGACACATTTCATTTCGTCACTATGAATGTCCAAAGTTTGAAGATCTTGAGAATCAGATTGTTCCTTTAAAAAAAAAATTTCTGAGGCCAAGATCAGTTTCTAATTTCTGTAATTTGTTCAAATAAAGCAAGGAGATAAACATGTTTGAAGGTGGCTTTAATGTATAAATCAGGCCTGGAAAGGTTATGAAATATTATATTACCAAATTTGCATATATCTGATTTTGGATTTGTTAGTAGGCCCAACTGAATATCAATGAGTCCATGTTTTCTTGCAGTGTTAGTCTACATCCTGATGCCTCAGATGGGTCAAAAGATGTCATGTGTTGGTTCTCGATTCTTCCTTCATGCATGCGTACGAGTGTCTACATTGTGACATTCATCATTGTAGGAGTGTTGCTGATTATCCTCTCTGCTTTGGTATTATGATTTCTGAGAAACTAGTCTACCAATCTGCATGTGGTTTGGGTGAATGGGTTCATCTTTCTATTCAGTAATGACTGATTTTTATAGTAACTTTTGCCCTTGTTGTAGGACGTAGAAATATCAAGAAAGCAATTCTAGCATTTTACTTGTGTTTCAGTCTTTTGAGTATTTAGCGTTAACATTAAAAACAAACAAACAAACCCTACAGTTCCAGTGTTCAACACAATGATTCTGGCGTCAAATGATTTACAAAAATGACTACCAGTCAGAAATGAACGTGTATCATTTTTGTCAGCAACTGGGAGCATATGAAAAGAAAACTTAAAAGAAGTAACACTTAACTCCTGAGTGAATAATTATAGTCTGACTGTGGCAAAGATAAGATAAAACACAGACAAAATAATGTCTTAGTACAAATACAGCCTTTAGTCATGACATCGTTTAGTAGTTGTAGACTTCAAATGTCAGCAATATAGTGTTTCTTTGGTCGTCAAGACTTGACTATAGCACTGAGACCGGGGCAGTTTTCATGCTTATTTTTTAAATGTCTATCATGAATTATTTTGCTATTTTTATTTTTGCTATCATCATCATAAACAAAATAAGAATGTATCAGCTTGAGGACGATTCTGCTGAATTTTTCCCCTCCCTGCAGTTATTAAGGAAAATAGGGCTATCAACTTGGAGCATATTTCTGTATGTTGGGTTTTGTAAAAATGCTGAGATCGGTACACATTTGAGTTCACTTGTAGTGGCACTGTTCGGTAATGGTTACAAGTACACTGGGACATAATTTGAAATGTTTAGTTGTTCCTTCTGTAGCCAGAGGAGTGCGGACACTTTGTAGACTTTGTGTTGCTTTGCAAGACTGGGTGATATAATAATACTAATGATAATAATAGCACAGATAGCAATAGTGATAATGCAGATGATGATGATAATAATAACAATAATAATGACAATGGTGAAAATAATATATAATATAGCAATCAATAATGATGTTGTTGTGATCTTTATAGTCTGTCCCTTATCTCACTCAAAGCAGTAGCTTATCAGTAATTGGTGGGATTTTGTTTTAAACCATGATATGAATATTTACAACTAGAATGGGTTCTTTTGATGGTAAAAATGCTCATAGCTTAACAATTAGAATATATATATATATATATAATATATATATATATATATATATATATATATATATATATTATATATATATATATATATATATATTATATATAATATATATATATACACTTGTGATTTAAAATGATCACAGAGTACTATGGGATTTCCCTCACTGGCCCCTCCCCGAGTTTACTTTCATCTTTGACTTTATTCCCCAGCATGTTCTTAAGATGAGACTAAAAACCAGACCTGTATAAATGCATAAAAAAGACCCGAGGAACCTGTTAAAGACCGATCCATTTTACACAATAGAAGTGCAGGCCAGCTATGACTGGTGGTATGGATGACAGGCATTGGCAGTGTGTGAACTGGGGAGGGAGGGATGGGCTTTGCTGCCAGGTTCAGTCTGGCCTAGATATAGACATAGTGTCTGAAAGCTTCAGTGAGGTGCCCCGATAGGGTCTCAGAGAGTTTACTAAGGTAGAAGTCTAGTTAATGGTAAATGTGTGTGTGTGTGTGTGTGTGTGCGAGTGTGTGTGAATTGAAGGGTGGCAGGGTGGTCTAATATATTTGGAAAAGTGTAGACCCAGTTGTATTGTTTTAACACTTTATTTTATGTTTGTGTTAAAACTGAGTTGTTAATTTAGTGCTGAGTGATTCTTGATTGGTGTGCTAGTTTAGTATAGGTTTTTTGTTTGTTTGTTATATAATTGTTGGTTTGATGCTGATTGTTTCTTACTTTATTAGCTAGTTTCATATTTTTCTTATTTGTTATATATATAACTGTTGATCTCATATTAATTATTTCATGATTTATTTCCTTGGTTCATAGCTTTATATTTTAGTAATAGTCATTTGTAACTGAGCTGTTTTAGTTTGATACTTTGGCCTCCAATTTATTCATATGTTATATGCATTCCTGTATTCATTGACTAACTGATTGGCTGGCTGATTATTTAAAGCATTAAACAGCCATGCTGACCGATCATTCAAAACTGTTAACAGTCACGCTGACTGGTCGACTGACTGATTATTCAAAACGTTAAACGGCCATGCTGACTGATTTACTGACCGATTGTCAAAACTGTTAATAGCCATGCTGACTGATTATTTAAAGTTTTACTGATTATTCACAATATTTTACAGCCATGTTGACTTATCGACTGACTGATTATTCAAAGCGTTACTGATTGTTCAAAGTGTTTAACGGCCATGCTGACCGATTGACTGACTGATTATTCAAAGTGTTACTGATTATTCAAAGTGTTACTGATTATTCAAAGCTTTAAATGGCCAAGCTGACTGACTGATTATTCAAAGCTGTTAACGACCATGCTGACTGATCAACTGACTGATTATTCAAAGCTGTTAACAGCCATGCTGACTGATTAACTGACCGACGTATTCAAAGCGTCAGTTAAACGGCCACGTCCATGATGCTGTGTGCAGAGGAGGCCTCCCTGAAGATCTACCTCAAGGGGAGAGCAGTCAACATGTACGCCCCCTCCTCAGTGACGGACTACAACATAGCCAAGCCCGGGGAACAGCCCGGGGAAAAGCTGCAGCTGGAGTGGGTGTATCCTTGCTTGCTGTGTGCCCCACACCTTTAAACTCATTGTTGTTGCGGTCTTTTTCTTCTTTAATTCTCTTTTTTTTTTATTTGTTTCATTTCTTGGCTAGAGCTCCAAGGTTCACTTATGGCGAGATTTTTTGTGTAATATGTGATTTTCCCCCTCCGTTAAGGTAGCTAGCCTTGTGGTTGGCCAGGGCCTTGCTACAAGTAGAGTTGGTTGTATACCCTGTTTTAATCTGTGTATACTATAGCATGCACAGTTTTAATCTGAGAGGTAAAATTTTGACGAGGCGACAGCCCCGATATGGCCTCAGTGGTTGGCGGGGCTATAAACAAGATTGGATTAGACTCTTTCTTCTTCTTCTTCTTCTTCTTGTTCTTCTTCTTCGTTGTCGTCGTCGTCGTCGTCGTCGTCTTCTTCTTCTTCTTCTTCCTTTTTTGTCATGTTTCTCCCAGGGGAGGTTTGACATTGATGAGCCTTCTCCATCTCTCTCTCTGTTTTGAGCTTCCTCCTTATTTATGCCCCTTTCTCTAAGATCATCTGCAATACAGGCAGCCCAGATTTTGCTAGGTCTTCCCTTTGGTCTCTTTCCATCCACCACGAAGTTCATTGCTCTTTTTTATAATGTGGTGGTCTGCTTTCCGTTGAACGTGCCCAAACCAGCGCAGTCTATTGGTACTAGCTACGGACTTCAGATCATCAACTTTGCACATTCTCCATAGTTCTTCATTCGTGATCCTGTCTTCCCATTTGATCTTTGTCATGTAGCGTAGCATTTGGTTATCACAACTCTTCATAGCTCTTTGGACTCTTTCGTTTGCGTGAATGAAAAAAACTGAATAAACAAAGATGTTGTTACGTGGTGGCCTTAACTGAAGGGAAGGTATGGGTACCGGGGGCGTGACTGTCGCTCCAACCTGTACTACCTGCCCACAGGAGAGCTGGTGTACTTCACCGCCGCTGTGGTTGTGCTGTACAACACGGAGGAGCAGACGCAGCGACACTACCTGGGCCATAACGACGATGTCAAGTGGTGAGTCTGAAGGGGGGTGTGTTTGAGCTTGTGAGTGTGTGTGTGTGTGTTCAAATTCATTTAACATAGTTTCACAAGTTGTGATATTAGACAGGGAGGGGAGAAGGAAAAGGAAGGTGTGTGAGTGTCAGGAGGGAGGGTGTGGTTGGTAATGTATGGGAGAAGAAATTTCAGGGGATCAGTGCATGCCAAATGTAAACAAAAACAAAAACCACCTTTACATTACTAACCTCTTGGACTGCAATAAACAAAAAGGAAAATTCTTGTTCTAACAATTCCTAACAAAATCAGTAATTCCAATGTAAGTAAAATTCCTGTTACGGACTTTCGCATGAGAAAAAAAATCTATCATCATGTATAATAATTTCCCCCTCCCCCCTTCCCATTTTGAATGGGTTGTGAACAGTCTTCGTATGTGTGTGTGAGAGAGTGTGTGTGTGTGAGTGTGTGTGTGAGAGAGTGTGTGTGTGTGTGTGATGGATGTGGTTTCCTCCACAATGTGGTGATTGTCCTGGGTTGACCCTTACGGTTGGCCAGGGCGTTGATACAAGGAACAACAGTAGAGTTGGTTTTAAATTAAGCTGTGTTTTCAATCTGTGTATAGTTGCTTGCACAGTTTTAATCCGGGATATTAAAAAAAATTGACAAGGTGACAGCCCAGATAGAGCCTTTGTAGTCAGCAGAGCTATAAACAAGATTGGATTGGTGTGGTGGTGGTGGTGTGTGTTTGTTGTGTTATGTTGTGTTGTGTGAAAAGCAAGTAGAACATCTTGTGCATATGTTGAAAAAACTCATTTTGCCTTTTGTAATATTGGATGATAAAATATTTATTAAAAAACCAAAAAAAACCACGCACACTGTCTTGTGTTTAGCCACTATCCCAGAAGTCAGAATGTGGCTACCTTATTAATGGTGGGCAAAAATGTTTGCATACATTTAAAAAAAAAAAAATCTTGCCATTGGTGAACCTTGGACTTCTTATCAAGGAACAGGCAAAAAAAAAAGGAAAGAACGAAAGAAAAATATTTCTATGAAACAAAGTGTAAAAGTGCTGACATTGGTGGTGAATGTGTGTGTGTGTGCAGCTTGGCAGTGCATCCTGACAGAATCCGTATCGCCACAGGTCAGGTGGCCGGTCATGACCGCAAAGAGGGACGGGTAGGTTGTCTCCCTTATGATGGCCTTGTTATGATGATAGGATTGTACGGGTTGTCTTGAATCGTGCTTTTCATGCTGCATAAGTTTGGTAAGAAGTAGTCACGTTGTCTGATTGGATGAGTTTAAAAAATCCTCATATCTTTATTATGATTTTTTGTGTGTGTTCATTTGTTTTTTTGTTTTTTTCATTTTTAAAAATATTTTTGTTTGGATGTCTTTATTTTTTTGTGAATGTGACTTTGTTTATTATCATTATTTTTTCTTTTGTTTTGATTCTTTTATTTATTTTGATGTATTGATGTTTAAAAAAAAAAGGAGGTATTATTTTCGTTTGAATGTCTTTATTTTTGTGAATGTGTTTTCGTGTGGAGCTGGATCAGTGTGTTTTGTTTGCATTATTATTGTGTATACATACATATCAGTTTTGATACTGCATGGAGACTGTGGAGTGTGTTTTTGAGCTTTGGGGAACAGTTTCTGCTTGGAAATGGAGGATCGTGGCTCTTGTCATCATGCATGAAGATCATTGCAAGAGCACAATTATTTTAGTGTAGGGATTTTTTTTTTCCAGTAGAAGTGGGGTGAAGGAGTTGAAATGAGAATGATATGGGGTTTTCATTTCTGTTATTTTAAATGAGGAGTTAAGTCAAAAGTGAATCAAATTTTATTTCCTGTTTTCCCCTTTTTAATAATGTTTGCATACATGAGTGTGTATAGAAATGTGTGTGTCTGTATGAAATAATTGTATTGAAAATTATCATCAGAATAATGGTTTTCTTTGAAATGTAACACCAGAAAGTTTATACCTTTCTTTTAAAATGAGATGTTTCCATACAGTGTATTGTGGGTGATGATTATCAATAGTAATTTTCTGTTGTATCGCTTTACAGTTTGTTTCATAGGTCTTTTTGTTTGCAAGCGCTGTTGCTTTATTATGCTTTAGTTGTTACTTAATTGTTACTTTGTTCCTGTATTCTGTGTTCTTTGATGTGCTGTATTGTTAGATATCATGTTTCATTTGTAATGAACTTGATATGATAATCAAATCCACAATTAAATGTGCGCTTAGGAGGATTAAGTTTTGTAGACATATAAACTTGCATACATGATGATATTTATATGCATGACATATGCATGTGGATACTTGAACGTACTGGTTCTCCAACTCAAGTTTATTAGAATATAGATTGTTCATTCAGTACAAAATACATTAGGCCAAATACATATCTTGAACAATATAAATGTACACTGGTAGTAGTGGTTTTGTCATCATTAATCTTGTCATTAATCATTTCTTTCATGGGCATGACATATTGTACACAGACATTGGCAAGAAGAAAAAAAATGGCACATTATTTTTGTGACCTAAGGTTCTCTATCAGAATACTTTATCATAGTTTGATGCCAAGAAACCTGCTATGACTGCATATGCTGTACGATGCAAAATGATATAGTGCATTACATTGCATTACACTGTGTTATGTGTACGGGTCATGTCTTAGTATGGTTAGACTGATGGTTCAGTACTGTACATTGGACTGTTGTGGTATATGTTGGCATAGGCATCGCAATTGTCCAAGGCAACTTTTAACTTTGTTGAACGGAATGTAATTTTTGGGGTTTTTTGTTTTGTTTTGTACTTTGCAAATGTTAGCATGCCTCCCGTAATGCAGTAACTGCCTTCTAGAACTATGTGCAGTTGAATGCTTACCATAACAAAGACTAACAGCAAAGCAATATTCCAGTCTGTTACCATGCCATTTTTGCTGTAAGTAGAGGAAGAACATTGAAGGGAATAGAGTGTTAAAGGTTATGACCACCCAGGCGCACAGAGACAGATCCTCAATGATGCAGAGTCCCTGAATTACTCCAGAGAATCCAGAATGATGTCACTGTTAGCTGTGGCCAGGGTGGGAAGGTATTGGGGGAGGGGGCAAGACCATGCATTTCACTGTTGACTCTCTCCCCCAGTTCTTTTCATGTCAAAGCTGAAAAACCAAACCAAGAGGAGACCCATCATTGGCTGAGACAAGCAGAGAAGCATACAGAACTGAATGAAGATTTGAGAGAAACACACCCCAAAATTGCTCCTGTGTATTGTGACATCAGCTAAGAGTGCTACCAGCTCACAGTCCCTGTTTGGTCACTGTAGTGCATACTATCTGCATGAGTTTCTCCATTTTGATTTTTTAAAAATTTAAAAGCCACCCATATTTATCCTGTTCATAACATTTGTAATTTTGAATTCCTTCAGATTTACTCAGAGGGATCATTGGTTTTAAACGTCACATGAAGGCTAAAACTGCAGCAAGGCGAACTCTATAAAGCAAGTTTTTGAAAAAGAAATTCTTTCTTTATTTTTATTTATTTATTCTTTTATTTTGAGGATAATGGAATAAGCACTCATGTGCTTTTTTTCATCCAGTCTCCATGCAGTTTTGTAAATTTTGTCATCTGTTCCCACCGGCACACAATGGCCTACTGTTCAAAAAAACAGAATGGGTTTTAAAGTGTGTGCAAGATGATCTGTGTGCATTCGCACACGGGACCTCGGTTTATAGTCTTATCCGAAGGACTTATGGAGAAAGTGGAGTTGGCACTGATGTTAACTCCAGAGGAAAAATCCTCTTGAATGAGATTCAAACCTGGGTCAGCAGACCACGGATGCATCACTCTAACCACCAGGCTATCCCGACCCCCAGTTGTGTTTACTGTATGTGTGTTTTCCCTGATTCATACATACAGTTTATTTTCAGATATTAAATATACTTCCCCCAAAGTGTTGACAGTAAAATGTTAATCAAACAAAAATAAAAGAAAGAAAACAAGCATAAAGCTATGTCTGCGCTTGCTTGGACAGCTGCGATGTCTAACTGAGGCTTCCTCTGGAAAAATCCTGGCTGTGTTGTTGATTTGTTGTTGATTTGGTTTGTTATTGGCTGGGGGTGTGCTTCAATTGAATGGCTTCTATCTTTTGGTTTTCTTGTGCACTTGTTGTTGGTTTTAGCGAAAGCGGGCAGGTAGTGCCAATGAGAAGGCGGAGGAATTGAGCGAGTCACTGGTAAGTGATTCCTGTAGGTTTGGATTATGTGCTGGTGCGTGTTGTGTTGTGTGGTGTGGTGTGGCTTTTCTTGTTGTGGGCTTATCTTTTTGTGTGTGTGGGTATTATGGGTTGATTGCTGATGAGGTGTGAAGCTTTTTAAGTTTCTGTTCTGAAAAGTCTTTTGTTTTGCAAATTATAGCATTTTCATCAAAATTGTTGTAATTTTCGTTTTAGTTTCACTTTGTGAATGTGTAAAGAGAAAGGATTGAATATGAATCATTACAGACCTTTACTTTTCATATGTTTTTAGTTTCACTTGATGTATGTGTAAAGATAAAGGATTAAATATGAATAATTATAGACAATTACATTTCAGGTTGTGTTTTAAAAGCGTTACATTTGTTTGTTGTTGTGGTGTTTGCTATGTTTTAAAAACATTGCATTGTTTATTGTTGTGGTTGTTTCATGTATATTCTCAAAAATTAATCATGGAGAGGTGAATGAAAGTTGTCTGATGTTAATTGCAGGAATTCTTTTTTGCTGCTTTTTTATGGGATGTTTGGGGTTTTTTTGTTTTTGTTTTTTCTAAATGGTTAAAGTCAGGTGTATAATAATGATCCATAATACCCAGATCAGTGGGAAGATGAAAATCAAGAAAAATATGCAATTTGAGATTAGATTTCTCACCTTCAGTTTTGAAAAGAGATCGTGGTGGATGGGGTTATGAATTTTTTTTAAGATAAGCCTTCTGTTTCTATAATTCCAGAACAAAAATCTGCTGAGCTGTCTGTTTCAGTGATTTTTCTCCTGGAAATAATGGTGGTTCTTCTTCCATTACCATACAGATGCTTTATATGAGACTATAAGCTGAGGCCCCCTGTGTGAACACATGTTTACATGTTGTACAAATGTAATAAACCCATCACCTTTCATAGAAGAATAGGCCAGGCAAGGCTGGTGGTATGAATGGCACCAAACATACCCAGCATGCAAACCTCAACTTAAGAGGGATGGGCTTCACCAGGTTTAACTTGCCCAAATGCACTGCCTGAAAGTTTCGGTATGGTGCTCCAGTTGAAGAAGAAATCAAGTGTAAATCACAAAGAAAGTATGTCTGAGCGGATCAGCTGATATTTAATTATTCCCAGTATGACTGAATTTTGCTGTGCTCTGTCTGCCTGTCTGTAGCAGGTGGCTTCTAGAGATATGGGCATTAACAACTCTTCATTCCATAACAAAATTAATTGAATGTGTTGCTTATCAGTTTTTCAAATATTTACTAACCAGTTTTTACAAATGTTGACTTACTACTAGCAGGGTTTTTTTTTCTTAAATACAAGTTTCTTGCTGAGGTAAAAGGGATGTTTGTGGTGGGAAAGGAATTAAGTGGTAGTGAAAGTGGTCTTAACTGGAGAGAGGAATGACATTGCTGACAAGAGTACACGATCAGTGTGTCATAGTCATCATGATATTACAGGTTAAAATAAAACTTTAGCTTTGTGATAAGCATGATAAAGATGATGAAAGGATATTGAAGAGGTACCAGTAGTTGTACTTACCACATTCATTTATTTGATACATATGATTCAACGTTGTCTTGTTTGAAAATTTCAGATTTACACCGTTTGTCAAAGTATAGCGAGCATTTCAGTAATATCTTCCCTGAGACTGAAAACATCAATGTTTTTATCTCATTTTGGAATAAGTGTTCAATACCCTTTTTCAAAATTTCATGATGCGATATTTGGTCATCATTAGTTAACCTGTTAGAGCATTTGTTACATTTGCTTTGATGAATCATTTTCAAATGTGACAACAGAATGACAAAGGTGACAGTGATACAGACAGCAACAGAGGTAAAAAGGTGACACTGACAGGACAGTGATGAAGATAATGGTGATAAGATGATAATAGAAGTGATAACAAAGATAATGTGATCATGGCAGAGGGATAATGACTGACAGTGAGGGAGATGATTCAGATCAAGAATGACAGACACTATAGCTGAGTGGTTCAGACTGTTCAACTTCAGTCCCATGGGTCCATGAAGTCATGGGTTCAAATCTCAGCAGCATCTTGTGAATTAAGGGCGGGGATTGAATTTATGATCTCCCAGGCAACTTCAGGTGAAGACCTGCCAGTGCCTTAATTCCCTTTGTGTATGTACACACGCAGAATATCAAATATGCATGTTAAAGATTCCGCACTTCAGTGTTTGGTGGGTTACAGAAACACAACCATATCCAACAACATACATCCCTGAAGATGGAATGTGACTACCTTCATGGTGGGCAAAAATGGTCACATACCACTGGTGAATATTCAGAGCTCTAGCCAAAAAACAAAACAAAAAAACAAACAAGAAAGAAAGCTGAAGCATAAAATGTGTAACTGTGGTGTGCAGCCTCACATCAGGATCTGGGACTCTGTCAGTCTGCACACGCTGCATGTCCTGGGTCTGGGGGACTTTGACAGAGCCGTCTGCTGCATCTCCTTCTCCACTATGGTCAGTACACACTCTCTCTTCTGTTCGTGCGTGTGCGTGCTTGGGTGTTTCTAAGTTTTCTTATGGATGACTGGGATAAGTCTGGAAGCATTCTTTCCTTTTCTTTCTGATTCTGTAGCTGAATGGTTAAGATTGTTTGATTTCAATCCCATGGGTCCATAAAGTTGCGGGTTCGAATCTAGGTAGCATCTGGTGAATTAAGGGTGGGGTTTTTTACAATCTCCCAGGTCAATTTCAAGTGCAGATCTGACAGTGCATTCATTCCCTTCATGTACATACATATACATGCAGAAGATCAAATATGCATGTTAAAGATCCCGTAGTTCATGTCGGTATTTGGTGGTTTATGGAAACATGAACACACCCAGCATACATCCCTGAAGTTGGAATGCAGCTACCTTCATGGTGGACAAAAACGGTCGTATACACAAATTTTCAACCTTGGTGAACCTCGGAGCTCTAGCCAAGGAACAACAACAAAACCTCTTTTCTGCCATGGCTACTACTATTAAAAAGTGCTAGGGCCTAACTTATACCATCATGTGTTTGGGCTTATCAAGCAGAAACTTAAGAATAGACAATACACGTTATCATGAATCACACAGCATGTCAGTGTACTCAGTTCTCTGTTACCATGTTCAGTGGGAACAGTCTGTGTATACAGTAATACTGCATCCAGAAAGGTAGTGTAGTTTATAGATCATCATCTATTGAGGACAGATTGAAGAATATTGGTTGTGTGCTGTTGTCTTCTTCAGGACAGCGGCTTACACCTAGTAGCCGTCGATGAAGCCAACGAACACGCCATTTCTGTGTGGGACCTCAGTCGTGACAAACCCCACAAAATTACTGAGACGAAGGTATGTCTTTTTCATCATCATCATCGTCATCATCACCACCACCACCACCAATGGCATGATCATCTTCATCATCATCATCATCATCATTATCATTGTAACCGGGTTGATGTGTTTAGAATGAACTTCCGTTTAGTGAAATCAGAAAATCGTTTCCATGTTGCTGTCGTTCTCATTAGTGTCTATTAATATGGAAATTTTATCCAGACTTCTAGGGTTTTTTTTATCTTCAGTCTCCATTTTAATCATGTCGTGTTGTTGATGTTCATCGCTGCTAATTTTCTTTTTAATCTGAATCATTTTAGACTGAAAGATGTGAAATGGAAGGGTGTAAGATAGAGTTGGGGTCGGAGAATTGGAGCAGGGTGGGTGTCAGCAGTATGACCCTTGGGGAAGGAGATTATGTAGTGTAATCAGGATGAAGAAGGTGGAAGCTTTAGCACTGGCGTGTTACACAGAATGAGACGACCCCACCCCCCCAAAAAAACACCAAAACGAAACAACCAAAAACAAATCAGTAAAAAAACAAACCAAACAACAACATAAACCCCAACAACCCCCCACCCCCAGCCCCCAGACCTAGCAAAAAACCAAATGAAACAAAGGTAGGTAAAGGTAAAGGAGTCCCATAACCTATAAGGTCGTATGGGAGCGAGGCGTCAGAGACCTCACTTCTCTAGGGCCAGCATATTGAGGGCGGCGCCCATCTCCTCTCCCTCGCTGCTTTACCTTCCCTGACCCTAAAGAGGGCAGGTAGCCATTTACAGCTGGGTGAACTGGGGGAACTGTACTGAAGCCAAGGCGCGCAAACGGTCACCCATCCAACTGGTAACCACGCTCGACGCTGCTTAACTTGGCTGGGGGAAAGTGAGTGCTCCGACCACTGAGCTATCCCGTCCCCTAAGGTTGAAACAAAACAAACCAAAAAAACCCACCACCATCAACAAACAAGGACCAACAACAAACAAACAAGCAAAACAAAGGCTTTTACATCAGTGAACGTGTATGGATGCTGATCACTGTGTGGCGTGGCGTGTGTGTGGTGTGCAGAGCTCCACAGAGCCTGTGCTGGCGGTGGAGTTCCACCCCTCGGAGAAGGGCAGCATCATCAGCTGCGGCAAGGGGCAGATCACCTTCTGGACCTTCGAGGGGGGAGCACTCGCCAAGAAACAGGGCGTCTATGATGTGAGTAGTGTTTGTGTCTCTTTGACTGTGTCTCTGTGGCCGTGGTTAGAATACAAACACTTTGTTATACAGAAATACACGCATGTCTGGATATTAGGGTAATATGTTAAGACATCGAAACCCAGATCCATGAAGCTGCTATGAACATGTGACGTTAACGTCTCAGAACCCGCAAAGCAGAACATGCTGATGAAGAAAGAATTGAAAAGGTTACAGGTTATAGACTTTAGGATTTGACAAAATTTACACAGCAGTTGTGGTCTTGCATGAGTTAAAACATCATCTACTACAGAATCTTATGATCACTTTCATTGGCCACTGACCTCATCTTAGAAAGAAAGAGAGAGAGGTGTGAGCAAGTGAGTGTGCAAGAAGTTGAATTTGCTTTATAAAAGGTAAAAAGGAAGGAGGTAAAGGTGTCCCATAACCTATAAGGTCGTAGGGGAGTGAGGCGTCAGAGACCTCACTTCTCTAGGGCCAGCATATTGAGGGCGGTGCCCATCTCCTCTCCCTCGCTGCTTTACCTTCCCTGACCCTAAAGAGGGCAGGTACCCATTTACAGCTGGGTGAACTGGGGGAACTGTACTGAAGCCAAGGCGCGCAAATGGTCACCCATCCAACTGGTAACCACGCTCGACGCTGCTTAACTTGGCTGGGGGAAAGCGAGTTCTTCAACCACTGAGCTATCCCGTCCCTAGACACTTTTTACCTTATAAAAGGTATTTAATGAAAATCCTATGAAATCTAGGTGCGTGTTGTACTTTACAGAAATACGACAAGCCCAAGTATGTGCTGTGCCTGGCCTTTGCTGCCAATGGAGATGTCCTGTGTGGAGACTCCAATGGAAACATCATGGTCTGGGGAAAAGGTACTGTGTTCTGTGTGCTGATGTTCTGTGTGCTGATGGTTTGTGTGTTGAAGTGCTTAAACAATTCAGTTCACTCCATTTGTCTTTATCACCACTGTCATTGGTAGGAGCTCCACGCAGTGCCACCAGGGTTCGCCATCTTTCTCTGCCTCCATTGAGTTCTGTGATCTCCTGCAGCCCTCCTCCCAGACCACTGACCTCAGTGATGTTGGCAATGTAGGATGTTGGTGGTCTGCTTCTTTTCCTTCTGCCCTCAACCTTACTTTGGAGAACTGTTGTCATCAGATTTGTCTGTGTGTTTCTGTTTGCATTATGCGAGATCTCTTATACAAACATTTATATTTTTGTGAGTGCTTGGTTGGTCTTCAATTTTATGTCTGTTCACTTAAAAGTGATATTAAACACTTGTGAGTGCTTGTTTGTTCTGTAGGTTTTTAACGTTCTTCTGTTGTGTATCCTTTCAGTAAGAATGTTTTGATATGTCTGGTTGTGTATTCTCTTGAATTTGAGAGAAAAGATTGAGAATTATTGTTTTGTGTCTACATAGTGCGGTGAGACACAGACATGGAAACACTCAGAATGTTCAGGTGCAGGCAGTCTTTTCCTTTTATTTGTAAGTGTACAATGCTCTTAAACCCTATATTAAGCCACGTGGGGAATGTAAGATTTTGTGTGTGTGTCCAGGAACCAACCGCATCAGTCAGGCTGTTGTGGGAGCCCACGAGGGCGGAGTGTTCTCCCTGTGCACCACCAAAGATGGCAACGTGCTGTCGGGAGGCGGGAAGGATCGCAAGGTCATCGAATGGGACAGCGCCTTCAGCAAGACTGGGCGAGAAACAGAGGTAGGGGATGACTCCAGATTTTAATAATAATAATAATGTATGGAATTTATATAGCGCTGAATCTTGTAAAGCAACAAATCAAAGCGCTCAGATTTCATTTCATACCACTTTAAGTCACGGCAGATTTCTCTCCGTGAAATTCGGGCTGCTCTCCTCGGGGAGAGCGGGAGAGCACGTCGCCACAAGCGCAGCGCCACCCTTTTTTTTTTTTTTTTTTTTCATGTCTGCAACTGTATTTGTTTCCCTATCAGAGTGGCTTTTTTCTAAGAATTTTGCCAGGGACAACTCTCTTGTTCCCGTGGTTTTTTTTACGTGCGCTAAATAATTACGTGTAACACACGGGACCTCGGTTTATCGTCTCATCCGAAAGACTAGCGCCCAGACCACCACTCATGGTCTAATGGATGGGGGAAAAGTTTCCAGTCCAAACGGGGTACGAACCGCCGCACACTTCAGACCCGGACTTTTCGCTTTCTAGACAGGCGCGTTACCTCTAGACCACCGATCCACCACTATTTTCTGATAGTTTTGAGAAGTACTCAGATGAGATGATAAACCGAGGTGTCATGTGTTGCACATAATTATTTACCGCAAGTGAAAGAACCCATGGCAGCAAGAGAGTCGTCCCTGGCCAAATTCTGAAGAAAGAAAGCCACTCTGATAAGGAAACTAATACAGTTGTAGACTTAAATTAAAAATAATGGGTGGTGCTGCTCTTGTGGCGACATGCTCTCCCCAGGGAGAGCAGCCCAAATTCCATGCAGAGAAATCTGCCCTGACTTAAAGTGGTACACAGTACTCTGGTTTGACAAAACGTTTTGAAGACACCCCAGGCATGTTAAGATACTTGACTGTTTTCATCAGAGTTGGCTAAAATCTTATAATTCTACAGCAAGACTAGATGAGAGAGAGAGGTAGGGGATGACTTCAGATAGTTAACAGAAGTATTCAGGCTTGACAAATATGTGTGAAGACACCCAGTGCATGCTAAAACACCAACTGTTATGATCAGAATTGGTTACAATCTCACTTTAATCATGTCCAGACAATACAATAAAGTTTGTCTATGGTAATGTTTGATATTTTTCACTTGAAAAAAATGGAAACAACATAAATGATCAAGTGAAGAGCTGCCTGACTGGGAAAAACCAACAGAATGTCAACTTTTCCTGCAGAACTTTATGTTTAGTCAGGCCTGCTGTCCGCTCCATCTCAGAATTTTTTTCCCAGTCAATTTGAATTTGAAAGTTTAAACTTAAAATGACTTTCCAGTCGGCATTTTTCAAGAAGAAAAGGAGAAACTCTTTCCTACTTTTCAGTGATGAATCGGTGAAAATTAAAAAGAAAAAAAATGTTTGTAATTTGTTTACTTGGCTTTTCAGTGAAGTCATGTGTCTCAGCTGTCATTTTCCCCCACTTTCAGCTACTCCCAGCTGCTATCCATTCCATCCCATCCCAGCCCAACTGGGGCCAGCTGGTGCTAATTATGGCAGGAACTGACCACACTTGGGCTTAAAAAAAGGAAGGGGTGTGCTTATAGTCTTAGCACTGGTCCCTGGACTGAGTTATAATAATAATAATAATAATAATAATAATAATAATAATGTATGGAATTTATATAGCGCTGAATCTTGTAAAGCAACAAATCAAAGCGCTTATGCTGGATTTGTGCACTCTGTTAGGACAACTGTCGGCTTTATCTCGTAATTTTTTTCCAGTCAATTTAAATCATAAAATTGATCCTACTGA
Organism: Rapana venosa; assembly: GCA_028751875.1. Classification (NCBI taxonomy): domain Eukaryota; kingdom Metazoa; phylum Mollusca; class Gastropoda; order Neogastropoda; family Muricidae; genus Rapana; species Rapana venosa. The sequence goes on along the minus strand of CM054137.1, from coordinate 70,389,493 downwards.
GACTCTCCAGTTAGGATTTCATGGGTAAGTGTTATCAGAAAAGCTCTTTCCTGCTGTCCATCATTAATGAGTTGTCATATTTAAAGGTACTAAAATTTTAAAAAGTGTTCATAAACTGACTTTGCTTATCATTGAGGTGATGTGTAGGTGGTGGAGGTGTTGGCTTATCATTGAGGTGATGTGTAGGTGGGGGAGGCGTTGGCTTATCATTGAGGTGATGCGTAGGTGGGGGAGGTGTTGGCTTATCATTGAGGTGATGTGTATGGGGGGGTGGGGTGTTGGCTTATCATTGAAGTGCTGTGTATGTGTGTGTAGGTGGGGGAGGTGTTGGCTGATCATTGAGGTGCTGTGTGTGTAGGTAGGGGAGGTGTTGGCTGATCATTGAAGTTTCTGTGTATGTGTGTGTATTAGGTGGGGGGGAGGTGTTGGCTGATCATTGAGGTGCTGTGTGTGTGTGTGTAGGTGGGGAGGTGTTGGCTGATCATTGAGGTGCTGTGTGTACGTGTGTGGGAGGTGTTGGCTGATCATTGAGGTGCTGTGTATGTATGTGTTCAGGTGTTGGCTTGTCATTGAGGTGCTGTGTATGTGTGTGTTCAGGTGTTGGCTGATCATTAGGCGCTGTGTATGTGTGTGTTCAGGTGTTGGCTGATCATTGAGGTGCTGTGTATGTGTGTGTTCAGGTGTTGGCTGATCATTAAGGTGCTGTGTATGTGTGTGTTCAGGTGTTGGCTGATCATTGAGGTGTGTGTGTATGTGTGTGTTCAGGTGTTGGCTGATCATTGAGGTGCTGTGTATGTGTGTGTAGGTGGGGGAGGTGTTGGCTGATCATTGAAGTGCTGTGTGTGTAGGTGGGGGAGGTGTTGGCTTATTGAGGTGCTGTGTAGGTGGGGAGGTGTTGGCTTATCATTGAGGTGATGTGTGTGTAGGTGGGGGAGGTGTTGGCTGATCATTGAAGTGCTGTGTATGTGTGTGTTCAGGTGTTGGCTGATCATTGAGGTGCTGTGTATGTGTGTTCAGGTGTTGGCTTATCATTGAGGTGCTGTGTATGTGTGTTCAGGTGTTGGCTTATCATTGAGGTGCTGTGTATGTGTTCAAGTGTTGGCTTATCATTGAGGTGCTGTGTATGTGTGTGTTCAGGTGTTGGCTGATCATTGAGGTGCTGTGTATGTGTGTGTTCAGGTGTTGGCTCATCATTAAGGTGCTGTGTATGTGTGTGTTCAGGTGTTGGCTGATCATTGAAGTGCTGTGTATGTGTGTGTTCAGGTGTTGGCTCATCATTGAGGTGCTGTGTATGTGTGTGTTCAGGTGTTGGCTGATCATTGAGGCGCTGTGTATGTGTGTGTTCAGGTGTTGGCTGATCATTGAGGTGCTGTGTATGTGTGTGTTCAGGTGGGGGAGGCGTACGGCCCGGTGCGGACGCTGAACCAGGGCAAGGGGGGCCTGGTGCTGATCGGCACCACCAAGAACTGCATCCTGCAGGGCTCCCTGGACCTGGAGTTCTCTCCCATCATGCAGGTAAACACTGGGTAGGCCATGATAGTGTCTGGCTGATCGGTCTATGGCCAGGTTCCCTTTTTTTTCCCGTTGTTGTTGTTGATTTTTTTAATTTGGTAGTGGTGTTTGAAAGGGAAATATTTGCTGTGATGTTGTTTGAAAGGTGTGTGTTATTCTGCTCTCATTGCCTTGATATGTTTATAGATACAGTGGAGCGCTTAAAAGATCTTTGTGGTGAAGCTGATGGTAGGCACATATGATGACCTAGCTTGTAGACAGGGCTGGTGTACTGTTCAGCAAATCTATATATAATTATATGAATGAAGGAAGAAGGGTTGGTTACCGTACAGGCTTTGCTAGAGGCTGTGTAGTGGAGGGGAGACAACTCTACCTCTTTGAAGGGTAATTCAAAGTTTTGAGAAATACAGCTAGTTCACCTGGTAACGGCTTAATGATAATGATATGGAGGGTTTATATGTATTCAAGCAGATGCAGACCTCTCAACATTCATGGTCTTTCACTCATTGTGACATTATGCGTGTGATGACAGGGAACTCAGATGAATAGGGTGGAATGGCCACACACCCATCAAAACACCAGTTCCTCACCTCTGTGTGTGTGTGTGTAGTGTGTATGTTCTGTGATGCTGTTTCATTATGTGTGCTATGTATGTGTGATGGCAGGGGCACACAGGTGAACTATAGGGACTTGCCACACACCCCTCACAGCACCAGTTCCTCACCTGTGTGTGGAGTGTGTATGTTCTGTGACACTGTTTCATTATGTGTGCTATATATATGTGTGTGATGACAGAGACACACAGACGAACTGTGGGGACTGGCCACACACTCCTCACAGCACCAGTAACTGTAATGTGTGTGTATTGTTTGACACTGTTTCATTATGTGTGCTATATATATGTGTGTGACGACAGGGGCACACGGATGAACTGTGGACCTTATCCACACACCCCTCACAGCACCAGTAACTGTAATGTGTGTGTGTATTGTTTGACACTGTTTCATTATGTGTGATGTATGTGTGATGGCAGGGGCACACAGATGAACTGTGGGGACTGGCCACACACCCCTCACAGCACCAGTTTCTCACCTGTGTAGTGTGTATGTTCTGTGACACTGTTTCATTATGTGCTATATATATGTGTGATGACAGAGACACACAGACGAACTGTGGGGACTGGCCACACACCCCTCACAGCACCAGTAACTGTATTGTGTGTGTATTGTTTGACACTGTTTCATTATGTGTGCTATGTATGTGTGATGACAGGGGCACACAGACGAACTGTGGGGGCTGGCCACACACCCCTCACAGCACCAGTTCCTCACCTGTGGCTCTGACCGCAACGTCTACCTGTGGGACAGCCAGTCCCGCACCGTCGTCTGGACCAAAGAACTCAATGTAAGAAAACAGTGATACTCAATAATCATGAAAATAAGCAAATGTGATCTTACTATAACATCTACCCTGTAGGACAGCTTGTCAGGCAGTGTCGTTAGGATCAGAAAACAATATTGTGAATAGGTAACTGTATGTGTAATCGTAATGATACAGAAACGGTCAGATTGCTCCATCTTCCAGTGGTATAATGTATTGTCATCTGGACCAAATAAACTGCCTGAAAGCCTGTAAATTAGTGACAGTCGTAGTGATGAGAAAAAAAAATCAGAATAATGAAAGTCTGATCTAAATTATGGTTGAAAGAACTTCACCAAAATCCTGCTCAGGTGCAAAAATGTATGTGAGGGGGAACTCCCTCCCCCCCAAAAAATAAAATCAAGTTCATTTGTACAACATATGAAAGAAGGAAGTGGGACTTTTTCTAGATGAGACAGGAGACCACATTTAGCACAAATGAACCAATAGCAACAAGAGTAGTTATGCTTAGGTAGAGTCCTGTGAAAAAACCCTCTTTAATTTGCAAGATGATTAAACATAAAGACACAAGAAAAGAAAGAAAAAGGGTGTTACTATATTATATTGTCTCCCAGTTCAGTTAATGTGGAGAGCTGCCAGAAACTTTTCTCTCTTTTCATGTGTATCAGCATTTGGTAAGCTGTTTAACTCACTCCCTACAGTCCACTGCAGTTGCAGTTGTCCTGTGCACAACACTTGTCTACAAACCACTTTGATCGCAGGATTTGACCTTTTGGAGTGTTTTAGCTCAATGACATTAACTTTTGCCCAAAAATCTGGCAGCTGGCTTTCAACTTTGACCTTCCACCATATGTGTCAACAATAAACCTTAAAAATGTTATGTACTGGTTTTGAGCATCTTTTTTTAGTTATGAATCTTTTTTACTGATCAACACAAACAGCCCGTATACAGAGTCATGCATAGTAAAACGTGGCCAGTAGGGAGTGAGCTAATAGAAATGTCAAGCATGTCCATTTTTTTTTTTTTTAGTGCACTGGAAACTAAAAATCTGTAAAATTCTTGTATGAATGTATAGATATATATGTATAATGTTAACATGTGCCACTGCAGTTTAAACCACCCAAAATGAATAAGTTTATGTGATGGTGTGGTAAAGTAGATTACCTCCCATGCGATCAGAGCGACGTGTTCTTTTTTGGGACACACCTACAAATTGTGCAGCGCTGTGTTTCCTTGGGTGGTGGTTGAAAACTACCCATTGCATACACTTTGCGGTAAAATGTAACATTTATGCAGCCTCTTTCTTCGAGGCCATATCCTCCCTGTTCATATTGTACTGCCATTGCCGAGAAGTTGTACAGAGTCGTGGCAGATCAAATACCTCCACTCTGTTACATTTTTAAAATGATACTACCTGGTGAAACTGTGGGCAGGACGGGGCCCACTGCTAGGTACAGAGTCGTGGCAGATCAAATATCTCCACTCTGTTACATTTAAAAATGATCCTACCTGGTGAAACTGTGGGCAGGACGGGGCCCACTGCTGCTGCTTCCACCCGGAGGGTCACCTGGTGGCCATAGGAACCATGGCGGCGCGCTGGGTGGTGCTGGACCTGGCCACCACGATCATCTCGTCACATGGACGGCAACGAGCAGATCGAGTGCATCGCCTACTCTCCAGGATATAGCATTGGGCTTTTGGGTTGTTGTTTTTTCTGTGGGGGTGGGTGGGGGGGGGGGGTGTCCACACTGATGGCATTGAGCAGATTGAGTGCATTGTCTACTCCCCAGGTATAGCGATGGGCTTTGGTTGTTGTTTTTTCTGTGGGGGAGGGTGTGTCCACACTGATGGCAATGAGCAGATTGAGTGCATCGTCTACTCTCCAGGTATAGCGATGGGCTTTTGGTGGGTTTTTTTGTCTCTGTGTGTGTGGTGGGGGGTGTAGGGGTATGTGTGGGTGTGTGTGTCCACACTGATGGCAACGAGCAGATCGAGTGCATCGCCTACTCTCCAGGTAATATAGCATTGGGGTTTTTCTGTGTGTGTGTGTGTGGGGGGTGCGTCCACACTGACGGCAATGAGCAGATCGAGTGCATCGCCTACTCTCCAGGTATTGCGATAGGCTTTTGGTGGTTTTTTTTTGTCTCTGTGTGTTTAGGGGGTGGGGGAGGTGCGTGTGTGTCCACACTGATGGCAATGAGCAGATTGAGTGTATCGTCTACTCTCCAGGTATAGCGATGGGCTTTTGGGTTGTTGTTTTTTTTTGGGGGGGGGGGGATGCTGTCTGTGTCCACTCTGATGGCAATGAGCAGATTGAGTGCATCGCCTACTCTCCAGGCGTAGCGATGGGCTTTGGTTGTTTTGTGTGTGTGTGGAGGGGGGGATGTGCGTGTGTGTGTGGTTCCATACTGATGGCAATGAGCAGATTGAGTGCATCGCCTACTCTCCAGGCGTAGTGATGGGCTTTTGTGTTGTTGTTTTTTCTGTGGGGGTGGGGGGGGTGTGTCCACACTGATGGCAATGAGCAGATTGAGTGCATCGCCTACTCCCCAGGTGTAGCGATGGGCTTTGTGGTGTTGTGAGTGAGTGTGTGAATTTGTGTGTGTGTGTGCATGGGCTGCATATGTGTTGTGTGTTGGTTTTTCTCTGTGTGCGTGTGTGTTGGTTTTTCTGTGTGTGTGTGTGTGCATGTGTGTTAGAGAGAGAGAGAGTGTTTGTGTGTGTCTGTCCCAGAGAAAGGGAGGAGGTTTCTTTTTCTGTTGTAAATTGGTCCCGTTTATTCTCTGTAGCTTTTTGAGTACTCGGTGTGGCAACCTTGAAAGTGGGAAAGCGTTCATATTGGCAACAATGTCACCCTTGGGTACGTTGGTTGGTTTAGAAACTAAACAAAGATTGTTAAAATATTTGACATGCATGCCACAGTAAAAAATAAGGTCATGCCATAGACTGTGATCATTAGTTTTTGCACTGTATACATTTTCATTGTGTGTGTGTGTGCAGATGGAAACTACATCGCTATGGGTTCAAGAGACAACTACATCTATGTGTACCAAGTCGGCGATGGAGGTCGCAAGTACAGCCGTGTGGGGAGATGCTCTGTGAGTGAAAATAGCTCATTTTGTGATAGTTTGGTACTGAGTGTGTGTGTGTTGTGGTAGGGTGTGTGTGTTTGTGTGTAGGAATCTAGAGTGAGAGCTATTTTTCCTTTGTAATGTTCCCTGTCAGTCAACCTACTCAGGATGGAAGAGTAAGATAATGTGGGAAAAGGGAATGTATGGCTGGTGGTACAGCGTGTGCAAAGGGTGGCAGAATACCACATTGGATTGATGGTAATGCATCTATATAGAATCTGACAGAGGAAGTGTTCAGTTACCATCTGAGGGCTCAGTTCCCATTTAGACTCCCCCCCCCCCCCCCCCCCCCCCCCTTCCCGACTCCCCCAAACCTACCAGACCTCAAGTGGTGGTCTGTGTGCTTGTCTTTTCGGTGAGGTGATAAACTGAGGTCCCATGTGCAACATGAATTTAGCACACGTTAAAAACAACAACAACCAAACCCCAACCCAGCAACAAAAACGCTGCAGCAAGACAAACTGAATTTGCATACAGTTTTAGACTTGTATTTACTACAATGCAGTCTGATTGAACAATGCTTTCGAACTACTATCCAAGCCCTGAGAACAGTACCCAAGACTTAACTTAATTGACGATGAAGTAACTCAGATGCCTTGTCCTGCTTTTAAACTGAATGGTAGCACTATGGCGGTACTGTGAAGTGTAACACTTGGCCTTTTTTCTGTTCCATGCGATGTGTGTTGTGTGTATCAGAGGTGTGATAGGTTTGCGGGTGGGTGTTCCAGGGTCACTCCAGCTTCATCACGCACATTGACTGGTCTCAGGACAGCCAGTTCCTGGCCTCCAACTCTGGCGACTACGAGCTGCTCTACTGTGAGTACTTAGAGAGAGGCAGTCAGTTTGGATGACGGGATTTTTTTTTTTTTGGGGGGGGGGGGGGGGTGGTACTTTTTCTGTGATAGCTGTGGTCAGGAGCAAGTTAAACACATTTTCTACACACACAATGTAAAATGTAATGTTAAAAATGTATTTAAAAAACCCCAAATGGAACAAAAAGCATGAAAAGTGACAGAATTGGCATTTGTTTGTATACAGCATCGAAACACGCTACAAACATCAAAACACACAACAAACCTGAACATCAGTAGAAGTACCGTGTTTTATTTCATCAGAGTGGTGCGAAATCAGTACTTTAACCCTAGTAGCGCTAAATAAACAGCAACAAGCCTCACTTCTATTGGCTGAATTAACATTGGCTAGCATTGTTTTGGAGCATGGTGGGCTCAAACAACCCTTGATATTGATATATAAAACTGAATTAAATGTGTTAAGCTATAGATCACTGGAAAGAAGAGATAATATGCTTTTAAATGAGTATAATTTTATAATAGTGTGTATTGTTTATGATTATGTAAAAAAAATCCAAAAAAAAAATCATGTTCGCACTACCGATCACTGTTCCACTGTCAGGGCCCCGGATCGATTTTAACACGATAAGCAAAGTTCTTGCGGTGCATAAATGTCATGATTAGGTAAACACTATTTCTTGACATTAGTTTTCAAAAAATAAGGAGTTTGTATCGCTTTATTGGTCACCAAATACTCGGAAAAGTTCAGCGACAGGATCGACGCCATCGCGACCGTCATGGCGGAATGTGCGAAGTGGTGGCTTTCTATGACAAAAATACAAAGATCGCTTGATTTCATGTGATGCAAAGTACTCAGCAGCATAGCGATTTGACTCAACAACAGTTATTTCGAAGCCTCGTTGCGTCAAAATAAAGTAAAACAATCTGTGACGTCGAAATCGCCGAGTAGCGAAAAAGTCCATCCAGCAAAACTAGCACCGCTCGATTCAGTCCGATCGCGATCGATTTTTACCAAGTTTTTCAAAAATATTCCACAATCCTTACCTCATCGTCTCTCTCATTGTTTATTTCAACCAAATCCAGCCTCTAAAACTCCTCCTCGCTGTCAATTTTGTAAAAAAGCTCGAAAAACGCTTGAAGAAATTCTAGTGCAAACGCTGGCCGCCATTTTTGTTGAAGACGATCTCGGCTGGTCCGAAAAAAAATTAAAATACACTCTTAACCAATCAGATTCTTCGTTGCTTGTGTGTGTCAAACGACCTTCACCCCTTTCTGCGGGCCTACAACGGCCTTAACATTCATTGGCTGACCTTTGAAAGCGAAAGTAAGCTTTCAACTATGACCACCCACGTCATCCCGGAATATTCCGGGATCCGCCACACAGCCTAGACCCGCCTTTCCCGGAATATTCCGGGAACCGCGCCACTAGGGTTAAACAAAAAAATGTTCAACATGTAGAAAATGTTTTATTTTTTTTCCAAAATGTTCTGAGTTTTTCCTTGTTCAAAATGTACAATATGTGCTATATGCAGAATGCTCGCCATGTTTTACATGGTGGCCAGGTAGAATATTATTGCAATGCTGTAATGTCCAGTTAACTCACTCGGGACGACCAATTCTCTCCCTTGCTTTCCCCCACAGACGGCCCATTTGTAATGGTTAGTAAAAAAATCATAAAAAATACAAAACAGTAAGAATATGAAATTTTCTTAACTTATGTATAACATACTGGGTTAGTACATATATAAAAATTGAAGCTCTCACTTTAGTAAAACGCCGGTCATGGAGACCTAATCTGATCCCTTCTATTTTGCTTCTGACACATATGCAAAAATGCTGGACATGTCGGCTACTCTCTACAACTGCAAACAAAGAGCTCGGAACACACGGAATCATCCGACAACGCACTGCATTCGACGTTGGACAGGCTCACGAAGCTATGTTTAGCTGCACGAGTAATAGTATCATGCGGCCGCCACATGAAAAATCTGCAAAAAGCAAATCTGCTATAGCGGCGAGTCGTCCGAAACCGTGGCTTTACACCGATCCGCTATAGCGGACAGCCGTCCTCTGAGAGTCAAACGATGACTGTTCCTGTATAGGACTAGTACTGTTTTTCAAGTAACTTGGCTGTTGTCTGATTCATATCAGTATACAGTCAACATTGCACCATCTTGCTATTAAGGCCATGTGCGGCAGTAGATTTTGCTAAAATTGGGTCATTTTGGCTATTTTTAGATTTTTCCAAATTTACACTCTAAAGCATGTATATATTCATATTCCATACTTAAATTTTACTAAAACAGTGTCTTTATGCTATTGAAAAAGGTTTTAATGACCTAACCCAACCGTGTTTGTGTTCATTTGTTCCGAAAAAATGCGTGAAAATGCCGATTTTTACACCCTAGCAACATGCATTTCTGGTTCACAAACTGTAACACATCGCATACCAAACGAAACTAGATTATCTCCCCTACACTTTTCCGACGCGCTTCTAGGCCTACTACGAAAACTCATTCACAACGAACTACACGTCATTTTCGTCGATTAGCATATCCACGGCAACTTCCATATATAGAAAGCGATTCAAAAATAAGCTAGCCAGATAGCTGTATCGGGTCACGTGACGCTTATGTCATTGCAAATAGCTGTTGTTTACATCGTGTTTCTACCTCCGCTTCAAGCAGAAAAATGACTCGTTTATGGAAACAAAAGCCTCAGTTGGTTCCTAAATGCAAGCTGAAGCTAAAAAAACACCTTGCATTTGTTGACAGTGCAAAGCATTGAAAGAAACGGACGAATTGCTGAGAATCGGTGCCGAATCTGACCGAGCAGCACAGTGTTCAGAAACTGAAATCGGTTCGTCTGCTTGCTGTCAACATCGACGGTTATTGAGGGCATTTTTCTGAACGAGAAAGCTTGTACTCGGCTCAAACATGAACCATATCAGGCAGTGTGTGAAAAAGAGGTTGGAAAAGGCCAGTGCAGAGCCATCTGGTAACTGTCACGAGCAGAAGTTGTTCCCAGTGTAAACACTCGTTTAGCATCAGAGCAGACAAAAAGAAACCACGTGAACTAGCTGTTCTGTGTGTTCATGTGTGTAGTGTTTCACCTGTAAGCAAGCTGTCGAGGGGGTAGAAGGTTTCCTAACTTAGAGAGGGGGTGGAGAATACAAGCTCAGAAATTTTATTGGTGGATATTTTATTTCTGTAGCATCTAAAATATAAATCTAATGTGTGTGTGCATGCATGAGTGAGTATATGTGTGTGTGTGTGTTGGTGTGTGTGTGTGTGTGTGTGTTTTCATTCATTTCTACATGTAATTATTTTAATGAGACAAGAAGATACTTTTTTGTGATTATGGACAGAAGTATTGGGTAAAACTGTATGACTGAATGAACATTTTTCAGAAAAGGATTCAGGCTGAAATGAATAGGTTGAAATGGAGTGGAAATCAGCTTTCCAGTGTGTTGTCTGAACAAACTCATTATATTAGATTATAGCATACTTTCCATGCAAGTATACACAAACACTCGCATATTATATATGTATGTATGTATATATGTATGTATATATGTATGTATGTGTATGTGTGTGTGTAGTTTGCGTAATGTATGTATGTATGCATGTATGTTTATGTGCACTTGAATACACAGACACACAAACCTCCTAAAGTAAACTATAACTAGTATAAGCAGATCTTTATCTTGATCCACTTTATGAGCACACATGGAGTTTGAGGCAGTCTTGTAGTGTGCTCAGTGGAACGCGACAAGCTGCAATACCTTCAGTGAGCTGTCAACACCCCTGAACTGTGAGAAGCAGCATATCTACTACCTCATTCCTGTGTATGAGAGATTGACAAATATGCAGCTGCTTCAAAGATGTGGTGCTGGCTAAGACTCAGAGTGCCTGAACAGTCTCATGGAATTTGTCATTCCAAGGACAAGTTTACATCATGCCAGTGAGTTCCTTTCGCAGTCTTGACAATCATCCATGAGTTCAATTTTGGTCCTGATTCTACCCAAGACACTGCCAGTTGCTTTGGATTTGATAAGTGTGCACATGAAGAGGCTGGGGGCATCCAGACAGCAGAAGAGGGAGAAGAACAGCCTCAGATACCAGACAGACAGTGTGATCCAGAGGCGCGACACTCTGTGAGCTGCTAAACTGAAGAGGTAGGAGGAGCTGATGGAGCTGGAAAGTGGCCCTGCCTTTGCTACAGGGGTGTTCTGACTGTGTATTCTTGTTGCTGAAAGGTTTGCTGTGTGTATTGAAGCCTTCCAGCAAGGCTGTGAGTAATAAATGTTGATCAGAACATGTTTGTGTTCTTTTTCCTGTTTTCTCAGTTTTGTGTTTTTTGCATTGCTTGCATTTTGGGATCAAAAATTCTCAGAAACTGTCTATCAGATGTTAATGAAACTTGGCACACTTGTACATTATTGTCTTCTTGACAGACTAACAGAGAGGTTTTTTTAAAAATGTCGATATCTTTTCTGTTATTGGAGCAGATTGCATAATACCGCAAATATTAATGACCATTTTATGAAAAAAAAATTATAAAAAATTAACAATCAATGTATTGAGAAAAATCTCTCTGTTAGTATGTAAATACATCTATAATGTACATTTGTGCCAAAAATCATGAATGTACTACTTATTTTTATAGGTAAAAAATGATTTCCTAAAAATCCAAGATGGCGGATGTTTATCTTGGTTTCCATGGCAACATGGCTCACTAACATAAAACAAATAGCATTTTTGAATTTAGAAGTCACAGTACTATAAGTTGATATTGAAAACTAGATTTTAATTCTTCAGTTGTAAAAAGTAAAATTTAGTGCCACACATGGCCTTAAAACACAGAAAGTACAGAAACAATTGATTTATAGAATGTTAAAGTTAGTCATGCCTCTTCTGTTGCTGGAGCATCAGACATCTTTGAAGCTTATTCATTGCCTGTGTTAGACAAAGCAGTATCTCTGAAGTCGGAATGGGGCTACCTTCATGGTTGGCAAATGGTAGGTAAATCTCAGAGCTCTAGCTGAGGAATAGAAAGAAAAAAAAAAAGAAAATGAAGACAAAGCAGTTCTGATATATCTTTTTTAGTAAACATTGGAGAGTTGGTTTTTAAGGATTTCCTGCATTTAGAAGATTAATCGTTCATGGATATTTGTTATCCGAGCTCTTGTGCTATGATGCTAAACATGCCCAATGAACTAAGTAACAGTGTTGCCTAAAGAAATTTTTAAAAACCCATCCCAAACCAGTCCAGCGTAGATAAAGGAATATCACTGACGTGTCACTGTGGTGGTGGTGTGGTTGCAGGGACAGCCAGCAGCTGCAAACAGGTGACCTCCCCCAGCGCAGTGAGGGACATCCAGTGGGCCTCCCAGAGCTGCACCCTGGGCTTCTGCGCTGCCGGTGAGTGCCGTGTCCTCACTCTCTTTGCTGTTGTTACTGATAGTCAGTCAGCATAAAATCATTTCTGTACTTTTCCTAACCTCCACTGACTGTAGTTCTCAAGTTGTGAGGCATTTTTTCTTCTTCATCATCATTGAATGCTCAGACAGCAGTTACTGTTTGTCGTTACACGACACAGCTGTCAGTTTCCCCCACTTTCATCTACTCTCAGCGGCTATCTGTTCCGTTCCCTCCCATCCCAGCCCAGCTGGTGCTCATTATAGCAGGAACTGACCACTTAAGGACTTGGTAAAAGGACAGGGCTGCTAATGTTTTAGCACTGGGTCCCGGACCCTTGGCTGAGCGACATTTGACTTGTGTGCTGTGGTCCATGTCCTGGCCCTCTTTGCAATTGTGACTGTCAGCCTGAGGTGAAGTTAACGTCAGTGCCAACTCCAAAAGTACTTTGCATGAGACTATAAATTGAGGTCCCGTGTGCGAACGCACCCAGAACATCTTGTGCACATGTTAAAACCTGTTCCACTTTTTAGAAGAGTAGGCCATTGTGTGCCAGTGGGAAGGAATGACAAAATTGACAAAACTGCTTACACACAGGGACTGGATGTAAAAAAAGCACATGAGTGCTTATTCCATTATCCTCAAAATAAAAGAAAAAAAGATCCTTCGGTTTAGTGCCCTAGTCTCCAATGTCTGTATTTTTCAAGGTAAGAGGTGTTGTTGGCGTACAAGATATGACTGTTAGACTGGTTTTGTCTGCACAGCTTCGATTCAAGAATAGGAGGGTAGGATAGATAGCCTAGTGCTTAGATTGTTGTGCTCATGATCTGATGGCCTGGGTTTGAGCTACTCTGAGGCACCTGTTCAAGGGGATTTTTTTTTTACCCCTGGAGTTACCATCAGTACGGACTCTACTCCCCAGAAAGTCCTTTGGATGAGAGTATAAATAAGGTCTGTATGCAAACGCATGCAGAACATCTTGTGCACATGTTAAAACCTGTTCTGCCTTTCCGAAGAGTAGACTGTATCATGCTGGTAGGAACGGTTGACAAGTTATATTTAAAAAGCTTTCACACAGGTGTCATGTTTAGATACCATCCCTGAAGTCAGAATGCAGCTGCCTTAATGGTGGCCCAAACAGTTGCATACATGGAAATCTCACCACGGGGTGAACGTTGGAGATCTAGCCAAAGAATAAAAAACAAAAATTTGAGAACATATTAAATGCACAACATGAGTAAGATTGGAGGCATCAGTGGGACGGGAACATCACAGAAGATGAGGCAGCCCCCCCCCCCCCCCCCCCCCCCAAAAAAAATGGAGACATGAGGCTGTGAGAAAAAAAAAGGATGAAGGGGGGGTCCTAAAACTTTATTTGGCTGTAAACATTAGTGTGCTCAGAGAAAGTTTCCTGTCTGGTCCTTTCTTTTGCACATTCAGTAAAGTTTTATTCATGTATGTATGCATTCTGTGAAAAGGGTATACTGTGTGCATTATCGGTGTTGTGCTGATGCAGGCATTTGGCCGGAGGGAGCTGACGGGACAGACGTCAACAGCTGTAACCGCAACCACAAGGAGAGTCTGCTGGCCACCGCTGACGACTTTGGCAAAGTCAACCTCTACCAGTTCCCCTGCACCCAGCCCAGGGTGAGCATATGCACACACACACACACACACGCTCACTCACTCACTAGAATACACACACACTCTCTCACTCACTCACTCAATAGAACACACACACACACTCTCTCTCTCTTTCACTCACTCACTAGAACATACACACACTCATGCTCTCTCTCACTCACTCACTCACTAGAACACACACACACCACACACACACACATGCTCTCTCTCACTCACTCATTCACACATGGACAGGGATATTTGTACCCATGTACATGCAGCCAGTCACACAGACACACACCTCCCATATCCACTAGACTGTGAGTGGTGGTCTGGATGCTAGCTAGTCTTTTGGATGAGTCGATAAACCTAAGTCCTGTAGTGTGCAACACGCATTTAGCGCACATAAAAATTCCCTTTGTAACAAGAAGAGTTGTCCCTGGCAAAATTATGTAGGAAAACGCCATTCTGATAGGGAAACAAATACAGTTGCAGACAGGGAAAGAAAAAGAATAATAAAGGGTGGCGCTGCTCTTGTGGCGACGCCCTCTCCCCAGGGAGAGCAGCCCAAAGTTCACACAGAGAAATCTGCTGTGGCCAGTAGGAAGAGGTCTACAACAATTTTTAATGTGGAGTTTTTGACAAGTTTCTAAGTGTCTTAAAAAAAAAAAAAAAAGACCAAATTTTTGATGTTGTGTGCATGTGAATGACTTGTCTAAAACTGACATGTTTCTAATGTGGGGTATGTCTGAAAATGACTCGTTTCTAACGTGGTTTGCCTCTGTGTGTGTGTGTGTGTGTGTGGTACAGTCCCCTTGCCACAGCTACAAAGGCCACAGCAGTCACGTGACCAACGTCAACTTCCTGTTTGACGACTCGCGACTGGTGTCCGCCGGCGGCCGCGACACGTCCATTCTGCAGTGGCAGGTCGTCTGAGCCACCTTTGACCCCCTGACCTGGTGCATGCATACCCAATGAGGGCAATCTGATGTGGACGCTATCCTCCCTTTGTGGGGCAATCCACATATACATTTCTTGTTACATCTAGAGATAAGTCCTTTTTTTTTTTTTTTAAACAAAAAGCATCCTTTTCCTTTCTCTCTCTCTTTCTTGAAGGTTTTTTTCCCCTTGACTGTGAATGCTGAAAAGCTACTCATCAGTGACTAAATCTGTCTTGTTTCTCTTGTTATATATATATATATACATCTTGTTCTTTTCCTTGCTATACAAGTTATCTTGAACACACTTGCTCAAAAAAAAGGGTTTTTTTGGGATAACATTTTTTCATGGTTTTTTTAAAAAACAACAACAGCAACCCAGTTTTCTACCGATTCTTGTACATTGAACATCTTTTTCTGCCCTATACACTGTTTCTACTCTGCTTCTACGGCCTACTTCTTTCACTTGCACAGGTAGAGAAGAAAAAGGTTTTTCTGACCACTCACCTGCTGGTTCTGTGTGACCAGGGGCCGGACATCCTTCAGACAGCCCCCAATGCAGGGTCTGTTTCAGTGGGGTGGCTGGCAGCTGCCAGTGAGTGGATTCATCTCAGGTGGGGGAGGCCCTAGTGATGGCTCCTGTGAGAGGAGAGATCAGCCACAGGTCAAGGCCTGGCATCTTCTTCAACTACAGTGAGAGAAATAATTGGGGATGTTTTGTCTTGTCTTTTTGGGGACGGTTAATTTTTTTTTTCCTCTGTCTTTTTTTTGTAACATGTTGTGTTATTGACAAGTTGGGTGATCTTGTTTTCAACAAAATGGCGAATTTGGATTGATCCTGGTGGTTTATTTTTTTCGAAAACATTTCCCTTCGTCCACTTTTGTGAATGTGAGCTCTTCATTTAAAATATTTTTTTTTAGCATAGTGAAAGTTGTCTGTTGTGATTATTACTACATATTGTTGTGTTATAGATGACTGTTAATACTTGCATGCAAAAAAAAGTTTATCTGAAATGTTTCATTTCTTTCTTTTTTTTAAACCGATTTTGTCCTATGGAACTGCTTGTGGGGAAATACATTTTGTGAGCTGGACTTGGTTTGCTTGTGAAATACTCAATGTGAAAGAGTCAGTGCTGTGTGATTTTGAGCAAGATGCATGTAGGTGAGCACACAAGTATAGATAGCAAAATTGATGATGATTGTGCCGTAACTCAGGGCTGAAGTAGATTAACAAGGTACATCATAAAAAGACAAGGTAGGCCTGGATGATCATTCAGTACAAGCTAAACAATCTATAGTGATAGACCCAGCACAGCACAGTAGAATTTTGCTTTTAGACCACAACTAGATGCAGGCTTTAGAGAGGATAGAATGAAGTAGAAAAGGAACTTCTTCTTCTTCGTCTTCTTCTTCTTCTTCTTTTTTTCTTCTTCTTCTTCATCATTGAACTGTCAAACAGCATCCACTGTTGTCTGTCAAATGAGTGAAAATATGTTGCACTGCCGTTAAGCTCCTAAGTCAGGCCTAGCGCATCCGACTTCAGCTTAAAGAAAAGGAAATGACTGTGTAAGTTTTACATGATAGAAAAAACACTATCCGCAGTCTGGTACAGCCATGATCAGTCTTTTACTTCTTGTTTTTGACCAAAAAATGGATGGCAGCCGGCTATCATCCATGAAACTTGGTAGTAGATCATTGACAATACATATTTACTGTTAGGATTAAAACTTGTAGCCCACATCTAGGAAACATGGTTGTAGATTATCCATGGAATATTTTTACTGTTAGGATCAAAACTTGTAGACCACATTCAGGAAACATAGCGGTAGATTATCCACAAAAAATTTTACTGTTAGAATTGAAACCTGTTGCCCACATCCAGGAAATAATCCAGAATTGAAACCTGTTGCCCACATCCAGGAAATAATCCACGGAAACATTTTTACTGTTAGGATTAAAATTAGTAGCTCACACTTAAGTTCTGATTACTTTCTTTTAGTTTTTTTTCTAGCTAAGATCCTTCAGTGATTATGTCTTCCAGGGGGAAGAAGTGGAATCTGTTAGTTTGTACATAGCACTTGGCAAGAATGAGACTGTTGGAAGAGTTTGTGAAGCGAGTTTCTGCCTGCACCGTGTACATATTGTCTGTCCAATAATGGCTTGGTTACAACGTAGGCATGTTGCCTGGTATCTCCTCTGCTCCTGCTCTTCTCCTGGCCTCCCCAAGGAACTCTGTAGGGCTGGAGACTAGTTTTGACCTGTTACAAACAAAACAAGGACATGAATGCGGTCAGTTTCAATGAACATAAAGTTACATTTTATTGGCTTACTTGCTCTCTCTTACTTGAATTCTTTTAACACTATTCCTACGTTAAGGGAGAGAACCCCTCTTTCCCAGTACACATTCGCTGTGCGCATTTGTATGCTACCGTAACCCAGTAGTGGGTGATATGAAGATAAGGGCTAGTAGATGGTTGGTTACCCTATAGCGGGTTACCTGTAGGGAAAAGATTTTTTTATTTGTGCTTAGTATTGTATAGTTAGGTCCTTTTGAAAAAAGAACAATAATAATAAAGGGAATTTATATAGCGCTATATCTTGCAGAGAC
The DNA here is from genome assembly GCA_028751875.1 of Rapana venosa. Lineage (NCBI taxonomy): Eukaryota > Metazoa > Mollusca > Gastropoda > Neogastropoda > Muricidae > Rapana > Rapana venosa. Next base: position 70,372,068 of record CM054137.1, on the reverse strand, counting down.
AAATCAAAGCGCTTGCAGTCAACTCATTCTTACACAGTCATACAACCAGTAACAATTAATAGTTCCAACAAGTCCAAATGTGCACGCACGCACACACACACACACACACATACACGGGTCACACACCCTGACAGGGCGATAGAAGGATTAATCAAAGAAGATGAACAAAATTTATTTCACAAAATGGGCTACAAAACCTCTGGAATCTAAATATTCTGTGGAGAGAAAAAAAGCACAGGAGAGTTACAGCGCAAAACAGCAAACTGTGTAATGAATTCTACCAACGCTTACCATCAACTGGTCAGCTTTGTATGCATTCTGCATGATGAAAATGAATCAGTTGTATCGTGTGTCAAGAATTCAAATGTAGAGAGAAAAAAAACATTTGCGAAATATGTTGAAGCAAATCTGTCTGTATATATACACACTGATACCCATGTAGAAAACAGCCTGGTGGTAACAAATTGCAGTTGTGTCTGCAGTATAGTCACTGAATAGACCTCATTTCTGAACAATACGGCGTGTTATGTTGTGATGGTATATTGTGTGATTTTTGTGTTGCTAGTGTACGTGACATTGATGTGATCACCAGTGGCGATCTCTTGTCTTTCTTCGAAGATCTCTTTTTGTCAGAGTGTGTGTTATGTGTTTCTTGTTCCTCTTTACATGCAGAACTTTGTTGGTTTTTCTCTCTCAGACACTCATGCGCATGTATGCATGCATATATGTGTGTGAACTCACACACACACAAAATTGCACAACACACACACACATTTTATTTTTCTTCTCTTCTCTTCTTTCACCCACTTCTTTCTGATTTTTCATTTTCAACCCAAAACCGAAAGAAAAATCACTATGTTTTGCATGAAGTTCTTTGACTTCAAGTCAGAGAAGCTGAGAATATGTGTTATATATATATCAGACTGACTGTGTACACCAAACATATTGTGATGATGATTCAAGTGTGTAGCTAGTGTTGCCTGTGTGATTCTGTCAAAAGAGATACTATCATTCTCTCTTTCTCTTTCTCCAGTGTTGCCTGTGTGATTCTGTCAAAAGAGATACTACCATTCTCTCTCTCTCTCTCTCTCTCTCTCTCTCTCTCTCTCTCTCTCTCTCTCTCTCCCTCTCTCTCTCTTTCTCCAGTGTTGCCTGTGTGATTCTGTGAAAAGATACTACCATTCTCTTCTCTCTCTCTCTCTCTCTCTCTCTCTCTCTCTCTCTCCTCCCTCCCTCCCTCCCCTTCGCAGACTCGTCGCTCTCCTCCCCTCCTACCCCTTCCCCTCCCTTTCCCACCTCTTCCCTTCCTCTCTTACCTTCTCTCTCGTCATTGTGGTTTTAAACTGGTTAGGTTTTGATCATTACTTTTCAAGCAATAATAATGTTGTTGGGTTTTTTTTCCTTTCAATTCTGTATGTGTGCACGTATATGATTTTTATGTTTAAGAAATATGCATATGTTTGACCTTTTTTCCCCTCATCATCCTCCTCTTTTCCAGTATTGATATTTTTTTGTTGTGGAAAAGATAATTCATAAGGAGAAAAGTGGAGGAAAAATAAAAGCGGTCAACCTGCTAATGTAGATAGATAGATTTTCAAAATGTTGTAGTGAAAATGCATGGCTATTGCTTATTGAAATGACTGGTCTGCTATGCAGGATTATCTCTGTAGTATTCTTAGAATTATGTTTGTAGCTTTCTTTTTAGCAAGAGATGGCTTATAAACCTGCTATATTCTACACAATATCTGCCGATATTCTCTCAAATGAAGAATACCCCCTAAACAATAACAACTTCAACAGCAACAACAAGAACTTGCGCCAGCAGATCATGCTTATTTTATCGTTTGCAGATACAAAGACCTGTGTACCTGAGTATGCATGGACTTAAGTGGGCATGCGTGTGCACACGCACACACACACACACATTACCCCGGTGGGAATGGATGACAAACTTCACAAAACCCGATACACACGGGGACTGGATGCAAAAAAGCACATGAGTGCTTATCCCATTATCCTCAAAATAAAAGAATAAAGAGAATGCCTCTCAGACTTTGATATTGGAATATGTTTGACTATGTTGGGAGGAAAAAGCCCAAACCTGCTTTCTCTTTGATTTTAGTAGGCAGTAGTGTGTTCTTCTCTATGTAGCAATTTGTGCGTGTGTAACAACACAAGATACAGCAACAAGGACATTTTGGAGTCATTTGACCATTTTAATGCTATATCAGGTTCCCTGTATACATTTTTAATGGTATATCAAATTTTTATTATGACTGTTGTGTACAAACAATAAATTATTATATACATGGCTAGTCTCTGTGTGTGTATGCTTTCATTTGTATGCTCTCATGTGTGTGTTTATGTGTGTGCTGAGGAATATATTTTAAAAGATAGTGCTCAGTGACTAAAAGTCTTTTGAACAATTCCTTGCTTTTTCTCTTCACCTCTTTCTGCTTTCTCCATCTTTTTCTGCTTCTCTACACACGCACATATGTATGTATATACACACACATGTACATGTACACATGTACTGACTCAAACATAGAGAAGCACAAAGTCCCCCCACAGCTACTAAAAAGGATCTATCATACTGACATTCACTTCAGTCTGGCATTTTAAGGTCAGGCAGCTTTGTCACAGCAATCTTTGGTATGTGCAAATGATCTTGCATCACATAGCACAGAAAATGGGTAAGATTGTCCTGGCATCTACCCAGCCACAGAGCTGGGTTAAAAACACTAAATAACTTTAAAATAAAATTTTATTTTATTCTTTTATACCAAGGATAATGGAAAAAGCACTTATGTGCCTTTTTACATCCAGTCCCTGTGTGTATGCGGTTTTGTAAATTCTGTCATCTGTTTCCACCGGCACGCAATGACCTACTCTTACGAAAAGCGGAACAGGATTTAACATGTGTGCGCAAGATGTTCTGCATGCGTTCGCACACGGGGCCTCGGTTTATAGTCTCATCCGAAGGACTTTGGGGGAGAGTGGAGTCTGCACTGATGTTAACTCCAGGGGAAAATATCTCCTTGAACGGGAATCGAACCCAGGTCGTCAGATTGCGAGTGCAATGTTCTAACCACTAGGCTATCCCGTCCCCTTTTGCTACCCAAGATACATCTCTGCCCAGCCAAGCTGTTCTCTTTGAGGAGTAATACTTCTTTTCCTACTCTAGGCACACAGGGAAAGTAAAGAGGAAGAAGACAGCCTCTAACGACGACACCTCGGAAAGGATTTTACTTTTTCTTGTAAAGTTTGTTATGACACCACAGTGACACTGATGCTTTCAGGCTGTGTTTCTTGGGCAAGCTGAATGTGGCAGAGCCCAACTCTCTTCAGATCACAGTTTGCATTGCAGGGTATGCTTGTGTCATCCACAGCACCGGCCATTGCTGGTCAGGTTGGTTCGATTTTAAGTCCCAGTGAAGCTATCCAATTTAGGGACAGCTCCTTTAACCTAGCCACATGCGTGCTGTACCGTTGCTGGTCTAGCTTTGCGAAATATGGATGGATTTTTAATGTGGACGCAAGTTTGTGTGTAGTTTTACCCAGAAGACTTGTAGGAGAATAAAGGGGAGGGGGGGGGGGGGGGGGATTTAATTTCAACTGTTTGTTTGGTGGTGAATCAAACCTGTGTCTTTGAGATTTGGCAGTTTATAAGGAGGAGAGGAAAAAAGGAAAACAACAATATTAAACAAACTTATACACAAAACTGACCAACCAGCAAGCCAGCCAACCCACACACACAAACGACCAACAACAACAGAATGATAGTTATTTTTCACCTTATTCACACTTACTTGTACATGCATGGTGTCCTCTAAGACACTTGGTTTAAACAGACTTTATTTAAGAAAAGTGTCACAAAAATACGAGCATACCTTGACAGGACAACACAGTAAACTAATGCTAGTCCTGTCCTCTAAGACACTTCACTGTTACTACTACACTGCCAGATATCAGAGACTGTGGAGACTTCTCCCATGTCTCCAATCCATCCCAACAACTCCATTGTTCTTCTGTCAGCGTATGGTTTCCTCTGTCCTCCATCTGTACAAACGAAATTCACAGGTGTAGAGTCTACCCCCGAATGCCTAGTCACTATCCAGCAGTCTGGAATTCTTTTGCCAGCCAATGCTACACAATCGATGTCTAGAAAGGAGTGTATGTTCAATCGGTTTTTATAAAGTACAAGTAACTGAGTGATTTTGTGAGAGGAAAAAGTCCAGAACAGCTGTGGTTTGTCTGGGGTATAAAAAAAATTTTAAAAAACAAATGCTGAAGATGTATTTCAATAAAATATGACAATTGACAAATGAGATAATGATTGGACAAATTAATGTGTATTTGATTATTCGACTGGGTATTTTGTTGTTGTTTCTTTTGTTGTTGTTTTTAAAGTAATTTGTTTAATCACAGGAAGGGGGATGAATGGGGTATAGGTACTGATGAAACACCATTGCTTTATTTGCCTACATACAGGCACAAAAAGAAAGCATCAGCAACTTTCCACCTTTTACTCAACTGACTGCTTACCGGTATACCACAACACACTTTTTAAAAAACATTTACTTAAAAAAATATATTCTTAGGAGAAAGGGGGGGGGGGGGGGGATAAGTTTAATAGACTGTGTCTACTTCTATTGAAAATACCACACCACCACCACCACCCTTCCCCTGCCCCTTGAACCCCAAATGAAATAGAGCCACCCATGTTAACTGTAATGCCAGCTCAACTAAAGACATGAATAAAATGATGGTTTGGGTGAACACACACACACACACACACACACACTGTCTCTCTTTTCAAGAAATAGCCCGCACACACACACACACACACACACACACGCACACACACACACACACACACACACACACACTTTACCACAGAGCCAGAGTAAAACAACTACAGATTCATAACCACTAACATGTTCAAACTAGCCTAGTACGGCATATTACCTGCCTTAGCTTCGGCGGGGGGAAAGCAATAACTAGGCCTATCTATTATCAGCGCTCGTTTCCAAAGATGGACAGTCCACAGTTATTTCCCTTGGTTCACGTTTCAAGGTTTGATGCTTTCACAGAGTAGGTTTCTTGGTAGTAGTGACGGTTGTTTTACTGTACAAATTACTTACATAAAGTTAATAAAGATGCTAGAAGTAATGGAATAACGAATAAAGTGTGTGAGTGAGTGTTTTATATATATTATATATATAATAATAAATAGAATTTATATAGCCTATATCTTGTAAAAAACAAATCAAAGCCTTTCATTCATCCTACTCATTCACATGCAGCCAGTTACAATTAATAGGGTTTGGGTTTTTTTACAAATTCAAATGTATACACACACGCTCGCACGCACGCACGCACACTCACGCACATACACTCACGCACACTCACGCGCACACACATAAAGGTTGTACACTCCGGCAGGGTGATGGGGATTTGGCTGTTGAGGGCAGGGACAAAAATGAAATGTAACAAGAGGGGAGAATCTTAGGTTTGAAATAAACGTGTCTTGAGGCCGGATTTAAAAGCGTCATAAGAAAGCTTTTGGAGAAGGGGGAGAGGGAGGTCATTCCAGAGGGATGTACCAGAAACAGAGAAAGAGCGACGGCCGGTGGACTGGTTGAATCTGGATATTCTTAAGCACAAGGTATCTGCAGCAGAGTGGAGGAAATGAGAAGGAGTGTGCAGGTGAAGACACTCACAGAGGTAGGAAGGTGCTTTTTTATGGATGTATTTGTAACAGAGGGTACTGATCTTATAGTTAACTCTCTGTGGCACAGGCAACCAGTGAAAAGATCGCAAGAGAGAAGTAATGTGCTCAGATTTTGTTCTTTTTGAGGACTAGGCGAGTTACAGAGTTTTGTATACGTTGAAGGGAGTGGATAGATGATGCTGGCAGACCAGCCAGAAGAAAATTGCAATAGTCCAGACGTGAGAGAATGAGAGACGTGACTAGTTTGGATGTTGTATCAGTGGACAGATACTTTCGAACTGCACTGATGCGCTGCAATTGATAGTAGCATAACTGGCAGGTTTGGGTGATGAATTTTTGCATGGAGAGTGTGTTGTCTATAACGACCCCTAGATATTTCACAGCAGTGGATAGAGGGACAGACATTTTGCCGACTTCTATTGAAGCTGTTGTGATGGAAGAGAGTTTGTGTTTGGCCCCTACAAGCATGGTTTCGGTTTTATCTGCATTTAGTTGTAACTTGTTTTTTATCATCCAATTTTGGATATCTTGAAGGCAGTAGGACATATTAATCAAGCGAGAAGGCAGATTTTCAGGAGTATCACTGCTAAGAATTTGAGAGTTATCTGAATGGAAATGACCGTTGATCTGATGACGATTTATTATGTGTGAAAGAGGAGCAGTGTAGAGAGTGAAAAGAACAGGGCCGAGAACTCATCCCTGTGGGACTCCACATTCCAGTTTGGCAGGTGTTGATTGAATCTTGTTTACTGCAACTGTGTAGAATCGATCTATCTGTAAGCTATAAACTGAAGCAGGTGAGGGCTGTGCCTTTAATACCAAAAGTTTTTTTGGAGACAGGAGAGAAGAATTGAGTGGTCTATAGTGTCAAAGGCTGCAGATAAGTCGAGATACATATATATCTATATCTTGCTTATTCCATTAATCTCGAAATAAAAGAATAATAATTATAGTACAATCTCTCTCTCTCTCTCTCTCTCTCTCTCTCTCTCTCTCTCCTTCTCCTCTTCCTTTCTTTCTTCTTTGACAGTGTATTATGTTCATGTACAGTAAGTCACCGAACCAACGTCACCCAGCAAGCAACTGCACATGCAGGCCGAAAAAGCAAAAATTCGGGATACGCTAAGGGCAAGATGAAAGAAATAAGCCAGCCAGTTAGCCAGTGATTAAGAGAGAGAGAGAGAGAGAGAACAAAAAAAAAAAGTTATCACTGTCAACACTGATGGCCCATGATGCACGTGGAAACGAACAGTGCTCACCCACCTAGGGGAGTTGAAGTGTGTGGCCAAACCGACACTTCCATTTCCGAATTGGCCACGACTGACACAAGATCGTGTTGTCGTGCCTATCCGCATGTAGACCTACACCACCATGCATCGTCTGCAATGTTCCTCCTGAGGCTACAGGTAGGTGTCACTGTTTGCGTTGTAGGCTGATTCGTTTGTTATTCATTATTTGTGTTGGAAATTATGATATAGTTATGGGATGTGTAATAATTACTACAAAGCGCGATATCTATATCTTGTAAAAACAAATCAAAAGGCTTGCATTCAATCCATTCTTACTCCTGCAACCGGGTCAGGAGTAGCCTATTTTTAACAAATTCAAGTCTCTACACACACAGCCACACACACCACATGAAGGTTAACATTTTTTTTATACTTTGGCGGGGTGGTGGGGATTTTGGCTGCTGAACGCAGGGACAGCAAGACTATGAGATGAAACTGGAGGGGGGAAATCTTAGGTTGGAAATTTAAATGTCTTGGAAGCTGGATTATAAAAAAATGAAAGCATAATTATTGAAAAGCCAGAGGGGGATGGGGCGAGAACTTTGTATTCCAGGTTGCAGATTTAAACGAAAAAGTTAGATCATTATCATGGTGGGGCAAGATTTCCGTGTGGTCCCACTCCTGACTTTATTTTTAAAAATTATCCTTTTTTATATTTTAGGAATAAAGGAATAAGCACTCTGGGCTTCTTTCTATATCCAGTTCCCAGGTTTTGCAGAATTTTGTCACCCATTCCCAGCAACACACATGGCATTCTCTTCCCCCCAAAATTATAGAAAAGGTTATAACATGTTCAGCATGCGTTCACAGGACTTTGGTTTATAATTTTGTCCAAAGGACTTTGGAATCAACACTGATATTAACAACAGGAGAAAATCCCCTTGACCAGGCCTCTTGGTCGTAGCTCAACCCGAGCACAATGCTCTAACCCCTGTTCCCCTCCTCCCCTCCCCCCCCCCCTTTTCCCCCATGCCTTATACTTTTATAATTAGTTGGGGGCACTGCAGGGGCAGTGTTTTGTGCAAGCTGAATCAGGTGGAACCTACCCCTTTCCACCCCATCCATGCCATTGGCCATAGCCTATTTTTCTACGACAGAGGGATAGATCCTTTTTAAGCATGGGCAGGATGTTTTACATGTTAAGTTAGACACGAAGCCTCCAGAAGAAAGATGAACCTTGAAAAAGTGCTCTTCACAAATTTAGATATGTTCCTAATAAGTTTTTTTTTTAGCGCATAGATTTAATAGAGAACTCGCCATACGTTTTCTGGTGACAGGTGTGGTGTTTTTTTGTTTCTTGGCAAGTTTCAAGGTTCTCTAGTTGTGCGATTTTTGCGTATATGACCATTTTTGCCTCCACTAATTTAAGGGGGTAGATTGATCCAGATTGTTGCCAAAAAAGTACAAAAGAAGAAAAAAAACAACATACGGCTGTTAGGTCTACAGCTCATTTTACTTATAAATTAAACGACTGCTCCCTTTCAAAACCAGAAGTAATGGCTCCTCCCTTTGTTTCAGTGCAAATGGCGGAATGTTTAGGAGTGCAGTCAAGTTTTTATTTTACATAAGTTGTATGTGTAACTGTGTTTATTTTAGTGGCTGTTAGTGTCATTCAGTCTGTTTTGTTGAAAACTGTGCCCAATGAAAAAAAGTAGGACCTTCAAAGCCCAATAAGCACATATTTTGTGGAAATGGGTACACAGAGGCACAGGAATGGGAATAAAACATTGAGGCTATAATGCAATTCTGTATTTCTTGCACCACTTTGAATTTCTTACGCTAATTGAAAACCTTAATTTATAACTTTTATACTGAGAAGTATGTGTGAACCCTGTACATATTAAAGGGGAAACAGTCTTCAGGCGCATGCACACTGTCCCACATTTAAAACTTTCCTCTCGGGCTCGCAATGCTGTCAGCCCTTTTCCTTGACTATGGGTTTGTAGACAGTTAAATAGGATTTTATATATTTTCATTTCAGGATATAATTTGCCTAGATTTTAAATAAAATGCTTCAGCTTTAGGGGGCTGTGCCCCCTGACCCTCGCTTTTTACATGGAGGGTACACGCACACCAGACATAGTTGCATACAACACACACTTGCAGTAGAATACACAGTATTAGATTTAAGTGCTATTTAAGGTTAACGGAAAGCTTTGTGTTCTCAGGTAGGCACAAGACGGATGACATGCACTACCTTCAGCCTCTGGACCCACATCTAGAATCCAGAAAGCAGAAAAGATGGGATTCATCTCACTACTGGCCTCTACTCCGCGAGGTACAAACCTGAGGCAAAAGTCATGAAAACAGCCACCGCCCACATCATAGACAGTTCCCGGAAAATCATCTTGACCCATGCCCTGCCTGGTGTCTTGCGGGCCTTCCCATCCAATTCTTACCTGAGTAACCTTTACTATAGTCCTGCAGTGGATCCCCTCCCATTGCAGTGTGCTTGGAAACCAAACTGAGGTACCGACTCCTTGGTGAAGGAATGCACAAAGCAAGGCAGGCAATTAAGTCTACCAGTTACTTTGAGGTCAAGACCAGTCACCTAGGTAGGCCAAACGGCATAGCCAATGAATACAGTAGCATCTACGCAATGACAGGCCGACATGTACATGAAATTCTACAAAAACCATAAAGAGCAGTGCCCTTGCAAGACTGGCAGCCAGACAACAGAACATAATTATATTACAGTCCTGCCTGCAACTGAAAACATTCCAAAGAACTCGAGACAACAGAACATGTATTGCATCCCTGCCCACTACATGAAACATTCCAAAGATCTCCAGACAACAGAACATGTATTGCAGCCCTGCCCGCTACACGAAACATTCCAAAGAACTCAAGACAACAGAACATATAATTATTGCAGCCCTGCCCACTACACGAAACGTATAAAAAGGAAGATCTCCAGACAACAGAACATAATTGTATTACAGCCCTGCCTGCATCTCAAAACATTCCAGATATCTCCAAACAGAACATGTTACAGCCCTGCCCACTACACGAAACATTCCAAAGATCTCCAGACAACAGAACAGGTATTGCAGCCCTGCCCGCTGCTACACGAAACATTCTGAAAGATGACCTGGCCTGGCTGACCCCACCCCAGTGACCCAGCAGCGCCATGCCAACTTGAACCTGCAGCCACCACTACCTTCATCATGGCAGAGACTGAGCCGTCTTCTGTTGAACGCCGAAGAAAAACGGGAACGTGGCACCAGCAAACACTCAGCCAACAAGCTTCTTGCCACTGCGATGGGGGCATGCAACAACTATCATGAAATTGTGAGTATGATAAATTATATTTTGCACTTAAATATGATATATTTTAAATATGGCCCTTAGATATTCATTATATCTTTATGTTCAAGTAGGCATACGAACACCACACACACACACACACACACACACACACACACACACACACACACACACACACACACACACACACACACACTGCATGCCTTTCGCAAACATGCACTACTGAATAGAAGGGGAAGGTGGAAGATAGATCGGTAGATCACATAGTCAAAAAGAAAACTCCAGCCACAAGTATTTAACTAAATTTCATCAGAAAACATCAGCCATTCTACGTCCATTTCATGTACAGAAGCTGAATAACCTTGAAAAGTTGCGGAGCCATCATTCACCATCTTTCAGTGTTATAACTTGAAGATGCCTACATCTGCAGTGTGGGCAAACCATGAATTGATGGATTTGTGTAGCAAAGCTGTGTTGTCGGGTTTTTTCTCTTCGTTCTCGGCTGCAGCTCTGAGGTTCACCAATGGTGGGATTTTGCCTATGCGACCGTTTTCTCCCCACCATTAAGGTAGCCGCATTCTTTTAGGATGATTTAGTGTGCATGCGATTTAAAACAAAATCGTCATCTGTTCCTACCGATACTCAATGGTCTAATTTTCTGTGAGGTGGAACAGGCTTTAATGTGTGTGCAAGATGTTCTGTATGGGCACAACCTTGGTTTACAGTCTCGTCCAAAGGACTTTGGAAGGAGTAGAGTTGGTACTGGTAAGGAAAATTCTGCTGGCACAGGTGTCATAGTGGAGGCTCGATCCTGGGCCATCAGGTCACGAGCGCAATACTCTAACCACTGATCAGTTTTAGTGACACTTTAGCATCTCGACCTAGAGTGTCTCATACAATTTTTCGAATCGAGAGACACGCATTTGTGCATTAAAAGTAATTACTTAATGCTTACACACTTGCACGTATCTATACATTGTGCAATGTGCACACATAGAAAGTAAGTGAAATATGGCTTTGTTCTTGTGGCGACGCTGGTTAGATGGGGTAAATCAGCTGTAACAAGTTTATAGATTAGTGGCACACACACGCATGCATTTGTACTCTCTTCTCTCTCTCTCTCTCTCTCTCTCTCTCTCCCCCCTTTTCCCTCTCTCTCTCTCTCTCTCTCTCTCTCTCTCTCTCCCCTTTTCCCTCTCTTCTCCCTCTCTTCTCCCCCCCCCCTTCTCTCTCTCTTTCTCCCTCTCTTTCTCCCTCTCTGTCTCTCAAAGAATTTTGATTTGATCTCTCACACACCTGTCTCTCTCTTATCACGCATCATTTATGTCTTGATTTTCAGATACCTTTGCCGCGATCTCCAACCTTGTCAGCACACGCGCCGCACATGACCTTGCCTTGTCAGACCCATGTTGGTAGAGGGTAGGGAATGGCTGGCTCAGAAAACCACAAAACCTGAAAGGGTTTCGTTTTCTTGGGATCTGGGACACAGGGAAATAGATGGTCTTAAGTCTTCAGAATGAGTGTTATCCTGGATCCGAACCCATTTTATCACCTAACAGGCTTGTGCGCTTCCAGTTCCCAAAGGACCGAGTCTGAACTTTGGCTCGCCTTGTTTTTGTGTGAATGGTCTCACTCCCTCTCTCTCTCTCTCTCTCTCTCTCTCTCTCTCTCTCTCTCTCTCTCTCTCTCTCTCTCTCTACACACACACACACCTCCTCTCTTACACACACACACACAACACACACACTCTTTCTCTCTTAACACACACACACATACACACACACTCTCTCTCCTCACACGCACGCACACACCCGCAACACACAACACACACTCTCTCTCTCTCTCTCTCTCTCTCTCTCTCTCTCTCTCACCACATCACACACACACACACACACACACACACACACACACACACACACACACACACACACACACACCACTCACAAATTTTGCATGTTTTCAGTTTTCAAAGGACCAAGTCTGAACATAGGGTCTTATTTTGTGTGAATGAGTCTCATTCTCCTTCTCCTCTCTCTCTCATCTCTCTCTCTTCTCATCTCATCTCTCTCTTTTTCTCTCACACCACAACACACACACAACACACACACACACACTCACACACACACACACAAAATTTTGCGCACTTCCACTTTCAGTTCCCAAAGGACTGAATCGGAGCGAAAGGTCTTTTTTGTGCGAATGGGTCGAGGGGATTTGGCACTTGTGAAACGCTTTAGGAAGACTGGAAAGATGAGCAGTTGCAGCAGTTCCAATCCAATGTAGCGGCTTCCTTCAACAGGTTGACAGGTCTCTGGTGCATATTTCCATCTGCTCTCATCGTGTTTTTCCCCTGGAGTTCTGTGGCTGGTTTTAGTTCTAAGTCTTCGTTCAGACTTCACTGTTAGTTAGCCTGCGAATGATCACTGGGCACCAACTTCCGATTGCTTCAGTATTGCTTGCTAAAAAATTAGAATGAAATAAAATGTGAATAAAATAAATGTGAATAAAATAAAGTGAGATAAAATAAAAAATAAAAAAAGTAAAACCAGCAAAATAAAAAGAGAAAAATTGAGAAACAAAACTTTAAAAAAAAAGTTAGGAATAGAATAGGATAAAATAAAGTGAGGAAAAGTAGAATTGAATAAAAATAAAACAAAATAAACTAGTAATAAAATTTAGCCACAAAAAAAGAAACTAGACTAGGGAAGCAAGAAATCTGACAGCAATCTGGGTGACAGTGATCACATCGTCCAAAGATAGCACCACCACCTAGAACAGCGGCTTTTAGACAGTAGTCCTTCATGAGGTATTGCGACTTGGCCGTCCCGTTCCGTTTCTGATAGGTTTCCTTATGTGGGGAATTATCACCATCACTCTGAGACAGTGGTCAAGAGGTATTGCAGTGTGGTCGTCCCTTTCTGTTTCTGTTGGGGTTTCCTTTGGTCAGGAATCGCCACCACCGCTTTGAGGCAGTAGTCAGAGGTATTGCAATTCAGTCGTCCCTTTCCATTTCTGATGAGTTTCCTTATGTCAGGATTTACACCACCTACAATGGCTTTGAGACGGTGGTCATGAAGTATTGCGACTTATGTCATCCCTACGTTTCTTAGCCTTCTCACTTTTTCGTTTTATTCTTTTATATCAAGTATACTAGAATAAGCACTTATGTGCTTTTTTTTACACGCCATTCCCCGTGTGTACGCGATTTTGTAAATTCTGTCATCTGTTCCCACCGGCATACAATGGCCTACTCTTATGAAAAGCGGAACAGGATTTAACGTGTTCGCAAGATGTTCTGCGTGCGTTCGCACACAGGGCCTCGGTTTATAGTCTCACCCGAAGGACTTTAGGGGAGAATGGAGTCTGCACCGATATTAACTCCAGGGGAAAATATCCCCCTTGAACGGGATTCGAACCAGGGTCGTCAGATTGCGAGCGCAATGTTCTAACCACTAGGCTATCCCGTCCCTTTATTAAACATGGGTCCTGACTTGGTGAGTCATCGTGTGGATCACTGCAGAGTCGTCTTGTGGGGCCAAGTTCTGTGGATCATCTGAGTCTGCTCCATGAGTGGGGCTGTCAACTGCTCCATGCTGTCATCTGCTTCATGCCATCTGCTGCATGAGTGGGGCTGTCATCTGCTGCATGAGTGGGGCTGCCATCTGCTCCATGCTGTCATCTGCTCCATGCTGTCATCTGCTCCATGCTGTCATCTGCTCCATGCTGTCATCTGCTGCATGAGTGGGGCTGTCATCTGCTCCATGCTGTCATCTGCTCCATGAGTGTGGCTGTCATCTGCTCCATGCTGTCATCTGCTCCATGCTGTCATCTGCTGCATGCTGTCATCTGCTGCATGCTGTCATCTGCTCCATGAGTGGAGCTGTCATCTGCTCCATGAGTGGGGCTGTCATCTGCTGCTCCATGAGTCGGGCTGTCATCTGCTGCTCCATGAGTGGGGCTGTCATCTGCTCCATGAGTGGGGCTGTCATCTGCTGCATGAGTGGGGCTGTCATCTGCTCCATGAGTGGGGCTGTCATCTGCTCCATGAGTGGGGCTGTCATCTGCTCCATGAGTGGGGCTGTCATCTGCTCCATGCTGTCATCTGCTCCACGAGTGGGGCTGTCATCTGCTGCATGAGTGGGGCTGTCATCTGCTCCATGCTGTCATCTGCTCCATCCTGTCATCTGCTCCATCCTGTCATCTGCTCCAGGAGTGGGGCTGTCATCTGCTCCATGAGTGGGGCTGGAGCCTTCTCCAAGTTTCCTGTGGGTGAGTATACAGCTGTGCATTTACAGCTGAATGACTTTATGATACATGATTCGGGTATCAGCTTTTTTTCCCGTTTTTTTAGTTCTAGGTAGGCTTAGAAGAAAGACTTCACAAACTCTTGAAATGAGTCACTTAGTATTTTCGGTGGTTTTTTTTTACAGAGAGCTTGTGGTGTTCGGTTGGTGCAGACATAGCAACTTCAAATAATTATCTGGAACGGAGGGTATCCATGTTGACAGAAATGCCTCCTTTGCAAATTTAATAAATTATTTGATCCATAAACTGATCGGAATGGAATTTGACTAAATTGAGGATGGTGAACCCCTGAGGTGTATAGTTTTCTCCATTTTTTCCCTTTCATTTCTGACTGTATACTTTTCCTGTCCATTTTATTGGTAGGGGGCGGGGGGAGGGGGCATCCTTTTTGCTTCTGCCTATTTTATCTTTTTCCCCTAACTCTGCTAGAGCTCTGAGGTTTACCAATGGTGACATTTTGTGTATGCAGTAGTATTTTACTCACCATTAAGGTAGCTGCATTACAACTTGGGAAAGATTAAACACTAGTGAGCATGGAGTTTTAAAAAAGTCAACATCTATTTATTCTTACTGGAAGATGGGCCTGCTCTTCCGAAAGGCACAACTGGTTTTAATGGGTGCCCAAGATGTTCTTCACATGGGATAGGATTTATAGTCAGTCTCACCTGTAGGAGTGGAGTCGGCACTGCTCTGAATACGGGGCAAAAACCCTGTGAAAGGGTCCTAGAGGTGGCTCAAACTGGAGTCGATCCTGGGCCATTGAATCATAAGTGCCCCATATTTTTTCCCCTTTAAATTGAAAGGAAGAGATGTTGTTTAGTACTTCGTACTTGCGAATTCTTTACTTCTACTTCAGTATTTTCTTACTGGCCTCTTCCCTGGTAAAGTCTTTAATTTTATTTTGTAGTTTTGTGTTCATGGTCTGTCATTGTTTGTTTTTATTTTCTACCCAATTTTAACTTTCTGGTGTTTTACCAGGTGCCATATGAGATCGGAGAGTGTCACTGGAGTCCCAACATCACCAGGTACTTCTCATGACAGGCAGCTAAAAGAAATTATCAGGTATCGCTCTTTAATTTGTCATATTTTACCTTCTCTGGTCTAGTATGTCTTTATCTTTGTATGATGTTTGTGGCCATATCTGTCCTCAGTTGTGCCAATCTTTTTCTCTTTGGTTTGTCTGTGCTTGCTTGTGTTTGAATTTTTGTCATTTTGTTTTTTCCCTGTTACGAAATGGCATCAAATCATTTTGATATTTTAGCTAATAAAGCAAAACTAGAATATATCTTTAAAGAATATTTGTGACACTATACACACACACGCGCGCGCGCGCGCGCGCATATGCACACACACGTACGCATACACACACGCACCCACCACACACACACACACATAAATAAAAGAATAAAATAAATAAAACACAGACACACAAATTAGACCCCCCACACAAATCATTCACAAACTCTCTAAGTATCTTCCATTGTCTTACTGGGATGAGAAAAATCTCCCCTTTTCTGTCACCCTTTTCATTTTCTGCCTCCCCAGTCAATTCTCCTACCTTTTTTCAAGTGCGTCTGAAAACTTTTTTTTTCTTCTTTTCAGATGTTCTGACATTTTGAGGACATCTGTCAAAGACAACACATATTCAGGAGGAAGACATTGCCCATCACCAAGCCAGCTGCCCCTTCTCCCAGTGAATTGGTTTATGATTGTTAGCTGTTGTTGCCGATGAAGAGCTGTGTAAAGCATTACCCAGAAAACACACACAAAAAACAAAAAGATCATTTTAAAAATGATGAAAAAATGTTCCATCAAATGAAGAAAAGAAAAAATAGTGTTGTTTTTTTAAAGTTGACCAAAATAAAAGAAAAAAGTGAGAAAAATACCCACAAGAAAGATAACAAAAAATTTCAAAAGATACAAAAATTAACAGAAAGAAAAGATGGTGCTTTACAAAGTGCATGCACATGAAGCAAAGTTGTAAAATATAGACCATGGTTTTTTGTACGTTTCTTTCCATGTGTATTTTAAACTTATTTGGAGTTTATTTAACATGGTTTCATTCATTTTGAATTTGAAATGATAGATTTTAAAGTGAATGTTTGTTAGGAGCAATTGTAACTTGTTTTACTTCAAGACTTTCAGTTTTGTCAAAGAATTTGAGGGAGAGAGTGAGGTGGTGAGAGTAGCAGATCGTTACCTAACTGGAAATGAAATGGGGAAAAAATCAAATTCAAATTATTTCTCCTGTCATCCCTTTAGAGATATGGAGGATTTTACATATCAATGAACATGCATGGACCATGTAACTGGATATTTGAACACATTACTTCACAACAAAAAATTGTCTGTTTACACATATCAAACTCTTTGAACAAAGTTTATATGTTATTTCTGATGGTATTTATCAGTTGATTTCAACATGTCCAAAGAGGACTGAGGAATGTGGCAAAATTAAGACTGAATCAAAATGAATATTTAATTTTTAAGCTGCCATGGGGACTTTTGTCAACAGCGCAAGGTTATGTTAGAAAGGACAGCTTTTCATACAGTAACAAGGTTTCACACCTACTGTTGACTTCATGACATTTCCCCATTCACCCCTCTGCCCACTTTTGAGTAGAAAAAACCACCGTGTTATTCTGACACAGAGACTTAACAAGAAATTGGCAACAGCACTGAAAAACAAATTGGTGCTGAAGAGGGTTCTTCAATCAGAAAATGAAAAAAAATTGAAAAGAAAAAAAATCAGATAGAAAAGGCGAATGTCTATGTCCTTACTCATGGGACAGAGAGTAGCTCGTTAATATTTTGTATAAGATTTATGTTTTCAGAAATTGAATCAGATCTAATATTTTGAGAAAATATTCTGTCCTGACATAACTTTTGAGTTTGTAACTTTTGATTAAAAAAAGTGTTCTGCTTTTTCTTTTCATTTAAAAAAAACACAAAAATGATCCAATGTTGGTTTGAGAAGATACTGGGTCCTGACATGACTTTCATTGAATTAAGGATTGGAAAGAATCTGTGTGCTTTCATCTTGAAGCTTTTTTTCATTTGTAAAAGTACAGTGTCAATTATTTGTGATGCTGATTCATTGATTAGAATGATTGAATCTGATTTAATGATGGTTCCCTCAAAATAATGTTTTTGTAATGTGCCTTTGGGGGACTGCCAACAATTTTTTTTACCAGTGAGTTGGATAAAGTGAAAGAAACTACTTTTATGATAATCTGCCCCTTGACGCTCACATAACTTGAAATTGAAAAATATCCTGGTCATGACTTGACTATTCACTGGTTGTTGCAAATCTATGCTGTGGCCACCACTGACAATTTTTATCGTTCCAAGATATGATTTCAGTTTAAATCTCATTTTAAAAAAATGTTAGCAGTATTAGTAACATGTTTCACACTATTGTGAACAAATCTGTGTGATTTTTGCCAGTGATATACCATTTTTAATTGGTTTGCAGTATCAAGTACATCAAAGTTTTAGAATTAAATGACGCCCCCCCCCACCCCCTCTATGGTGTTGGCTAGAGCTCCGAGGTTCATACATAGTGATTTTTGCGTAGGTGAGCGTTTTTCCCCCCCCCCCCATTATGTGGTGCATTCCAACTTGGGATGACATCTAAATTCCCTATCGATTTCATGTTCCACAAAGATTAGTGGTTTTTGGGGTTGTGTTGTGTGTGGTGGTGTGTGTGTGAAGGGGGTAGTTCTGGGAAAGGGGATGTGGGTTGGAAAAGCAAGGAAGGGATAGGGGGTCTGGGAGGGGAACAGATGCACATTTAGAGCAGTATGGACAGAAAGAGGGCTGGCTGATAGGTTTGATCCAACATGGTTTATTTTGGGCATTAAAATTTTTCTCAATGGTTTTATTTCAGGGCGATTTTTTAAAAGATGAAAACATTTTGTTTGAAAATGTCTTAGTCCTGAAATCACTTTTATACACGAAAAAGTCTTGGACATGAAATCACTTTTATACAAAACTGAAAATTTGTGGACACTGAAGTCCGATGCATAACCTTAGCTCTTAGGATTTTTGATACGTACTTGAAGTTCCTTACTATTGCGAGCTATATATGACCTCCTTGGTCAGTGGGCCCTATAAACATTAAATTGAATGGAATTAAATGCCATTGTGTCTATAGCTACATACCAGTTGTCTAGGTGCTATTGTGTCCACATGCATTCTAACATTCAGACCGACCAGCTGACAGAACAACCCTTCCCTGTTAACTGTTAACACTAACCCTAACCCTAACCTTACCCTAACCCTGGCCCCACATGTGGACACAAAAGGCAGGTGGACAACAGGTATATGCTGACACTATGGCTGAACATTTTTTACTTTTGTGTCGAATTGAATTAAACTGTTAGAGACTAATGGTGAAGTTCAGAGCTTCTTTACACCTCGCTCTGGAAAATGAAAATAAATTCATATGCAAACAGTGATCCAACAATATCAAATGTACCAAAATGATTTGAAAATACTCCTCATAATAAAATGCCAATTGTAATCATTTTTATTTCGATACTCGGCTAGAGCTCCAGTGTCCATCAATGGTTAGATTTTTGAATACAGAAGAATAAATAAATAAATAAATAAATGTTCACCAATGGCTAGATTTTAGAATACAGAAGAATGAATAAATAAATAAAATGTTTACCAATGGTTAGATTTTGTGATTGCGAAGCTTTTGCCCACCATTTAAGGTAGCAGCATTCCAACTTCAGGAATGTGGCAAAATATGATCAAATTTCTACTCCTAGGTTTGGTAGGAGGAGAGGTGTCAGAATTTTAGGGGGCGTTAGAATGCTGTGGTGTATAGGAATGGGGAAAGAGGTGTAATAACTGAGGATGGGGATGGCTTCTTGATTAGGAGATAATAGAGCATTCACTTTTGAGATCGTATTGGTATTTGTACTGTATGGGGATAAGGGGCAGGCAGTCAAACGTGATTAGATTCAGGGAAGGGTTGGGGCGGCTAGGAATTTTAGAAAAAATATGTCAAAAGAAAAGTGGTTGTTTTAGAATGCATGATTAATTTGAAGGGATGGTCAATGAAAAAATGTAAACAGAAGTAGGGGGTGCTGGTTGTAGAATGCATTATTGAATAGTCATTTGGGGGAAGGTACTGGGAGAGGGTGAGGATGCATTGCAGAAAAAGGGTGTTATGAAATAGGAGGGGTAGAATGTTCAGGTCAGTGGGAATGACTGCGTGTGTGGTGTGGTGTATGTGTGTTTTAGTTATTTTAATTTTATTTCGAGGATAATGGAATAAGTAATTGTGTTGAAATTTTTTTTTTTACATCCAGTCCCTCTATGCGGTTTTCTAAATTGTCATCCGTTCCCACCGGCACACAATAGCCTACTCCTCCGTGTGTGTGTGTGTGGTGTGTGTGTGTGGTGTGTGTGTGTGTGTGTGTGTGTGTGTGTATTTATTTATTGAATTTATTTCTTCTTTTATTTCAAGGATAAAAGATAAGCACCCGTGGGCCTTCTTACATTCAGTCTCCGTTTGCATGCGGTTTTATAAATTTGTCATCCGTTCACTTGGCATGTGAATAGGAAAGATGGACTTGTGCTGCAATCTGTGAAATGGTATACCACAGGTATTTCTCATCACCAGTGTAGGCAATGCTGTGCAACTAGCACACGAGTTAGTTACCCCTGTGTGTGTGTGTGTGTGTGTGTGTGTGTAGCTTTTTTTTGGCGTGGGGGGTGGGGGAGATAATAGCACTTAAGGAAACACGAATTTGTGTTCTCTGTGTGTATATGGTTTAAAGAAATGTCGAATTGCTGGCTTTGCAGCTGTAACTAGTTTTGACTTTTAAATAAATCGCCATTATTTTGGAAAGGATAGATGTGGAGGAAGCATTGGAATGTCACATAAAATTTGGGGAATTTGATTTTAAAAATCTCTTCTGTATACATCTTTTTTTATGAACTTGCATTAGAAAAGGCATTTTATTGTGTTGACAAAATATGGCATAGGAAAACCATCTTTGCCTTTAATTCTATGTGTATTAGACTGCAGACATCTTATATTGGTGTGTCCTGTTACCTTATTTCCTTCTTGCCTTTTGCTTTGCCACAAGTCAGGGACATGGCCATCACCCAGGTCATAGCACTCCCAGCCCATTGATAGACTGCTGCATCTGCATCTCTCCCGGCAGTCTTTGATTTCTATTATCAGCACAAATGAACTCGTAAGCCCGTTCTTTTTTGTGGTTAAAAAAGGTGGAGCTTCCACAATATTATTTAGAGAAAAAAAAACCGAAGAATAACGAAAAAAGACATTTTCAACCAAAAACAAAAAGGAAATAAGTGGGGGAAAAGTTAGATCCCCCCCTAAAAAAAAAGTGGTTTTGGTAAAATTAGAGATTTTACTTTGATCAGTACAGATAGCTGCATGATTTAGTATCTGCTTTTTTGGATTTATCCAACCTTTTCCTCTTACCTGTTATATCCATTTGTACTTATTTTCTGCAAGTATTGAACTCCTTTTCAAATGCGTGTATTTTGAAATGCTAGTGTAGCAAATGTGACCTAATGTATTCTAGCATGCAGATTACTGGGAAAACACAGTGTGGTACCAGGTTGTTGTTTTGTTCGGCCTTTCTTCCCCCCTGTCTTTTGCTTGTTTTGATGTCTTGAAACCTGGGTTATGAAAAGCTAGAAAACTGTATAAAATGTGTGTATAGTTTTTAGTTTAGTGGTAGGTTGTAAACTGTGAATGTTTGTGAAATAGTTGTACAACAAATCTTGGCTGTATTTTTCTTTTTTGTTTTTTGTTGGGTTTTTTGTGTGTTCTTTAAATCAATTTTCAAGTAGAAGAAAAATGGCCACTTACCTTATTGCTTACCTTATTTTGTATTGAAAGTTTTCTTGAACTTGATTACCAAAAGGCAATACTGCTATTATTCTTGCTTTTATGTTCTCCTTTTGAAGTACTGAGTATAGAGTGAAGCAGTTTATTACTGATACCTTCTTCATTTTATAATTTTCTTTAAAATATAACTGTGCCTGTTCTTGGATGAATTACACAATGCTCTTAAATTGACATGTTCAGTAATGGACTTTTTGGGCATTTGATGTTTCAATATTTATCTTGGAGGCTTGAAATGTCTCTGCTTTATCTGGGCAGTTGTGCTATTGGTTTACTTGCATGTAACCATTTTAAGGAATGCCCCCATTTTTCACCTTCAAAACGAGAGAGAATGTATGTGTGTAGCTTGTTGCCTGTATCAATTCTTGATTACAACAACCTGGAGGACATGGCTTAAATCACATGTCTTCAACGTATCTTACGTGAAATTTTTAGACAGTGGTTTTGCTTGGAAAACTTGTTTAAAGTTATTAAAGTTAATGCCCTCCACTTTGTTTCCCTCCCCCCCCCCCCCCCAATTTCCTATTATTCCAGGATCAATGTTAGCTTTATTATGTACAGTGTTTTAAAATGTTGCATTTGAAGCCGTTTTTCAACTGAATTTACTCCTTTAAAAGAGTGAATTATAACCCTATATGCCAGCAGCATGTGAAGTTTCTATATTGGATTGCAAGTGTTATTGGTAGTTTCCTTGCTCTGTTTGGACATTCCAGAAAAAAACAACTTTTTGTTATTGCCTTGAGCTCGGTTAAACTTGTTCTAGAATCCCAACTGGAAATGTACTTTTATAACCCAATTTGATTACTGTTATATGTGATGATCGAATCCTAATGCTCAATTGAATGAGTGGAGAAAATGTTGCATGTTCCTTTAGAGGATCAACAAATGTTTCCCGTAACCAGTAGTGCTTCTATTTTTCTCTATCCTTACCCGATTTTTTTTTACAGTGTTATAAAATGGTGAGCACACACCACTGGCACTTGACTGACCCAACTGACTTTCTTTGAACAATACAAGCTTTTCGTGGATGGTTACCTCAAATGAAATGAAAGCTTTGCACAACCGATTTAAAACTTGCAAGTTGATGTTTGCCCATTTTTTCAGGGTGTTTGTAGTTTCTGGCTGTGAAGATAACCTAGCTGGAATTAAGCTTTTATGAACATTCAAAATGTCTGTTGGTCAGTCATTGTGTCACTGCTGGTCAGAGCATCGGGAAAAGCCTACCTCCCCCTTCAGCCAAAAAAAAGGCTGGAGTTAGGGTTGGGTAGCCGGCTCGCAGCTGAAATAAAACCAGATTTTATAATGATTTGAAAAACATGTTGCCAATGCTTGATGAAAAAAATAAATTAAAAAAATGACCAAGGTATTTGTTCATAGTTCCGTTCATGAATGACTACAAATGTAGAATGTGTACAAGATCTTGGATGCATATACACCTTTTATCTGTACTTCTCTCTCTTCCACTCTCTCTCTCTCTCTCTCTCTCTCTCTCTCTCTCTCTCTCTCTCTCTCTCTCTCTCTCTCTCTCTCTCCTCGTCTTTCTTCCCCTTCCTTTACATTGAAAAGTGCCAGCAAATATGTGAACAACTCTGACCCATTCAGATGTATTCAAATGCCTGTCAGAAATAAACATAAATGCACAAGATATGTCCTCTTTAGAACATTCAAGCACTCCTTACACAATGTAATGAGTATGGATTCAAACCTATGCAAAATACAAAATCACTTGAAAATGTCATCAGATTATCAAAATCTTGGCACACAAACGCGCACGGATTCAGTGATATAATAGCAGGTACTATCTTGGACAAAGTCGTATATCCTTTTGACCCAGGGGAATTATTCGATTTCGGGACTGTTAGGTTTCAATCAACCAACCAGCAGCACGTATAGAGAAGGACTACCTCTTTGAAACTACCAAAGCCGCTATCTTTAAACGCCCTGTCCAGTTTTCCTCTCAGAAAAATGAGACAGCTTGGTTTAAATATTAAATCTAGCATCCATGAATTGATTTGACAAGGATATGATTAGAAGAAAGAGAAGAAGAAGAAAGAGTAGAAGAAGGAGGAGGAGTAGCAGGAGGAAGAAGAGGAGAAGAAGAAAGGAGACGAAGGAGGAGGAGGAGGAGGAGGAGGAGAAGTCGGTGAAGAATTGCGAGAATAAGAAGCAAGAGGAAGAAGAAGAAGCAGGAGAAGACGACAAAGATCACGATGAAGAAGATGATAGTTGCTCTGAAAGATTTGCTGTCAAATACAGTGAATCTTTTACGACGTCTCTCTCTCTCTCTCACACACACTCACACACAAACATACACACACACACACAACACATACACACACACACACACACACACACACACACACACACACA
>CM054137.1:70340705-70343205 GCA_028751875.1 Rapana venosa | reverse complement strand
CGATAATCAATACAACAGCCCGGTACTGAATATGAACAAACTGAAAACACAAGCAGTATCAATTACCTGTTGTCATTAACTTTCAATAGCGGTACAGGGCACCATTGACAGGCCCTCAACCTACACACACACACACATGCGCGCGCACGCACGCACGCACGCACGCACACACGCACATACACACACTATCGCTAAGTTAATTGCCGCAATAGATAGTTATCTGGATCGTTTTGGTTTTTCGATATAACTAGACTATATAATTGTTTGAATGCTTTATAATTATTGCTTTATTCTAGTTTGCAGTGCCAAGTCCCTCTGACAAACGTACACTTAAGGAGGATATACTTTGACTTTACATTTATCCATGCACAGATCTTGACATCAAACAAACAAAAAGTAACAGCAACAACAAACAAACACACAAGCAAAAATCCCCAACCAAAACAAAACACACCCATTCCGTAAAAAAAAGTCCTATCAAATCACAGTTTTGTTCTTTTGTATGCATGGATGCGCGCGCGTGCTTGTGTATGTGTGCGTGTGAGTATGCGTGTGTGTTTGTGTATGCATGTATGTGTGTGTATGCGCGCACGCACGTGCGCGTGTGTGTGTGTGCGAGCACTTGCTTGCTTGCTTGCTTGCGTGTGTGCCCGTGCGCGTGCATGCCTGCATGTATGCTTACTTGCTTGCACGGCGCGTGTTTATGTCTGTGTTTGTACGTACATTCACACAGCCGTCACATTAATCAAACACCCTCTTACTACTGTCTTTCCTATCCACACCGTATTCTATGATCACTACTAAACATCCCCACCCACCTACCACCACCCACCCCACCCTCTCACTCTCCACAGGTCCGGTCTCGGATGTCAACCCCGCCTTCTCCACCCCCAGCCCACCCCATCCCGCGTCCCGGCGACACCGCCGCCCCCGTCCCCCCTCCCCCTCTCCCTCCATCACGGTGGAATTGGCGGACCAAGGGAGAGAAGCGCAGCCTGCCCAAGACGCCCTGGAGATGACGAGGAGAGAGACCGGGGACGGGGCATCGTCCGAACTGACAGGCCGGGGGAGACAGGCCTCCTATTCGTGTGCCGGTGAGAGAGAGAGGAGAGAGGAGAGGAGGGAGGGAGAGGGAGAGAGAGGAAGGGGGTGAGAGGGAGAGGGGAGGGAGATGGGAGAGAGGGGGGAGGGGGAGAGAGGGAGAGGAGAGGGAGGGAGGGAGGAGAGGGGAGTGGAAGGGGAGGGAGAGAGAGAGACAGAGGGTGCGTGAGAGAGAGAAAGAGAGAGAGTGTGGTGCGGGTGGAGGAGAGAAGAGAGAAGAAGAGAGAGAATGTGAAAAGAGAGAGAGAGAGAGAGAGGAGAGAGAGAGAGAGAGACAGTGTGTGCGTGGAGAGAGAGAGAAAGAAAAAGAGAGAGAGAGAAAGAGAGAGTGTGTGCGGAGAGAGAGAGAGAGAGAGAGGAGAGAGAGAAAAGAGAAGGAGAAAGGAGAAGCAGAAAGAGAAGAGAAGAGAGAGAGGAGAGAGAAGAGAGAGAGAGAGAAAGAAACGAGAGAGAGAGAGAGGAGGATGTAGAGAGAGAGGAGAAGAGGAGATAATGAATGAATGAATAAATGAATGAATGATCTTTATTTTCCAAGGGTTACAGAGAAAGTATTCATATACCTTCTTTTTTTTTCATCCGGCCCTTGCCCTGAGAAGGGACTATCCTTAATAATCAGAGCTAAATAGTTTCAAGTAAACGTAAAATAATAACAAAACAAACCAAACATGATAACTAAAAAGAAAAATTAAAGCAAAAACTATATACTTCATATAAGAGAGAGTATCATCAGAAAAAAATCTCTCTAATACAAGGCAGTAGAAAGTTCATGACAAAAGGTGCGACAAAAAAGTCAATCAGTTATTACAAACAAAGAAGTGGAGAAAAAGACAGACAGGTAGATCACTCACTCACTCACTCATCCCTTGGTCGGGACAACCGTTGGGGTACCCGCACGGACGCTGCAAGTGGACCGCCAAATGGTTCTGTCCTGGGCTGTTTTCAGGAGGCTTGGTACAGTGAGGCCGGTCCACTCCTTGATGTTGGATATCCAGCTTTTGCGTGGTCGTCCCTGCCTCCTTGCTCCTTCCACCATTCCCTGCAGGACTGTCTTTGACAGGCTGTTATGCCTTGTTGTGTGGCCAAACCACTTCAGTTTCTCCGTTTGACTGTATCTAGCAATGGTTCTTGTTTGCCAGCCAGTGCCTCGATCTGCTGCCAGACGTAGTCATTGGTTTTGCGGTCTTGTAGGTGATGTTCAGGATCCGCCTGAGGCACTTCATCTCAAAGGCTTGAATGCGACTTCTAAATCGGCAGTAAGTGTCCATGCTTCACAGCTGTACAAGGCAATGGATGTGACGAGTGCTTGTAGAGTCTGACCTTAGTGTGGTTCTGATGTTGTGGTTTTTCCACACTTTCGCCAGCTTAGTCATGGAGGAGAGTGCCACAGCAAGTCTGATCT
>CM054137.1:70328205-70335705 GCA_028751875.1 Rapana venosa | reverse complement strand
TCATCGTTTACACAATCATCTTATCGCTTTTGTTGTTACATATAACCATACCATGTGATATTCTCATCGCTTTTGTTGTTGCACATGACCATGCCATGTGATAATATAATTACTTTTGTTGTTACACATAACCATACCATGTAATAGTCTCATAGTTTTTGTTGTTATACATAACCATGCCATGTGATAATATCATTGCTTTTGTTGTTACACATAACCATACCATGTAATAGTCTCATAGTTTTTGTTGTAACCTTGATATATGATAGTGTGATCGCATTTTTTGTTATTCATAACCATTCCATGTAATAGTCTCATCATATTTTGTTGTTACACATAATCATGCTATGAATTAGACCCATCCCTTTTGTTGTTACACGTAACCATAATAGGAAATAGTCTCATATTTTGTTGTTAGTCGTAACTATAATAGGAAATAGTCTCATCATATTTTGCTGTACACGTAACCATAAAAGGAAATAGTCTCATCATATTTTGCTGTACACGTAACCATAAAAGGAAATAGTCTCATCATATTTTGCTGTTACACGTAACCATAAAAGGAAATAGTCTCATCATATTTTACTACTCATAACCATACTAGGAAATAGTCTCATCATATTTTGTTGTTACACATAACCATAATATGAATTAGACCCATCCCTTTTGTTGTTACACGTAACCATAATAGGAAATAGTCTCACCATATTTTGCTGCTACACGTAACCATAATAGGAAATAGTCTCATATTTTGTTGTTACACGTAACCATAATAGGATATAGTCTCATATTTTGTTGTTACACGTAACCATAATAGGAAATAGTCTCATGATATGTTGTTGTTATTCATAACCATGATAGGAAACAGTCTCATTATATTTTGCTGTTACACGTAACCATGATAGGAAATAGTCTCATCATATTTTGTTGTTACTCATAACCATGATAGGAAATAGTCTCATCATATGTTGGTGTTACTCATAACCATAATAGGAAATAGTCCCATCATATGTTGGTGTTACTCATAACCATAATAGGAAATAGGCTCATTATATTTTGGTGCTACACATAACCATAATAGGAAATAGTCTCATGATATGTTGGTGCTACACATAACCCCTCCTGACTAAAATGCCATGTCACCTCCACTTGGTGTTATTTTTTTTCTATTTAATCATCTGACTTTTGTCATCATTGCCATCTGTTGTGATGTAATCTTCCATATAATTAACTCAACACTTCCAGTTGTTATTGCATATTCTGCTTGACTGGGTGGCCGTTTCATTATTTCTATTTTATATTACAGTTTCGATGTATTTTGCTGGCATATTTGATGCATACCTTCCCATTTCTATTTTGCTTTTAGTAGGGTTTATTCAATTTTAAAAAAATCTTTATTTCGAAGATAATGGAGCAAGCACTCTTGTGCTTTTTTCATTACATCCAGTCCCCGTATGTTCGCAGTTTCGTAAAATTCATTCAATAAGCATGGAACAAAATAATATAGCATGATGAACATAATCAGCATAGCAACAACAAGCTTAGTAGCTTACATTGTGCTCAAGTACAACATCAACATTCAGATGGCGGCTAATGATCCCTATCATGACCATTTCTATACTTTATCTATACTCTATTTTTCCATCACAACACAGACGTAGACTCTGTGTTGCACTTCGTGGATTGTGACGAAAGTTTTGTGTGTCTAGTTGTTGTTGTTTTTTTAAAACAGGCTTCCAGCTGAATGTAGTTGCAGATCTGCCAGTGCCTTTGTGTTCACACAGGGTGTACAGAGTATGCAGGTTAAAAAGTGCCTATAAAAGATACTGTATCTCATATCTTATATATCTTTGTCGGTCGTGTTCGACGATGACCTCCGAAACGGCAGAGGAGGCAGCTGCTGTTTCGGAAACTGGGCAGAAATTTGATTATAGTGGAGATGCCTTTCCCACAGTACATCCCCACTCTCTCGGCCAAGTGGGCATAAGAAATCGTATCAATGTTAACCAATCGCGAAAAAAGAAGACAGCATACGTTTTAGGCTTCATCAACATACAGGCTTGTACTACTATATAGTGGGTGAACTTTATAGGAAGATAATTGCTTGGGTAACTTCTGTGTGTCTCTTTACAAGAATGTTTGGCATTAAGAGATAACCGACCCCCTTTGGGGAACAAAGGCAAATCTAATTACTTTACGCGCACACACACACACACACTCACACACATATGCGTGCATGCAAGCACCCCTTCCCCCTCTCCCGGCACACACACACACACACACACACACATACACAATTCTAATATCACGTAATGTGAAAAGACGTTAAATTAAAGAAGAACACACACACACACACACACACACACACACACACACACACCACACACACACCACACACACACACACCACACTCTCTCTCTCTCTCTCTCTTTCTCTCTCTCCCATCCCCCCTCCCACATACCCTCTTACTTTCGCGCGCACATGCACATACATGCTTGCTTGCTTGTATATACAGTACACACACACACACGCACACACACACACACACACACACACACAAACACTCACACACACTTTCACACACACACACGACACAATATAAAGACACACCTCGCATCATTTTGCCTACCTTCACCATAAGCACACGCGCAGAAATATATATATATGTGTATATAAAAACAAACAAGAGAGGGAGAGAGGGAGAGAGGGAGAGAGAGAGAGAGAAACATGCAATTATTTTGTTGTTGTTCAGTGATTCACAAATAATTATGATCTCCAATGTAATTATCTACTGTTAAACTGTCTTTATCATAGCAGCTACATGCTTGTTTTGCTTGTGTGCGGGAGCAAATAGTGTAGCAGAAGAGAGAGAGAGAGAGAGAGAGAGGAGAGAGAGAGAGAAGAAGAGAGTGGAGACAGAGAGAGAATGATCATGATATTTTTCGAGAGAGAGAGAGAGAAGAGAGAGAGAGAGAGAGAGAGAGAGAGGAGAGGAAGAGAGAGAGAGAGATCTTCAAATGATATTTATTTTCGAGAGAGAGAGAGAGAGAGAGAGAGAGAGAGAGAGAGAGAGAGAGAGAGAGAGAGAGAGAGAGAGAGAAGAGAGATCTTTAATGATCTTTATTTTCGGAGAGAGAAGAGAGGAGAGAGAAGAGAGAGAGAGAGAGAGAGAAGAGAGAGAGAGAGGAGAGAGAGAGAGAGAGAGAGATCTTTATTTTCCACAAGAGAGAGAGAGAGTGATCTTGAATGATCTTTTTTTCAGAGAGAGAGAGAGAGAGAGAGAGAGAGAAGAGAGAGAGAGATGAGAGAGAGAGAGAGAGAGAGAGTGAGAACTCGAACTCGAATACTCGAACTCGAATATTTTAATGAGGGTAAATGGATAAGCCATTGCATTGGCTTCTTTACACCAGGCCCTCATGGGAAGAGGGGGAGGAGGGTGAGAGAGAGAGAGAGAGAGAGAGAGGAGAAGAGAGAGAGAGAGAGAGAGAGAATGATCTTGAGTGATCTTTTTCCACAAGGAGAGAGAGAGAGAGAGAGAGAGAGAGAGAGAGAGAGAGAGAGAGAGAGAGAGAGAGAGAGAGAGAGAGAGAGTTCTTTAGAAATACACTTTTAAAAATTCTTTTTTGGTAGTTCTTGTACAATGGTGTTGATATACTGATGCACAAAACCGTGATCTCAGATTGAATATTCATTATTAAATAATAAAACAACCTTCTGCCCTGCTGACTTTTTAATGTGTGTGTTTCAGCGGGTGTGCGTGCGCATCTATCTATCTATCTATCTATCTATCTATCTATCTATCTATCTATCTATCTATCTAGTTGTATAATTATATATATATATATATATAATTGTATATATGCCTAATTATATATATTTATTTAATTGTGTGTATGCTCGCGCGTATGCGTGTGCGTGCGTGTGTGGGTGTGTGTTTTACTGGAGAATCCAATGAAGAGAAATGTGGCTGAACATAATATATGAAGACAAACAGCCAACTGCAACAAACTGAGTGACATTTTTCATTCAACAATACACCCCCTCCCCATCCCCTTGCTACACACACACTCACACACACACAGCGTCTAATATTACTTAAAGTGAAAAAAACACCTTTAAATAAAAAACAAGAACAAAATAACACACACACACACCAACACACACACGCAGCCCCCCTCCCCCAACCTAACCCAAATGTGGACGAAATGACAGTAAGATGAGAAATAGAAGAGATAACAGACACACCAACCAAAGAGTATACAAAAAAGATTACTACAAACATGATGAAACCTTTCAATTAACGTTTTGTCAACTCGGAAAATCCCACACCATCATGACAAAGCAATCCCTGAAATTCCTCACCATCTGTCGGCCATCTGCAGGCCTACCCCCAACAAAATCACAATCTTACTAATAACCAGTATAAAAACCTACTCAACAACTCTTCAAAATCATCTCCCTAGCTTTCACCCACAGTTCTGAATCTGCCATAACACATCTTGATTGGCTGTTTTCATTTCCCCTGACAACCTCCTCGATCCATCACGTGATGCCCTGAAGCGCATACGTCAAATTCCGTTAGGGGACACTGCACCTTCCGGTAATTTGTCTCAAGGAGGGAAGAATGTTGGATGGATGGAGGGGGTGGAGGGGGGGAGAGAAAGAGAGAGATGGTGGAGTTTTGGGTGAAGAGATCATTGGCAGATTTTAGATACTATAATGTGTGATAATGGATGGTTTGCTCTGTGAGTGATTAAGTGTGTGTGTGTGTGTGTGTGTGTGTGTGTGTGCATGGGCACACACCATTGCGCATGGGCACTTGGGCGTGTATGTGTTAAGACAATTCCAGGCTTATTTCTATAACTATTAAGTATCTTTCAGCCAGTCACATGCTATACTGACGACTGACCTGGTTACTGAATACAAACAATAATATTAAACAAAAAAGCAACCATGCCCTGAAGAGAGAGAGAGAGAGAGAGAGAGAGAGAGAGAGAGAGAGGGAGGGAGGGAGAGAGAGAGAGAGAGAGAGAGAGAGAGAGAGAGAGAGAGAGAGAGAGAGAAACTGGAACTCGAATATTTTATTGATTGTAATTGGATAAGCCAGAGCCTTCTTTACACCAGGCCCTCACAGGGTAAAAAGTGAAAACAAACAGAATAAATCAATAAATTAATAAACAACCTAATGTCAAAGAGAAAAGAGAGAGAGAGAGAGAGAGAGAGAGAGAGAGAGAGAGAGAGAGAGAGAGCGCGAGAGAGAACTCTGAACTCTGAACTCTGAACTGATTTAATGTACATTGGCCTTGGACCACTATACATTTGTTGGGCTTGGGATGGAACAATGGGTTTATTCATATCATTGGCAAAGCAAATGCACAAAGAAGTAATGATTTATGACTGATTAAAGAAGGAAAACACAAACATATACATAACCAAATCATGCAGAAAGATTATGTCAGTAACAATTTATGACTGAATAAAGAAGAAAAAAACACCATTTATTCTATTTCTTGGTTATAAACCTTAAATCAACCATAATCCAATCATAGAGAGAGAGAGAGATTCTTGGCTATTTTGTTAATGTACATAATATCCTCTTTTTTGATTCTTTGTTTTCCATTCTGTTCTTTCCAGTTTTTTTCACTCCCCTTTGATTTCATTCATTCATTTGTTTGATTCTTTATTTTCCATTCTGATATTTCATTTTTTCACTCTCTTGTGGTTTCCTTCCTTCCTTCCTTCATACTCACTTATTTGTTTCTTTGTTTTCCGTTCTGTTCTTTCATTTGTTCACTCTCCGGTAATTTCATTCCTTCCTTCCTTTCCTTCCTTTCCTTCCTCCCTCCCTTCCTTCCTTTCTTTCTTCATTCATTTCCTCCTTACTCTCCTCGTTACAAAATCTGTTGAACAATGCAAGTACTTGGGCACAAGCCAGGTTAGTCTCGTTCAAACACACCTCTCTTCAGCTCAGCAGTGAAACACTATAACATCAATGCCCCAGCACGTAGTCTCCTCCGCCACCAGATCCCCGCAAGAGTCCCCGTTATCCCACAAGAGAACCACAGTATCACCCGGATTTCCTTACTTTTGATTGGTCCACGCTGAACAGTTCCGGTGGTAACCTAATTTCCTGCGCGTTCCCTGAAGAGTAGCCAAACTGTCGTCTGCCTCAATATCGGGGATGACAAAGAGACGGTAATTTGTCTGTGTCCACATCCGGGGCTGTTTGGCAAGCATAATGAACCCAACAGCTGTCATCTGCTGGTGTGTTGTGTGTGTAGGTTTGGAGTTTTTGTTGTTGTCTGTTCTATGTCTGATCAACTGATATTGCATCATTTAGGAATGTATGAAACATCCCTGAAGTTGCAATGCGGGGACCTGTCTGCCTACCTGTCTTTCTCTCCACTTCCATTAATTTTTTTTATATATTAAGAACTGATTTCGATTGTTGTCACACCTTTTGGTGGGAGAAATTGGTCACATATGCAACAATATTACCATTGGTGAACCTGGGAGCTCTAGTTGATGAATGAAAATAATAAAGATTGAAAATTGTAACTGAGAGTCAACATCCCGAGATGCATTTCAGTGTATTAAGAAATATTGCTTGTTTTGATTGAAACGAGTTTTAATTGAAACCAAACCTCCCAAGATGTCTTTGACTGTATTCAGAAATATCGATTGTTTTGTTATCATATATCCTGAAGAATGTTGTAGCTGTTCCAGTATCACTGAAGTACTCTATGATGGTAAAATCCCTATGGAAATGTCTTTTTGGCAATGCTTGTTATAGCTAATATCGCCTTTAGGTCCATAGCGCTCAGCCACTATTCTTTTAACGCCCGCCAAGAGACCAACATGCTGAGTAATTAAAACCTTTTACTCCCCAAAGACTTGCGGGGCATTGCACCATGACTTTCGGGTGTGATATCCAGGCAATGTGAATCTGGCAGAGCCCATCCTTTGCAGGGTTGCATATGACCTGCTGGGCCTTTTTGTACCCTTCATGCATCAGCCATAGTGAGGTAATTGTTTTGCTTAATACAGACGGGGTTTTAACGTTTTCCCATAAGTATTTTCTAAGGTATGAACCTGTTTTGTGATACTAAAGGGTAAAGGTGTTCCCATAACCTCTACGGTCATTGGGAAGAGAGATGTCAGAGACCTCAGCTTCACTAGGGACCAGCATATTGAGGGCGTTACCCATCTCCTCTCCCTCACTGCTTTATCTTCCTTGTCCCTAAAGAGGGCAGGTACCCATTTTCAGCTGGGTGAACTGGGGGACTATACTGAAGCCAAGGTGCATGAACGGTCACCCATCTGCTTTGTAATCACGCTCACTGCTGCTTAACCTTAGCTTGGGGGAGTGACCACTGAGCTATCCCTCGTGTGTCAGATATTGTGCATGTCTTTGCAAACTGAACCATGGCTTAAAATCTCATCCCAGTGACTTACAATATCGATTACTTGACTCATCTACGAACTTATCAGTTTGCACAG
>CM054137.1:70310705-70323205 GCA_028751875.1 Rapana venosa | reverse complement strand
AGGCTACACGGTCTCTTCTCCCTCCCCTCCCTCCTGTGTAGGAGGAGGATGTCTTGGATCCTCCCTCAGTGTGCTGCCAGTATCAGTTGGTGTTGGTGGATGGGCGGTCTTCATACTGGAACAGAATTAGATTTCAAACAGCGTAAAACGGTTATTTTCAGCTTTTGTTGTTAAACCTTTGAGTCGAAGCAGTCTATCTGCACAAAAGCGAATCATTTTTTTTCTATAGGATTATCGTATACATCATCTTCATATCTAGATCCTTTTGAGTTGAAGCAAAATATTCCGAAAAAAAAGAAACACTTATGTAAATACTGTTGTTCTATTCAGTCATTTTGTTTCCATCCGTCTTTTTCTATGGTCATTCTTCTGTGGGAACGGATGACAAACTTTACAAAACTGCATACACACGGGGACTGGACGAAAAAAAGAACATGATTGCTTATTCTCTTATCGTCGAAATAAAATAATAAAAAAGAGAATAAATAAAACAATTTAAAAAAGTAAAATATGGGGATCATTTATTTAGCCACCATGTGAGGGTTGATATTGTACTTGAGCACAATAGTTATAAGCTACTAGCTCATTGTTGCTATGCTGATTATGTTCTTTATGTTACATTTCGTTTAAAACAGCATTTTGTTTGTAAAAAGTATACATATACACACTTGTAATTAGAGCAACAGCAAGCTTAAAGCTTCTATAAATGTGTTCAACAACAATGAAATATTGTCTTTATATTTGACTGCTGATAGACAATGATTTGTTCAAACTGTAAAAGTGGATTTTTTATAAACACCTTTGATAATATAATATTAATTTAAATCATCCCTTTAAAAGTCACTGTAAAGACATTGTGTAATGGAAAGGTAATAAAACAATGTAGAAAAAATATATGAAAAAGTATAAAAGGCAGTAAGAAAGAATGAGAGTGCACAAGGGAATAAATGATCACAAAAACCACAATGATAATAGAGACCAAGGAAGAAGACACCATCTAGATTTAATTTATGTTTCAAAGCACCAAGTAGATTATAGGAAGACACAAGGCAGCAGTACGCAAATAAATTACTCAATTCACACTTGCAGTGGATAATCAACGCTCGATACCTATACAATCTACATTCAAGTGATTATGAAATATGAAATGACACCAAAAAAACCCAGCAGTTACAATTTTTCCATGCTTTTTGAACGAAAAAACTTTCTTTAAACCAAGAACATAGTCTTTTACTTAAATAATGCATTAAACCTGCAATACATTCTAAAACGTGAACTTCCCACTGTACTCTTAAAAATCGATACACACGTAAAAACTTTCAGCACAAAAAGACCCTACATAGCGTCCTTGACCTGAATACGCTCCAGAAAACCAGACCGGGAAGAGGAGAGGACAGGGAAGTGGGGGGGGGGGGGGGCGGTAGTGGTGGGGAGGAGGAGTCAGACAATGAATTAAAAGAATCCCGAAACACTTGATGTCTCTCCCCACCCCCCACCCCTCCGCCAAATAAAACCAAAACCCTTTCGACTTGACTCAACTTTCTCCAACAATAATGCCCTGAATAGACCCTCAGTTACCAACGAAACGACAAGCAGAGAGTTAACTGTCCCTGGACTGTGGACAGAAGAAGAAGAGTTGTCTGTGTGGACTGCTGAGTCGTTTAATCTCAGCTGCACTGACAAGCAGAAGAAGGTGTGGGGTGCACTCTTAGGGGTCTGGGCCTTTTGTGGCGTCTTAAATACTCCTCTTGTCGTCTTTCTTTCCTTCTGTTCTGCCATTCGTCCACAGTGGACAGTTGTAAGGACCAGATTGTAAGACTTAGTGTCAGACTTTGCTGTGAATACTTGTTGTAGATGTTAGCTTCTCTGCTGCTGTTGCTGTTGTTGTTGCTGTTGCTGCTGCTTTATCTCTTTTCCTCTCTGTCCTTCTCTCTCTCTCTCTCTCTCTCTCTCTCTCTCTCTCTCTCTCTCTCTCTCTCTCTCTCTCTCTCTCTCCGTCTGTGTGCGTGTCTTTCTCTGTCTCTCTGTCTCTGTGTGTGTGTGTGTCTCTCTGCCCCTCTCTCTCTGTTTCTGTGTCTTTCTGTGTTGTATTGTGTCATTTTGTTGTGTTGTGTGTGTGTGATGGCTAATGTCGAACTACAAATGGTTACTTTTGTGAAAATGATACGCTTGGTTCCTTTGCCTGGAAGGTGTAATCTTGTGGTGTATAAGTGTATTTATCTCACCATCCTCTCTCGTTTCACCACCACCACTCCCACCACTCCCACCACTCCACCAATCCTCTTCATCGAGGCAAAAATATCAATCCAAACAACATCATTACTTCTACTACTACTACTACTACTACTACTACTACTACTACTACTACTACTACTACTACTACTGCTGCTGCTGCTGCTGCTGCTGCTGCTGCTGCTGCTGCTGCTGCTGCTATTACTACTACTACTACTACTACTACTACTGCAAATATACCAGATTCGATATATCCAACAATGAAAGGGTACAGAGTGTGATCTGTCTACAATCCTGTCTTCCCACTGTGCCTTTGATTTTTTAAAATCATTATGAAGGAGGTATGTGTACACCCACCTCCGCTTTCTCGATTCTCAATCTTCCCGACCACTGCAGGAAATAAAAAATACATGAAAAATGTATTTAAAATTCGAAGAAATCCCCTCCCCCCCACAAATGAGCTACATACACAGACATTTACCCCCCTTTTCCATATCATAAACAATCTCGGGGACGGGATAGCTCAGAGGTGGGAGCACTCGCTTTTCCCCAGCCTAGTTAAGCAGCGTCGAGCGTGGTTACCAGTTGGATGGGTGACCGTTTGCGCGCCTTGGCTTCAGTACAGTCCCCCCAGTTCACCCAGCTGGAAATGAATACCTGCCCTCTTTAGGGTCAGGGAAGGTAAAGCAGCGAGGGAGAGGAGATGGGCGCCACCCTCAATATGCTGGCCCTAGAGAAGTGAGGTCTCTGACGCCTCGCTCCTCTTACGACCTTATAGCTTATGGGACACCTTTACCATTACCTTTATACAATCTCCTGCAACATCTTGAACACTCCAGCTGAACTCCAGGGAAAATATGTGTCGATAATTATATCTTCTGATAATCAAGAAATGTACCATTGGGTCAAGGCCCTGAGATCTTGCTATGTGGCCTTGAAAAAACCATTTTCCAAATAATCTGTCAAAGGGCTAAGAGGAAGAAAATAGTCAGAAAAACGATAGATGGGACTTCATAGTATAATGGACTGAAAAACCTTTTTGTAGGCTTTGGCACCCAACCAGCATAAATAGAGGATTTAGTCAACACGTCTTCAGTGCAGTACCCTCAAAGCTCCCAATGGAGTTCAGGAAAAAAAAGAAGAAAAACAGACAGACAGATAGACAGACAGAAAAGAGAAAGAGAAAAAGTAAGAAAGACAGACACTAAGAAAGAAATAAGAAAGAAAGAAAGAAAGAAAGAAAAAGACAGACAGATACTGAAAAAGAAACAAGAAAGAAGGATAGACAGAAAGAAACAGAAAGAACAATAGAAAGAAAAAACCCATAGCAGATAAAAGCAGTCAGAAGGACATTGTTCTGATTGGTTTAGTGTGACCTCATGCTTGCTTCAGAAATCTAATTGTCCATGAACCAGTGGCCAAGACGCGAAATAGTCTGAGACTGTAGTGTGTGTGTGTGTGTGTGTGTGTGTGTGTGTGTGTGTGTGTGTGTGTGTGTGTATGTGATCTGTGTGTTGTGTGTGGTTTGTGTGTGTACATAATCTGTGTGAGTGTATGACTGTGTGAATGTGTGTGTAAGTGTGTGTGTGTGTGTGTGTGATCTGTGTGTTGTATGTGGTTTGTGTGTGTACATAATCCATGTGAGTGTGAGACTGTGTGAATGTGTGTGTGAGTGTGCAAGCACGTTTGTGTGTGTGCGCGTGTGCGCATTTGAGCGTGGGAGCATATGTGTTTGTATAACCTGTTTGTGTGTACATAACCCATGTGTGTGCATAACCTGTGTGTGTATGCATGTGTGTGTATGTGCACACATGCGCAGATAATAATAATAATAATAATAATAATGTATGGAATTTATATATCACTGAATCTTGTAAAGTAAACAAATCAAAGCGCTTGCAGATGCCAGCTTGCCCTGTGCCCGCGTGTGCAGGTATGTGTGTGTATCTGTGTTTCTGTCTATGTACATGCCGGATGACACATGCGACCCCCAAAAAACCCAGGCACTTACCCTGAGTATACTACAAAAAAACTACACAATCACATTATTTGACTCTGAGATTGCTGAGAGAGGGAACTAGCTGTGCACTGGAGGACACACACACACACATAGAGAAGCAAGCAGAAGGAAGTAGGGGCATTTCTAATGGATCAGGTGCATGGTAGAAACCTCAGCTTACTGGGGGTGGCTTAATCTCATTCCAGCACTGAGGACCTTACACTCTGTTGATTTGGCTGGGGGGTTTACCCCTCTTCTTTTTCACACAGGACCTGGGATTTTGAGGGCAGGTCCCTCTGGACCCTGACAAGTCTGTGTGGCACCACATCACCCCTGCAGGATATTCTGGTCATTCTCAGTTCACTGACTGAGGCTTTTCCTGGAATTGGCTTTGGTTGTTCTGCTGATGGGTTTTTGTTTTGGTGTGTGTGTGTGTGTTTCCCCGAGGGCTTCAGTCTAGAGTACATTGTGTACCTAGTTATTTTGAATGTGTGTGTAGGTTGTGTACAGCCTACTTGTATGTGTGTGTGTGTGCACTCTTCTGCACATATGCTCTTAATCATGTGTGTGCGCGTGTCTGTGTCTCTCTGTCTTTCTGTAAGTGTATTTCTATCTGTACACGTCCTGGTGTGATCTTAAACACACAGGCACTTACCTTTAATATAGTACAAAAGCAACACAATCACATTGTTTGACAACTATGAGGCTACTGAGAGAGGGAACTAGCTGTGCACTGGAGGCCACAGAGAGAAAGAGAGAGAGAGCGAGAGAGAGAGAGAGAGAGGAGAGAGAAGAGAGAGAGAGAGAGAGAGAGGGGAGAGAGAGAGAGAAGCAAGCAGAAGGAAGTGGGGGCATTTCTAATGGATCAGGTGCATGGTAGTAACCTCAGCTTACTGGGGGTGGCCTAATCTCATTTAATCTCATTTACACACTTGCTACCCCTATTTCGGTTGGCTGGGCTGGGGGTTTCCTCTTCTCCTTGTCCACAGGGACCTGGGATTTTGACTGCAGGTTCCTCTGTGAACCTTGACAAGTCTGTGTGGCACCACATCACCCTAGCAGGATATTCTGGTCATTCTCATTTCACTGACTGACTGAAGCTTTTCCTGGAATTGGCTTTGGTTGTTCTGCTGGTGGTGTGGTTTTTTTGGTGTGTGTGTGTGTGTGTGTTTCCCCGAGGGCTTTAGTCTAGAGTACATTGTGTACCTAGTTATTTTGAATCTGTGTGTAGGTTGTGTACAGCTTACTTTTGTGTGTGTGTGTGTGCACTCTTCTGCACATATGCTCTTAACCATGTGTGATTGCAGGTGTGTATCTGTGTCTATCTGTCTGTCTGTGTATCTGTATTTTTATCTGTGCACGTGCTCGCTGGCACTTGTGACCCTAAACACACAGGCACTTATCCTTAGTATAATACAAAAACAACACAATCACATTGTTTGACGACTATAAGGCTGCTAAGAGAGGGAAGTAGCTGTGCACTTGAGGCCACAGAGAGAAAGAAGAAGAAAGAAAGAAAGAAAGAAAGAGAGAGAGAGAAAGCGTTAAAATCGATACACACGTAAAAACTTTCAGCACAAAAAGACCCTACATAGCGTCCTTGACCTGAATACGCTCCAGAAAACCAGACCGGGAAGAGGAGAGGACAGGGAAGTGGGGGGGGGGGGGGGCGGTAGTGGTGGGGAGGAGGAGTCAGACAATGAATTAAAAGAATCCGAAACACTTGATGTCTCTCCCCACCCCCCACCCCTCCGCCAAATAAAACCAAAACCCTTTCGACTTGACTCAACTTTCTCCAACAATAATGCCCTGAATAGACCCTCAGTTACCAACGAAACGACAAGCAGAGAGTTAACTGTCCCTGGACTGTGGACAGAAGAAGAAGAGTTGTCTGTGTGGACTGCTGAGTCGTTTAATCTCAGCTGCACTGACAAGCAGAAGAAGGTGTGGGGTGCACTCTTAGGGGTCTGGGCCTTTTGTGGCGTCTTAAATACTCCTCTTGTCGTCTTTCTTTCCTTCTGTTCTGCCATTCGTCCACAGTGGACAGTTGTAAGGACCAGATTGTAAGACTTAGTGTCAGACTTTGCTGTGAATACTTGTTGTAGATGTTAGCTTCTCTGCTGCTGTTGCTGTTGTTGTTGCTGTTGCTGCTGCTTTATCTCTTTTCCTCTCTGTCCTCTCTCTCTCTCTCTCTCTCTCATCTCTCTCTCTCTCTCTCTCTCTCTCTCTCTCTCTCTCTCCGTCTGTGTGCGTGTCTTTCTCTGTCTCTCTGTCTCTGTGTGTGTGTGTGTCTCTCTGCCCCTCTCTCTCTGTTTCTGTGTCTTTCTGTGTTGTATTGTGTCATTTTGTTGTGTTGTGTGTGTGTGATGGCTAATGTCGAACTACAAATGGTTACTTTTGTGAAAATGATACGCTTGGTTCCTTTGCCTGGAAGGTGTAATCTTGTGGTGTATAAGTGTATTTATCTCACCATCCTCTCTCGTTTCACCACCACCACTCCCACCACTCCCACCACTCCACCAATCCTCTTCATCGAGGCAAAAATATCAATCCAAACAACATCATTACTTCTACTACTACTACTACTACTACTACTACTACTACTACTACTACTACTACTACTACTACTGCTGCTGCTGCTGCTGCTGCTGCTGCTGCTGCTGCTGCTGCTGCTGCTATTACTACTACTACTACTACTACTACTACTGCAAATATACCAGATTCGATATATCCAACAATGAAAGGGTACAGAGTGTGATCTGTCTACAATCCTGTCTTCCCACTGTGCCTTTGATTTTTTAAAATCATTATGAAGGAGGTATGTGTACACCCACCTCCGCTTTCTCGATTCTCAATCTTCCCGACCACTGCAGGAAATAAAAAATACATGAAAAATGTATTTAAAATTCGAAGAAATCCCCTCCCCCCCACAAATGAGCTACATACACAGACATTTACCCCCCTTTTCCATATCATAAACAATCTCGGGGACGGGATAGCTCAGAGGTGGGAGCACTCGCTTTTCCCCAGCCTAGTTAAGCAGCGTCGAGCGTGGTTACCAGTTGGATGGGTGACCGTTTGCGCGCCTTGGCTTCAGTACAGTCCCCCCAGTTCACCCAGCTGGAAATGAATACCTGCCCTCTTTAGGGTCAGGGAAGGTAAAGCAGCGAGGGAGAGGAGATGGGCGCCACCCTCAATATGCTGGCCCTAGAGAAGTGAGGTCTCTGACGCCTCGCTCCTCTTACGACCTTATAGCTTATGGGACACCTTTACCATTACCTTTATACAATCTCCTGCAACATCTTGAACACTCCAGCTGAACTCCAGGGAAAATATGTGTCGATAATTATATCTTCTGATAATCAAGAAATGTACCATTGGGTCAAGGCCCTGAGATCTTGCTATGTGGCCTTGAAAAAACCATTTTCCAAATAATCTGTCAAAGGGCTAAGAGGAAGAAAATAGTCAGAAAAACGATAGATGGGTCTTCATAGTATAATGGACTGAAAAACCTTTTTGTAGGCTTTGGCACCCAACCAGCATAAATAGAGGATTTAGTCAACACGTCTTCAGTGCAGTACCCTCAAAGCTCCCAATGGAGTTCAGGAAAAAAAAGAAGAAAAACAGACAGACAGATAGACAGACAGAAAAGAGAAAGAGAAAAAGTAAGAAAGACAGACACTAAGAAAGAAATAAGAAAGAAAGAAAGAAAGAAAGAAAAAGACAGACAGATACTGAAAAAGAAACAAGAAAGAAGGATAGACAGAAAGAAACAGAAAGAACAATAGAAAGAAAAAACCCATAGCAGATAAAAGCAGTCAGAAGGACATTGTTCTGATTGGTTTAGTGTGACCTCATGCTTGCTTCAGAAATCTAATTGTCCATGAACCAGTGCCCAAGACGCGAAATAGTCTGAGACTGTAGTGTGTGTGTGTGTGTGTGTGTGTGTGTGTGTGTGTGTGTGTGTGTGTGTGTGTATGTGATCTGTGTGTTGTGTGTGGTTTGTGTGTGTACATAATCTGTGTGAGTGTATGACTGTGTGAATGTGTGTGTAAGTGTGTGTGTGTGTGTGTGTGATCTGTGTGTTGTATGTGGTTTGTGTGTGTACATAATCCATGTGAGTGTGAGACTGTGTGAATGTGTGTGTGAGTGTGCAAGCACGTTTGTGTGTGTGCGCGTGTGCGCATTTGAGCGTGGGAGCATATGTGTTTGTATAACCTGTGTTTGTGTGTACATAACCCATGTGTGTGCATAACCTGTGTGTGTATGCATGTGTGTGTATGTGCACACATGCGCAGATAATAATAATAATAATAATAATAATGTATGGAATTTATATATCACTGAATCTTGTAAAGTAAACAAATCAAAGCGCTTGCAGATGCCAGCTTGCCCTGTGCCCGCGTGTGCAGGTATGTGTGTGTATCTGTGTTTCTGTCTATGTACATGCCGGATGACACATGCGACCCCAAAAAACCCAGGCACTTACCCTGAGTATACTACAAAAAAAACTACACAATCACATTATTTGACTCTGAGATTGCTGAGAGAGGGAACTAGCTGTGCACTGGAGGACACACACACACACATAGAGAAGCAAGCAGAAGGAAGTAGGGGCATTTCTAATGGATCAGGTGCATGGTAGAAACCTCAGCTTACTGGGGGTGGCTTAATCTCATTCCAGCACTGAGGACCTTACACTCTGTTGATTTGGCTGGGGGGTTTACCCCTCTTCTTTTTCACACAGGACCTGGGATTTTGAGGGCAGGTCCCTCTGGACCCTGACAAGTCTGTGTGGCACCACATCACCCCTGCAGGATATTCTGGTCATTCTCAGTTCACTGACTGAGGCTTTTCCT
This sequence comes from Rapana venosa, assembly GCA_028751875.1. Taxonomy (NCBI): domain Eukaryota; kingdom Metazoa; phylum Mollusca; class Gastropoda; order Neogastropoda; family Muricidae; genus Rapana; species Rapana venosa. The sequence continues at coordinate 70,314,115 of CM054137.1, read as the reverse complement.
GGAATTGGCTTTGGTTGTTCTGCTGATGGGTTTTTGTTTTTGGTGTGTGTGTGTGTGTTTCCCCGAGGGCTTCAGTCTAGAGTACATTGTGTACCTAGTTATTTTGAATGTGTGTGTAGGTTGTGTACAGCCTACTTGTATGTGTGTGTGTGTGTGCACTCTTCTGCACATATGCTCTTAATCATGTGTGTGCGCGTGTCTGTGTCTCTCTGTCTTTCTGTAAGTGTATTTCTATCTGTACACGTCCTGGTGTGATCTTAAACACACAGGCACTTACCTTTAATATAGTACAAAAGCAACACAATCACATTGTTTGACAACTATGAGGCTACTGAGAGAGGGAACTAGCTGTGCACTGGAGGCCACAGAGAGAAAGAGAGAGAGAGCGAGAGAGAGAGAGAGAGAGAGAGAGAGAGAGAGAGGAGAGAGAGAGAGAGAGAGAGAGAGAGAGAAGCAAGCAGAAGGAAGTGGGGGCATTTCTAATGGATCAGGTGCATGGTAGTAACCTCAGCTTACTGGGGGTGGCCTAATCTCATTTAATCTCATTTACACACTTGCTACCCCTATTTCGGTTGGCTGGGCTGGGGGTTTCCTCTTCTCCTTGTCCACAGGGACCTGGGATTTTGACTGCAGGTTCCTCTGTGAACCTTGACAAGTCTGTGTGGCACCACATCACCCTAGCAGGATATTCTGGTCATTCTCATTTCACTGACTGACTGAAGCTTTTCCTGGAATTGGCTTTGGTTGTTCTGCTGGTGGTGTGGTTTTTTTGGTGTGTGTGTGTGTGTGTTTCCCCGAGGGCTTTAGTCTAGAGTACATTGTGTACCTAGTTATTTTGAATCTGTGTGTAGGTTGTGTACAGCTTACTTTTGTGTGTGTGTGTGTGCACTCTTCTGCACATATGCTCTTAACCATGTGTGATTGCAGGTGTGTATCTGTGTCTATCTGTCTGTCTGTGTATCTGTATTTTTATCTGTGCACGTGCTCGCTGGCACTTGTGACCCTAAACACACAGGCACTTATCCTTAGTATAATACAAAAACAACACAATCACATTGTTTGACGACTATAAGGCTGCTAAGAGAGGGAAGTAGCTGTGCACTTGAGGCCACAGAGAGAAAGAAAAGAAGAAAGAAAGAAAGAAAGAAAGAGAGAGAGAGAAAGCGAGAGAGAGAGAGAGAGAGAGGGAGAAGCAAGCAGAAGGAAGTGGGGACATTTCTAATGGATCAGGTGCATGGTAGTAACCTCAGCTTACTGGGGGTGGCCTAATCTCATTTACACACTTGGTACCTCTATTTTGGTTGGCTTGGCTGGGGAGTTTCCTCTTCTCCTTGTCCACAGGGACCTGGGATTTTGAGGGCAGGTCCCTCTGTGAACCCTGACAAGTCTGTATGGCACCACATCACCCTTGCAGGATATTCTGGTCGTTCTCAGTTCACTGACTGACTGAAGCTTTTCCTGGAATTGGCTTTGGTTGTTCTGTTGGTAGGGTTCTATTTTTGGTGTGTGTGCTCTTAACCATGTGTGTCCGCATGTGTCTGTGTCTATCTGTCTATCTGTGTGTGTATTTTTATCTGTGCACATGCTCGCTGGCATGTGTGACCTTAAACACACAGGCACTTACCCTTAGTATACTACAAAAATAACACAATCACATTGTTTGAGGACTATGAGGCTGCTGAGAGAGGGAACTAGCTGTGCACTTGAGGCCACAAAGAGAAAGAAAGAAAGAAAGAAAGAAAGAGAGAGAGATAGAGAGAGCATTTCTAATGGATCAGGTGCATGGTAGAAACCTCAGCTTACTGGGGGTGGCTTAATCTCATTCCAGCACTGAGGACCTTACACTCTGTTGACTTGGCTGGGGGTTTACCCCGCTTCTTTTTCACACAGGGACCTGGGATTTTGAGGGCAGGTCCCTCTGGACCCTGACAAGTCTGCATGGCACCACATCACCCCTGCAGGATATTCTGGTTGTTCTCAGTTCACTGACTGACTGAAGCTTTTCCTGGAATTGGCTTTGGATGTTCTGCTGATGGGTTTTTGTTTTTGGTGTGTGTGTGTGTGTGTGTGTGTGTGTTTCCCCAAGGGCTTCAGTCTAGAGTACATTGTGTACCTAGTTATTTTGAATCTGTGTGTAGGTTGTGTACAGCTTACTTTTGTGTGTGTGTGCGTGCACTCTTCTGCACATATGCTCTTAACCATGTGTGATTGCAGGTGTGTATCTGTGTCTATCTGTCTGTCTGTGTATCTGTATTTTTATCTGTGCACGTGCTCGCTGGCACTTGTGACCCTAAACACACAGGCACTTATCCTTAGTATACTACAAAAACAACACAATCACATTGTTTGACGACTATAAGGCTGCTAAGAGAGGGAAGTAGCTGTGCACTTGAGGCCACAGAGAGAAAGAAAAGAAGAAAGAAAGAAAGAAAGAAAGAGAGAGAAAGCGAGAGAGAGAGAGAGAAGCAAGCAGAAGGAAGTGGGGGCATTTCTAATGGATCAGGTGCATGGTAGTAACCTCAGCTTACTGGGGGTGGCTTAATCTCATTTACACACTTGGTACCTCTATTTCGGTTGGCTGGGATGGGGGTTTCCTCTTCACCTTGTCCACAGGGACCTGGGATTTTGAGGGCAGGTCCCTCTGTGGACCTTGACATGTCTGCGTGGCACCACATCACCCTTGCAGGATATTCTGGTTGTTCTCAGGTCACTGACTGACTGGAGCTTTTCCTGGAATTGGCTTTGGTTGTTTTACTGGTGGGTTTTTTTGGTATGTGTGTGTAATTGTGACATTGTTTTTCGTATTCAACCATTTTTGTCCACCATTAAGGTAGGCACACGCAGATTTTGTGGATAAACCATGCATTTAATAGTGAGAATCCGATTTTGGTAGATGTTAATGAAAATGTGAAGCTTGTGAACCTATCCCTTGTTGAGTTTCCAGATAGCTTATATATATATATATATATATATATATATATATATATATATATATATTATATATATAATATATATATATATATATATATATATATATATTATCAGTGACCTGAGTATATGACCTGACCTGACCATATGTATATGTGTCAGTGACCTGAGAACAATAATATATATTATATATATAATATATATTATATATATATATATATATATATATATATATATAATATTATATATATATATATGTATAACAACTTCTTCACAATGGTGCTGCATAATCCTCAACTAAGCAGAAAAAGAAAAGGTTATCCTATTAATTCAGCTGTTCTAAGGTACAAAAAGGTAACGGTTTCCCATAAACTATGTGGTCATAGGTGAGTGAGGCATCAGAGGCCTCAGCTTCTCCAGGAGACAGTATATATCCTCTCCCTCACTGCTTTATCTTCCCTGACCCTAAAGAGGGCAGGTAC
>CM054137.1:70295705-70303205 GCA_028751875.1 Rapana venosa | reverse complement strand
ACTTTTTTTTTCTCACCACCATTAAAGTTTTTGCCTTCTGACTTTGGGGTTGAAGTTTTTAATTTATGTATTTTATTGGTTATCTGCTCTTACCGTCAAGAAAGGCATACTCTTTTTGTTTTAAATGTGACCACAAGATGTTCTGCGTGCGTTTGCACACGGAATCTCGTTTATAGTCGCATCTGAAGGACTTTGGGGGAGTAGAGTCAGTGCTGATGTTAACCCCAGGGAAAAAAAAATCCATTGAACAGGTGTCTCCACCCTGTTGTCGATCCCGGGCCTTCAAATCGCGATCCTAACGCATCAAACACTGTCAAGGCTGTCTCGCCCCCTCAGAGATTATATAAAAGCAGTCGGACCCAGCTGCATCACATTTTGTTTATCACTGGATGTTTTTGAAATCCTGATAAAAACCAATATTGTTTTCAATACCAGTGTTGTTTTCAATATCAGTATTGTTTGCATTATCAGTATTGTTTTCACTATCAGTATTGTTTTCATTATCAGTATTGTTTTCATTATCAGTATTGTTTTCATTATCAGTATTGTTTTGAATATCAATATTGTTTTCATTAATCAACAGTGAGATTAGGTTTTGGTGATATTATTTGTCGTGTTGTTCTATTTTCGACGGCTCTTTCATTTCCGTGGTACGTTTATAGTGGTGGCAGGGCAAACTGTTGTCTGAGAAAACATGGACATTCTGAGTGTGCATAATGTGCAGGGTATATAGAAGTCGTCTGCGCTTCTGTTCCGCCCCAAAATGCCTCCCAGCTGTCGTCTGCTTATGTCAGCCTCATCCTTTCACCTATCCAGTAGAACTGCAGATCGTTGGAGCATCCCTGAAGATTTTGCAACCAGCTTCCTCCACTTTAGGGCTGCCACGTTATAATTTTTTGAAGATGATAACAGCAACGATATTGACCAAGAGTATTTTTTCCCGTCCTCTTCTAGAGTACTGAGGTTCACCAATGGTGAAATTTTGGTAGCTGCATTCCGACTTCGGGGATGATGTATAAACACGACATCAGTATGCATGCCGTTTTGGTTTTGTTTTAGATTTTATCATCTTCTGCCTACCAGCACGAATTTGCCTACTCTTCCGAAAGGCGGAAGATGTTTAAACGTGTACGCAAGATGTTCTACTTGCGTTCGCACACGAGACTTCAGTTTATATTCTCCTTCGAAGGACTTTCAGGCGAGTAGAGCTGGTACTGATGTCAACTCTAGGGGAAAAAATCCCCTTACATGGATATCTCGGTTGTGGCTCGAACATGGGATCGAACTCGGGGTATCAGATCGCGCAAACGCAATGTTCTAACCACCAGGCTATCCCACGTTTCTGTTTGTATAACCTACAAATGAAAAGAAAAATGATAGACAGACTCTAGTCGGCAGTCTAATCTCCATGGAGACTGAGATGTCATCCTAAGGGACCAATGGGATGATGATACGTCACTGGCTGTCAACAGATTTGATATCTACCGATTTTTGTTTCTCTCTCTCTCTCTCTCTCTCTCTCTCTCTCTCTCTCTCTCTCTCTCTCTCTCTCTCTCTCTCTCTCTCTCTCTAACTTCAGGTCTTAGGTATACTGGGAAATCGGTAGACATTTACATTATGATGATGGAACCACAGAGAGAGAGAGAGAGAGAGAGAGAGAGAGAGAGAGAGGAAGAGAGAGAGAGAGAGAGAGATTTATCTATTATTTTTTTATTTTGTTCTTTTATATCGAGGATAATGGAATAAGCACTAATGAGCTTTTTTATACATCCAGTCCCCGTGTGTATGCGGTTTTGTAAATTCTGTCATCTGTTCCCACCGGCACACAATGGCATACTCTTACGAAAAGCGGAACAGGATTTAATGTGTGCACAAGATGTTCTGCGTGCGTTCGCACACGAGACCTCGGTTTATAGTCTCATCCGAAGGACGAAGAGTGGAGTCTGCACTGATGTTAACTCCAGGGGAAAATATCTCCTTGAACGGGAATCGAACCCAGGTGGTTAGATTGCGAGCGCAATGTTCTAACCACTGGAATAGCCCCCCCCCCCAGAGAGAGAGAGAGAGAGAGAGAGAGAGAGAGAGAGAGAGAGAGAGAGAGAGAGAGAGAGAGAGAGAGAGAGAGAGAGCTATACAATGTTTTTAACTGTTCCACCTGGGCATTCCCCTGTGGCAAATTCTTACAAGAATATGTTTTGAATTCTGAAGACTGTTGGCACCAAACCCTCGACACCCTCTCCCCCCCCCCCCCCCCCGCCCCCCCTGATCCTCCCACACTTTCACGCCCTCACAGACTGTTTGGTCGTCTGCTCCGGTAGCCAGTCTGAGCTAGCTAAAACTAAGATGGCCACCGGAAGTGCTCTGAGCAGACCAATCAGAATTGTGAAAATGGGCTGGCTGTTTCTTTTTCCTTCTTCCCACCCCCAATAAATTAACATTTTATTGATGTGAAAGTGTTTGTTACAGATGGTTTAAGTGGTAGCTTGAAGATTGGGATCTATGTATCTATGTACCTACGGACCTATGTACTATATATGTATGTATGTATGTATGTATGTATCTATCTATCTATCTATCGATCTATCTATCTATCTATCTATCTATCTATCTATCTATCTATCTATCTATCTATCTATCTATCTATCTATCTATCTATCTATCTATCTAAAACACCACAATTCTGCTGGGCACCACTCCCTCCAAGCACACAGTTGAGGTAAAACATTGAATTGAATCCCACACACTCGGATTCACTGTTTTACCTCAACTGTGTGCCTGGAGGGAGTGGTGTCCAGCAGAACTGTGGTATATATATTCACACACACACACACACACTCACACTCCCACACACTCAGATTTTGCCTTTGCAACACTTTCATACAGAACCTACAAGAATACTGGACACAATAAAGAATCCGTCCACTAAGCCCTCACCCCCAAAACCCAGACAACAACTGGAAGGCAAAAAAATTAACAAGAAGCAAGCATCAGGGGCTATTGTCAGAAATATCCAGTTAGTCCCCCCTCCCAGACATTTCCCATGGTCACACAGCCCATTTCTCTCCCACCATCCCCTCCAGAAGTCTACTTTTTCTGCTGCACACTACAAAGCAGAATCCTGTTCAAGGGGATTTTTTTTTCTCCCTGGAGGTAACATCAGTGCCGACTCCACCTCCACCTCCATCCCCCAAAATGTCCTTGGGATGAGACTGTAAACCGTGGTCCAGTGGGTGAACGCACTTAACTAAGAATATCTTACGTGTATGCTAAAACCTGTTCTGCTTTTCAAAAGAGTAGGCCATTGTGTGTTGGTGGGAACAGATGACAAAATTTACAAAACACACAGAGACTGGATGTAAATAGAAAATAAACACATGAGTGCTTATTCAATTTTCCTCGAAAGAAAAGAACGAAAATGAAAATAACTAAAAGATAAAAAAAAAACCCACCCCAGACACAATAGTCATGAATAAAGATTTTTGCCGGTGGAGGGAGAAGGAACAGCATTATTTCCTCAAATGTGATTGGTCCGCTGTGGGCTCTTCTGCTGAATGGTCTAATTTCCGGGTTACTAAGCCAAGCGGAGAGGAGGCGAGTGAGGGTGTGGAATATCTGCCAGGCAGAACTGATGATGTCTGCAAATATTTCCTATTGCTTTTTCCGGAATAGCCAACAGCTACAGTTTGCTCATTTCTCTGGAGGCGGGGTTACCATGATATGTGGGAACAATAATTATGAAGAGGCCTGTATTGTATGAGGGGATATAGGGGGAGGGGAGGGGGGGTGAGTACTGTATACAAGATTCTGGCCAAACAGTTATCACATCACTTTTTGATTTTTATTTATTTAATTATTCTTTTATTTCGAGGCTAATGGAATAAGCACTCATGTGCTTTTTTCTTTGCTTAGTCCCCATGTGTATGCAGTTTTGTCAATTTTGTCATCTGTTCTCACAGGCACTCAATGGCCTACTCTTCCAAAAAGCGGAACGGGTTTTAACATGTGCGATGTAAGATGTTTTGTGTGGGTTCCCACGCGGAACCTCAATTTATAGTCTCATCAGGGTGGATCAGTGGTGTAGAGTAAAGCACCTGCCTAGACAGCCCCAAAAAAGTCTGGGTCGGAAGTGGGTGGTGGTTTGATCCCCGTTTGGGTCTGAAACTTTTCTCCCATCCATTAGACCATGAGTGGTGGTCTGGGCGCTAGTTTTTTTAAAAATAAGACGACAAACTGAGGTCCCGTGTGTTACACATAATTATTTAGCGCACATAAAAGAACCAACGGCAACAAGAGAGTTGTCCCTGGCAAATGTAGAAAAAAAGCCACTCTGATAAGGAAAGAAATACAGTTGCAGATAGGAAAAGAACAAAAAATGGGTGGCGCTGCTCTTGTGGCGATGCGTTCTCTCCAGGGAGAACAGCCCGACTTTTATGCAGAGAAATCTGCCGTGACTAAAGTGGTATGAAATAAATAAATGAAATGAAATCAAATGTAACATCTATACAAGAAGTAAGAGGTCTAAGATCTGAATAGCATAGTAATGGCTGGATTTTGTTCTCTTTTTTACTATTTGATTTTTTCGTATGGTAGTTTGAGAGCAAGTATTCTAGAAGGAGAACTGACCCAAGTTCCAAGTACAGAGCAATTGTATGTATTGTACGCAAAAATGAAAAGAAAAGAAAAATACCCACAGTAACAAGAGAATGGACAGAATCATGCAGTAAATAGCTTTCGATTGCTAATAAATGCAAGTACTTACTGACTAAGGTCACGGAAGGTAAAGCAGCTAAGGAGAGGAGATGGGTGCCACCCTCAATATGCTGGCCCCTAGAGGTACTGAGGTCTCTGATGCCTCACTGCCCTACGACCACAACTTAGGTTATGGGACACTTTATCTTTTCTATTTACTTATTCAGATATGTTTATAAAGCTTAAGTTAAACAATAGCAGCGCCTTTCCCAAACGAAAAGAGAAAACTAAATTTTATTTAGTCATGCCTAGCATAACAGTAAAATTTACATAAAAATAGTATGCTTATAATTTATTTGTGACTCTCAGATTTCTTACTTTTGTCTCTGATTTGACTGTTAAAGTTCTACAAAGATAAGTACAGATACGTTTCCCGTTTTCACATCTCTTCTTCTTCCCACTTGACTATTTGATTTCTAGAAACAGATAAAGGTAAAGGTGTTCCCAAACCTCTGTGGTTGTTGGGGGAGCAAGGTGTCAGAGATCTCAGTTTCTCCAGGGGCCAGCAAATTGAGGGCGACGCCCATCTCCTCTCCTTTGCTGCTTCACCTTCCCTGACCTTAAAGAGGGCAGGTAGCCATTTACAGCTGGATGAATAGTGGGGGACTGTACTGAAGCCAAGGTGTGCAAACAGTCACCCATCCATTTAGTAGCCACGCTCAATGCTGCTCAGCCTTAGCTTGGGAAAAGCCAGTGCTCTGACCACTGAGCTATCCCATCCCCTTGACCTGACTTCTCCCTATACTCCTTAAGGAGTCTGTGGGGCCACTGCACTGAGTTTGGCAGGAAGTCTTGTGTCTAAGACAAGTCAACTTGGATAGTGCTCATTCACCCCCTAGTGTTCGTTTCACCCCCCAGTAAGCTAAACGTATGAGAGATTTCGTGTCACCAATACCATCAGCCAGAGTGGGTCTATTCCCCAACAAACACCCAATGGGTTTTTGACATACAGACAAAAAACTCTACATGTGTTCATACTCAGGACCGTGGTTTAGGATTACTTTCAAGTGACTCTCCAAAGGAATGCAGGTACTACCATTGTAAACTCCAGGAGGTGGATAAAATACCCCAAATCCCTCAAAAGACACCCCAAAGAAGATCCAAACAGACATGCGCAAATTTCTGTTGAACCAGGAGTTCCACACTCAAACTGCTCAAACCTATAACTTTCAGATGTGACAAAAAGTATTAATATCTATAGGCTAGAATGTCAAGTGTTTTACACAGCAAGGACATACATACTACGAAGCAAAAACACTCCCACTCCCTTAACCTTTACCTTCACCTATCCCACAGTCTTGTAGATCCTTAGGGCACTACTTCAGATTTTGCAACCAACTTCCTCCACTCTGCATGCAGAGACATACATACTAAGCAACAAAACACCTCCACTCCCTTCAACCTTTATCTTCACGTATCCTGTAGTCTTGTAGACTTTTAGAGTGGCACTTAAAGATTGTGTAACCTTTAACCTCCCACTCCTCATGGTTTAGAGTTTGCAACCAGCTTCCTCCATTTGCACGAAGGGACATATATACTAAGCAACAAAACATCTCCACTCCTTTCAACCTTTACCTTCACCTATCCTGTAGTCTTGTAGACCTTTAGAACGCCCCTTAAAGATTGTGTAACCTTCTTCCTCCACTCCTCACAGTTTAGAGTTTGCAGCCACCTTCCTTCACTCCTCGCAGTTAAGATTTTGCAACCAGCTTCTTTCACTCCTCGTAGATTTTCCCACTCCCACAATCTCAAGAATAAGTACAGAGGGCCGGGTGTGTGTGTGTGTGTGTGTGTGGTGGGGGGGGGGGATTTGTCTTTTTTTCTTCTTTTATATGTTAACTCTGCCTTATCTAAAGCCCTCACACCTGGTACCACTTAAAACTGCCACTACAACAGCTTTACATGTGGGCTGCTCTGTGTGTGTGTACACACAAGGGTGTGATCATTCAGCTATGCAGTGCCCTAAGGGCTGAGAGCTCAGAGCTGACCTTCAAGTGAACAATGATAAGGAGAAGTTAGGCCAGGGGGCTTGGTGTGAACACAAAAGGGAGCAGATGAACAGACTGATTGCATACAGACCCGCCACACAGACAGACACAAGGCAAAACACTACAGGAGATATTGGGTGGGATATATAAAAAACGAGTAGCTTTTTTTTTGGGGGGGGGGGGGGGTAGCTGTGTATGATGATCAACACAAAGTGATATCTTCAGTTTAACAACTGTTCATATCAAGTGATTGTAGACCCTCCCCCCCCCCAAAAAAAAAAATCTGAACACAAAATATGGACAATAACAAAAAACAATGTCAGATAAGATATTTGAAATATAAAACTAACTTTATCAAACCACAAATGGTAGAATATCGACACACAAGTGCTAGCGCGTGCATGTGTGCATGCGTGTGCAACAACATAGACACACATATTATGTGCCGGTGGGAACAGATGACAAAATTTACAAAACCACATACACATGGGGACTGGATGTAAAAAAGCACACAAGTGCTTATTCCATTATCCTCGATATAAAAGAATAAATAAATAAATAAAAATAATAAAATACGCTCGCACGTGCACAAGCGTGCACACACACATTAAGGCACATGAATGTCCCCATCCACACACGGGTACACATGCACCAGGCATAGACAGGCAGACAGCTTAACAAGGATAGACAGACTGACGTAAACACACATGTATGAATGCTTGTATAAAAACACACACATACAGGCACTTGCACATGCATGTAC
>CM054137.1:70275705-70288205 GCA_028751875.1 Rapana venosa | reverse complement strand
AGGTAATAGTTTCAAGTAAAGGTAAAACAAAAACTTGATAGTGATAATAAAATTTTAAAAAATCTATATGTTTGATATCAAAGAAAGAAAGAGAGAGAAAGACAGAGAGAGAAATACATAGAGAGACAGAGATAGAGAGAGAGAGAGAGACAGACAGACAGGCAGACAGACACACGACATACAGACCGACACACGGACATACTCACACAAGAGTGAAGAAATGAATCAGACTTTGACTCAGATCTCTGAATCATGCATAACCACGGCCAAATCATAAAAAAATCCTCATGATGGATTTCAAGAGAGAGAGCGAGCGAGAGAGAGAGAGAGAGAGAGAGAGAGAGAGAGAGAGTCCAGGTTCCAACATGGTTTATTGAACTTTTGACATTGACCCTTAAAAATACCCAGCAGCATTACAAACGTAAGGCAGATTATACGTGACAAAATGCAAATAATGCAATACACTACAATACTGTGCAATACAGCTGTGCTCAAAACATTAGAGAGTAATAGTAAGGAAGAATATGCGTGACAAAAATGCAAAATAATACATTACACTACGGTACTGTACGAAACACACCTTTGCCCCAAATAATAGAGAGCAAAAGTGTGGAAGAAAATGCGTGATACAAAATTAATGCGAATGATACAATTCTCTATCATACAACCCACAACTTTTCAGAGAGAGAGAGAGAGAGAGAGAGAGAGAGAGAGAGAGAGAGAGAGAGAGAGAGAGAGAGAGAGAGAGAGAGAGAGAGAGAGAGAGAATATTTGATTGAGCTTCAGTCATTGACCTGTACACAAAACCAGGAGTATTGCAATAGTTTTGAAGTATATGTGTGACAAAAATGTAAACGATAAAATACAATACCATGCAACACATATTTTTGCTGAGAGAGAGATATTTTTTTTAAACTTATTTTTCTATTTTATTCTTTTATATCAAGGATAATGGAATAAGCACTTATGTGCTTTTTACATCCAGTCACCGTGTGTATGCGTTTTTTAAAAAAAAATTCTCTCATCTGTTCCCACCGGTACACAATGACCTACTCTTACGAAAAGCGGAACAGGATTTAATTTGTGCACAAGATGTAATGAGAAAGAGAGAGAAAGAGAGAGAGAGAGAGAGAGAGAGAGAAAGAGAGAGAGCGCTAGGAGAGAGAGAGAGAGAGAGAGAGAGAGAGAGAGAGAGAGAGAGAGAGAGAGAGAAAGAAAGAGAGAGAGAGAGAGAGAGAGAGAGAGAGAGAGAAAGAGAGAGAAAGAGAAAGAGAGAGAAAGAGAGAGAGAGTTCAAAATGATTGATTGTACGTCGGCTATTGACTCCTACACAAACTAGCAGCCTCACAAAAGTAGGGAACAGTATACGTGACAAGAAATGCTAAACAATCCAATCCAATATCATGCCATACAAAGCCATACAATACACACCTTTGCACAGAGAGAGAGAGAGAGGAGGAGAGAGAGAGAGAGAGAGAGAGAGAGAGAGAGAGAGAGAGAGAGAGAGGAGAGAGAGAGAGAGAGAGAATGACAACTAATTCTTTTATTTCTAGGAGAATGAATAAGCACCCGTGTGCTTTTTTACATCCAGTTCCCACCCTTAGGGATACATCAACATAATAAAATAAGCTCAATACCCATACACTCACACATTAACCCCCCCAAAAAAACCCACCACAACAACCACCCAACACCACAACAACAGCAACCCCAAAATCAAAAACAAAATAGCCAACAAAAAAGCCAACCAAAAACAAATAAACAAACAAACCAAAAGCCAAACAAAAACAAGGGAGGGGGACTCCCAAAATAACCCCCCAGGAGAGAGAGAGAGAGAGAGAGAGAGAGAGAGAGAGAGAGAGAGAGAGAGAGAGAGAGAGAGAGAGAGAGGAGAGAGAGAGTGGCTATCTGAAATTTTAAAATGAAAATAAATGGATGAATCAGAATGCAATGGCTTAACTGATCGAATGCCACACCTCACACGTGAGTGTGCATGCGTCAGTGTGGGCCTGGGTATGAATCTGTGTGTGTCTTTGTGTGTGTCTTTGTGTGTGTGTGTGTGTGTATGTGTGTGTCTCTCTCTCTGTTGAAGGGGTGGGGGGCAGTGGGTGTGCAGGCTCACTCACGCACACATACAGTGCATGTGCGTGCGTGTGTGCACAGTATACGTGCTTGCATATTTGTGTGTTCGTGTGTTTGCGCGCGTATATTTACACGTATATGTTATGCACGCACTATATGTACATCAGGGCACATACGAGTAAACGTGTGCATGCGTGTGAGGATGCTATCAGAGACATAAAAAAGAAACTCTGAACAACGACACTCAGCAATCTACATACTGAAAATTATAACGTAACTTCATTTCAAATTAACAAAAAAATTCCCAACAAAACCTCACAGTCAGCCAGATCTTCACTATATACCCCGCATGCTACAACAGCCCCAACAAAAATCCACTCCACACATATTTGATCAACAGTACCCCCCTTCCCCAACACACACACACTCCTGGTGCTTTGGATGCAATGCAAGGGTGTGTTGGCATATTCAAAGCCACTCAACATTGTCATAAACCTCTCATGAAGTGTGTACTATCTGACGTGTCTGCATGCAGTCAGTCACTCATGAGGTGATTGTTGTAGCAGCAGTGCTTTGCTATCTGTATGTATGTAGGTATGTATGTATATGTACGGTAGAAATGGAGAGAGATGGGTTCTTCCAGGTTTATTTTCCTGTCACCCCCTTCTTGTCTATTTGCTGCCTTCTTGGTCCATTCTCCTCCTTGTTTTCCCCAGACAGACTTAAAAAGATAAACTTCTCTCCCATGTTGAAGTCGGATGTGCTGGGCCTGACTTGTCAGGCGCTTAAGGGCAGTGCAACGCCTATTTGCTCATGTGACAGACAATGGTAGTTGCTGTCTGAGCGTTCCACAAAGAGGTATACCAGGTTCAACTTGCCCTTGACAAACTGCCTGAAAGACTCAGTGCAGTCCCCCTTTTGTGACTTCCCAAGGAGTTAAGAAGTTAAGTCCTTTAATGATTATCCAGGCTGGGGGTTGGGGTTGGGTGGTGGTGGTGGTGGGGTGAGAGTATCTTCAAAAATCCCAACCCATAAACTGTCGATTTTTATATGAGATTGGAACCTCTGTTTTTCGATTTGTTGGATCTTGGGGACATAGCTTTCATCCATTCAATCACCGTGCACATCAATGGTGAATGAAAAGTGACAGTTGCAACTAAAGGCTGAGAAAATGATGGATGGGAGAGGAAGAGGGGAAGGAAGGAGAGAGAGAGAGAGAGGGGAGAGAGAGAGGAGAGAGGGAAGGAGGGAGGGGGGAGAGAACAGAGACAGACGGGGAGATAGAGAGATAAAGAGAGAGAGAGAGGGAGAGAGAGAGAGATAGAGAGATAGAGAGGGTGGAGGTAGGGAGAGATAGAAAGACAGAGAGACAGAGAGAGAGTCAGGAGAAGGGAGAGAGAGGAACAGAGAGGGGAGAGGAAGGAAAAAATGAAGAGAGAGAGAGAGAGAGAGAGAGAGAGAGAGAGAGAGAGAGAGAGAGAGAGAGATGGAGAGAGACAGAGACACACGGGGAGAGAGAGAGAGAGGGAGAGAGAGAGAGGAGAAGGAGAGAGAGAGAGAGAAGGAGGGAGGGAGAAGAGAGAGAAAGACAGAGAGACAGAGAGAGAGGTCAGGAGAAGGGAGAGAGAGGAACAGAGAGGAGAGGAGAGGAGAGGAGAGGAGAGAGAGAGACAAACAGACACAGACAAAGACAGACAGACAGACAGACAAATATACATACAGAGTCAGGAAAACATACAAAGAGACCGAATCAGAAGAACATAGACATAAATCCCGTTAGAAATTCATCCGCACCTGGTGCATTCATTTCCACATTCTCTAGAAAAAAAAAAGCCATACTGCATATATTCCGACAGACCAGACAGTCAGCCTTAATCCCATTTGCACTTGGCATATGCACACGTACCAAGATCAAATATGAACGTTAAAAATCCCCACAGGGATTTGGCTCTGTGCAACCAGTGTCGGGGAAACAGGAAAACTCCCAGCATGCTCCAGTCACAATGGAGTCATCAGCAAATTAAAAAAAAGTAGGTCATGTAGCCCTAGAAAGGGGAACCCACGAACCCCTCTCCACCCTCCCCCTCTGTTTTCTGGAACCCACATTTTGTGAACTTTTTTTGTCTGCAGTTCAATGACTATTTGTTGAATTCTCATGGGCAAAGGGAGAAAAATCTGTGCACAGACAAAACGCCCCCTGTCTTCCTCCCTCAGCTCCTAAACCTTTCGAAGATAAACTGTGTTGTCTTCTAGTGACTTGGTAAGCCTGAGAGAACCATCTGAGTTCCAAGGTTACCATGCAATACAATACCAAAAAAAGTTACAACACAGTACAGTACAATACAATATAAGACAGAACATAACAAATGTTCACAGCACAATATGGTACAATAAAACAGAATTCAATACACAGCAGTGTAAAAGAATAAAATATAATAGAACACAGCACAAAACAACACAAGAAACTCATCATGATACAGTAGAATACAACAAAATACAGCAGAAC
Organism: Rapana venosa; assembly: GCA_028751875.1. Classification (NCBI taxonomy): domain Eukaryota; kingdom Metazoa; phylum Mollusca; class Gastropoda; order Neogastropoda; family Muricidae; genus Rapana; species Rapana venosa. The sequence goes on along the minus strand of CM054137.1, from coordinate 70,283,617 downwards.
AAAGTGCAATACAACACAACACAGTACAACACAACAACAAAATACAACACAACAACAAAATACAACACAACATTACATAATATGACCGAATATACACAATACAACACCAAAAAATACAACACAACACAGCAAAATAGTGAAAATGCGTGCGCATGTGTGAGAATGTTTCCAGTGTGTGTGTGTGTGTGTGTGTGTGTGTGCGCGCGCGCGCGGATGCATGGGTTTACTGGTGCGCACATGAGTATTAGTGATTTTATTTGGATAAGTTTTTGACTGGCTGAGGTATTGCTGATTTGTGGGTACTTTTTATCTTATAATGGGTGCGTGCTGCTGTTCGGATAGTACCTTTTTGTGTGTTTTTTTTATAATTATATTTCTATTTATATTGTTTTTATGTATGGCTCGTGACCCACCGGAATTTCTCTGTCTCTGAGATAATTAAAGTTTTTGAATTTAAATTGGAAAAAATGCTCTACAACCTAATACAACACAACACAACAAATCCATACAACAACTACAATACACAACTCAAAGAGAACAGGGTAAACATCTAACTACCGTAGCTGACGTCACACCTGGGCCCAACTAAAAGAGCATTGAACATAAACCTACACAACAAAACATCAGCAATCCTCCTTTGAAGCCAGAATGTGGCTACCTTCATGGTTGGACAAAAACGGTCCTAGCCACAAAATCTCACCATTAGTTTAACCTGGGAGTTCTAGCCAAAGAACAGGAAAAAAAACAACAACCCCACATCATCAACCTAATCGTTACTGTCCCAGTCACCAGCATGCTAGAAGATCACAGGGAGAAAGGACATTGATGGTGGGCAATAAAATGACAGGAATGACAACCATTTTCCAGCCGCACTGCACTGGCACACCTTCACGCCTGAACAGTCATGATGTGAACAACTATGGGAGAAATGCAGAACAAATTTTTTCCCATCAATATCGCACACACGTGGTCTTTGATTTATAGGTTTTTTTTTTTTTTGGTTTGCTGTTATTAGTCATGCTTGGTCATGATTGGAGAATTTTTAGAAATAGCGTACAATTTTTGTGGTAAGGCCCCTCTCACCCCCCTTGAGTTTTTTTTTTCTCAAAGGCTCTCTCTCTCTCTCTCTTTCTCTCTCTCGCTCTCTCTCTCTCTCCTCTTCTCTGTGTCTCTCATCTCTCTCTCTCTCTCTCTCTCTCTCTCTCTCTCTCTCTCTCTCTCTCTCTCTCTCTTTTCCCCCTTCCAATCAAGTAGGGTGTCGGTAAAAAAACAAGCTGCCAATTTATGTATTTCTTTGGTAATTTTCTGCTAATTTTGATGACCGTAACCTTTGAAATAATTATATCAAGAGGATTTTTCCTCCGGAGTTAACATCAGTGCAGACTCCACTCTCCCCCAAAAGTCTTTCGGATGAGACTATAAACCGAGGCCCCCGTGTGCGAACGCACGCAGAACATCATGCACACACGTTAAAACCCGTTCCGCTTTTCGGAAGAGTAGGTCACTGTGTGCCGGTGGGAACGGATGAAAAATGTTACAAACTGCATACACACGGGGACTGGATGACAAAAAGCACACGAGTGCTTATTCCATTATCCTCGAAATAAAAGGAAACAGTAAATAATAGAATAAAATAAAGAAAATCCTACCAATACTGGCATATTCTTCCACTAGAGATGGGTGGGGTTTATACCGTGTACAAGATGTTCTTCTGTGTGTGTGTATGCTGGGTTTGACTCGAGTGCTTTTTCACTTCCTTGGTTAGAGCTCTGAGGTTCGTTAATGGTGAGATTTTGCATGTGCGACCGTTTTCACCCAACCATTAAGGTATCCGCATTCCGACTTCAGGGATTGTGTTTAAACATGACACCTGAGTGCATGCGGGTTTTTTTTTTTCTCTCTCTCTAGATTTGTCATCCGTTCCTACTGCCACGATATGACCTACTCTTTCCAAAATGTGGGACAGGTTTTTAACATGTCCGCAAGATGTTCTGCGTGTGCGCTCGCATACGGGGACTAAGCTATACATAGTCTCACCCGAAGGACTGTTCAGGAAGAGTGTAGTGGAATCAGCACTGATGTTACCTCCAGGGTAAAAATCCCCCTAAAATAAGCGCCTCATCCGTGGCAGGCTCAATCCCGGGCTGTCAGACCACGAGCGCAACGCTCTAATAATAATAATAATAATAATAATAATAATAATAATAATAATGATGATGATGATGATGATGATGATAATAATAATAATAATAATAATAATAATAATAATAATAATAATAATAATAATGTATGGAATTTATATAGCGCTGAATCTTGTAAAGCAACAAATTCAAAGCGCTCAGATGACATGATTTGTTTTTATATCGAGGATAATGGAATAAGCACTCATGTGCTTTTTTACATCCAGTCCCCGTGTGCATGCGGTTTTGTAAATTTTGTCATCTGTTCTCACCGGCACACAATGGCCTACTCTTTCGAAAATCGGAACAGGATTTAACGCGTGCGCAAGATGTTCTGCATGCGTTCGCACACGGGGCCTGGGTTTATAGTCTCATCTGAAGGACTCTAACCACTAGGCTATCCCACCCCTGCCTCCCATTTACAGTCCCATCTGAAGGACTTTAAGTGGAATGGAATCAGCACCAGTGTCAGCCCTAAAGAGAAAAAACATACCACTTGCAGCATCACAGTTCTTGATTAAACCATTGACGCTGGGGGCAACAGCAAAGTGAGAGGCTGTATGACCAGTGGCTTTCCCACTCATGGAATTCCACTTTACAGCTTAGTCTTCAGTGATCGACTATGACTCTCTGACTAGGAGGCTTGACTCGCACAGTCCTTATGTGCTGCAGCCCTGGGGGGCTGGTTGGCCTTTGGAGAACATCTCCAACGCTGACTGTCCTTATGCCCACTTGGCCGAGAGAGTGGGGATGTACTGTGGGCAAGGCATCTCCACTATAATCAAATTTCTGCCCAGTTTCCAAAACAGCAGCTGCCTCCTTTGCTGTTTTGGAGGTCATCGTCGGACACGACGGACAAACATACAGCTGACACTACAGCAGGGATTGGAACCGTCCCCAGGCACTCTACAAGATCAGCGTTTCGAAGCTCTTAACCACTAGGCTCTACACCCATGCCCATTGGCTTTCTGTTCAGTTTTACCATGGTGAGGTGACAAAACGTCCAGTGGGTCCCCATGGGCCTGAAGTTTGCACTTTTCCTGATTCAGTTGTTACACATAAAACACTCTTCCTTCTGTGTCTCTTTTGCGGGTATGGTAAACTACTTTGGTCAGATTAAAGTAAAATACCTGAGGGAATTGTGTGTGTGTTGTTGTGTGTGTGTGTGTGTGTGTGTGTGTGTGTGTGTGTGTGTGTGTGTGTGTGTGTGTGTGTGTGTTGTGTTGTGTGAGTGTGTTGTGTTGTGTGTGAGTGTGCGCGCGCGCACGCGCGCGTGTGTGTGTGTGTGTGCGTGTGTTTTATCATTTTATTTCGAAGATAATGGAATAAGCACTCGTGTGCTTAATAACTTCCCACCAGCACACACTGGCCCACTCTTTCGAAAAGCAGAACAGTACTAGGTTTCAACATGTGCTCAAGAAGTTCTGCGTGGGTTCGCATTCGAGCCTCGGTTTATAGTCTCATGCAAATGAGACTGTGTGTATGTGTGTGTGTGTGTTGTGTGTGTGTGCGTGTGTTGTTAGGTGTAGTGTGTGTGTGCATGTGTGTGTGCGTGTGTAGGCGTGTGTGCGCGAAAGCGTGTGCGGGTTTGTGCGTTTGCATGAACATGTATGTATGTGCGTGTATCCACGTGCAGATACAAAGACTGCCAGGAAAATGTTATATCCAATTCAGAGCAAGATGTTCGCCATTATGCATTCCCTCAGTGAAAAATACATCAGGACTGCAGACAAACCAATGCAAAAAGAAATAGGCACACGAGAGAGAGAGAGAGGAGAGAGAGAGAGAGAGGAAGAGAGGAGAGAGAGAGAGAGAGAGAGAGAGAGAGAGAGTGAGAGAGAGACAGAAAGAGAGAGAGAGAGAGAGACAGGGAGAGAGATACAGAGAGAGAGAGAGACAAACGGACAGACCGAGAGAGACGGGGGGGGGGGGGGGGGGGGGGAGAGAGAGAAGACGACAGAGAGAGGGAGAGACAGACGAAGAGAGTGAGAGAGAGAGAGAGACAGAGAGAGAGAGAGAGAGAGGGGGGGGAGGGGGAGCAGATGATAAAGGTGAGGCAGAGACAGAGAGAGAGACAGATGGACAGATGGAGAGAGAGACACGAACAGAGACAGAGAGACAGACAGACACCGTCCGACCGACAGAAAGACAGAGAGAGGAAGGGTTTACACCACAAAAGCAAAGTCACACAAATGCATAAGAAGCTATAATAAGTATCATAAACCAAAAACGAACACATCTTTCATCACCAAAAAGCAAACCTTCAGACAAGACAAGATTCGACAACGGAATTCAGACACAACACTAACAAGATCACAATATCGTTCTAGCATTCCACACAATAACGCCGAAAACAAAAACACAAAGAGTAAATCAAACACAAGCCATTTGTTTTCTCCACTAACACACACTTTAAAAAAAACACCCAACAAATCTAACCTTTAGATTTCACAACAACAACAACAACAACAATAGAAAACTTGATTCCCACTCCATCAACACAATACTAAACGTAGTATACAACAACTCAGGCGACAGACTTTCCTTGGGAGACGGTCCACGCTTCGCAAAGACTTCGCACAGGCCCGTCCACTTTTGCAACACAAGTTGTTGAACATCTCAAAATAAGATGGATCCCTGGCAGCGCAACGGGTAGCACATGGCCACACTTCCGCAGTCGGGCAAGGCACGTGCTTCCGAAGCTCCGCGAAGTCAAACGCCGGACGGTTGAAGTGTTGCGGCAGCTGTTCCAGCTGTTCTTGCAGTTGGGCAGCTCGGTCTGTCGGCAGGCCCTCCAGGTCTGTTCCTGCCGCTTCTTGGAAGATTTCGTGTAATAGCTTATGGCGTTTTTGTGGTTGACTCTGGTGGTCGTGGTGGTCGTGATCGTGGCCGTGGTTGTGGTCGTGGTGGTGGTGGTGATCTTGATCTTCCGAGCTAAACTTGCCTCCTGGCAAACTGAAAAAATGGTCGTCGTCGTCTGTCGAGTTGTGACGGTCTTGTGGAGCATCAACAGCGTGGTGATCTTGTGGCGGGCTGAAGGGGTCTGATGTTGACGGGTTGGAGCGATCATCTTTCATGTCAAAGACTTCTGATATTGGCAGGTCGGAGTGACCTTTCATGCCAAGGCGGTCTGAATTGGGCAGGTCGGAGGGATCTTCCGTGCCGAAGCGGTCTTGCGGCAGGTTTGAGAGATCATTTAGCCTAAATGATCTTGCTGAGATTGCAAGCCAAAGGGGTCATGTTCGGGGCTAGACTGATCCCGGGGCAGTTCAGGACGCTCTTTCAGGCCAGAGCGGTCATGCCCAAGGTCAGACTGATGCCAGGGGCAGGTCAGAGTGTCTTCCAGGCCAGAGCGGGCTTGTGGCGGCAGAGCCAGGCGGGGGTTCTTCTGGCCAAACCACTGCTGGGGAAGGCTGTAGGAGCGAGTCTGTGCCGGCGGGTCAAAGTCGTCTCGCACCAAGCTGAATCGCTCCATCATCAGGCTGAGACGATGTCCTGCAGACCTGGACGTCTTCGGAGGAGAAGGGTACCTGGAGGTGGACAGCCCCAGGAGAAGGGTCAGTAGGGTCAGAGGTGACGACATGACCTGCAGAAACAATATTGCGATTGTCATTTAAATATGTTCCGACTGGGCAAATTTTTTTGTTGATGTGTAGGTTTGTTTTTGTTTCAGGGGATGAGTATAGAACAAGAAATTTATAAACATATCAGCCCAAATACCTTGATTAAAAAAATTCGAGGTAGCTTCTTCAAATGCTCAGACACCTACTAGTGTCTTATATTTTCTTACGAGTGAAAATGTGTTGCGCTACCGAGAAGCGCATGACAAGTCAGTCTTAATAGAGAAGTGTGGTGATGGTGGTTTAATGCAGAAATGAATCACCGGACATACCTCCCAGCAGATGTTTCGCTAATGCTTAACCCACTCCTTTCGTTAAGTTTAAGTCTCGTTGCAGGTGTTTATGCAGTGCCTGTATACACGTCTGTTCGAGTGAGTATGTGGCTGTGAATTTAGACAGCAATGGTTTTCACAAATAAACATGCAATAAACAACGTTTCCAGATGAGAACTATCCCCTAGTTCAGTCACAAATATCCTGGGAAAACCCACGTTTCAGTGACAAGTATTTCTCTCCTCCCCCCTCCCTCCAAATGAGTAGAACGTACATTATTTCGTGATGCACATGATGTGAAAGCTTTTTAAATCAACCTATGAGGCTGGAGTGGCTCTTTTGGGACTAGAAACAGCACAGGAATATCTCACCGATTTTCTTTTCTAAGTCATTTTTGCTTTCAATGCAGATTAAAAGTTGAACGATATACTTGGTAGGAATACAGTTTTAAAAGGTATTTCGTTTGTCATACATATTCCATGAAGTCAAACATAGAAATTGAGGACTCCTACTTGAACGTTTGGGTTCTTAAGGAAAAGGTTTGCATTACGAGCAAAAACATAGCTAACAATTTAATTTCTATAAAGCTGCCAACTTTTCAACAACAAAAAAACAAAAACATTTTAGTGCTTAACAGCAGTTATGTGTCATGAGTAAAGAAAACTGATTTAGCAGTAGAAACAATGATTAAAGCACTCTTCTCTAAATACATGATATAAGCTTTGTTAAATGTACCCAGCTACAAGGATCTATTTTAGGCGAACACAAAATTGAGTTTTTGACAAAACGACTCATAAACAAATTACAGAGAGAGAGCTGTTGTAATCTACTGTTTCTATGGAACTACAGCAACTAGTCTGCGGAAACTGGCATTTTTCTCTTATAAAATATTGATTAGTTTCAGAACCTTGAACTCGAGTGCCAACCTTTGACACAGGTGTAAACCATACAACAATACAGTTTTGTAGTCTTTCCTTGATACAATGTCGAGAGTTAACTCATGTTATCACAGTTGATAAAGATATAGTTTCTGAAGAATGCAAAGAAAAGAACAAGATATAGTTTATGGCATAGACAATTAGTCAGGATATATCCATACCTATTTTTTTAAAAAAAGAAGTAATTTTCGTTCCTTGGCTACTAGGTTCACCAATCGTGAGATGTTGGCGTATGCCACCGATATTGCCCACCATTTTATTTCTATTTTATTTAATGTTATTCTTTTATTTCGAGGATAATGGAATCAGCACTTATGTGCTTTTTTCATCCAGTCCCCGTGTGGATGCAGTTTTGTAACTTTTGTCATCCTTTCCCACCGGCACACAATGGCCTACTCTTCCGAAAAGCGGAACGGGTTTTAACGTGTGCCCAAGATTTCTGCGTGCATTCGCACACGGGACCTCGGTTTATAGTCTCATCCAAAAGACTTTTGGGGGTAGTAGAGTCGGCACTGAAGTTAACTCCAGAGGAAAAATCCTCTCGAACGAGAATCGAACCCGGGTCAGCAGATCACGAATATATCACTAACCACCAGGCTATCCCCCCCCATTACCATTGAAGTAGCGCTAGAGCCACATTCCGTCTTCGGGGCCTGGGTCAACCGTTTCCAGAATCCATGTATTGACCAAAAGAACCCCGAGTTCATAAAACTATTTTCAAACTAGTTTTGAAATACCCCCAATAACCATTTGACAACCAGAAACGATTTAACCAATATATAATACGAACATACTATCTCTACGATATCAAAGCTCCTGTACTTCTACCAGTATCCTTTAATTTCACAACAAATGTAAAGACGCAAAATTAAAGTAAAAACGGTAAAAGTGTTCCCACAACC
>CM054137.1:70263205-70265705 GCA_028751875.1 Rapana venosa | reverse complement strand
AAGAAAGAAAGAAAGACAGAAAGACAGACAGATAGACAGAAAGAAAGACAGACGGACAGACAGAAAGGAAAGAAAGACAGACAGAAAGAAAGAAAGAAAGACAGACAGACAGCCGATAAGCAGAAACAGGTAAAAATGAAGAAAGAAAGAAAAGAAAAAAAAACCAAGAAAGAAACAAAACAAGAAAGAAAGAAACAAAGAAGATATCAAAAAGAAAGGAAGAATATAACGAAAGAATTAACATGGCAGGACCAGAAAAATAGAAAGAAAACAACAACAGCAACAACAACAACAAAAGAAATAGACAGAAAAGAAATATTAAATCTTAAAAAAACCCAACAACTTTGCACACACACATTCAGACAGACAAATGGACAAAGAGACAAAGAAACAAATAAACCAACAACGAAACATTTGATTCACACAACACAAAACACCCTGAGAGCAAATCCCAAGATACTGTAAAGGATTATGAGCAGAAGCCATTGAAAGTAAGAAAAACGTTTAACAATCCCCACGATACCACACAAGCTCATACAAGAGACCAGTCCCACCAAAAACAAAAACATTTCTCTCAACAACAACGACAACAACAAATATATGATAGATGATGGCCCATTAAAAAGAACCGTGACCGCTTGATGCCCAAAGATTTTCTGGACAAAATCCTGCTTAAAAGAATGAATCCAATCTTTCAATATTCCCACTTCCCCCCTCCTTCCGAAAAAAGCAACAACGAACAACTACCCCCCTCCTCCCCCTCCCCCCCACACGCACGCAGGCACACAGTCACACTAGCACCAGCTTGATAATCTACTTTAGGAAAGGCAGGTTGATGCAAAAAAAAATGTCGTATACAAAGGAGTAAAAGGAAATTTGAGAAAGATAAATAAATGATACAGAGCAATCCAATTTTCGCACAATGCAAGGTAGAACAAGTCTTTGAAACACGATGACTGGAAAGAAGAATAAGAGAGAGATGAGAGAGAGAGAGAGAGAGAGAGAGAGGAGAGAGAGAGAGAGAGAGGAGAGAGAGGAGAGGGGGGGAGGAGGGGACGAGAGAGAGAGAAAAAGGGAAAGAGAGAGAGATTTTTATGCTTCAGGGTATTGATTTCAAGACTACACTTTACTGTATACGCATACAGGATTTGGCAGTTGCCAGAAATGTGGCCATGGGTAAAAAAGCAAGTATGGGATAAAGGATCAAAACCTGAAATTCTCTCCAGGATAGCCCACACCACACTTGCAATGACCAAACTGAAAGGCCTCTGGAACGACATGAACATCACTATCAGCTTCAAGATCAGACTGATGCGTTCCCTGATCATGTCCATATTTTTGTACCCATGTGACATGTGACGCGTGGACCATAACAGCAGACATTGAAAGAAGGATACAAGCAATGGAGATGAGGCGCTTTCGCAAACTCCTTGGTATCTCATACAGAGATCACATCACTAATATATAAAAAAAAGGTAAAGGTGTCCCATAACCTATAAGGTCGTAGGGGAGCGAGGCGTCAGAGACTTCACTTCTCTAGGGCCAGCATATTGAGGGCGGCGCCCATCTCCTCTCCCTCGCTGCTTTACCTTCCCTGACCCTAAAGAGGACAGGTACTCATTTACAGGTGGGTGAACTGGGGGAACTGTACTGAAGCCAAGGCGTGCAAACGGTCACCCATCCAACTGGTAACCACGCTCGACGCTGCTTAACTTGGCTGGGGGAAAGCGAGTGCTCCGACCACTGAGCTATCCCGTCCCCTCTAATAATGATAACATCACTAATAAGGAAGTGAAAAACAGAACTAAAAACGCCACTAGACCAATTCAAGAGCTCTTGACTTCAAGGAACAGACACAAACTGAAGTGGTATGAGCGCGACATACGAACATCTGGACTGGCCAAGGCTGTCCTGCAGGGAACAGTACAAAGAGGGAGACAAAGAGGCAGACAGAGAAAACGATGGGAAGACAACATCAGAGAGTGGAATGACCTCCAGTGGAACGATTTGCTACGGAAAGCAGAGGACCGCAGGGTGTGGAGGAAGCTGGTTGCAAAATCTTCATTGGTGCCCTCATCATCCACGGGACTACGAGATGAGGTAAAGGTGAAGAAATGTGGCAAAGACAATTTTTCTTTGACTTGATACACACCCTTACACATACACAAGTAATACAGTTATAAATCTGTTGGAAGGATTTTTATAATTAAAGAAAGGACATACACAAAATTTCAAAACCCTGTCATAATTTTGTTTCAAAGTAAACATCCATGTTCTTCTTCTCTTCTCTGTGTTAGCTTACAGGGTGTGGTGTGCACGTAGTGAGTGCCTGGCCTTCTCCCGTGCTAGTAATAATTTTTCAGGAGGTCTGCCCACTGGCCTCAGCCGACACATTCTGGCTTCAGAGCGGCTCATTTCATTGCACAGGTTGCATGCTGAGTATGTTTGTTTTTCGTAACCCACGGCACGTTGATATGAATTACAGGATCTGTAACGTGCA
>CM054137.1:70243205-70253205 GCA_028751875.1 Rapana venosa | reverse complement strand
GCGCGCGTGCGCACACACACACACACACACACACACACACACACACACACACACACACAACACACACACACACACACACACACAACACACACACTTACTCTACACGCATTACCTTTCAAGAGAGAGAGTAGAGAGAGAGAGAGAGAGAGAGAGAGAGAGAGAGAGAGAGAAGAGAGGAACTCGAACTCGGAACTTGTTTAATGTACATCGGCCACTGGGCCACAATACACAAGTAGGAGGGAAAAAAAGAAAAAATTCATCACACAAGTTATGTTTCCATACGTAGCCAAAAATGTGTCATCAAATGTGCATCAAAACAAAATCATCTCACTCATTCACTTCCATTTGACTGTGACAGTGTAGTAAAACATGTAAAAAAAACAGCAATGACTGACATTGTTATACAAAACAATTGACATTGTGTGATACAAAACAATTTGAAGCAGACCATCAATCTTCAATAAGCATGATTTTTAAATACATTACTTCCATTGATTGAATCCAAATATATTTGCAGACTGTTCACGTTGAAGATAATTTTTACAATTCTTACTATTTCAAAAGGATACCTATTGTTATCGTCATAAGCTTTACAATAATAAAATAAGCAGCCCGCATGTCCTCCTGATAAGTTACAGATACGTACATTGATTATATTTAAATATTGTTAACTGTTTTCAGCTGCGCCTCTATTTCTAATTTTATACCTGTCGTTATTAGGGGCAATAAACAAAATTAGAGCAAACTGGTTGGTGAAGAGAGGAAAAAAAGTAGTTTTGATGGTAGATAACCACCGCTATAAGCCTCTACCATGCTTTCATTTAAAAACAACAACAACAAAACAACAACAACAACAACAAAACAAAACCCAACAAACAAACAAACCCACAACAGAACAAAAACAAAATGAAAACCAAAAAGCAATGTATAAATACATCCCATTTTTACTCAGCTCCCTCAGCTCTAGGACGAAGCTGAGTGCTGTTAATTGCATGACATTTAAACTGAATCTTGCTTCCTAGCAGAAATCTGTCGAGCATTGTCTTCTTCGCATAGCATAAAAGATGTACTTTGATACCTGCAAAGAAAAACATGTGTTATTAGCATGAAAACAGCACACAACGGTAGATGAGATATATTATGAATAAACTTTACTCTGAGATCTGCATACATAGGACAAATATAAATCAAATGGTGTTCATCTTCCTTTAGGTTCTTACAAAAAGGACACATTTTGTCTTGCAAGCTGTGACTGTATCTGTGACGATTGTTTGTTTAACGGTAGGACATTTAATCTGGCTTGTGACAAGGCAAAATTAAAGCAATATACATCAATGCTACAAATATAAAATTCTTTTTCAAATACAGTTTTAATGACCTGTAAATGGAGTAATCTATCATGTTCACCAATAACACTTTGCCATTCCTGAATAAACATATCTATTAGTCTTTGTTTGAAATCTGCATAAATTTTCCAACATCTCCAACACCCTGCTGTAACCATACAATGTTAAAACCACACTCGCATAATAATAACTCTTATGTTTGTAACCCAGCATCTTTTTGCATTATTATCAACTCTTAATTGCAATTCATATGCTTGACGAGGTAATCTGTGGTGGTCCATCTGAAGTATTTTTAAACCAGTATCGTAAAGCATAACACATGAATTAACGTAAAGAGGATATCTTCCAAGTTCCCCGTAAACCATTTTGTTAGGAGTTTTGATTGGGAGCCCTAAAAAGCGTTTACATGCCATTAAATGAATTTTTTCTAAACAATCCAAGCGACTTAATCCCCAAACTTCTGAAGAATACAGTAAAATAGGCTGTATTTTTTATATCAAAAACTTTAAAGAATATTTGATGGGTTATATCCTTGTTTTTCAAAAATGCCTTTATCAAACTAACTAAAGCTTTTTTACCTTTCATAATTTGATTTTCAATACCAACTTTGTTACTAAGCTTGTAGAAAAATTGAATCCCAAATAACAATATTTATTCACTACTTCTAGTCTATCATTTCAAAAAACCATTCTTCATCCCTGCCAGAAATCCGCCCTTTCTAAAAACCATAATTTTAGTTTTATCTTTGTTTACTTTTAATTTCATACTTGAACAACATGCCATAGAAGAACATTCAACTGGTTTTGAAGACCAACAGGAGTAGATGATAACAAGACAACGTCATCTGCAAAAAGTAAGATGAACAATTCCATAATACATGGTATCTGCTGAATGCCATGTTTACCTTCACAGACATATCATTTGCAAGCTGGTTAATAAACATTTGAAATAAGGTTGGACTCACGACACATCCCTGGCGCACCCCTACTGGACATTCAAAAAGCTCTGTATATTCAAAGTTCGATCTAACACATGATACTAAGGCCTTATACATTGCATTAGAGAACAGAAGAATCTTCCTTTGATACCTGGTTTCTGATACACTGTAATAATTTATCATGTCTTACAGAATCAAAATGCTTTTTTAAAATCAACAAAAGCAACATACAACTTCTTACCTCTCTGGGAAAAGCACTTCTGCACAACAGAGTATAAACAAAAAATGTGGTCAATAGTAGAGTAATTTACGGAATCCTGCTTGATTCTCAGATATTAAGCTGTTTTCTTCCAGCCAAGAGTAAAGTCGTTTATTTAATATTGTACTGTAACATTTTGAGATGTGTTACTTAATAGAGAGACACCCTCATAGTTGTCTACAACATCTGGGTCACCTTTTTTATGAATTGGGATGACGATAGCCTTTTCCCATTCCTTTGGATATATGCCTTTGGTAAACACTTTATTAAACAATTTATGCAAGAAAGGGATAGTACTTATGCTACCTGTCTTGAGCATTTCTGCGAACACCCCATCCATTCCACATGTTTTACCACATTTCAATCTATTTACTGCATTTGCTACTTCCTCTATAGTTATGTCAGCATTCAGCGCATGTTGGTCTTCCTCCGAAAGATCAATGCACTCTTGGTTTTCCTCATTGTAATCATTTGTATCTGTAGAAAATACATTTTTGAAATGATCATACCATTCATTCAGCGATATATTGTTTTTGTACTTTGCCCCTTTTCTCCCACATCCCATTTCAGTTAGCTGCTTCCAGAAAGTACTAGAATCTTTAATATTTGCAGCAAGCATTTCAACTTTTTTCCTTCTAAAACTTCTTTTTTTCGTCTTCAGTAGGCACCTGTTTTTTTCTTGCATTTACATTCAATCTATCTTCCTCCAATCTGTACTTTCTGAAACCCCTCAAAGTTGTCTACTTTTTTGTTTGGCTTTGCTGACATTCATTGTCAACCATTCTGCCCTATGATTTTGTGCATTAGGATAAACTTTTCTTACCATTCAAACCGCTAGCTGCTAATAAACACTTTACAAACATATCCAGTGCACTGTCTACATCGTCTTCTAAAATACTAGCAGCTAACTGAATCTTACTTTGCAGGTTTGCAATCATTAAGATTATCTACGTAACCTGTTCCTTTCCTTTATCCCATATATGTTTTTTAATATAGAATTTTCCCTTTTTATTTTGATTGATATCAGTGCTGAATGTAGAAGACCATGTCAATACAACTGGTAGATGATCAGATTCAGATGAATCTTCCACATCTAAGGACATACCACGAGACATCATATACAAACCGTGTGACATGACAAAATAGTCCACAGTACTGCATCCCGTGTTACATATGTAGGTGTAACTGCCATCAAAATCACATTCACACAAACCATTTAAAATAACAAGATCAAAAGAGTTACATATTTCCAAAAATTGATCTCCAAACATGTTATTGTTTACATCATGTGATTTTCTGTATAAGGGAGACTGATCATCTGTTTCATCATCTGAATCATCATTTAAGTTATAACAAGCATTATTTCTGGATCCAGTTCTTGCATTAAGATCTCCACATAATAACACATGAAAATCATATAATTCATACAACTCTAACAGCGTATGCTCTAATGTTTCCAAACCATATCCGTTTTCATTATTTTTCCAAAAAGTGGAGTCATGTGGTGGTATGTAGTACAAATCCAAAATATATCCATATCAGTTCTAAAAAGTTGCTTATCAATACTCAGAATTATCATATTACTCTATCGAAATCAACCTTAGTTACAAACTGTGCAAATGCCTTCTTTATCAATACATGACTCCCCCTGAATATCTGCCCTGATAAGAATTTTCTTTGCAACAGAGCTGAAAATAACATAATCACTAAAGAGATTGGATTCAAAATTGGTGCCAACAAAAGTTTCAGTTAAACAAATAAAATCATGTGATTTTATGTATTTTACAAACTCTGCAATTTCTAACTTAGAAGCAATCCATTCACATTAAAGTTGAGGAACTTGACATCAGCTCTTTGAACACTGTTTGCCAGAGCATTATTTACAGAAGTCTTACTTATCTTACATCTGTTATCATTTCTTCTCTCCTTTATTTTATACTATTTACAATGGCCCGCCGAATTTCCTATTGTGGGGTAGAACCCCGTTCAGTGCGAGTTCTTGTGCGTCCTCTATTCTGAGCTCCCTGTTTCCGCTCGCTAGACTGCACACGACTAAAGCTGTCCAGAATGCTGCTCTGACTAGCATCCCTAGCCCTGGCAGTCTTTCTCTGTCGGCTCTGCTTTGGGAGCCCTCCCTGGATTGCCTGTGTTCTCCATGGGTACCGTCCAAAGTGGACGTATCCTCACCCCAGCGGAGACTGTATCTGCATGTTGGGCTGTATCATCGCCATGCTTGTTTGAATCTTGTGCACCTGTGGCCTGCTGGACTGTGAGTTTATCCCTTGCTGTTGTCACAGCAGTTTCCCCTCGTTTCTCTCTGGTGCCTCCAGTGGCCCCCTTTCCTTTCCTAGTGTGATCTTTGCTCGCCCTCTATAACCCTTTTGTTATGCTTTGTCCCCCCTTCTCTGCCCTGTACCTTCCTTTGCTTACACTCTGCTGTTGTCACCGTGTTACTAGTGCCTCCTGTTTCTTCCGTGACTTTTGCACTGAGCAAGTTCTCAGTTTCAGAGTTTGTATTGCCCGTTTTCTCTTGCACTAAATCATTGTTATCTTTCATCCTGTAGTCTCCAACATCAAGTTAGAGACAGGAGGTTTGTCATCCAAGTCTTTTCCTTGTCTGTACAGTCACTATTGTCAGTTCACTGTCATCTCCATTGTAGCCTTCAGTCTGTGTGTTGTCACTCTCTACTCTGTCTACCATGTCATTCGTGTTTTGCTTACCTGAGGCCTCTTTTGTTCTTATGTGCCTTCCTGTGAACTGACCGTCTTTCCACAAGCATGTGTCTGGACTCTGGATCCTCTGTCAGAGTCTGCCTCTGGTGAGCAGTTCAGTTGGGACACCTGGCTGTATGTGAGATGTCCTGGTACAACAGGTCTGGCATGATAACCATGCCTTTCCTGTGCAGAGCTTGAACTGCCTCCTGTTTGGTGACGATATTCGTGATGTGCGTATCTGCTTGTGCTCCATCTTTTATCTGCCACTTGTGAATCATCACAGTCATGAGGTCTCTCTGGCACATCATCAGTCATACTTCTCTCATAGAACAGTCTCTTGCCTTGGTCTGTAGAGTGGAAGAAGGCTTGCGGCCTTCGGTATCCTCTGGTGTGCCTGTATGAGTGAGGCTGTCTGTTGTATTGTACCTCTGCCTTAAGCTGCCTTCTGTCCACTTCTGCGCCGCTTCCTGTATGCACCTGATTGCCCTGATGGTCCCACTGATGATCCCACTGACGATCCTGCTGGCGACCCCCCTGACGATCCCGCTGATGATCTTCCTGACGATCCCCATGGTGGTCCAGCTGACGATCCCCCTGGTGGTCCCGCTGACGATCCCCCTGGTGGTCCCGCTGACGATCCCCCTCCCCCTGGTGGTCCCGCTGACGATCCCCCTGGTGGTCCCGCCGTCGATCCCCCTGGTGGTCTCTATGGAAATTCATCATTCCTCTCTGACGGGTGGTGAGATCAGAAGTCACTCTGATGTTGTTTCTTCGCAGAGCCTCGCGTAGTTCTTGGTCCCTGAGGATGCTGATTTTATCTCCCCACCGGCAGAATTGAACCAGTAGTGGGCGTGGCATGTCGTCCTGGTGTCGGCTGCCTATTCTGTAAGCTCGTTCAATGTCTGACCTCTGCCAGACATCATCGGAAGAATAGAAATTCAAGATGTCCACTATCACTTGTTCGTTGGACTTTCCTGACTCCGTGCCATTTTTCTTCAATCCCGAAGAACTTCAAATTGTTCTTTTTGGATTCGATTTCATTGGCTTCCTGCTTCTCTTCCACCGGTCTATTCGCTCTGCCATCAACTCTCTTTCCTCTCGGAGGTCTGTGATAATCCTCAGTATTTCTGTCAACACTCACTTTCAGTTTGCTTATTTCTGTCGTAAGACGTCGGAAATGTACATCTTGCTCTTGAAATTTGTCTTCAAGTATCGAAAGATATTTGAAGAGTGAAGCTGGAAACAGTTCATCAGCTGAGAAAATCTCCAGTCGACATGGAGAAAGACACTGTTTTCTTCAGCCCCGGTTCAGTTCAATATCACTACTGATCAACAGAAACAACAGTGCATAAACAAAAAGCCAGTCTTCGCGACACCCGAAGAAATGTAAACATGAACATTGTGTTCACCCGGCTTGACAGCCTACCAGTTAGCATGATGATAAAAATGGCTACTTATTATGTTTTGTTAGCAAATAGATACAATTTTTTAAACAAATATCTGGAAAACTACAAAATATTTAGCTTTGAATTTCGTACATCATGTGCCTTCTAGTGAAAACGCTCACTTTTATGGTCAGCACAAGCACAAGCATTACGAGTAGGCTAATATGAATACAGCACTAGCGTTTATGTCCGAAGTGCAAAGCCGTTTCACATTTACATTAATTTCTGTTGATCAGAATAATAGTTTTTGTATAAATTTCAATACTTGTTAGGTGCACTTCTGCACATGTAGGATACTCACGATCCCACAACAGAGGTTGGGATAAGAATCTTGATTTGTTTGCTTCTCGACTTGACTCGATTTTTTCTAAGTCCAAAAAATCAGCAGTAGTGTAAATAATCATCACAGAGAGGGAGAGCAAAAAAATATAGTCCTCTCTCTTCGAGATCAGCTCACCAAGTCGAAGAGAAAGAGAGAGAGAGAGAGAGAGAGAGAGGAGAGAGAGAGAGAGAGAGAGAGAGAGAGAGTGTGTGTGTGAGAGAGAGAGAGAGAGGGGGGGGGGGGGAGAAAGAGAGAGTGAGACTTCAAACTTCAGATGATTTATTCAGATAGGTCAAAGCCTCTTATGAAGGGGTGAAAATACAAAACTGCTAGTATACAGCCATTTGCTGTCAAGTTATCTTTGAAACTAAAAAAATCATTCAATGAACATGTGTTATAGACTGAAAAATTAACATTAGGCTACTATCCCTTATTCTCTTCAAAGATTTATACAAAAATATTGCTAGAGTTTTTTTTTAGCAGTTTGTTTATTTTCAGATGGCATAAGCTGAGATAGCCTGACCAATGATGAGTAGTTCCAATATGTTTGCAAGAAGAGAGAGAGAGGAGAGAGGAGAGGGGAGAGAGAGGAGAGAGGAGAGAGAGAGAGAGAGAGAGAGAGAGAGAGCCAGCTAGCCAGCCAGCCAGTCTGACAGACAGACAAACACAGACACACAAACTAACAAGACAGACAGAGCGACAGAGACTGTGCACACTTCTCAATATTCTATTTCTATCCTTCCAGTCCTAAATCTCTGCTGGAAAAGGTAAGAGTGTCCCTAACCCACCATCCTGCTACCCTCCCTCCTGTAAGACAGGGACCGGGTAGTTTAGCGGTTAGAACATTGCGCTCGCAATCTGACGACCCGGGTTCGATTCCCGTTCAAGGGGGATATTTTCCCCCTGGAGTTAACATCAGTGCAGACTCCACTCTCCCTGAAGTCCTTCGGATGAGACTATAAACCGAGGCCCCGTGTGTGGAACGCACGCAGAACATCTTGCGCACACGTTGAACCCTGTTCCGCTTTTCGTAAGAGTAGGCCATTGTGTGCCGGTGTGGGAACATATGACAGACTTGACAAAACCGCATACACACGGGGACTGAATGTAAAAAAAGCACATAATTATGTGCTTAGTCCATTATCCTCGATATAAAAGAATAAAGTAGAAATTTAAAAAATAAGGAAGTTTACATCACATCACACATCCTTCACTCACTCACTCACACTAATGAGATGTGTGATGCAAGGGAGTGAACAGTATTGCTAATCGCCAGCACTGTCTCTGTTTACCTCCTGAACTTGGCAAGATCACGCACTTAGCACTCAGCTCTAGTTGGCCTGTCACTCATCTATTTTGGGGTGTGTGTGGGTTTTCCCTATGAGGTTATTTTTAACGTTGTGCGTGTGTGTGGGATGGAAGGGAGGTGGGGAGGGGTGGGGGTAGGGGGGGGGGGATGGGGGTGGGGGGGGGGGGGGGGGGAGACGTATGTTTGAGGGAAATCAAGAAGAAGTTCTGGTGTGTTTTTTGTTTTGGTTTTTCTGTCATTTCTGTCTCTGTTTCTGTTTTTTCCCCCTCTTTCTTTGTGCTGTGTGCTGTCTTTCTCTGTTTTTTTTTTTTCCTGATCGTCTCTCTCTGTCTGTCTTTCTTTTGACTGTCTGTCTGTCTCTGTCTCTCTCTGTCTCTGTATCTCTGTCTCTCTCTCCTCTCTCTCTGGTTCTTATTTGTTGTCCCTAATGAAAAAGAAAGTATGTGAATTATCCGTAACCCTTGAAAAAAAACACCCAGTAAATTCTCTCTCTCTCTCCTCTCTCTCTCTGTCTCTCTCTGTCTCTCTCTGTCTCTCTCTGTCTCTCTCTCTCTCCTCTCTCTCTCTCCTCTCTCTCTCTCTCTCTTTCTCTCTCCTCTCTCTCTCTCTCTCTCTCTCTTTCTCTTCGTTCATTAGTTGATGCATTGATTGTTTTTAGAAATAAATCTTGAAGGAAATATTATTTCATGATATATGGTCTGTTGAATAACGGTGCATAATACTTTATTTTTTATTCCTCTCTTCAGGCCGAAAAGTTGGTTTTGAATGAGGCATCTCTCTCTCCCTTTCTCTCCCTTCTCCTCTCTCTCTCCTCTCTCTCTCTCTCTCTCTCCCCTCTCTCTCTCTCTCTCTCTCTCTCTCTCTCTCTCTCTCTCTCTCTCTCTCTCTCTCTCTCTCTCTCTCATAGGGTGAAGGAAGGGGAGGCAATGGAGAGATAGATAGATAGATAGATAGATAGATAGATTTTATTTTATTCCTTTATTTCGAAGATAATGAAATAAGCACTCGTGTGCTTTTTTTTAACATCCAGATCCCCGTGTGTATGCGGTTTTGTAAATTTTGTCATCCGTTCCCACTAGTACACAATGGCCTACTCTTTCGAAAAGTGAACGGGATTTAACGTGTGCGCAAGATTTCTGCGTGCGTTCGCGTACGGGGCCTCGGTTTATAGTCTCATCCGAAGGACTTTTGTGGGAGAGTGGAGTCTGCACTAATGTTAAGTCCAGGGGAAAATCTCTTTGAACAGGATTCGAACCCGGGTCGTCAGATTGCGAGCACAACGTTCTAACCACTAGTCTATCCCCCTCCCTTTGTGTGTTGATGTGTGTGTGTGTGTGTGTGTGTAGTGTGTGTGTAGTGTGTGGTGTAGGATAGAGACAGAAGAGAGAGAAGAAGATGAAGAAGATATGCATGTTTGCACTCATTTCGTAGTGTGAGTGATTGTGTGGAGTCAAGTGTGTGATAGAAGAGAAGAGAGACAGAAGAGAGAGAGAAAAAGAGAGAGAAAGACAAAATAGAAGACAGAGAGAGAGAAGAGAAGACAGAAGGAGGAAAGAAGAGAGCCAGATTCATAGAGACATAGTCAGAGAGAGACGAGATACACAGATAGACCCACATGGGTTTTAACAGGCTAAAAACAGCTTTCAAACATACAGGGACAGACACAT
>CM054137.1:70235705-70238205 GCA_028751875.1 Rapana venosa | reverse complement strand
GATGAACTGTTATACCATAAAGGTTGAAGGGTTTTTGTGAAGTGAAGGTCGTGGTGAGTTCTAAAGTTTCAGTCATCATAATACATTCCCCCTGTGTGGGGATGCCGGGGTCCTGTCAGTATAAAAAGAGCATCCCCGCCTTCTGGAAATGGTGTGCTAGGAATTCCATCTTTTCTATCCCTCTCTTTTGTTTCTGCCTTGGACTTTTTCTTCTTCGTGTCACCTCCTTCTTGTCTATTTTCTGCCTTCTTGGTCCGTTCTTGGTCATTTCTGTTTGGGGGATGGGGTAGCCTAATGGTTAGAACATTGCGCTCGCGATCTGACGACCCGGGTTCGATTCCCGTTCAAGGGGATATTTTCCCCTGGAGTTAACATCAGTGCAGACTCCACTCTCCCAAAATGTCCTTCGGATGAGACTATAAACCGAAGCCCCGTGTGCGAACGCACGCAGAACATCTTGCGCACACGTCAAATCCTGTTCCGCTTTTCGTAAGAGTAGGCCATTGTGTGCCGGTGGGAACAGATGCCAAACTTAACAAAACCGCATACATACGGGGACTGGATGTACTAAACAAATAAATGCTTACTCCATTATCCTCGATATAAAAGAATAAAATAAAATAAAGACAATTCTCCTGGCTTTTTTCCTCAGAAAGACTTAAAAGATAAGGATTCTCTCCTACACCGAATCTGGATGTGCTAGGCCTGACTGGTCAGGCGCGTAGCAGCAGCGTGATACATTTTTGCTCATTAAGACAGGCTGGCAAGAATAGTTGCTGTCCGAATGTTCAACAGAGAAGAAGAAGAGGAGGAAAAAGAAGAGATACACCTTGGTCCCGTTTGGAAAAAACAACACATTTCAAGTATCTAAGACAATCCTCAGCAACAAGAGAGCTGTCAGTGGTAAAACTCTGTAGGAAAAGAAATCAACTCTCGTAAGTAAAAAAGATATAGACAGAAAGAATAGCGGGTGGTGCTTTTCTTGTGGCAAGGTGCTTTAACCCAGGGACAGTAGCTCAAATTTCCCATAAAGAAATCTACCTTGTCTGAAAGTAGAGAACACTATAATTCAATACAATACAATGCAATACAATACAATACAGCACAACACACCCCAACACAGTTCAACACAAACGCAACAAAATACAACACAATACAGCACAACACAATACAATACAATAAAACATAGCACCATGCAATACAATACAATACAAAACAAAATTGTGTTATTCCAAAAATTCCTAATATTTAACCCGATACCTGGGGCCGTTTGAGACGTACGTTGACTGTGTGACAAATGATTCTGTATTATTGGCATCTGCTTCATCGGTGATCTCTGCAACCCTACGTTCAGGGAGGCTCGTCTCTCGCCTCCTTTATTACCTGTGCTCTGTATAGTTTGGTGAATGGCAAGGGGGAGTGGGCTGTGTGTTCGCACCTGTTCATTCATTAACATTAGAGATCCTCCAGCATTAAGTATTATTGTTTCCGTTCCTCTACCTCCCGCACTTGCCAACATCTCTCTCTCTCTCTGTCTCTGTCTGTCTGTCTGCTTCCCTGCCTGCATGTCTGTCTGTCTGTCTCTATCTGTTTGTCCGTCTGTCTGTCTGTCTCTGTCTCTGTATCTGTCACTCTGTCTGTGTCTGTGTCTGTCTGTCTCGCTCTCGCTCGCCTCTCTCTTTGCCTTAATATATGCACGACCCCAAATGTAATTATGCAGATTGTGGTAGTTTCAATTTGTTTGTTTGTCTACTGTCTGTCTGTCTGTATCTCTGATCTGTGTCTTTCTCCTTGTGTCTTTCTCTTTTTTCTCCTCTATAATATGCTATTTTCTTTCTCTTATATCTCTCTCTTCCTTCCTCTCTTTTTGTTAGTCGGTTTCTCTCTCTCTCTCTCTCTCTCTCTCTCTCCTCTCTCTCTCTCTCTCTGTCTCTGTCTCTCTCTCTCTGTCTGTCCTGTCTGTCTGTAGTCTCTGTGTCGCTGTCGTCGGTCAGTCTGTCAGTCAGTCTGTCCTTCTTTATCTGTCTGTCAGTCTGTCTCTCTGTCCTTCTCTATCGTTTGTTGCCTGTCTGTCATTCTCTATCTCTGTCTGTCAGTCGTCTGTCTCTTCTGTCCTCTTCTCTGTCCTGTCTGTCAGTCTGTCCTCTGACCTTTCTATCTCTGTCTCTTCTGTCGTCTCTGCTTCTCTCGTCTCTGTCTCTGTCCTCTCTCTCTCTCTCTCTCTCTTCCTCTCTCTCTCTCTCTCTCTCTCTCTCTCTCTCCTCTCTCTCATACATCTCTCTCCTCTCTTTCTCTCTCTCTCTTTCTCTTCCCTCAATCTGTCTACTTCGTATCATTCTTTCAAGGTTCTTAGTTCTGCTAGTTCTGTATAAACCAGCCCCTGGTGCAGCAGCAGAACATCTGCGCACCGTTAAGCTGTTCGCTATCGTTTGTAAAAAGGATAGCAGTTAGCTGCGTTGGATAGAGACTATAAACCGTAGCCACGTGTTCGATATCTCAT
>CM054137.1:70203205-70230705 GCA_028751875.1 Rapana venosa | reverse complement strand
CCATGAGTGGTGGTCTGGGTGCTAGTCTTCCAGATGAGACGATAAACCGAGGTCCCGTGTGTTACGTATGAATATTCAGCTCACGTAAAAGAACCCACGGCAACAAGAGAGTTGTCCCTGGTAACATTCTGTAGAAAAACGCTTCTCTGATAGGGAACCAAAATGCAGATGTAGGCAGGAAAAGAAAACCAACAAAAATTGGGTGGCGCTGCTCTTGTGGCCATACGCTCTCCCCGGGAGAGCTGTCCGTATTTCACGCAGAGAAATCTGCCGTAACTTAAAGTGGTATGAAATGAAGTAGATTTAGGAAAGCTACTATAGCTTCAGTGCAACTACTTGCTACGATCTACTTTACAGTGACTTCAACAGCTCTTTGCCTTTTGGGGGGTTAAGTTTATCAAAAATCAAATAGAAAAGAATGTTTGGAGAGAGAGAGAGAGAGAGAGAGAGAGAGAGAGAGAGAGAGAGAGAGAGAGAGAGAAAGATGGTTTATTCATTTATAGGCCAAGGCCCCTTAGGAAGGAATATACCAACATGACATGATAACTGAAACACACGTAGTAAGATCCAAAAATGAAAAATAAGTTAATACAGACTGATCCCATATGATAAAAATGATTTTCACCACATAACAAAGTCTCTAAGCTTAAATGTTTTGTATAAATACAAGGCAAAATTACGGACTACTTCAGGAGAGGATGCTGACATCAACAAGGTTAATTTAAAGGCAAAATTACGGACTACTTCAGGAGAGGATGCTGACATCAACAAAGTTAATTTAAACAATGATGGCTGTCTATAATATTATTTTAGGCTTAATAAACTGTTCTCGAATCGTTGTTAAAACAAGGGCAACATAGAACAAAGAGAACTTCGTTTTCTTCTGCCTCTTTACACAGACCACAAATCAAATCATCATTACTAACATTTCTATATCTATAATAATAACCAGCTAATTCTGATACAAGAGAGAGAGAGAGAGAGAGAGAGAGAGAGAGAGAGAGAGAGAGAGAGAGAGAGAGAGAGAGAGAAAGTGAGAAAGAGAGAGATGGAGAGAACACTTTTTATCTTTATTTCTCAGATTTGCTGATGAAAACCACTGTAAAGGATGCTTAGTCGTTAAACAAACAAAGAAACAAATAAACAAACAAAACAAACCACACAAAACAAACACCAACCCCACAACAAGCAAAAATACAGAAACTGAAGTATTTCAAAGTAAAGGTAAAGGTATTTCCATAACCTATGCCGTCATAGGGGAGCGAGGCATCAGAGACCTCAGCTTCTCCAGGGGCCAGCATATTGAGGGTGTCGCCCACCTTCTCTCCCTTCCTGCTTGACCTTCCCTGACCCTAAAGAGGGCAGGTACCCATTAATTTTACAGCTGGTTGAACTGGGGGACTGCACTGAAGCCAAGGTGCACAAACGATCACCCATCTACTTGGTAACCATGCTTGATGCTGCTTAACATTGGCTTTGGGAAAGGGAGTGATCTGACCACTGAACTATTCCATCCCTGTCTACATTTCAATGTAGCAGCTCGTAACTTCAGAATGATAATACAGTTTTAAATATGAACCAAAGTTTTTTGTAGAAATTATTTCCCAAACTTTGAATAAGATCATTAAAGTCCAACTCAAAGTCAAAAACACTTTAATCATGTATGTAATAAGTAAGAAAAATTAAAAGTACTTTCCTGAAATTGAAAAGTTGTCTTTTGTCAAAACATAACATCCTTACTCTCAGTCAACCTCCTGTTTTTGTTGTCCTCTTAACTCCATGAGGGGATTCGTTGTTGAGGCACCACCTTGAAGAGCTTTTCATCAAATTCCTCCACTTTTGTCAAATCAATATTAAGAAAAAAACGAAATGAAGAGACATCCCACGCAGAAAGTATATGTAATGAAGATAAGAAAAATGTGTTTCTAGACAACCTTGTGGATGAACATTCTCCTAAGTCAAAGCGTAGTACCTCAGTGGTACACCTACTTTTTACTTTACCTGTCAATTTACCTGTCTGCTTACCTGTCTGGCTTTTTCTTGTTTGTGAGGTGACTGACCAGTCTTGTGGACCACCTGTGTCCTTTGTGTGAGTGGTATTGGCTTACACCATTTGGCTGGTGACAAGGACACAAACAAACACAGTATAGAAATGACAGGCTTTGCTTTGCTTTCCTTTATCTCTCTGTCTGTCTGTCTCTCTCTCTCTCTGAGTTTGGTTTTTGTCTGTCTGTTTGTTTGTCTCTGTTTGTTTGGTGGTCTGTCTTTTTTTCTCTTTTTCTCTCTTTCTCGGGGACTGAATGAAAAAAAAGACCTGGTGTTTACTTATTATTTGACTTGATTTGATCTGATCTCTCTCTCTCCTCTCTCTCTCTCTCTCTCTCTCTCTCCTCTCTCTCTCCTCCCCTCTCCTCTCTCTCTCTCCTCTTCTCTCTTCTTTCTTGTGTCAACTTGTCAGTCTCTCTTAATTGGGAAGTCTGGGTCTGTTTCTCACTTCATTTCTTTTTCTCTATGTATGCACTTGTGCACGCACACACACACACACACACATACACACACACTTACTTTTGTGATCTCCCACACAGAAAGAAGATGTAATGAAGATAAGAAAAATGTGTTTCTAGACAACCTTGTGGATGGTTGTTCTCCTTAAGTCAAAGTGTAGTACCTCAGTGGTACACCTACTTTTTACTTTACCTGTCAATTTACCTGTCTGCTGACCTGTCTGGCTCTCTCTTGTTTGTGAGGTGACTGACCAGTCTTGTGGACCACCTGTGTCCTTTGTGTGAGTGGTATTGGCTTACACCATTTGGCTGGTGACAAGGACACAAACAAACACAGTATAGAAATGACATGCTTTGCTTTCCTTTCCTTTATCTCTCTGTCTGTCTGGTCTGTCTCTTCGATTTGGTTTTTGTCTTCTGTTTTCTGTATCTGTCTGTTTGGCGGTCTGTCCCTCTCTTTCTTCTCTTTTTTCCCTCCCCTTTCTTGGGGACTGAATGAAAAAAAAGACCGGGTTTTTACTATTATTTGATTTGATTTGATCTGATTTCTCTCTCTCTCTCTCTCCCCTCTCCTTTTTCTCTCTTTTCTTTTCTTTTCCTCTCTCCTCTCTCTTTCTCCCCTTTCTTGTGTTCAATTTGTCAGTCTGTCTTAATTTGGGAAGTCTGTGTCTGTTTCTCCGTTCATTTTCTTTTTTCTCTATGTATGCACTTGTGCACACACACACACATACACACACACACACTTACTTTTGTGATCTCCCACACAGAAAGTAGATGTAATGAAGATAAGAAAAATGTGTTTCTAGACAACCTTGTGGATGAACATTCTCCTAAGTCAAAGTGTAGTACCTCAGTGGTACACCTACTTTTTACTTTACCTGTCAATTTAACGGTCTGCTGACCTGTCTGGCTTTTTCTTGTTTGTGAGGTGACTGACCAGTCTTGTGGACCACCTGTGTCCTTTGTGTGAGTGGTATTGGCTTACACCATTTGGCTGGTTACAAGGACACAAACAAACACAGTATAGAAATGACATGCTTTGCTTTGCTTTCCTTTATCTCTCTGTCTGTCTGTCTGTCTCTCTGAGTTTGGTTTTTGTCTGTCTGTTTGTCTGTATCTGTCTGTTTGGCGGTCTGTCCCTCTCTTTCTTTCTCTTTTTCTCTCTTTCTCGGGGACTGAATGAAAAAAAAGACCTGGTGTTTACTTATTATTTGATTTGATTTGATCTGATCTCTCTCTCTCTCTCTCTCTCTCTCTCTCTCTCTCTCTCTCTCTCTCTCTCTCTCTCTCTCTCTCTCTCTCTCTCTCTCTTTCTCTCTCTTTCTTGTGTCAATTTGTCAGTCTGTCTTAATTTGGGAAGTCTGGGTCTGTTTCTCACTTCATTTTCTTTTTCTCTATGTATGCACTTGTGCACGCACACACACACACACACACACACACACACACACATACACACACACACACACTTACTCAGCTGCCGTTACAAGTAGTTCACAATTGTTTGTTTTCCAACTTTAGAGTATTTTTCAATTGTTCGTGGTTTTTGTTAATTTTTGTATTTCTTTGCCATGTTTTTTGCAACATACTGTTTATATAGTTTGGAATAGTCTTTTAATGTGCATTCATACCAACACGTATTTTTTCTACTTAAAGCCCTTATCTCATTATGCTGCCCCCCCCTCTCCCCCCCCCCCCCCCCCCCCCCCCCCCCCCCCCCCCCCCCCCCCCCCCCCCCCCCCCCCCCCCCCCCCCCCCCCCCCCCGCCTCCATCGTCTAATATCACTTTAAGTGAACAGACGTAAAATTGAAGACACACACACTTACTTTTGTGATCTCCCACACAGAAAGTAGATATAATGAAGATAAGAAAAATGTGTTTCTAGACAACCTTGTGGATGGTTGTTCTCCTTAAGTCAAAGTGTAGTACCTCAGTGGTACACCTACTTTTTACTTTACCTGTCAATTTACCTGTCTGCTGACCTGTCTGGCTCTCTCTTGTTTGTGAGGTGACTGACCAGTCTTGTGGACCACCTGTGTCCTTTGTGTGAGTGATATTGGCTTACACCATTTGGCTGGTGCCAAGGACACAAACAAACACAGTATAGAAATGACAGGCTTTGCTTTGCTTTCCTTTATCTCTCTCTGTCTGTCTGTCTCTGTCTGTCTGTCTCTCTCTCTAAGTTTGGTATTTGTTTGTCTGTTTGTTTATACCAACCCCCTCTCTCTCTCAGTTTGGTTTTTGTTTGTCTGTCTGTCTGTCTGCTGTCTGTCTTTCTGTCCCTTTCCCCCCTCTCTCTCTGAGTGAGTTTTTTTTAAAAATCTGTCTGGCTGTCTGTCTAGGTCTGTCTGTCCCCCCCACCTCTCTCTCTCTCTCTCTCTTTCTCTCTCTCTCTTTCTCTCTCTGAGTTTAGTTTTTTTGCATATCAGTTTGTTTGTCTGTCTGTCTCTCTCTATCTCTCCCCCAGGGCTGGATGTAAAAAGTATATGGGTGCTTATTCATTATTTGGATTGATGTTATCTTATTTCATTTGATCTCTCTCATGAGTGCTTATTCATGATTTGATTTTATTCTCTTTCTCTTTCACTCTCTTTCTCTTTCTTTCTTTGTGTCAGTTTGTCAGTCTTTATGTGATCTGCCTGTGTTTCTCAGTTCACTTCTCTTTCTCTATTGAACCCGAGTGGGCATGCCCGCATGGGGACACACACACACGCGCACACACATGCACTCTTTACTTTTGTGATCTTCATGATAGTTTTCTTTTCCCTCTAATATCCCTTTGATGAAAGAGAGGTTACATCAAAGAGAAATACACACCACACACACACACATACACATACACACACACCCGCCCTCTCTTTCTCTCCCGTTCTCTCTTTCTCTCTCTCCCCTGCCCTTTCTCTCTCTCTCTGCCCCCCCTCCCCCTTCCTCTCTCTTCCCCCCCTCTCTCTCTCTCGCCCCTCTCTGTCTGTCTGTCTGTATCTCTGTCTGTCTCTCTCTCTAATCCTCTCACCCCCACCCCCCTTTCTTCTCTCCCTCTAAATTTCCTTTGATGCTTACGGCAATGAGTCAGTCTTGCATGTTCCAGCAATTTCTGTTCGCTCATTCGTTACAACCCTTGAAGGGAAATGACTTGGCAACAAAAACTAAGCCAACCACCAAACGCAACTTGGCGAAGTGGCTAGTGCCTGGGGGTGACGGGTTGGAAGGTCGAGGGTTCGAATCCCATGAGAGTCATAGGATTTGTTCGTGGACTCCCACGCTCTACAGAGAGAGAGAGAGAGGAGAGAGAGATGAGAGAGTGAGAGAGTGAGAGAAGGTGAAAGAGAGAAGGAGAGTGAGAGAACGAGTCCACGAGAGTGAGAGAGAGAGAGAGTGAGAGAGATGAGAGGAGAGAGAGAGAGAGAGTGAGAGAGAGTGAGAGGAGAAGATGAGAGAGAGAGAGAGAGTGAGAGAGTGAGAGAGTAAAGAGGAGAGAGGGGTGAGGAGAGAGAGAGTGAGAGAGAGAGAGTGAGAGAGAGAGAGAGAGAGAGAGAGGAGAGAGAGAGAGAGAGTGAGGAGAGAAGGAGAGAGGAGAGTGAGAAAGAGAGAGAGAGATGAGAGAGAGAGAGTGAGAGATGAGAGAGAGAGATGAGAGAGAGAGGAGAGAGAGAGAGAGTGAGAGAGAGAGTGAGAGGAGAGAGAGTGAGTGAGAGAGAGAGAGTAGGGGGAGAGAGAGAGTGAGAGAGAGAGAGAGGAGAGAGAGAGAGAGAGAGAAGAGAGAAGAGAGAGAGAGAGAGAGAGAGAGAGAGAGAGAGACTGGAACCACACAGTCGCCCTTCTTACATTTCACCAATGCGGTTTTTGAGAGCCTTGCTGAAAATTACGTGACCGACACTGCAGGTGTCTGTATCTCTCGGGCCTGATTGACGCCAGGATATATCATGATAGTTAGCATAGAGCACAACCCTGTCAAGTAGTCTCAAAGCACATGAGCTTCCACAGCAGCATCATTACGTCATCATGATCATCATCGATCATTATGCAATAAAACAAAAAGGCCTCTGATTCGGTGGTCCTAGTTGTACTAGTCTTGTGGTGACCTCAGATTCCGTTTCCCCATACACTTCTGTGCTTGTGGTGAGTTTGTGACGAGCTTTCCGGGTTTGGAGATTCTACCGGGGACGGTCATTAGAGGGACGTTGTGGTTGTGTCCACCTCGGATGGGTGACTCACTTAGTCTGGCTCCGCGACTGAGCTGACACTGTTGTTAGTAGAGGGGTTTAGTAGGTGGTGTCCTGCGTATGTTAGCTCAGAACAGGCACCACTGAACACCACTAAAATGACCCAGTACCAGGTCAGGGTCCCTCTGGCTGGGGGCCCCACGGCAGCCAAACATTTATGGAGTCCTTGTGGACTTCTGACCCTGAGGATGCTACATAATAAATCTGGGTATGGCTGAGGCAGGAAGATCAAAACGAGCCTCGAGGGAGCAGCAGAACAGGAACATCACAGAAGATGAAGATGAAAATCACAAAGCAAAACAAAAAAAAATGTAGGCCATCAAACTTTTATTATTATTTGAAATTTTTTTTTTCTGTCTGTCATCCATCTACCTGTCTTTCCCTCACTGTCTCTGTCTCTATCTGTCTGTCTGTGTCTCTGTCTGTCTGTCTGTCTGTCTGTCTTTCTGTCTCTCTCTGCTTGCCTCTGTCTCTCTCTGTCTGTCTCTCTTTTTGTCTCTGGCTCGCTCTCTCTTTCTATGAGTGTCTCTCTCTGCATGTCTCCGTCTGCTTGTCTCTCTCTCTCTGTCTCCGTCTCACTCTGCCTGTCTATTTCTCTCTGTGGCTCTTTCTCTCTATGTGTAAATCTCTCTGCCTGTCTCTCCCTCTGTCTTTGTCTCTCTTTGTATATCTCCGTCTCTGTCTTTGTCTCTGCCTGTCTCTTTCTGTCTCTGCCTATCTCCCCCCCTCTCTCTGTCTCTCTGTCGCACTCTCTCTCTCTCTCTCTCTCTCTCTCTCTCTCTCTCTCTCTCTCTCTCTCTCTCTGCCTCTCTCTGTATGTATGTGTGTCTGTGTCTGTCTCTGTTTGTGTGTCTATCTTTGTCTCTCTGCCTTTGTTTCTGCCTCTGTCTTTGTCTGTCTCTTGTTACTTCATTTATGCTCTTTATGTTTCTCTGTCTTTCTGCCTATCTGTGTGTTTGTCTGTCTGTCTGTGTGTCTGTCTCTCTTTCCAAACTTCATTCAAACTATCTTTCTGTCTGTGTCTATCTCAATTTTATATGCACGTGATGTTCTGGACGGGGGTTAACCTCTTTGTTCTTAATTCGTGATGTTTCATCACGGAGATGACGCACTTGGGGAAAAATATAGGTCGACAAAGTTTTGGTAGCACCTCTCTCTCTATGTCTGTCTGACCTGTGTGTCTGTGTCTCTCTCTCTCTCTCTCTCTCTCTCACACACACACACACACACACACGCACGCACGCACGCAAATGTACACACCCACACATAAAGAAAGTGAGCCTACAAGCTTCTGAGATTTTTTTTTGGTGGATGCAATTATATCGGATTCTCTACACTGTGTTGTGCCCCTATTACAATGCCCTGTATCAATGATTAATTTCCATGATGTTTGTATGTGCTGTGCTGCACTGTGTTTATCTAATTCATTACATCATAATACTAATAAAAACCTCACCCTGAATTTCAGGCAGCTCTCTGCAGGGAGAAAGTGTCATCATGGCCCTGCTCTCTCTCTCCTATTTTCTGGTTACATTTTGTTTATAATTATGTACACATATCCCGAAGTCAGAATGCTGCTACCTTTATGGTGGGGAGAAAAACGGTTGCATACTTACATATTCCCCATTGGTGAACATCTTTTTTATTTTATTCTTTTATATCAAGGATAATAGAATAAGTAATTATGTGCTTTTTTTTTTAACATCTAGTCCTCGTGTGTATGCGGTTTTGTAAATTCTGTCATCGAGAGCTCTAGCCGAGGAATGAAGAATAAAATGTAAAAATGAGTATTGACTATAAAACATTGTTCTCTAGCAACAATCCTTCTGTTGCTGTGTTTTCGTTTGATTGTTTCCCTTTTCTTTTTGTGAAGTCATTGGACCACCACATTGAAATTTCTGGTTATGTGTTTTGGGAATGTCCAAACCTGGTGTAGCCCATCTATCTCGCTCTCTCTCTCTCTCTCTCTCTCGGTTACAGATTGCATTTTAGGTATTTTCGTGTCATCCATACCACTGGCCATGGATCGCTTCCCCTTCTACGATCAGAGGTAAATGGGATTTTGACATGGGTACAAGCGTGTGTACACAAGACCACAGTCTGTAGTCATACCCAGATTTTTTGCAGGGGTGGGAATTTGAAAGAATGAACGTACATAAAAGAATGTGACTAAGTGAACAACGTAAACTGGAGAAAAAACCAATGTCCATGTACAAAGTAAAAAAGACTTTTGCAGGGAAATACATTGCGGAACTAATGGTTATTCATAATTGAGAAAACAGTACTTGAGGGAAATGAGTCCAGGTAACCAGGTATAACTTCTTCATCATCATGAACCTGATTCGTCAAAGATTTACAAAAAGTAAGCAAAATTAAGCAGGCTTTAGGCAAGGCAGATCATGCACAGATCAAATCGCCACAATGCGCATCATCATCGAGCAGTCCCTGGAGTGGCAGACCCCCCTATATTAAGTCTTTGTCGACTTCCAGAAGGCATTTGACAGCGTCGACAGAGATGTCATTTGGAAACTGATGCATCACTATGGCTTTCCACCAAAGTTCATCACCATCATCCAGCAGCTATATGAAGATGCCACCTGTCAAGTCATCCATGAAGGGAAACTGACGGAAGCCTTCTCCGTACAGACCGGTGTTCGTCAGGGCTGTCTGTTGTCGCCAACCATCTTCCTGTTGGTGGTTGACTGGATAATGCGGCAGGCCACAGCAGACAGGAGAACCGGCATACAGTGGACCCTCTTGAAGCAGCTGGAAGACCTGGACTTCGCAGACGACATCAGCCTTCTCTCCCACAGGCAACAAGACGCACAAGAGAAGCTTTGTCGTGTTGCTGACGAAGCTGAAAAGACTGGCTTCCAAATCAACATCGGGAAGACGGAGTTCATGAGGGTGAACAACAAAACACATGACCCAGTGCGACTGCAGCAAGAAACCATCAAAGAAGTCAGCAAGTTTATTTACCTGGGCAGTGTCGTCAGTAAAGATGGGGGAACAGATGAAGACATCAAGTGCCGAATCAACAAAGCCCGTCACGCCTTCAACACCCTTTGGCCAATTTGGAGGTCAACAGCCCTCTCATTTCAAAATAAGCTTCGGATCTACAACACCAATGTCAAATCGGTCCTACTTTATGGCTCAGAAACCTGGCGGGTAACAAAAACCAACACCCACAAACTCCAGTCTTTTACCAACAAATGCCTCAGGTACATCCTCAACATCAGGTGGCCGGAAGTCATATCCAACAAACAACTGTGGGACAGGACCAGACAAACCCCAATCGAGTCCATCATTAAACAAAGGAAGTGGGGATGGATCGGCCATACACTCCGCAAGCCTGCGTCAAATGTCACCAGACAGGCCCTTGACTGGAATCCACAAGGGAAGCGGAAAGTTGGTCGACCAAAGCAGACCTGGCGCAGAAGTGTTGACGAAGAAACGAAGGCAGCCGGAATGACATGGGCCGAGCTGAAGAGGATCTCCCAAAGCCGTGTTCGTTGGAGGGGTGTTGTTGCAGCCCTATGTTCCCCAAGGAACCAAGAGGCATAAGTCAAAGTAAGTCAAGTAAGTCAAGCAAAATTAAAGACAAAACAAAACAAAACACCCCCACCCCCAAATAAAAACAAAACAAGTCAAAACAACAACAGCAATGAAACAAAAAAGCAAAAAATAAAACCACAACGACAAACACCAAAACAAAAAATACCCTTATATCAACTCCTAGGTAAAACAACAACAACACCCACAACCCTCTCAGACGTCTCACGAAGATTACAACTACTCAATTACAGTCAAGTATATCACAAAATTGAATGCTCTTTTACAAAAGGAAAACCCAAACTATGAAATTCTAACCCTCTTCTTTGATAGTCCTTCACGTGTACAAATTGTAGGATATACTCAAAATACCCGCTTAGTTCATCACCTTCACCTTCACCTGTCCCTTGGACTGTGGGGGCACCAATGGGGATTTTTGCACAAACATGAACGTGCACACATTGTATGATACCCTCAAAATACCAGTTTATCGTCGAGGCCAAAAGCAAACTCAAGGTCTGGACAAAATTAACGAGAAGAAGATAAATTGTGGCTTTGGCTAAGATTGGCACGAAGAATCGGATCGTCTGCTTCCTAGACGTACGCGTCAAAATAAATTGTAGGCTGGTGTACACACACACTACACACCACACATACACACACACACACCACACACACACACACATACACACACACGCGCGTGCGAGCGCGGGAAAGGCAAAGGACAGGAACATTTGATGTCATTTCATGGCCCTGAAAGTATCTGTCTGGCTCTTGGTAAACAGTATTTAGCGTAAAGTACACCTGTGTTCTTGGTACCAATCACGATTTATCAGACCAAATAGTCGTGGAAATATTAAAAAAATACCCCAAACAAGCAAAAGTAAACAAACCCAAAAAGCCAGCCCCACCCTCTGTTTCCACCTCACCTAAAATTGTCTTAGCTAGTCTGCCTCTTCCCTCTTATCTCTGTGGTCTGTTTGTTTTTCATCTAATTTCTGTCTGTCTGTGTCTCTCTGTGTCCACAGTCATGTTTGTTCATCTTAATGTTTGTATTTGTCTTTCTACTGCTTGTTTGTTTTCTGTCTTTATTTTAAAAAAAAAAATCTTTTATTTTGAGGATAATGTAATAAGCACTCATGTGCTTTTTTCAACCAGTCCCTGTGTGTGTGCAGTTTTGTCAATTTTGTTATCTGTTCCCACCGGTACTCAATGGCCTACTCTTCCGAAAAGCGGAACAGGTTTTAACATATGGGCAAGATGGTATGCATAGGCTCGCACACAAGACCACGGTTTATAGTCTCATCCAAAGGACTTTTGGGGAGTGTGGAGTTGGCACTGGTGTTAACTCCAGAGGAAAAATCCTCTTGATTGAGAATCGAAAGGTGGTCAGCAGATCAGGAATACATCACTGTAACCACCAGGCTATCCCGACTCTCCACTGCTTACATCTGTCGGTCTGTCCCTCTGTGTCCACAGTCATGTTTGTTTATCTTAATGTTTGTATATATGTCTTTCTGCTACCTGTTTGTTTTCTGTCTTCCGTCCTTCTTTCTTTCTGTTTGTGTTTATGACTTTGTGTCTATCCTACTGTTTGTGTATGTCTGTATGTTTGTGTTCTCTCTCTGTGCATGTTGTGTGTGTGTGTTCGTGTGTGGGCTCACCCAGGGTGTGCCTGTGTGTGTATTGTATTGTATTGTTTACCACTTTAAGTCACAGCAGATTTTTCTGTGTGAAATTGGGGCTGCTCTCCCTAAAGAGAGGGGTGGCCATAAGAGCAGGGCCACATATTATTATTTCTTTTCCTGTCTGCATAATTTATGAATTTGGTTTCCTTTTAGAGTGGCGTTTTCTACAGAATTTTGCCAGGGACCCTCTGTGTGATGAAAACTTGGGAAGGAAGATACACTGAGTGTGTCTAAGGGAATACCAAAGGAACAGCCTCCCACCCCACCCCTACACACACACACACACTCACCCAGAGAATATGAACTGTCATTCAAGTACTAGATCATACTAGGTCAATGATGGGGTCATGTTATGTGAAGGACACACTCTTCAAACGCCAACACAACTCCTCCCCCTCCACCCCTCTTACGCCCCCCCCCCCCCAACTTTTGGAAAGAAAAGCAAACAAACATGACCGTAACTGCAGGTAAGTGATTCATTTAATGACAGTCTCTGTGGGCACAACCTATTTCCGCCTGCATAATCTTGTTTTCCAGGTGTTTGCTTCCCAACACACCAACTGAGTTAACTTCAACCCCTCATGACCATGGGTGTCCATCTTTGAAATGTCTGAAAAATGAGTGAACATGAGCAGAAATATGTTTAAAATAAACACACACCCACATATCCTCCACCCCACCCCACCCATACCCACCCACTTTACTCCATTGTAAACTTAAACTCTCTCACCACAGAAACCCTTAAAAAGCCAGAATGGGGGTTGAAATATGCTTAAAAAGCACACCCACATGTCCTCCAGCCCACCCCCACACTCAGTTCCCAATTGCTTTCACCCCACCCTCTACGCCAGTCCCTCAAGATTTCGTTCCTACAGTCCACCACTCCCGCCTGTCCATAATGTCAGTCCTTCCCACTCCAGGCTTGTTTGTATAGCCCCTGTAGAAGTGGATTACCTTGTGAAAATCTCCTGAGTATTGACTCGACTGTCTTACTACTAGGACTACTACTGGGGCTGGGGTCTGCTGGTTGGGAAATAACTTTATGGTACTGTGTGTTCTAGGCTGTGCAACACTAACAAGACTTCTGTTGTCTGCGTGGAAGAGGACGATGGAAAAGAAGAAGAAGAAGAAGATGATGATTAAGAATTGTGAAGAAGAATGCAAAGAAAAATTAGTAAGCAAAAAAGAAGAAGAAAAAGAATTTGCAAAGAAGAAGGAGAAGAATTGCAAAGAAGAAAAATGAATACACAGAAGAAGAATTTGAAGAAGAGGAAGAAGAAGAATAAGAGGAAGAGGAGGACGAGAAGGAATTGTAAAGAGGAAATATGCAAAGAAGAAAAAGAAGAGAGCAAACAAGAAGAAGAAGAATGTAACGTAGAAGAAGAATGCAAAGAAGAAGAAGAAGAATGCAAAGAAGAATGCAAAGAAGAAGAATTGCGAAGAAGAAGACGAAGCAGAAGAATGCAAAGAAGATTACAAAAAAAGAAGAAGCAAAGAAAAAGAAGACTGCAAAGAACTGCGAAGAAGAATTGTGAAGGAGAGGAATGTGAAGATGAAGCAGAAGAAGAAGAATTCAAAGAATAAATCTGAATTGAACTAAAGCCATGACAGAGAGAGAGAGAGAGAGAGAGAGAGAGAGAGGGAGGGGGGGGGGGGGGGGGGGGGGGGGAGAGAGAGAGACTAAAGGCACCTTTTAATTAGAGTAAACTGTGTTCAGTTTCTAATAGGAATAGAGTATTAACTTACTGATATTTGTCTTTCATACATGTTATACAAATGATTTTTTTCTTTAAATACGTGCGCGTGTTATTATCTTAGATGTTCAATATCTTAAAAGAACATAGTATAATTTAATTAATATTTGTCTTATACAACAGTGTATAACAATTTGACTTATATTATTAAAATGCGGTGAGCTGGGTACGAATGTTTACAATGTGCGAGCGTGCGTGCGCGTGCGCGAGTGACTGTGTATGTGCGGACGTACGGGTTTACTTGTGCGCACATGAGTAAAGTGATTTTTGTTGGGGTGGGTTTGTGGCTGGCTGAGATGTTGCTGATTTGTGGATGCTTTTTATCTCATGATGGGTGCGTGCTGATGTTGGACAGTGTATGTGTTTTAAATATTATGTTTAAATGTTTATTGTTTTTATGTATGGCGAGTAACCCGCCGGAATTTCTCTGTCTTTGAGATAATAAAGTTTTTGAATTTGAATTTGAATTTGAATTTAAAGAATGCACAGGGGTAGAAGGAGGAAAAAAGAAGAGCTGGATGAAGAGTAAGAGTAGGAGGAAGCTGAGAGGGAAGGAGAAAAGGGGAAAACGGCAGAGGAAGAAAAGAAGAATGGGATCATTTTGTTTATTTTTCTTCTTCGTTTTTTTTTTCACTCTCTAAAATTTCTATGTTTGAATAGAAACTCAGATAGCTAAGTCCATAGCCATTTCATTTAGTTTTGTTTCCCTTTCCTACCTACAATTGCACAGTTTTTGACCTGTTCTTTATTGCTCTTCAGCTAGAGATCCCAAATTCACCAATGGAAGAAATTTTGCATATGGGACCCGGTTTTTTAAAATCCTGCCATGGAGGTAGTAGTGGCTATGCTTTGCTGTAGCACAGTTTTAATCTAAAATTCAAATCGTAACAAGATGACATCCCTGATAGAGCCTCTGTGGTTAGTTGGGGGGCTATAAACAATAGGATCAGGTTGGAATGGATTGGGAACCCTTTTTCTTGTAACTACTGGAATGAGTAGTGAAACACAGAGTTATTGCCAATTTGATTTATCTCAGTAGCCCTTGGGAAATAACGTTTCAGTTTTTTAGATCATTAATTTTATATCACTTTACTCTGTCTGTCTGTCTGTATGTATGTATCTCTGTTTGCCTACCTGTCTCTTTGCCTCCCTGTCTGTCTGCCTGTCTGTCTGTCTCTCTTTGTTGGGAATTACCAACACTTGTTAACATTTGCAGGACCGTTACAGTAGAATAATTCTGAAGTGATGCATGAAAACTCTTTTCCTTTCATATTTGTGGCGATTGTATTGTTTTGTGTTATTTATGTGATAATTATCTGTAACCTCCATTTGAAAAGGGGGCTACCGCCTAACCCCAATAAAACTTGCTTTGCTTTGATTTGACCTGATTTGATTCTCTCTCTCTCTCTTCACTCTCAAATATTTAAGAAAAACACTATCAAGTAACTCTCTCTCTTCCCCCCCTCTCTATCTCCCCCCCCCCCTCTCTCCTCTGTCCTTCCATTTAAAAAAAAAATCTGGTCCTGCAAATAAGGATGGCGTGAATCTGGTAACGCCATTACAGTCTTGATAATATTATTATTGTTGTGTTGATAACAGCTAGCTGTCTCTCCCTCTCCCTGATCATTCGTGGGTGGATGTGACTGATTAATCAAGGGTAAAATGGTGGCCGGTACTGCTAGGTTTGGGCTCCTTGTGTCATCAAAACCCATACCGGGGTGTTGATATTATATTATCAGTCTGTGTCTGTCTGTCTCTCTGTCTCTGAGTGTTTGTCTCTGTTGTGTGTGTGTATTGTACTGTGTGTGTGTGTGTGTGTGTGTGTGTGTGCGTGCGTGCGTGCGTGCGTGTGTATGTGTGTGTGTCTCTGTCTATCTGTCTGTCTCTTTGTGTTGTGGTGTGTGTTTGAACGTGCGTGTACGTGCGTGCGTGTTAGCGTGTGTGCGTGCGTGTGTTTGTTTTATCTATTTATTTGTTTATTTATTCTTTTATTTAATAATAATAATAATAATAATAATAATAATAATAATAATTATAATAATAATAATGTATGGAATTTATATAGCGCTGAATCTTGTAAAGCAACTAATCAAAGCGCTCAGATGGCTTTTTTTATATCGAGGATAATGGAATAAGCATTATGTGTTTTTTTACATTCTGTCCCCGTGTGTATACGGTTGTAAATTTTGTCATCCGTTCCCACCGGCGCACAATGGCCCTACTCTTCCCAAAAGGGGAACGGGATTTTACGTGTGCGCAAGATGTGTGTGTGTCTGTTTGTTTGTCTTCTGTCTGTCTCTCTTTTTCTTTCTGTTTGTCTGTCTGTCTGTCTCTGTCTGTTTATCTGTCTGTCTGTCTCTAAGTCTGTCTATCTCTGTTACTATTGTTGTTTACTGATGATTGAGTCAGAGTGCATGTTCTGGGTGACCCCCAGGGTGTAAAGCTGGGGAACGCACAATAACAAGAACAGCAACAACAACAACATCTCTCTCTCTCTCTTTCTTTCTCTCTCTCTTTCTCTCTCTCTCCCTCTCTCTCTCTCTCTCTCTCTCTTCTCTCTCTCTCTCTCTCTCTCTCTCTCTCTTCTCTCTCTCTCCTCTCTCTCTCTCTCGCTCTTTCTCTCTCTCTGTCTCTCCCCTCGCTGTCTTTATCTCTCGGTTTCATTTTGTAGGGGGACACATTTGAAACTAATACTGCCTCCTGGGAGGCAACAGCCTCAGATTTTTTTTCAGAAAGACATAGATCATAAATTCATATTAGTTTCTCCCAATCAGATTTTAATTAAATGGATGATTTTTTTTCTTGTCCAAGGATCTAAGGTTCACCAAATGGTGGGATTTTTGTATGTGACCGTATTTTGCCTACCTTCTGACCTCTAGGATTATGCCTAAGTATGATTGATATCTGTAAGCATGCAGTTTTGAAATATATCTTTTTAAAAAAAAAATAATCCGTTCTTCGAATGGCCAAACCTTTCAAAAGGCAGCACAGGCTTTAAACATGTGCGCAAGATTTTTTGCGTGAATTCGTACACGGGATATGGTTTATAGTCTCATCTGAAGGACTTTTGGAAAAGTGGAGTCTGTACTGATGTTAACTCTAGGGGTGGGAAAAATCCCCCTTGAACGGGTGTCTCAGTGGTGATGGTTCGAACCCAGGCTTGATCTGGGGGTCATCAAATTGCCAGGAAAATGCTCCAAACCACTAGGCTTTCCCTCCCCCCTCCACTCCCTGTTTGACGATATCAAAGTATGATATTCTTCCCTCTACCCCTTGTCTTTCTTTAACGTGCGCTAATTGTGAACCGCACTTGAAGTGTTAGTTTCTGTGTCTGATCCAAAAAGCACCCTGTACTCAAGATTTGGACAATTGAGAAGAAACATCTCACTCCAGATAAGCTGAGACAAAAGCAACAACAAAAAACAAAAAAAGAAAGAAAAGAAGAAGATTGGTAGGGTGTACTTCCTAGATGGATACATCAAGCTTTGTTGTCTGTGGAACTACATAGATAAAGTCAATAACAGAAAAAGGGATGACATTTTTTTTCCCGGTCCTGAAAGTCAAATAAAATTAATGTCTGGCACTGGTAAACAATCCTCAGCTTTGGGTACACCTGTATATGTTTTTGTTTTTAGAACAAGAGCCTATTTATTTTATTAAACTACAACTTTGTAATTCTTGTTTACAAGACCAAAAATAACAACAACAAAACTGTAGTAGATGTTATCTTCTTTTCCCTCTCTCACCCCTTTTCTGTCTTCTCTTTTTTCTGTTTATTCTACCCATCTGTTTCTCTCATTTCCTTGTCTGATTATTTCTCATGAATTTGGGGAGCCAGGATAGCATAGCGAATATGTTAGAGCATTGAACTGTGAATATGTTAGAGCATTGAACTGTGAATAGGTTAGAGCATTGAACTGTGAATAGGTTAGAGCATTGAAATGTGAATAGGTTAGAGAATTGAAATGTGAATAGGTTAGAGCATTGAACTGTGAATAGGTTAGAGCATTGAACTGTGAATAGGTTAGAGCATTGAACTGTGAATAGGTTAGAGCATTGAACTGTGAATAGGTTAGAGCATTGAACTGTGAATAGGTTAGAGCATTGAACTGTGAATAGGTTAGAGCATTGAACTGTGAAAAGGTTAGAGCATTGAACTGTAAATAGGTTAGAGCATTGAACTGTGAATAGGTTAGAGCATTGAACTGTGAATAGGTTAGAGCATTGAACTGTGAATAGGTTAAAGCATTGAACTGTGAATAGATCGAGCCACCACCGAGGCACCCATTCAAAGAGAATTTTTCCCCCTGGAGTTAACATAAGTACTGACTCCACTCCCCCGGGAAAGTTCTTCAGATGAGACTAATAGCGAGGTCTAGTGAAGGAACGCATCTAGAACATCTTGCACACCCATCACAACCTGTTCTGCCTTTCGGAAGATTAAGAGCAGGCCAATTTGTCCTGATAAAAAACACCGGATGGCAACACTAACAAAAATGCTTGCACACAGGTGTCGTGTTTAGACATCATCCCAGAAATCGGAATGCGGCTACCTAAATGGTGAGCAAAACAGCGGCATAGGCAAAGTTTGACCTATTGGTGAACCTGGGAGCTCTAGGCCAGGAAAGAAGAACAATGGAAAAAAATTAACCTTTTCCGCCCCCTATGTCGTCTGCTTCACTTTCTATTTACTCCTCTGCCTGTTTGTATTTATGTTTGTCTGTCTTTCTGTCTGACCGTCTGTTTGTCTGTTCATCTGTCTGTCTGTGTCTCTGATTCTTTTATGTTATTTATATACGGTTTCACCAGTTAGTTGCTTTTTGTATAGATATAATAGTTGACATGGGCGAAAACCTCGAGACTTAACTCCATAGGAACCAGAGCAAAACGAAGATGCCAGTGCCACCAAATCCTCTCTGGCAGCTGTGGCAGATTCTAGTACAGATTCTGGGCATCAAGTCTCCATGAAAAATTATCGCATCCCAATCCTCACTGCTAAAGCATCCTCACACTTTGAGAAGAAAGAAACGCAGTGCAGAGAGTCACTTGGGTATCACGACAGCAAACCCTTCCCTGAACAGAGGAAAAACGCCAACAAAAAACCCAGACGCACAGGATATGAACTGTCAATCATCTACCCTATAAGGATAAGGTTAATAATGGGGGTCACGTGAGGTGAATGACACAGTGCTTGATTACCTACCCCCCCCCCCCCCTCCCACAAAAAAAAGAAAAACAACCAACAAACAAAACCAGCAAAAAAGAAAAGTTCTAAACCCACAACCTGAACACAAAATAGTATCAAAATATAAGAAAACATACGCACACAAAAACCCACCAACCAAACTAAAAACTAACAAAAGCAGAAAAAACCCAATCAATAAACAAAAACCCTCCCCCCCCCCCAAAAAAAAAAGGAAAACAAAAAAAATCCCAACAAAACAAACAACTTCCCCAAAGTAATCAAAAAATAAAAAACAGTAAACCCCCTACCCCCCCCCCCCCCAAACAAAACAACAACACAGAAAGCCCAACTGACCAAAACAAAAAACAAATAAAGGCTTTGACACCCCCTCATTTGCTCTCTTCCCCTACCAAATAAAACAAAAGCCCTTACCAAAAAAGAGCTCTACAGGGGAGCTCATAACAATCCTATAACCTGCAAGATGAAACCTGTTTCCATGAATAAATACAAGTCTCTGTGGACAAACCTATTTTCACCTGAATAATTAGTGATCCTGTTTTCCAGATCTTTCTGGCTTCCAACACACACACAAATTTCAATTAAGTAATTTCGAACCCTCATTACCACCCATGTTTGAAAAGTCTGAAAAGAGAGAATGTGACTATAAATATATTCACACACACATATGTCCTCCATCCACCCTACTCCCACCCTGTTTACTCCAATCCCTAAACCTTTCACTCTCCCACCCCCTAAGAAAATGTGAAAAAGAGTGAATAATTATTTGTATGTGTGTATGTATGTATGCAGGAATGCTGCATATA
Source organism: Rapana venosa (assembly GCA_028751875.1). Classification (NCBI taxonomy): domain Eukaryota; kingdom Metazoa; phylum Mollusca; class Gastropoda; order Neogastropoda; family Muricidae; genus Rapana; species Rapana venosa. The sequence goes on along the minus strand of CM054137.1, from coordinate 70,210,977 downwards.
CACGCTATTTCTTTGTTATGTACAATATTGAAGTGCATTCATGAACATGCGACTATTTCTAGTTAACGTTTATTGATATTGATAATGCTTGTCATGCATATATGTATTTATAACAACAAAAGGAATTAAAAAATTAATTTAAAAATAAAGAGTGAATAATTATGAGTAGAAATATGTCCAAAGACACGCCCATGTCTCCCACTCCCCACCTTCTTGTAACCCATTGCTAAACCTCTACCTTCATGCCCCCCCCCCCCCCCAATTCTTCATTATGATATTCCCCCCACTCCCACATATTATCCATCATGTCTGTCCCTCCCACACCATACAGGACAGGCTTGTTTGTACAGCCCTGGCAGAAGCCGATTACCTTGTGGGAAACCTTCCAGCGTTGACTGTCCCACTACTGCTACTACTACTACTACTGTTGGCCCTGAAGTGGGCTGGTTGGGAAATAACTTTATCCTATTGTTGACCAGCCGCCATATGCCCCGCTGGTTAGCCAGTAGGGTTTCTGGCTGGAAGTGTTGTGGGTTCAATTACCATAATATGCCGAAGTCCGAAGCCCTGGGCCTGACTTGTCAGGGGCTTAACGGCAGCGCATGCAACGCATTTGTGGCTCATAATTATAACAAACAAGAATATTTGCTGTCTGAACAATCGAGGAAGACAAAAAATTCCTTAGCAGTCTTAGGGCTCGTTTTTTAAAATTTTAATTTATATTTTAATTTTTGTTTTTACTCTGGCAGGTTCTTACCCAGAGTGAGTTTTGTGTGGGCTCATTGGGAAGACTGGGACCACACTGTCAAGCTTCACCTACTTAAAGAATGCGAATTTGAGAGTAGAGAAATCTCGTGACTTAAAGTGGTATAAAAAATAAAATAAAATTAAATTACATTAAAAAAAAGCCTAACCAACACTGCAGGTGTCTGTATCTTTCCGGCCTGGTTGACCTCTGGATAATATATCATGATAGGAAGCATAGAGTACAGCCCAGTCGAGTACTCTCAAAGCTAATGCACTTCCATAGGAACACCTTTACATCGTCCTCATCCCCTCTGCAATGAAAAAGAAAATGTTCTCCGAATCAGCGGCCCTTGTTGCTCTGGTCTCATGGTAAGCTCAATTACGATTCCCTATTACACTTCTGTGCCTGGGGGTGAGTTAACATCCAAGCTTTCAGGGTTTAAGATTCACGGGAGAAGATCGTTGGAGGGATGTTGTGGGTGGTCGCCATCCCGGGTAGGTGTCTCACTCATTTTGGCTCCACGACTGAGCTAACACTGTCAGCAGTAGGGGGCTCAGTAGGTAGTGTCCTGCGTTTGTTAGCTGATAACAGGCACCACTAAACACCATCAAAGAGACCCAGCAGCAGTGCAGGATGCCTTTGGTTGGTGGCCACACGGGTAGCCTAACATTAATAGGCTACCTGTAGATTTCTAACCCGGGAGGGTGTGATAGGACGAGGCTGGGGTTAATGGTTGGGGCGGAGAGATTGAAATAAGCGGCGTAGGAACAGCAGGACAGGAACTGAAAAGAAGAAAGAGTATCCAAAAAAACCCACCCCAACAAACAACCCCCCCCCCCCCCCCCCCAACAAAACATACACACACATTCACACAAATTCACACACACACACACTCACACTCACACACACAGACCCCCTTCCCCAACCCCCCCACACACAGTACAATCCAAAGCAAACCAACCGAAAACCCACCAAACACCAACCTCCTGACATTATTTGTTTTTCTTGTTTTCTTCATTGTTAACATCTGGTCATTGCAACTAAGGGATGACGTCAATGTGTCATTACGTTACAGTTTATTTTACGTGTTGATTTGGCTGTATTTCCCCTCCCAGTTCATGCATGGGGACATACGTAATTACGTGCGTGTGATGAAATAAAGGGGGTAAAATGTAGGACTGCACAAATAAGTTTTGTGGGGGCACTTGATTTCACCATGCTGACCCCATCTCCCTTCGCAGGTGTTTCAATCTCAGTCTCGGTGTGTGTGTGTGTGTGTGTGTGTGAGTGTTTGTGTGTGGTGTGGTGTGGTGTGGTGTGTTCATTTATTTTATTTTATTTTGTTCTTTTATATCGAGGATAATGGAATAAGCACGTATGTGCTTTTTGTAACAAGTCCCCGTGTGTATGTGGTTTTGTAAATTCTGTCATCCGTTCCCACCGGCACACAATGGCCTACTCTTACGAAAATGGGAACAGGATTTAACGTGTGCACGAGATGTTCTGCGTTCGTTCGCACACGGGGCCTCGGTTTATAGTCTCATCCCAAGGACTTTTGGGGAGAGTGGAGTCTGCAGTGATGTTAACTCCAGGCTGTGTGTGTGTGTGTGTGTGTGTGTGTGTGTGTGTGTGTAGTGTGTAGTGTGTATGTGTGTAGTGATGTGTGTGTGTAGTGTGTGTGTGTGAGTGAGTGTGTGTGTATGCGAGAGAGAGGGAGAGAGAGAGAGAGAGAGAGAGAGAGAGAGAGAGAGAGAGAGAGAGAGAGAGAGAGAGAGAGAGAGAGAGAGAGAGAGAGAGTTTGTTTTATTTTTGTTTTATCTATTTTATTCTATCTATCTATCTATCTGTCCCGTAGTCTGACGACCGTGGGGGCACCCTCAAAGACTCAACAACCAGTTCCCTCCATTCCTCTCTCTGTTCTGCCTTTCTCAGGGTTTTGTTGAGTTCTAGGCCTGTCCATTCGCTGATGTTATCCTCCCAGCTCTTCCTTGGTCTGCCTCTTCTTCTTCCTCCTTGGACAGTGCCTTGCAAAACTGTCTTTGCAATTCCTTGGGATCTTGTGACATGCCCATACCATTTAAGTTTACGCTTTTTCACGATCGTTAGAAGGTTCTCATAGGGTCCAATGGTTTGCTGGATTCTGTTATGCACGCTTTCGTTGCTTATGTGGTCTTTGTAGGAGATGCCAAGGAGTCTCCGAAAGCATCTCATCTCCACTGCCTGTACTCTTCTCTCCAAATCTGCAGTCAGGGTCCATGATTCACAGGCATACAGAAATATGGATATGACAAGGGAGCGCATTAGTCTGATCTTGGAGATAAGTGAGATATTCTTATCTCTCCAGATGGTGTTTAGTTTTGACAAAGCTGTTATTGTCTGTGCAGTCTGCATACTATTTCTGGCTTGGATCCCTGGTCTGATACAATGGCTCCCAGGTACTTGAAGCTTTGAACTGTTTCCAGCTTCTGGTCATTAACCCTGATATCAGTGCTAATGCCGTTGGTGTTATTAGTCATCAGTTTGGTCTTCTCTGCACTGATTTCAATGCCGTATGTTTTGGAGGCCTTATTCAAGTGTTCTGTTAGGCTGGCAAGCTCTTTTTCTGATCCTGCTATTCCATCAATGTCATCTGCGAAGCGGAGGTTTGTGATCGTTCTGCCACCAATGCTGACTGATCCTTCATGATGTTCCAGTGCATCAGCCATGATTCTCTCAAGGAAGATGTTGAAAAGAGTGGGTGAGAGTAGACAGCCCTGCCTTACTCCAAAATGTTGTTCGAAACCATTCTCCAATGTTGTTGTTGTAGTACACTGCACTGGTGGCCTCGCTGTACAGCTGTTTGATGACTCTGATCAGGTTTGCATTGATGCTGTACAAATTCATGGTTGCCCCCAAAGCTGCATGCCACACCCTGTCAAATGCCTTCTTAAAATCGATAAATACGTGGTAAAGGTCTGTTGATGTTGAAGGTACCGCTCACATAGTATTCTGAGGTTGAATATCTGTTCTGTTGTGCTGCGCCCTGCTCTGAAACCTGCTTGTTCCTCAGCAATGATGGTCTCTGCTTGTGGCTTCAGTCTATTCAATATTATCTGCAGCATGACCTTGCTTGGGTGACATAATGAGGCTGATTGTGCGGTAATTATGGCATTGTTGTAGATTTCCTTTCTTGGGAGGGTGATGATGAGTGACTGTGTCCATGGTGTTGGCCATTTTCCTGTCTGCCAGATCTTGTTGCAGATTCTTAGTAGGGCGCTGATCATGGCTTCCCTCCAGCTTGGACCAACTCAGCTGGAATGTTGTCAGCCCCTGCTGACTTCCCCTTTTTCAGCGATCTGACTGCTGTTTCCACTTCTTTCTCGGAGGATAGGTGACTGTCTGTGTCTTTGCTTACGGGTACATTAAGGACTTCTGGATCTCCTGCGGTTCTATAGTTATACAGGTCGGAGCAGTATTCTGTCCATCTGTTCAGAATATCCTGGTCGTCATTGAGACACTTCCCATTTTTGTCTTGGATTGTTAAACCTTTTCTCTGTTTCGTGCTAGTCAGGTCTTTCACCAGCTGATATGCTTTCTTGCTATTGTTTTTCTTGATGTTCTCTTCAATGTCTTGGCACTGTTCACCGATCCATTTCTCTTTTGCCTCCGTCATGGACTTCCTGATTCTTTTGTTGACTGTCCTATATTGTTCTGCTCTTTCTTTTGTTTCATTTTTCTTTTTCCTCAACTCTCTACGCTTGTCGCATAGTTGTAGGATGTTAGGTGTGACCCATGGTTTTTTGACTGGTCGGTGTTTGCCAAGAAGCTCACTTGCTGTTTCAGTCACTGCTGTATTGAAACTATTCGTCAGTGTATCTATGTCTGAGTCTATCACAGTGAGTGCTGCAAACTTTCCACCTATCCTTGCTTGAAAAAATTCTAATACCTCTGGGTCCTTCAGCTTCTCGAGGTCAAATTTGATCCTGATGTTGTTCCGCTTGTGGATTTTCTTTAGACGTAGTCGGAAAGTCATCATCACAAGATCATGATCACTCCCTATGTCTGCTCCTGGAAAACTTCGTGTCTGTGCGATGTTAACGCTAGACTGAAACCGTCTTTTCACCATGATGTAATCTATTTTATTACATTCTTTTATTTCGAGAATAATGAAATAAGCGCTATGTGCTTAAAATTAAAAAAAAAAAAAAAAATCCAGTCCACGTGTGTGTGCAGTTTTGTAAATTTCATCATCCGAGCCAGTGAATGAGCGTGTCTGCGTGTGTGTGTGTGTGTGTGTGTGTGTGTGTGTGTGTGTGTGTGTGTATGTGTGTGTGTGTGTGTGTGTGTGTGTGTGTGTGTGTAACTGTGCTCACCCTATCTCACTCTCTCTCTTTCTCTTTCTGTCTGTCTATCTGTCTCTGTCTCTCTCCCTCGCCCTCCTTCTCCTTTCCTTATTTTCTTTGTGTGTTTGTTTTTTCTTTCCTCCTCTCCTCCTCCTCTTCATCCTTCTTGTTCTTGTTCTTTTTTCTTCTTCATCTTGTTCTTGTTCTTGTTTTTGTTCTTCTTGTTCTTCTTGTTCTTCTTGTTCTTCTTGTTCTTCTTCTTTTTTCTTCTTTCTTCTTCTTCTTCTTCTTCTTCTTCTTCTTCTTCTTCTTCTTTTTCCTCTTCTTCTTCTCGTTCTTGTCCTTATTCTTCGTCGTCATCGTCGTCGTCTTTTTCTTTCTTCTACTCCTTTCCTTTTTGACTATTCGTTCTCGTGTGTAATTTTGTTGTTGTTGCTTGCATTTTCCCGTCCTTTTTCATTTTATTCCTATTTTTATTTTTTAAAGACTTCGTAAAAGAGAAGAAGAAAGAATAATATTCTGGCCCTATTCTGTTACTCTCAGAAAACAAAATTAATTGGTTATAGGTCTGTGCATATCTTTCTCTCATTTTGTACTTTTTTCGTTATCTTTTTCATAATATATCTGTTTTTATTGTGTTTTGTTTCTAAGCTGTTTTTATTTTTGCTTTCTCCACAGAGTATTGGGACGTAAAAAATCGCGTTTTTCTTATTCTCCTTTCGCCATAAAATAAAGGCAGTTCTGTCTCTGTCTCTGTCTCTGTCTCTGTTTCTCTCTCTCTCTCTCTCTCTCTCTTCTCTCTCTCTCTCTCTCTCTCTTCTCTCTCTCTTTTTCCGTACCCCCCTTTCTGCTTCTTCTTCTTCGTCATTGTCATCTTTTTGTTGTTGTTAGTGTTAATGTTGTTGTTGTTGTTGTTGTTGTTCTTTTTCTTCCTCTCTCTCTCTCTCACTCTCTCTCTCTCTTTCTTTCTCTCTCTCTCTCTCTCTCTCTCTCTCGCTCTATTGAAAGTATAATAATGGATCCTTTAAAAATAATTGCATTTCTTTATAAATCCAGAGAGAGAGAGAGGAGAGAGAGAGAGAGAGAGAGAAAAGAGAGAGGAGGGGAGAGAGAGAGAGATGAGAGATGGAGAGAGAGAGAGTGAGAGAGAGAGAGAGATAGACAGACAGACAGACACAGACACGGAGGGACAAGAGAAAGAGACAGAGAAAACACAGACACAGAGAGACAGAGAGACAGAGAAAAACAGACACAGAGAGAGACAGAGACACAGAGTCAGAGACACACAAGAGACAGAGAAGAACTAATATAGATATATACACACACAAAAAAAGAGAGAAACAGATGAGTGAAGCACAGTCAGACATCATTGTACGTGGCAAAGAGAGCTAGGACTAAAGTTTATCTAAGAGAATGAGAATCCCTGGATACGCATAGATTAGCTGACCACCATATTTGCGTCCGCTAGCCCCCCCCCCCCCCCCCCCCCCCCCCCCCCCTCCCCCCCCCCCCCCCCCCCCCCCCCCCCCCCCCCCCCCTTCCCCCCTTCCCCGCGCCCCCAATCCCCGACCCCCCCCCCCCCCCCCCTCCCACCCCTTCTCCTCCCTCCGTTCCACTTCCCAACACACCCCCCCCCCCTTCCCCAACCCCCGATCCTCACCCACCCCCTACACGTTTTCTGATTGGTCATGTGTTATCCGTGCTGTCCATATTTCCTTCTCCATCTGTCAATGCCTACGCATCTGAAGAGTCCACGTCACAGTACCGCTATTTCATCACTATTATTATCGTCATCGTCGTCATCGTCATCAACGTCATCGTCATCGTCGTCATCGTCATCATCATCATCAAGCGGGGGGAGGACCACACATTGACGTCATTTGACAGCTTGTGTGTGTATGTGTGTGTGACGTGCATTTCAGAAGAAGCGGAGGTGGGCATCGACAGAGAGATACAGTTTGGGTTTTGATTAGATATTGGATTGGTTGGTTGATTGGTTGGTTAGTTGATTGGTTGGTTGATTGAATAGTTGATTAGTTGATTGGCTGGTTGATTGGCTGGCTGGAGTGACTGATTGGGTGGTTGGTGGATTGGTGACTTTAATTGGGTTTGTTTTTTTTGCATGTCTATTTCTTGCTCACTGATACTAGATGCGCAGTTTCATCAAGAGAGAGAGAGGGAGTGAGAAAGAGAGAGAGAGAGAGGGGGGGGGGAGAGGCAGACAGACAGACAGACACACATACGTACATGCATACATACATACATACACACACATACATACATACATACATACATACATACATACATACATACACACATACATACATACATACATAAAGACAGATAGACAGACAGACAGACAGAACCAGAAAGAAAGAGACAGAAGGATATAATTATGAAAAAAAAAGAAAATACCCCCCACAAACAGACAGACATAGAATATTCTATTAGAGACAAGAGCCAAAAGCTGTCAGAAAAGGTAACGAGACAACACACAAACAATGCTTCATGGTTTTTCTGTCATTGTTATTCTCTTTGTGGTCAATATTAGCATTTGAGAAAAAAACAGCAAAAAAGCTTGTTTTACCCCAATCAACTAGCCAACCATTCAACAGACGAAAAGAAATATAGATTTTTTCAAAACAAACAAACAAACAAACAAAAAACCTCTAAACCAAGACACAGGTAGTGGTGTGAAATGA
>CM054137.1:70185705-70190705 GCA_028751875.1 Rapana venosa | reverse complement strand
CCCCACCCACAACCTCCTGCTTTCTCAACAACGGGCATTTTTATTATTTATTTATTTATTTGTTCTTTTATTTTTTTATATCCAGTCCCCTTGTCTATGTAAATTTTGTCATCCGTTCCTACCGGCACACAATGGCCCACTCTTACAAAAAGCGGAACGGGTTTTAACATGTGCGCAAGATGTTCTGCGTGCGTTTGCACACGGGATCTCGGTTTATAGTCTCATCCGAAGGACTTTAAGGGGGCACTGATGTTAACTCCAGAGGAAAAATCCTCTTGAACGAGATTCGAACTCGGGTCAGCAGATCACGAGCGCATTCCTCTAACCACCAAGCTATCCCGAAAGTTGTCTCTTGACCTCTAATCAGTTCGAATCCTAGATAAATGGTTGAACATACACGGTTTTAAACTCCTACCCCTCAAAAAACAACAACCCCCCAGAAAAACACCAACAACCAACCGCCTTAAACAAAACAAAAAACCCCAAACAAACATACAAAAAGAACAACAAATTAATCCAACACTTCTGAACCAGGCAAGAAGAATGAAACACCCCCAAAACTAAAACAAGCTTTTAGCCTCCCACCCCCCACTCCCACACCTTTCCCCAACTTAACCCCCCACCCCCCTCAACCCCCCCCCCCCCCCGCCCCCCACCAAAAACAAAGCAAAACAAAACAAAAAACCCAAAAACAAAACGTTAAACGATTCCTTCAAGTTTCTTAGGGGTAACACAGAAAGGAGGAGAAGATACTGATATATAACCTTCGCTAAGTTACAAAAAAAAACCCCAAACCTCAAAACAAAACACTCCTTGCAAGTATCTTACCGCACATAGATACGTCTTAAGTAGTCATGGAGACAAAGTCCTTTAGTGTGTGGGGTGCGAGTATATATAATGCATCAAACATCTGGCCGTCGACGTTCCAGACAGTTTACAGACAGTTTACAGAAGTTTACAGAAGTAAAAACTTTCTTTCTCTTCTCACTCACTACTATTTTCGAGTTTTCTTGATGTAAAAAAAGAAAAGGCATTTTTCATCGCCTACGATCTTTATTACTGTTCTTTTTAGGATAAAAGATAGACAGGCAGAGAGACAGACAAAGAGATAGATAGACAGACAGACAGACACACACACACACACACACACACACACACACACGCACGCACGCACGCACGCACGCACGCACGCACACACACACACACACGGGCATGCACGCATGCACACACACACGCATCTCTAGATAGATGGCTTGATAAAAAAAAAGGCAAATGCATTGCTTATTAAATGTACCATCTGGAAATAAAAATCTGACTTTGACTTTTACATACACACACACATCTATCTATCTATCTATCTATCTATCTATCTATCTATCTATCTATCTATCTATCTATCTATCTATCTATCTATCTATCTATCTATCTATCTATCTATCTATCTATCTATCTATCTATCTATCTATCTATCTATCTATCTATCTATCTATCTGTCTGTCTGTCTGTCTATCTATCTGTCTGTCTGTCTGTCTGTCTATCTACCTATCTACCTATCTATCAATCTATCTATCTATCTACCTATCTATCTATCTATCTATCTATCTATCTATCTATCTATCTATCTATCTATCTATCTATCTATCTATCTATCTATCTATCTATCTATCTATCTGTTGCTGCAGCTAATATTACGAACAACTGTTGCCATCCAAACTACCAAGGCAGAGGCAGAGGCGAAATTCCTTCTTCTTTTTCTTCGTCGAAAGCTTAGATAGCAATTATTATTTTTTTGTCATATGATCGAAAAAGCGTTGCACTGCCGTTAAGCCCCTGACAAATCAGGCCTAGCGCATCCAACTTTGGCGTAGGAGAGAATTGTTATCTTTGAGGTCTTTCTGGAAAAAAAGCCCACAAAAAAAGCAGGAGAATGGACCAAGAAGGCAGAAAATAGACAAGAAAGAGGTGACAGAAAGAAAAAAAGGACAAAGCATAAACAGAGAGGGATAGAAAAGAGGGAATTCTTAGCAGAAGGTGGGGATGCTATTTATACTGACAGATCCCCGGCATCTCCACGGGGGTGGGTGGGTGGGTGGGTGGGTGAAAAGGGGAGTTTACGCCAAAATCCCATTAGAGGAACATGAGAGTTTTACCTATTACAAGCTCGAAAGGAAAAATAAAGCCACAAGAAACCTGAAGACAGAAAGAAAGAAAGAAAGAAAAAAAGAAAGAAAAAACGAAAAGATAAAACAAAAGAAAACAAAAGTAAAGAAAAAAAAAATGGCAAGGAAAGAAAAGAACAAAAGAAACGAAAGAAAGAAAGACAGAAAGAACGAAAAGAGGTGAGAACAAAGAATATTAAAGAAGAAAGGAAAAAAACCCCAAAAAGTTGATTGAAAGAAAAAAAGGGGGGAAAATCCGTAAGAGAAAAGACAGAAACAAAAATCCCATAATGTTCATAATCATTTTCTCACAAAAGAACAGAAAACCCCACATGCATAAAAATTCTCACACGTTTACCTTTTATTTCACAGTTTCTTGTTTCCTAAACAGATACCAAGCATGCGAAACATTCCGCCTACTTCACGCCCCCATCTTTTTCTATGTTATAGACAATTTTTAATTTGAATTACACATAACCTGTTGCGCTGGTGAGACCTTGGGTGCTCAAAAGAAAACGTGTCTTGTTTTCGCAACTCGCACACTGACACAAAATTAATCATGAGATCATCAAGGTATCTCCATCTCTCTGTCTGTTTGTCAGTCTGTTTGTCTCCCTCTCTCTTTCTCTGTGTTGTGTGTGTGTGTGTGTGTGTGTGTGTGTGTGTGTGTGTGTGTGTGTGTGTGTGTGTGTGTGTGTGCACGAGCAAGTGCATGTGTGTGTGTGTGTGTGTGTGTGTGAGCGCACGCGCGGGTGTCTGTCTGTCTGCCTGTCTGTCTGTCTCTCTGTCCCTTTCTCTGTCTGTCTGTCTTGTCTGTGTGTCTGTGTGTCTGTCTGTCTGTCTGTCTGTCTCTCTCGTTCAGCCCGGCCAGCCATGAAATTCATTCACGAAATATTATTCAGCTTCAAATCAGAGACATCAGAGATTTACTAAGATGGAAACTGCATAAACACAAAAAAACTAACAAAATTAATAATCCTGTAGCCATTAAGCTATTCGCACACGCGCATTAATCTGACTGTATAGTTCTCTGTCCGTCTGCCTGCCTGCCTGCCTACCTGCCTGCCTGCCTGACTGTTTGTCTGCTAGTCTGCCTGTCTGTCTCTCTTTCTGTCTGCCTGCCTGTCTGTCTGCCTGCTTGTTTGTCTGCCTGCCTGCACGGGTGCCTGACTGCCTGCCTGCCTGTCTGTCTTTCTTTCTTCCTGCCTCCCAGCCTGTCTGTCTGCTTGTTTGTCTATCTGCCTGTCTGTCTGTCTGTCTGCACGCCTGCCAGCTTTCTTGCCTGTTTGTCAGCCTGTCTGTCTGTCTGTCTGTCTGTCTCTCAACTCCCTGAGGACTCGTTGGGAATCGGCACTGAACATTCTATGCAGTGGTGTTTTGGGTTTTAAAAAAAAGCAACAACCCCCCAAAACCCCCACAACCAACCCCCCATAAAAAACAACAACAAACAAACCAAAAAACAACGAAAAAATCAGACCTACCTGTCAAGACCAATCCTTCCCACATCGCATAAAGTGATGATATGATGGGAGCAAAAAACGAGAGGAGAATCAGGAGCATTTGGATAAAAGAAAACTACAATAGAAAATACATTTTTTGAGGATTACTATGTTTAGCTAAAGCAGAACCACTCCAAAGGAAACGTAACACCAAAAAAGTATATCTGTTTTTTCAAGAGAGAGAGAGAGAGAGAGAGAGAGAGAGAGAGAGAGAGAGAGAGAGAGAGAGAGAGAGAGAGAGAGAGAAAGATAGAGAGACAGACAGAGACAGAGACAGAGAGACAGAGACAGAGAGACAGAGAGAGAGACAGACAGACAGACAGACAGAGAGAGAGACAGGCAGAGAGAACAGAGAGAGACAGAGAGAACAGAGAGAACAGAGAGAGACAGACACAGAGAGAGAGACAGAGAGAGAAAGACAGAGACAAAGACAGACAAAGAGACATATAGAGACAGACAGACAGACAAACAGACAGAGACAGACAGCCAGACAGACAGCCAAAGAGAAAATCTAAACATGTAGGCCTACATGATGAAATATCCATGCACCAAACATAAATACAACACCCTGTAAAAATATCTTTTTTCTTTTTTCGATTTTATTTCACTCCTTGCCCCCTCCCCCGCCCCCCTCCCCCACCTCCCCACCAGCAATTGTATATGAGCTGTAACATATACACGTGTTTTTTTCAAATTTATTTTATGAATAAATTTTTTTAAAATTATTTACGAGGATAATGGAATAAGCATTCATGTGCTTAAAAAAAAAAAATCCAGTGCCCGTGTGTATACAGTTTTGTAAATTTTGTCATCCGTTCCCACAGGCACACAATGGCCTACACTTCCGTGTTAACCAGACGTGTGGGGTCCAATTCACAAAAAACCCCATCCAAATCACCAAATCATGTTATTTAATAATTATCTAATAAAATAAACAAACTAACTAACTAAGAATAAGAACGAACACAGAAATGTATTTTGACAGGAAGAACGAGCAAAAAAGACAAATAAATCTAAACATCCCCCCAACAGCCCCCAAACAAACAAACAAATAAACAAATGTACACACACAAACAAACAACCAAACAAGAAAAAGCAAAAAGAACACACACACACACACAAACACACACACGCACACAAACAAACAAACAAGAAAAAGCAAAATGAACACACACACACACACACAAACACAAACACGCACACAAACACACAAAAACAAACAAGAAAAAGCAAAATGAACACACACACAAACACACACAAACAAACAAACAAGAAAAAGCAAAAAGAAAACAGAGATATAAAACAACGATAAACCAACAACAGAAATTAATTACAATGAAAA
>CM054137.1:70173205-70180705 GCA_028751875.1 Rapana venosa | reverse complement strand
CTTTCTGCCTCTCTGTCTGTCTGTCTGTCTCTCTGTTCAATCGTTTCTTTTTATTTCTATCCATTTTCCCTCTCTGTGCCGTGTGTGTGTGTGTGTGTGTGTGTGTGTGTGTTGTGTGTGTGTGTTGTGTTGGGGTGTGTAGAGAGAGAGAAGAGAGAGAGAGAGAGAGAGAGAGAGAGCGCGCTAAATAATCTTGTTTTTTTCCTATATGTTATAAGCTTTCTAATGTCAGAAATTCGTGCATGAGATCATTTCGTGGTTTTCTCTGTTTTGTTTTGTTAAATTATCAATTTTGTTTTGTTTTTGATATAATGTGTTTTTATGTTGATAAGGTTTGAGTTCTGACAAGCTATGCTTATTTTTGTTAAATAGAAACTATTTCAATAACAATAATTTTCTAGTGCTTATAAATCTGAAGAAAAGGAAAACGAGACAATCATTGATTCTGTCAATATTGGTTTTTTTTTCAGTTCATCAGTCAATTAAGATTCATTGTTGATATTGTTCCTTAAATTACTGAAGGGGTTTTCTTCTTCCTTTTTTTCCTTCTCACTGTCCTCTTCCATTCTCTTTTTTGTTGTTGATATTGTTCCTTAAATTTATCAGGGACTTCCGCCTCTTTGTTTTCCTTCTTCTTCTTCTTGTTATTCTCTTTCTTCTTCTAGTCCTAAACCTTCTTTTTCCATCTTTTCGTTTCTGTGTGTTCTTGTTCTTGTTTTTCTCCTTCTTTCTTTTCTATCTTTCAAATTCTGTCTTTCGTTCACTTTCTTTCTTCTTTTTCTCTTTTCTTTCTTTCTTTCTTTCTTTCTTTCTTTCTTTCTTTCCTTTCTACATTCCTTTCTTCCTTCCTTCTTTCCGTATTCTTCTTTTTCTTCATCTTCTTTTTCTTCTTCTTCTTCTTCTTTCTTCTTCGTCTTCTTCTTCTTCTTATGCCCCCATCCCTCTCTCTCTTTCTTTTCTCTCTCTCTCTCTCTCTCTCTCTCTCTCTCTCTCTCTCCTCTCTCTCTCTCTCTCTCTCTCTCTCTCTCTTTCTCTCTTCTTTCTTTCTTCTTCTCTCTCTCTCTCTCTCTTCTCTCTCTCTCTTCTCTCTCTCTCTCTCTCTCTCTCTCTCTCTCTTCTTTTTCTCTTTCTTTCTTCCTTTCTTTCTTCCTTCTTTTTCTTCTTTCCTTTTTCTTTTTGTTTTTCTTTCTTTCTTTCTTCCTTCGTTCCTTCCTTCTTTCCTTCTCGTCCTCCCTTCTCGTCCTCCTCCTTTTTATTCTTCTTCCTCTTCTCCTCGCCGTAATTCTCCCCTCCTTCTTTCTATCCTGCTCCTCCTTCATCTTCCGCTCCTCTCCTCCCTTCTCTCCCTCTTCTTCTTGATTTCGTTGTTCTTCTTCTCCTATTTCTTCATGTTTCATTTTAAACAAAGAAACAAACAAAAACAAACAACAAACGAACAAACGAACAAACAAAAACGCACGGTTAGACTGCCTGGCACTGAAATCTATGTTCCGAGGCTATCTCTTCTTTGTAACAAAACACAGCAGGAACAATATACAACGAGGGTTTTCAGTATGTAAGAAATTCAAGCTTTTCTCCAGGAATAACCTGTCGCCTTGGCTCAGCGCCACCCATACTTTGCTTTTTAAAAAAATCTATCTACGCTTGTTAGTCTATTTTATTTATCTTATTTTTTATTTTAATTTTATATCGAGGATAATGGAATAAGCACTTACAGTTCTTTTTTTACATCCAGTCCCCGTGTGTGTGCGGTTTTTGTAAATTCTGTCATCTGTTCCCGCCGGCACACAATGGCCTACTCTTACGAAAAGCGGAACAGGATTTAACGTGTGCGCATGATGTTCTGCGTGCGTTCGCACACGTACACGGGGCCTCGGTTTATAGTTTCATCCGGAGGACTTTTCGGGAGAGTGGAGTCTGCACTGATGTTAACTCCAGGGGAAAATATCCCCTTGAACGGGAATCAAACCCGGGTCGTCAGATTGCCAGCGCACTGTTCTGACCACTAGGCTATCCCGTCCCTTAGTCTATAAAGTGTGAGACGAGTTTTTCCCTCAAATATAATATTGACTGAGCAACAATTGTTTTGTAGTCATGGGGTTTTCAACGCATACTACATGTCTGTTTCAAATGGAATATCTGTTTTATCATTTCATCGAAAAGGCTAGCACCTCAGGCCATCCTTGGAAATCCAGGTTGAATAGATATAAACGAAGAACTTTCGTGGCCTTAAAAAAATTGTGATAATCATTTCGCCAACAAATTACGTCAAAAGAAGGCACGACAGTTAAAAATCGGAAAGATCAGGGAGGTACCTCGTGACTGTCCAGGCATAATTGGTTGGTTCAGTTCCCAAACTGTATCCCCGACGTTGGAATACAGCTACCTTAATAGTAGGGAAAAATGGTCGTACCTATACGCAAAAATCTCACCATTGGAGAACTTCGGAGCAATAGCCAAGGAACGAAAAAGAAACAATAGATAAAGCGCATAAAAACCTTGTTTATTTTTATTTATTTATTTTATTCATTTGTTTTTTTTATTTCGAGGATAATGGGATAAGCAATCATGTGTTTTTCATCCAGTCCCCGTGTGTATATGCAGCTTTGCAAATTTTGTCATCCGTTCCCACCGGCACACAATGGCCTACTCTTCTGAAAAGCGGAACGGGTTTTAACGTATGCGCAAGATGTTCTGCGTGCGTTCGCACACGGGACCTCGGTTTATAGTCTCATCGGAAGGACTTTTGGGGAGAGTGGAGTCGTCGGCACTGATGTTAACTCCAGAGGAAAAATCCCCTTAAACGGGAATCGAACCCGGGTCAGCAGATCACGAGCACATCACGCTAACCATCAGACTATCCCGTCCCCCCTTGCACTCAAAGGCATGCTTTTAACTCAAAACGCACAAAAAAACCCCGCGCCTACAATGTTGCGCAACTATGCAAACAGACACCTGAAGAATTCTGTGTATTCTATATTAAAACCTGAATGCTAAGATTGCAGGTTTTTTTTTTTTTAAAGGAACACTAGTCTTTATTTTTGCTTTGTTTTCTTTTATTCTTTTATGTCGAGGATAATGGAATAAGCAGTCATGTGCTTTTTTTTTTCACTTTTAAATCTAGTCCCCGTGTGTATGCAGTTTTGTAAATTTTGTCAAGCAGGTCTCTGGGGTTAGATTTGGAAGCCTCAAGAAGTGTTTGTGAATCATTTTTATGAAATAATTAGTATACAGGCTGTTATTAGGGAAAGGATTCTTTTGGTCCAAACGATCTGCAATAATAATAATAATAATGTATGGAATTTATATAGCGCTGAATCTTGTAAAGCAACAAATCAAAGCGCTCCAAACGATCTGCAATGACGTCAACAAAACAGAATACTGACAGGCAAGAAGTTTTGGTTGCCCTTCTTTTCTTTTGAAATGCAGAAATGTTTTAAAAGGACACAGAGAGAGAGAGAGAAGAGAGAGAGAGAGAGAGAGAGAGAGAGAGAGAGAGAGAGAGAGAGAGAGAGAGAGAGAGAGAGAGAGAGAGAAGAGGGAGAGAGAGAGAGGAGAGAGAGAGAGGAGAGAGAGAGAGAGAGAGAGAGAGAGAGAGAGAGAGAGAGAGAGAGAGAGAGAGAGAAGAGAGAGAGAAGAAAGAAGAGAAGAGGAAGAGGAATAGAAAAGAGAGACTATATCTATCTATCTATCTATCTATCTATCTATCTATCTATCTATCTATCTATCTATCTATCTATCTATCTATCTATCTATCTATCTATCTATCTATCTATCTATACACACACAAGCCACTACCACCACCACCACCACCACCACCACAACAACAACACAGCATCAGGACACCTACTACACAACACACAATATCGGGAACAACTACAACTACAACTACAACAGCAACAATGTTCAACTTAGTTTTATAATCAACTTTACTGGAATCAATCAATCAATCAATCAATCAATCAATCAATCAATCATGTAATGCTCAAAGTTTTTTTTTTCTTTTACCAGATTTATTTTATGTCTTCCAACTCAAGACAGTTAGTTCAACAGCACTTTTATAATTTTCTCCTGGTAAACTGTCTTTTTTCACCCCAGGAGTTGGAATGTGGCTACCTTAATCGTAGACAAAAAACCCTGTGGTATACTCAACACTCTCTCTGTTGGTAAAAAAAAGTCGGAGCTCTACCCGAGGAACGCAAAATAAAAGTTGTCTTGTTTTTTGCCCTTGTGCAACTGAATCTGCCATCACTTCCAGCCCATTTTGGGGGGTACCTAGTTTGTTTTTATATTGACGAAAATAGATTTGAAATTGACGTATGCTTTATTTTCGTTTGTTACACTCTCGAAATGGCATATATGTATATATATATATAGACCGTGAGAGACGTACAACATTTTCAGATTAGAAGTGTTGTTGTTTTTATCTATCTATCTATCTATCTATCTATCTATCTATCTATCTATCTATCTATCTATCTATCTATCTATCTATCTATCTATCTATCTATCTATCTATTTATCTATCTATCTATCTATCTATCTATCTATACACGTTTTTTTTAATATTTCCTTATAATATTGTAATGCTTTTTTGTGTCAAACTCAAAATCTTCAAAATCGTTTCGATTTTCGATTAATTATAGAAGCAACCTAAATAATCGTTAGTGGACAAGTACACCCCCCCCCCCCCACCCCCCCACAACACACACAAACTGTTTTCTTCTCTAATTACAAGAATTTTGTTCCCATCACAGGGCACTTCAATGGAATCAAATGTGTCACTATCTTATTTCTCGAGTTGAGAGAGAGAGAGAGAGAGAGAGAGAGAGAGAGAGAGAGAGAGAGTTTTCAAAACTTTTCCTTTGGAGAATATTGAGTTTACTCTTATGCTATCTAATGGAATTTTGCTCAGGTAGCCCTTGTGTTTTGTTTTGTTTTGTTATTGTTTGGTTGTTTTGTTTTGGTTTCACTTCCATTAGATTGCTTCACATTCTGATTTGTATCTATATAATAGAATGAAAAATAAATATCCTACTCGTAGAAACATAGGAAGACCTTTCTTTTGAAATAATACTATAGCGGAGAGACAGAGAGAGAGAGAGAGAGAGAGAGAGAGAGAGAGGAGAGAGAGAGAGAGAGAGAGAGAGATACACACACACGCGGGTGCGCGCACACACGCACAAACACACACACACAAACACACACACAGACACACAGATAGCCAATTCCCATTTTTTCTGCAAACACTACCAGAAGTTCATTCCAAGAGCCATGCATACAATGGTGTGCCATTACTGCAGTTTGCTTGTTTCTTTTCCCCGAAAATAGTGCTTTGCCACGACCAAGTACCATTTTTCCCCCGGGTGTGCGTGCTGTTTTACATTATAAAAAAAAGTTTTTGCTACAAACTTTGGCCAGATACAAATCTGTCTTTGCTAGGTGTATTCTATTGCATGCGAAAAACATAGTATAACAAGATTAACAAAAAGACTGAATTGAACCAGGTATAAGCTTGACAGATTCTGTACTTTTTCTTCTAAGAAAAAGGATAATCTATGGGTACAGTGACACTCTTGATTACCAGAAGGCATCAATTATCATACAAGAAAGTGTATGTCTAGAATTATACTTTCACCTCCTTTGTGATGCCCTGTTAGTATAAATAAATTCTGTGCTAGGATGTCTCTCTTTTCTTTCCTCCTCTTCCTGTCGTCACCTTTTTTGGGTCTATTTTCTGCCTTTTCTTGGTCCATTCTCCTGCCATTTTCCAGAAAGACTTAATAATACCCATTCTTTTTTTTCCCAGTTTTCTTTCTTTTTTTGCTATTTCGGCGAAAGTTGTTGTGAGGAGCTGGAATTAGCAATTTGCAACAAGAAGTGGGATACATAGCGCAGAGCAATATTCGTTCCTTTGGTAAAGAGTGAAAACAATAGTGAGGTATGAGCTCCCCTTGGGGTAATCCCATTGGACATGAAAAGGGTTAGGTGACCGCTTCTAATGGGTTTCTGCTTTGACAGCAGTAGAGGAGTACATGCTCTCCAGAGTTATTACACATTTATCACTCCGACCATTCCCGCGCAGCAATATTTGTAATGTTCTTCCTGCATACAAAATCAAAAGCTTTTTGAAAATCAAAGCGTGTGTGAATACCGTGTTAGTGTTAGTGTGTATGTGTGTTGTGTGTGTGTGTGTGTGTGAAGAGAGAGAGAGAGAGAGAGAGAGAGAGAGAGAGAGAGAGAGAGAGAGAGAGAGAGAGAGAGAGAGAGAGATCGGAACTTTATTCAAAATGATGAAGGCCCCATTACCAAGGGTTTGTGTATGCAACAGTGCGGGTTGATTGCTTGATTAATGAATACTCTTCATCATATTCGAGGTTAGCAGCTAAGTATGATATGCTTTTTTCACCCGGCCCTTGCCCCGATTATCTAGATCATCAGAGAGAGAGAGGTGGGGGGAGGGAGAGAGAGAGAGAGAGAGAGAGAGAGAGAGAAGAGAGAGAGAGAGAGAGAGAGAGAGAGAGAGAGAGAGAGATCCAAATTGTGTGAATTACCATGACATTTGGGCAGTGTCGGCAAGTGAGATCACCGAACCAGACAAATTACCACGCCCCGCAACTCTGTGTCGCCTCATTGAGGTTTTTTTTTTCTCTCTCCCTTTTGTGTTTCTCGTCGCAATCCTAGCGGGTAGATTAAGACTGACTGCCACACATATACACACAGTGTGTGTGTGTGTGTGTGTGTGTGTGGGTGTGTGTAGTGTGTGTGTGTGTACTGTGTGCGTGTGTGTGTGTGTGTGTACGTGTGTGTGTGTACGTGGTGCGTGTGTGTGTGTTGTGTGTGTGTGGTGTGGAGAGGAGAGAGAGAGGAGAGAGAGAGAGAGAGAGAGAGAGAGAGAGAGAGAGAGAGAGAGAGAGAGAGTGTGTGTGTTTACACACATGGGTAGGTTTTTTTTTTTAAAGCTAAGTCGGTATATGAAACGTTTGTTATTATTTTTCGTTGCTGTTGCAAAAACTGTAATGGATGCCTCAAAGCCATGCTTAAAAAGAAAGGATGGAACTGTGAAGAGAGAATCGTCTTTTTAGGATAGAACTGTGAAGAGAGAATCGTCATTTTAGGATAGAACTGTGAAGAGAGAATCGTCATTTTATGATAGAACTGTGATTAGAAAATCGTCATTTTAGGATAGAACTGAGAAGAGAGAATCGTCATTTTAAGATGGAACTGTGAAGAGAGAATCGTCTTTTTAGGATATAACTGTGAAGAGAGATTCGTCATTTTAGGATAGAGCTGTGAAGAGAGATTCGTCATTTTAGGATAGAACTGTGAAGAGACAATCGTCATTTTAGGATAGAACTTGGATGGGAGAATCTTCATTTTAGGATAGAGCTGTGATGGGAGAATCGTCATTTTAGGATAGAACTTGGATGAGAGAATCGTCATTTTAATGAACAAACTTTCTTTCTTACTACTACACATTCACCAATCCATGGTGTATAT
>CM054137.1:70153205-70155705 GCA_028751875.1 Rapana venosa | reverse complement strand
GAGAGACAGAGGAGAGAGATACCGCCACTACCAACGGAGCAACAACGACAACGAAAACAACACCAACAACACACACATAATTATCAACTCACACACACAAATATACATATACACACAAACATTTAAACACACAAATTCACACACACACACACACACACACATACACACACATTTAACACATCCCCTCCCACACACACACACCAAAGAGTCGTAGATACAGTACTCATCAGTACAGCTTACAAATTCCATCATTCCCTATGAATGATTTAAAGGCAAAAGGTGACAGTGCCAATGATACTGGCATTTACTGCATGACTACGTACGAGAGAGAGAGAGAGAGAGAGAGAGAGAGAGAGAGAGAGAGAGAGAGAGAGAGAGAGAGAGAGAGAGGGGGGGGGGAGAGAGAGAGAGACAGACAGACAGACAGACAGAGAGAGAGAGAGAGAGAGGGGGGAGAGAGAAAGACAGACAGAGCCAGGGAGAGAGAGAGACAGACAGACAGACAGGGAGAGAGAGAGAGAGAGAGAGAGAGAGAGAGAGAGAGAGAGAGAGAGAGAGAGAGAGAGACAGAGAGAGAGAGAGAGGGGGGGGGGGAGAGAGGGGGTTGGGGGTTGGAGGGGCAAAAGGGGTTAGGATGTGGCTTAGGGACAGAGGACGAGGTATGGGGGTGGGGGTGGGGGGTAGGGATGAAGGATGGATAAATCCTGGATATGTGGTGGTGTTGCTGGGGGTGGGGATTAATGGGAGCGAAGAGGATGGTGTGTGTGTGTGTGTGTGTGTGTGTGGGGGGGGGGGGGTGATGATGGTAGGCGGGGCTGGGAAAGGGATGATTCAGAGGAAGAGAGGTGAGAGAAATGAAAAAACAGACGAATGAAGGAAGGAATAAAGTCGGGCATTCAGGAAATGATTTTATGGAAGGTACCCAAAAAAGGTACCAAAAAAAAAGCCCACAAACCAAACCAAACAAACGAAAGAATTAACAAAAACAAAACACACGAACGAAGAAACAACGACCAAACAACCAGCCAACAAACAGACAAGCAGAATACCCCGAAACAACCAAAAAATATCCCACCAAAAACTATTACCTTCCTCCTAAACAACAACAAAACAACAACAGAGCCTGCCAACCAACCACCCAACCACCCAACTAACCAACCACCCACCCAACCACCCAACTAACCAACCAACCACCCAGCCACCCAACCATCCAACTAACCAACCACCCAACCAACCAACCACCCAACCATCCAACCAACCACCCAGCCAATCAAACTAAAAGATTAACTAACAAACCAATCAAACATTTTTTTTGCAAGAAAAAACACACCCAAACTTTGAAGAATTTTCATCTTTTCCGTCGGACCGTATACCATACAACAAAATAACGCCAGCTCAGTCCTTAAAGCCCCCATAGCCAGCAAAACAACACAGCCAGGTTGGACTTGTCTTCGGTAATGGCTACTACTTGTTAATCAGAGAGAAGAATAACTATCTTTGTACGTCTGTCCACACTGTGTGCATTATATTTCAGACCCGGTAGTGTTGGCTCTGTCATCAGAGCTCTCATTTTTTGGCCGTACTTCTTGGTATTTTCACCCCCAAAAAAGGAACATACACACAACTCTTAACACACACAACACACACACACACACACACACACACACACACACACACACACACACACACACACACACACCACACACACACACAACTCTCTCTCTCTCACACACGCACACACACTCACACACTTACACACACACACACACAACTACTTCGCTGGCACAAACAAACAAGACACAGTTCTGGAATTATTGGAGAGTGAGGGTGCGAATGAATAAACAGAGATGATGATGGTGATGATAGTTAGTGATAGTAGTAAGATAATAATATTGTGGAGTGAGGATATGAATAATTAAAAAAATGATAGATAGTTCATGATGGTGGTAAGAGAATTTGGAGTAAGGGTGAGAATGAAAAAAACCGATGATGGTAGTATTTTTGTGTGCGTGTGTGTGTGTGTGTGTGTGTTTTCCGTTTCTTGGGTAGAGCTCCAAGGTTCATCAATGATGGGATTTTTGCGTAAGCAAACATTTTCTTTCCCACAGCCATTCAGGTAGCTGCATTCCGACTTCAGGGATGGTGTCTAAACACGGCACCTGTGTACACGTGGTTTATCTATCTTTTTATGATTTTTGTCATCTGCTGCTACCGGCATCAAATAGCATCAGTTCTAAAAGACAGAACAAGTTTTGAACGTGTGTGCAAAATGTTCCTTGTGTGTCCGTCCGCACATGAGGCCTAGTTAATAGTGTTATCCAAAAGGACCATGCCATTCAGTTAGATTATTTCGTTAAACTGGGAAGAAGGGCAAGGCTGATACAATTCAACACTGAAATATCTATCTATCTATCTATCTATCTATCTATCTATCTATCTATCTATCTATCTATCTATCTATCTATCTATCTATCTATCTATCTATCTATCTATCTATCTA
>CM054137.1:70135705-70148205 GCA_028751875.1 Rapana venosa | reverse complement strand
TTCTGTCTGTCTGTCTATCTGTCTTTCTGTCTGTCTGTCTCCCTGTCTTTCTATTTGTCCTTCTGTCTGTCTGTCTGTCTTGTCTTCCTTTCTTTCTTTACTTCCCGCTTTCCTTCTGTCTTTCTTTCTTTCCTTTTTTCTTTCAATCCCAATTTGCTGGGAATTCCCTTCCATTTTATATTTGCACTATATAGCTTATCTTGTTTGTCGTGTCGTGTCATCTCTGAAGATCCACTTTCTCCTGATGAATTCTATTCAGCAGATAGGACTTAAATGCTTCAAAAATTGGAAAACACAACGCCAGCTTTTTCATGTTCTTGTTCTTGTTTGTTTTCCTTGTTCTTGCTCTTGCTCTTGTTGTTGTTGTTGTTCTTCTTCTTCTTCTTCTTCTCGTTTTTCTTTTGATGACAATAATAATAATTATCATTATTATCATTATTCTTCTTCTTGTCACTAATATTCATGATTTTATTCTGACAATGAAAACGAAAGCAACAATCAACATTTTAGTTATCGTCGTCATCATCATCATCATCATCATCATCATCATCATCATCATCATCATCATCATCATCATCATCACCATCACCAACGACGACGACCACCACCACCACCACATCATCATCATCATCATCATCATCATCATCATCATCATCATCATCATCATCATCCACCACACCACCACCACCACCACCACCACCACCACCACCACCACCACCACCACACATCAACACACCACCACCACCACCACCCATCATCATCATCACTATCACCGTCATCACCACCACCAATAACACACAAATTATCATTATGTGTTTTTGTTTTGTTTTTTGCTTGCAGACGATGTCTTCCCCCTGCAGACCTTGCTCCTTGGCCCATCCGAGCAGCCGTTCCAGAGCCCCCTCCAGCCTGCTGCTGCTGGCCCTGACTCTTCTGGCACTGTCCTCCCTGCCCACCCCTCCTCTGCCAGATCCTTGCTGGGCAGCCTGAAGCATTTCCATCAGCGGCAGAACGTGCAGTGTCCCAGCGAAGAGGTGTCTGCCATCTGCTTCCAGTGTGCCTCCATGGATCCCACCAAGTTTTGGGAAATCCACGACCCTTGCTGCGGATCTGAGGGAGACATACGGTCACTGTGCCGGGCCTGGTACTCTGAGGAGCCTAAGAGAGGCCGGAGAGACATTTGGTATTACTAGATTAGTATGCGATCTGTTATTATTTTTTTTGGGGGGGGGGGGGGGGGGATGATGTTGGGTTATACAACTCATGTGAGGGAGGTGACAAAAAAGAAGAAGGAATTTCTTTTTTTTTTCTTCACGAGAAAAGTATTAAAAAAATTGCAGTAATTTGGTTTATTTCTTGATCAAGTCAAGTACTTGGGGAAAGGAGTGATGTGGATTTACTGCAGGTTTACACCTTAGGAAGTTAATGTCATGCAGTAAAAGATTAAAAATAAAACGACCAATGAAATATATGCTCACATATTCTGAAACGGATCTACGCAAGGGTTGAAGAAGATATCCCTAAAAGGGTCAAAGAAAAGATTCTAAGATGCAGAATGTCGAGAAAAGATCTGAAATATAGAGAAGAGACTCCTTAAACAGAAGCACAGCACAAAGATTCCTAGAAAAGTTTCTGTACTACTGATATAAAGATGCAGCTGAACAAACTTTTCGTGAAAATCATCATTCCTGCATGCAACATCCTCTATTTTCAGATAAAAAATGAAGTTTGATGACCAAAACGAATCTGATTAAACTGTCCATTTCTTGTCTTGATCAGAAACCAGGTTATTTCATTTGTTTCTCGTAAGATGCTGAACAATCCTATGCTCATGGCACAGGTATGGATCCTCATATGATGAGAGTTGTGAACCTGTTAACTCTTTTGGACCCAAAGAGAAAACCCACAAGAAAAACAAACACAAGGGACAAGTTTAACCTTTTACAAGCCACAGCCGGAAAAACTTGTCTCTCCTTAACTTATTTTGCACTGCCTGCCGTATGGATGTGTTTTAACTCTTTCAGGGCAAAAACTGCTTGCAAGATCTGTATGTGATTGAATTCATTTTTGAATTATTCTCGGTATGTACTGAATGGTTTACTTCCTAAGTGTTGAATGATTGCAAATACTTTGCACCAAGAATGGTGGTTCCTTTCTGACTTATTGCTATAGTGTCGAGAACGTGTTACCTCATTTTTTGGTCGGCTGCGGTATAAATCTCTTCCATTATTCCACCCCTTGCTCGTTTTCTCTTTGTGCAATGTCTGGTTCATTCAATTACTAGTCTGCTATATCCAAGATCCTGAATACATTAACAGGTTGTGCCCCGAGACTGGCGTAGATCGAAAGGGTTGACACTGGTTAACTCTGGTAGCATTCCATACACATGCAAAAAAAAAAGTCAGACACACGAGTAAAAGATCGTGGAATATATTACTATGTAAACAAGTCACAGTTCTAACAAGCACACAGTTGGTCTACTCAGCGTGTTGGTTATGTGTTTTGTGAAGCATGCACTCAGAATGATTTTTTCCCCCAGATGGGGGTGTTATAGAACATTCTAGTCGCAATGACCTCTCCAAGGTCGACCCCTGGAAACTTAATTGAGATTTCTTGTGTCATTGCATATTCGAAAGCACCCCTCCCTTAAAGACTCTCAACAAACAAACAAACAAACAAAAAGACCTCAAACAACCCCCCAAAATTCAAAACAGTATCTAAACTGAAACAGAGGGTGGGTTTATTTTGCACTTTTTTTTTCTATTTTGGCATTGATCGCCTTTGAACTTCATTAGCAGGTCTTTTGTAACTGGCACCAGATTCATATTTCAATAATTGCCTAGTTTTATATCTTGTTCTGTCAAAAAATACCCTTCTTATTGCCTCTCTGTGCTGTAATTTATGGGTGTATATTTGGTTTCATGGAAATTCATGTTGGTGATGTCACCACTTTTTGCATTGTCTTGTTTTCGATTTCGGTGGTGATATGAAGCCAGATCCTACCATACACAGTTGTGGAAAATCCTCGGTCATGCTACGACTCACAGAGAGAGGATTTATCAGGAAGAAAGCTTTTGGCTGGAGATATCTTGCTTTTCCAACAATTTCATCATGTTGTTAAGTGATAATCATGTGCTGGCACATGTCACTGATAAGACTTTCTTTTACAGGAAGAAGATACGTTTGTAAATCACTTTTTGTTATCATTTTTGCTAACGCAGAATAGTATTACAAACCACCTCTCCACACCCTTGTATATGGCCTTCTCAATAATTGTTTCCTCTTGCTAAGCTTACACAAGCATCGTCATTGATTTTCAATACAATTTTGGAGTCTTAACCATACCTGACTCTCCCCGACCACCCACTTTCAGCCTAGTGCTTGTTATCACCTCTTGCTAAGCTTAAACAAGCATCATCATTGATTTTCAATACAATTTTGGAGTCTTAGCCATACCTGATACCCCCCCCCCCCTCCCCACCACCACCACCCTCTTTCAACTCAGTGCTTGTTATCAAGGAGCATCATTTAAAAAAAAAAAGCTTCCTTATCATTCTACTCAGCGATCCTAAAGATCTATTTCAATCTGAGAGAAAGCCAGGAAATCTAGAAGTAATCATGATTTTACAGTGGACCCTTAACGACTTAATCGATATGCAATACACTACTTACAGACTAAACTACCGTGTATAAAAAGCATACAAAGATCTCTACCTATCGTATTAGGACAAAAATCCACTTAACATATGCGGAGGAAATGTTTGCATGAAACCTTGATTTATCCAATAACAAAGCAATACTCTACACAAAACCCCTAAACTGTTAGGAGATTCCTCTCCTTAAAACTGTAGTACACAACTTTGACTTAACAGACTAGCATAAACTGCCCCTACATAAGGACAACCCTCCCTATTAGGCGATCAACTTTTCTACATAAGGACAGCGTTTTGTTAAGACCTTCAATTCAGTCAGAAAGGAACAGTACTCAAACTAGCACAGACTACCCACATAAGGACTACCCTTCCTTTAAAGTAAGCAACTTTTCTACGTAAGGACAATGTGCTGTTTACAACCCTCAATATCAGTCAGAAAGGAACGGTACTCAAAAGTTCGGATAGGATCCCTCAATATGGATATTACTCTCACATTCAATACTCGTTGATCAATACAGTACTGAGACCATGATACCCCATGTTATACATTTCTTGTTGATGTCTAAAGCTGTCACACTTTTTTGTGGCCATGTTGTATGTGTTGAAAATTATTCAAATCCATTCCAAGCTGAACGTAATTCAGTTGGGTTTTTTTATCTCGTTTTTTTCTTCTACATATTTGGTTTTGGATTTGTTTGAACTTTTGCTGAAGTGTCAGATAAATATATGGTGGGCAGATGGTATTCTTCTTCTTCTTCTTCTTCTTCTTCTTATTATTATGACTGTTGTTGTCGGTGGGAAGAGGCCATATGATATGTACACTGTTTTATGTCGTTAAGATGACGGCGGTAGATAATTGTCTGTATTATTATTTATGTTAAACATTCGACAATCAAGAACTGCATTTCTGAAATTTGTGAATATTGGCATCAATTGATTTCCAGTTTTGTGGGGGGGGGGGAGGGGGGGGGGTAATATGTTTCTTATGTTTTCAGTATTTATAGAACTTTTGACGGCTTTTTTTTTTATAGTAGATGTAATAAAAATAATCAAATCGTGCAAAATCAAAACCTTAGAACATTTCTTATTAGTGCAGGAAGGTATGCACAGAGAAAGAGAGAGAGAGAGAGAGAGAGAGAGAGAGAGAGAGAGAGAGAGAGAGAGAGAGAGAGAGAGAGAGAGAGAGAGAGAGAGAGAGATGAAGCGAGGGAGATAAAGCACACTGTCTCAAATCACTTCGACCATTTCTTTTTTTCCTTTTCCTGGTTTGGTGTGTATGCAATATTCTTAACTGTCATTTTGAATAAACAACACTCAGTTGATTATTTGGCAGATGTATGCGTGAGAATGCAGAACTTGTTCGTTCATTCGTTCCTCTGTTTACCTTCTTTTCGTAGGCAGTGATCGTATTGGAAGAGTGCTTTGAGCAGTTCAGTGCTCATTGTACAAACATCGATACACAGAATACGCTTGACAGGAGCGTAAGTTTTAAAGAAAATCTAGAACACTTTCCTGAAATCCGTATATTATAGGCTAGACTTCAGCTTAATAATGATATGTGAATTTGAAAGGCGTTTCGTTTCTAAACTGGATGTCATTGGATAGAATTGTTAACAAGAACAAAAAAATGTAAGATATTTCCAGTGACGTGATCAGTAACCATGGCTTCAGCAGGATTGAACATATGGTGTGTGTGTGTGTGTGCGTGTGTGTGTGTGCCCTTTATGTAGAAATAACTATACATAGTGGTTTTAAGCTATGGAATGATTTTAAAGGGTTTTTTTATATTAATTTGTGTTTTGCGTCATTTTGATACACTTCTGAGTTTGCCATTATTAATTTTTTTGTCGTTGATGCAAATGGGTTTTTTGTGGTGATTTTTTTGCGTGAGTTTATTTCATTTCTGACTTTTTAGTTTTGTCTTTCTGAGTTTTCGTTGTTTTCTCTCTTTCTTTCATTCTTTGTCGTCTTTCATTTATTCTCTCCTTCTTTCCTTCTTTCGTTCTTTCTTTCCTTCTTTCCCTCTTAGTCGTCTTACATTCCTTCTTTTCTTCTATCTTTCTTTTTCTTTAATTCTTTAATTCTTTCTTTGTTTTTTGTTTCTTTCTTTCGTACTTTCTTTTATGGTTTTCTTTCTTTCTTTCTCTCGTTATTTCTTTCATTTTTTTTTCTTCTTTGTCGTCTTGCATTCCTTCTTTTCTTCTTTCTTTTTTCTTTCTTTCTTCCTTACTTCCTTTCTGTCTTTTCTATAGTTTCGTTTTGCATTTTATCTGTTTTCTTTTTCTTTTCCCCGTTCGACTTTTTTTTGACGGTACAGACATTCTCATGTCCTTACTTTTTGAGGCATATCGATGGATTTCTGTTGATGTCCAAGTTGTTGTTGTTGTTTTTGTTGCCGCTGATGATGATATAATATTGAATGTTGTGTATTATGATATAGTAGACTAGGCTCCTGCACGATATAAGTATTAAACAAGTATGATGATGCCCGTGACTATTTTTGTCAGGGAAAAGAATTTTCTCAGATAAGCGTAGTGATACAGTGGCAGTTTACTGATTATCAAAGTGAAAGCCTTTACTCAATCATTTATTTATAACACACACACACACACACACACACACACACACACACACACACACACACACACACACACACACACACACACACACACACTCTCTCTCTCTCTCTCTCTCCTCTCTCTCTCTCTCTTTCTGTCTCTCTCTCCCCCTCTCTCTCAGACACGCATTTTCTCTGTACCTCTGTCTCTGTCTCTCTGTCTCTCTCTGTCTCTATCTCTCTCTGTAGTGTCTATATATCCTGTCAGTCGTTTATTAATTTTTTTATGTATATATATTTCTTCATTTATCGAAACAAATTATTGTTGTATTTGCGAATGCATCTATGTATGAGCTGGTTGATTGAATGCGGTGTTGAAATAGTCATTATTATGAGTTTTCATCCCGATATAATTTATCAGTGCACAAAATCTGGTTGTGATTGTATACACAGAGAAAAACACTGCCAGGTTTTAAAACAAACTCAGTATCCTGCAATTACTGTTGGATTCTTTGAAACATAAAAGTTGCGTTTTGGCTGGCATTTTTGTTGTAATTTGGTTTTCAACTTTAATGTATGGTTTCGGTTCATTTTTTTAAATTATTAACTGGTTTTAGAATCTGGTTGGATTTTTTATGAATTGTCGTACATTTATTATTTATTGATAATGCATGCGAACTTGTAGCAATCATACATTTTGTTGTGCAATATATTTTTTTAAAAACTGGTTTGAGGTATTAGCAATTTTTTGTTGTTGATGTTGGTGGTGTGAAATCTTTTTGTTTCATTGTGGGTTATTTTATGTTTTTCTACCATTTTTTGTTGTTGCTTCGTTCAAGATTTGAATGCTATGTATTTTTCTTTTTTCTTTTTTTTGTTGGTTTTCCTGGGATACAGGTAAAATGAGGGTGATTCAATAAAAACGCAATTATATTATAACGGTTGTGTTTGTTATTATTATCATTTTCACTTCTATGCAACGTTTTTGTGTGTATGTTTCTCTGCCTGTCTGTCTAGTCATTTCTTTCTTTGTCTATCTGTCTGTTTGTTTGTTTGTTTGTTTTTCCCGTCTGTAGTTTTCTGGAGATGTTTGTGTTAAACTTTCAAGTAGTGTGAAGGCCTCCCACTGTTTGTGTGTGTGAGTGTGTGTGTGTGTGTGAGTTAGTGTGTGTGTGTGTATCTCTGCCTCTGTCTGCCTGTCTTCCTCTGTGTGTGTGTGTGTATGTGTGTATTATATGTGTGTGTGAGATTGACAGACAGACAGACAGACAGACAGAGAGAGAAGAGAGAGAGAGAGAGAGAGAGAGAGAGAGAGAGAGAGAGAGAGAGAGAGAGAGAGAGAGAGAGAGAGAGAGACAGACAGTGAGAGAGAGAGATTTTTCTACATAATTTTCACCAGGGATGACTCTCTTCTTACCGTGGATTCTATTACATGCACTAAATCTGTGTTACATACGGGACCACAGTTTATCGTGTCGTCTGAAAGACTAGCACCCAGCCCACCACTCACAGTCTAGTGGATAGGGGTAAAAAGTTCCGGGCACAAACGGGGATCAAACACCACACGCTTGGAACCCGGACTTTTCGCTTTCTAGGCAGGTGCGTTACCTTTAGACCACCGGTCCACTTTGCCTGTCAGACCAGGAACCTACCTCAATCACTCCAGTCCAAGCCAATGCTGGTGTTTATAGCTATAGCCCCGCCGACCACAGAGGCCATATCAGGGCTGTCACCTCGTCAACTTTTAAATCTCAGATTAACACGGTGCAGCTTATATACAGATTAAAACAGGGAATAAAACCAACTCTACTGTCGTTCCTCGCCTCAAAGCCCTGGCCAACTGTAAGGGTCAACCCAGGACGAGCACAGCGTTGTGGGAAAACCACATCAACCACACATAAAATGAGATCAAACCAAAATCCAGTTTTCTTAAAACAGCCTTGTTCTTAGTTCTCTCAGGAAGTTAAAAATGGTGTTCGGTGGAACATCACGAAGAAGGATCTTTAAAGAGTCTGCCATAAAATGCCTGTGCCTAATATCCTAGACATCTCGACAATCCACAATCAAAACTGTTACTACCAAATTTCTATAGAGAAAAGTCGTATAACAATAGACATTATCAGGTGTGTACACTTCACCTCACCTATCCGGTGGGGGCACTAATGAAGATTTTGCAACCAGCTTCCTCCACTCCCCGCGTGTTCTCTGCTTTCTGTAGCAAGGCCAGTCTACTCTCTAATGTTGTCTTCCCATCGTTTTCTCTGTCTGTCTCTTTCGAGTACACACACACACACACACACACACACACACACACACACACACACACACACACACACACACACACACACACACACACACACACACACACACACACACACACACACACACACACACACACACACACACAAAACATAAAAAACAACTGAGTGGCGCTGCACTGTGGTACTGCAGCGAGTGGCCCAGATTTCACAAACACAAAAGTATTGCGACAAGATATCGCAATATACATTAGTATCATTTCCTTTTTGTTTGCAAAACATTAACAGAATTTCACGCTACCTCCCATTCACCTTCAGTCCTTCGGATGAGACTATAAACCGAGGCCCCGTGTGCGAACGCATGCAGAACATCTTTGCGCACACGTTAAATCCTGTTCCGCTTTTCGAAAGAGTAGGCCATTGTGTGCCGGTGGGAACAGATGACAATATTTACAAAACCGCATACACACGGGGACTGGCTGTAAAAAAGCACATGCGTGCTTATTCCATTATCCTCGATATTAAAGAATAAATAAATAAAAATAATAAATAAATCGTCTCTTCTTTATTTTCCTACCTCACCTCACAGCGACAGTTAAAGCCACAACATCCGATTCCAGGGATCGGGTCTGGGAGGCAAGTGTAGGCCTAGCTTATCTAAGCGAAACACAACGAGAGCTTGTACCTAGCCCTGCTTGTTAGTAATGTGACCTCAGCTGCGCCTCTGCTCACCACTTCACCACCTATCCTGTTGTCCCTTGGACCGTGGGGGTACTAATGAAGAGTTTGCAACCAGCTTCCTCCACTCTCCGCGGTCCTCTGCTTTCCGTAGCAGTTCGTTCCACTCAAGGCCAGTCCGCTCTCTGATGTTGTCTGATATTCCCACCGTTTTCTCTGTCTGCCTCTTCATCTCCATCCTTGTACTGTTCCCTGTAGTAGGACAGTCTTGGCCAGTCCAGATGTTCGTGTGAACCACTTCACTTTGCGTCTTTTCACTGAAGTCAGGGGCTCTTCAATGGTCCGATTGTGTTTTTAATTATGACCTTCACTTTTTCATTGGTGATGGGATTTCTGTAGGAGATAGCAAGGAATTTGCGAAAGCACCTCATCTCCATTGCCTTTATCCTTTTCTCAATGTCTGCTGTTATGGTCCACGTTTCACATGCCTACCAAAAAATATGGACGTGATCAGGAGCCTCTGCTCCTTCAGTTCAAATTATAATTTTCTTAATAAACGCCGACAGCTCCAATTTTTTAAAATGTAAAAGATTATGATAGAGTGAAAGCAATGTTTGTGATTTTACTGTGTGACAAATGTAAGTCTTGCATTTTTCGTCAGTCTGAGAAATCTGTGATTATTTCACAGCGTTACTACCTCAACTGCTGCAGTTGGTAGAACCAGAACCGCGCGGGCGTGTGTGTGTGTGTGTGTGTGTGTGTGTGTGTGTGTGTGTGTTCGGCGGAGCACTTTTCGGCTTTATATACTCCTGTTGTGCCTTGAACACACTCTACAGATACGCATCAATACAGGTTTTAACCATTGGTTGCTAATTTAACCAATATTTGGTTCAAATAGACTCTATTCAGAAGAAAACCCATGAATAATATACATACACAAATTGACAGCACTAACAAGTAAATAGCTTCAGGTCAGCTAATACTTTATAAATCATTAGAGTAAACTCATAAACAATTTAGGTTACAAACTGGTAGGGCAAAGAAGTTATTACAAAAAAAGAAAGAAAGGAGAAAAGGATAAAAGAAAGACAAGAAAAGAATAGCAGAATGATAAGAACAAGAAAAAATTGGAAAAAAAAGTTTTTAAAAAGAAAGAAGGGGAAAGAAGAAAATAGCAAAAACAAAAACATTTAAAAGAAAACAAAAGAAAGATAGGGAAAGGCGGAAAAAAATAAATAGAAAGAAGAAAGAACCAATGGGAAGAAAAAAACCCACAGTTAGGCATGAAGAAAATATAAATACAAATCATATGAAGGAACGTCCACACTTGAAATAAACTTCGCATCTTTTCTCTCCAAACTACGGGGGACACAGACATTGTTGACACCATTCTTAAAGTACAAAGTTTTCTCCAATAATAAGAATGATAACAAGTCTCCAGACTGCAGAGGAGGGAGATAAGGAGGGGTTGAGGTGGGCTCCTTCTCTGAGTGTCCTTGCAGCAGCCCTACATAGAAGAATTCCCTGTAGTTTTGATCTCTGCAGTGCTTGAGGAGTGTCAGAGAGCTTTGTGTGTGTATGTGTATGTATGTGTGATTGTGTGTGTGTGTGAGAGAGTCTGTGTGAATGCGTGTGTCAGTTTGTCAGTGTGTGTGAGAGTGTGTGTGTGTGTGTGTGTGTGTGAGAGAGAGAGAGAGTGTGTGTGTGTCAGAGTGTAAGTGTGTGTGTGTCCGTGTGTGTCAGTGTGTGTCAGTGTGTCAGTGTGTGTGTGTGTGTTTGCGCCTGCGCGTGCGTATGTGTGTGTTTGTGTGTGTGTGTGTGTGTGTGTGTTTGTGCGTGCGCGCGTGTCTGTCTTCTGTGTGTGTTAATGTGTGTGTGTGTGTGTGTTGGGGGGGGGTATAGAAGCTATGAGAGGTAGATCAGAGTAACTAAAAATTAATAATAGAACTGAATCTAATAGAGAGAACAAAAGAACAATTCTCTTTGTCTCAGTTTGACTGTCTGTTTGTCTGTTTGTATCTGTCTGTCAGTCTGTCCCTGTCTGTCTGTCTCTCTGTCTGTATGTCCCTGTCTGTCTGTCTTCCCTCCTCCTCCCCTCCCCCCCCCCCCCATCTTCTTTCTATGTCTTTTATGAATGATCTCCTGTCCGTCCATATGTCAGTCTGTCTGTCTCTCTGTATGTCTGTCTCTGGCTTTGGCTCAGTCTGTGTCTGTATCCGTTCGTCTCTACCTGTCACTCTATCTATGTCTCTGTCTGTCTCTGTCTATCTCAGTCTCTTTCTCTCTCTCTCTCTATCTCCCCCCCCCCCTCCTCTCTCTCTCTCTCTCTCTCTCTCTCTCTCTCTCTCCCCACCCTCAGGAATAACCTTCCTTCCCTCTATCTCCTTTCTTTTTGTGTGTCTGTGTCTCTCTGTTTCTGTTTGTTTTTCTGTCTGTATGTCTGTCTGCCTGTCTGTCGATGTGTCTGTCTTACTGTCTGTCCACCTGTCTGTCTCTGTCTGGCTGTCTGTCCTACTGTCTGTCTGTATGCCTATCTGTCCACCTGTCTTTCTGTCCTGTCTGCTTCTGTCTGTATCCTCTCTGTCTGTTCTCTGTCTCTGTCTGTCCATGTCTGTCTGTCTTCTGTTTTCTGTCCCACCTGTCTCCTCTGTCCCTTTTCCATTCTCTCTCTCTCTCTCCCCTCTCTCTCTCTCTCATCTCTCTCTCTCTCTCTCTCTCTCTCTCTTCTCTTCTCTCTCTCTCTCTTCTCTCTCTCCCCTCTCTCTCACCACTCTCTCTATGTTGTGTTTACTCTTGGCAAACTAGTTATTTGTTCTGAGGTCGTGCGCACCCTAGCCAGCTCTATATTTGGTTAAAACTCTTTAAAAAAATAAAATAAATAAAGAGTTATCACGATGATATTCTAAAGCCACAGATCTGGTAACTAACGAGCTTTGATTGATGCCAATGGTCAAAAATCTTGTTATTTCCCCCCTTCTTCGTAATACACCAGAGATCTGATTAGTTTGGAAATCTGCCGTTCATCTATCAGCCAATGGCATTTGTTTTCTGTGATGAATGTAGTTATCATCATTTCAGTTTGAATTCGAGTTCTTCTTCTTCTTCTGAAAGGAGTTTCCTCTTCATTCTTGTGTGTTTTAGTCTGTCCGCGTCTCTCTGTTTGTGTTTTTTTTTCTTCTGCTGTCTGTCTGTCTGTCCACGTGTCTGTGTGTCTGTCTGTTCACCTGTTTGTCTGTCTGTCTACGTGTCTGTCTGTCCACCTATCTGTCTGTCTCTCTGTCTGTCTTTCCATCTGTCTGTCTACCTATCTGTTTGTCAGACTGTCCACCTGTCTGTCTGTCTTTTTGTCTGTTT
>CM054137.1:70118205-70130705 GCA_028751875.1 Rapana venosa | reverse complement strand
GCGCCTGACAAGTCAGGCCCAGCGCATCCGAATTCGGGCATGAGAGAGAACTGTTATCTTTGAAGTCTTCTGGAAAAAAAGGCAGAAGAATGGACCAATAATGAACCAAGTATGGGATATTTGTTAAACAGTCTATCAAAGAGAAGCTTTCCGAGAAGGGATTTTTTTCCGATTCCATGGCTAGAGTTCCGAAGTTCACTAAGGTAAAAATGTAAAGGTACAGGTGTTCCATAACCTATGTGGTCGTAGGGGAACGAGGCATCAGAGACCTCAACTTCTCAAGGGGCCAGCATATTGAGGGCGGCGCCCACCGAGGCTCACTAATGGGGACATTTTGTGCATGTGACAATTTTCACCCACCTGAAAGGGAATAATGTAAAGACTATTGCTGCTCAAGCAGCGTTAACTTTTTCTCTTTTTTTAAAGATAAGATATAAACTTCAAACGGTTTTCACATTTTTGACAACAACGTATTAATCGTTGTAAAATACAAAATGGTTCTAATAAAAAGACTTAAAACACTCGTCTGCTTTGCGCTTTTCACTAAAATCCATAACGCTTAAAACGCATTACAAGGGTATGACTATAAACTTTTTTTTCAACATTATGAATTGATTTTTACATTCATTGTCTCTTGGGATACATCCTCTTACACACACTATTCCTGTAAAATCAGCGAAAAGAGACAATACTAATATTACAGTCGAGCACCCTTACAAATCATTCGTCAAAAACTGTCACCCCCTCCACACACACCCCACACACACACACCACACTTGTTTCACATCATCATCACTTACATATCATCACCAGTTTACTCTTGAACTAACCTAAAAATACGAATCGCACATATGACATAACCCAGCCTCACATCAATCATTTATCTGTTATCGTTAAGGTATAACTATTTTATTAAAAGTTTTCTTTTAGAGCCAATTTAATTCCATAAATTGACCTTGAACAACCCTCTTTATGCCTTGGGTTCTTAAACCTGTGTCGTTAACAGATTACGTGCAAGACATTGACGCATTGTCTGACAACGCAACCCTAACTTAAAGAAAAAGCAACAAACTATGACGAAGTATTAATATTGAAGACAAGCTGGTTAGAATCCACCTGCCCAGAAGACGTCATCGTTGCTCTTTTAACATTTTGACGAATGAACTTTTTTCTTCTTCTGTGTGGTTGCAGCAGACAGGGAAGGCAGCTCTGAGGGAATCAGAGTGATTAATAATTTCAAGACAATGAGGGAGAGCAGAGATGGATAGGAGAATTGTGTGGAGAAGCCTTTGTTTCCAACCCTTTGTCTCTCTTTCTCTCTAATGACGCAACAACAGCAGGTGGTGGTGCTGATGATGGTGGTAAGAGTCCTCTACACACACACACACATACACACACACACACACACACACACACACACACTGTGGAAAACCACCTCCCCTTCCCTCTTAGTAATATCCTTGCACGCAAGAGCATCAATACACACAAGTCGGTCAGCTGGAAAGGACACACCTGCGCACCTGTGACATTCATTTATTCATTTATTCTTTAGTTTATTTCTTTTTTTGGTAATTTCCGTGATAATAAAAGCTAAAAATTCTAACGGGGGGAGGGTAAGAAAAAAGAAGCAATTTCTCACTTATCACACCATCCTTTTCTTTTTGTCCTGGTTAACAGCCTTGGGCTAGCTTCTCGTGCTACATTTGTAGAAATAAGCAGCGAAACAATATGAATATTAATAATAACATTTATCATTTTTTTCCTAGTTCGGTGTGACTACTGCTGCTTAAAGAGACACACTATTTTGGAATAGAAGAGAAACGTGAGGGAAATATAATTATGTTTAACAATTTGAAAAAAAACCCAAACATACATATGCCTACGTATAAAAGAAGGAGTAACAAGATAGAACAATCAAAATCCAGAGAACAATTTGAACAATTTTTTAACAATTTTTATTTTTCAGAGGGTAGTAGATTAAGCATTACATGCTTTTTTTTACATCCAGCCCTCAAAATAATAAATAAATAAATTAAATGAATAAGAAGCAAAAATATGCATATTGACATAGAATTGCATGGAAAACAATACACACACAGACGCACATACACATACTGGAAGGCAAGCAAGATATAGAGAACACCAGAGAAAGTGCTTCAATATACTCAGAAATAGTTAAAAACAAGAGAGAGAGAGAGAGAGAGAGAGAGAGAGAGAGAGAAGAGAGAGAGAGAGAGAGAGAGAGACAGACAGACAGACAGACAGACAGACAGACAAACAGAGACAGACAGTCACAGAAAAAGAGAGATAGAGAGACAGAGAGAGGAGAGAGAGAGAGAGAGAGAGAGAGAGAGAGAGAGAGAGAGAGACAGACAGACAGACAGACAGACAGACAGACAGACAGACAGACAGAAAAAAGGACAGAAAAACAGCCAGCCAGCCAGCCAGACAGACAGACAAAGAGGTCAAATCCAATGGAATGGAAATAAAGTCGTTTATTTAAAAAAAATGTAGAATGAGGAAACTTCTTTCTATTTTCTTTTAAAAACACCCCCCCCCCCCACACACACACAGGAGAGAGAGAGAGAGGGAGAGACAGAGAGACAGAGAAAGAGAGACAGAGAGATGGGGAGAGACAGAGAGAGACAGACAGAAAGACAGAAGTAGAAATCAAGACAGACAGACAAACAGTCAGACAGAAAGACAGACAGACAAAAACAGACCAAACAAAAGCAATGACCTGATCAGAAACACTAACTTCACCACCATCAGTCCTCCCCCTAGTTTATACTATCCTCATTGCACTGACTGACAGACAGACAGACAAACAGACAGACAAAGGTAGAAGTCAAGACAGACAGACAGACAAAACAGACCAAACAGAAGAAATGTCCTTATCAGAAACACTAACTTCACCACCAGCAGTCCTCCCCATAGGCTATCCATGCTATCATGGGGATGGGATAGCCTAGTGGTTAGAACATTGCACTGGCAACCTGACGACCCTTGTTCGATTCCGTTCAAGGGGATATTTTCCCCTGGAGTTAACATCAGTGCAGACTCCACTCTCCCTAAAAGTCTTTCGGATGAGACTACAAACCGAGGCCCCATGTGCAAACGCACGCAGAACATCTCACACACAAGTTAAACCATGTTCTGTTTTTCGTAAGAGTAGGCCATTGTGTACTGGTGGGAACAGATGACAGAATTTACAAAACCGCATACACACGGGGACTGGATGTAAAAAAGCACATCAGTGCTTATTCCATTATCTTCGATAAAAAAAAAAATCATTGCACTGACAGATACACAGACAGAGTGACACAGGAATGGGAGGGTACAGCCCTGCCCTGCCCTATCCTGCCCTGCCCCCTCACTACACCCATCAGCACAGATAACCACCATTACACTCGGCCTCTAAACACCCACACCTGATTTTATCCATGGGTCCCAAAGGAGAGAGAGACAAAGAGAGAGTCAAAGAGAGAGACAACGAGATAGACAGACAGAGAGAGACAGACAGACAGACAGAGAGAGACAGACAGACAGAGGTAGAAGTCAAGACAGACAGACAGAATAAAACAGACCCAAAAAAAAGCAATGACCTGATCAGAAACACTAACTTCACCTCCAATAGTCCTTCTCCTGGTAGGCTATCCTATCCTCATTACACTGACAGACAGACGGACAGACAGAGTGACAGAAATGTGAGGGTACAGCCCTGCCTGCCCTGCCCTCCCACTACCCCCATCATCACAGATAACGACCATTACACTCGGCCTCTAAACACCCACACCTGATTCTATCCATGGGTCCCAAAGGAGAGAGAGAGGGAGAGAGAGACAAAGAGAGAGTCAAAGAGAGAGAGAGAGAGAGAGAGAGAGAGAGAGAGAGAGAGAGAGAGAGAGAGAGAGAGAGAGAGAACTCGAACTCGAACTCAAACTCGAATGTTTTAATGAGGATAATTGGATAAGCCAGGGGCTTCTTTACACCAGGTCCTCAGAAAAAACAACAACAACAAAACTACAACATAAAAACCAAAGACCAAACAAAAGGCAAACAAACATGAAGAAAAGCATAGCATAATTATACACAATGAAGCTGACAAAAACTCAATCACTTAGTTATACTTGCAATCAACTACTCACATTAATATTCAATTTTGTACTAAACCAGCCAATCAATACAAATTGACTAATTTCATGTCTACACACATAAAAATTTCCCTCACACATAAAGATACATTCACACTACCACCATCCACACTAGCACACCCATGTATTTCAACCACCAAACGAAGCAATCAGCCCCATTATTTTTTTAAAGTCTGGGACAAAATTAGAAACGACTTATCTGTACATCAGTTATTGCAATGAAAGTAAATGATGTAACAACTCTCTTTCCACAGTCATCAGTTTACAAACACAATACGCACACACACACACACACACACACACACATACACACACGCACGCACGCCCACACACATATAAGCACAAACAACTCACACATGCACATGAATCAAATCGATAACCATTCCAATTAATATATATGATAAAAAATGACACTACTAACAAATCCAATTTTTTCTATTTTAACAGAACAAAATGCAATCGCAACATACACCATGTCAATGCCATAAAGAGCAAACAAACATAGCTCAAGATAATCCAAAAAACCATTCTCAGACACTCACGCGCGCGCGCGCACGCACACACACATGCATACATAGTCATATGAATGCCCATATGAATGAATAAATCATTCAAGTCGACATTCTAATTTCAAATCCAATTCATTCTTAACAGAATTTTTTTTTTTAATGCACCCCATACACCATTTCATTACAGAAAGAGCAAAAAAAAACCCCTATACCAGTTCATGATAATAAGAATGTCTATCCACATACACTCATGCGCGCAGGCACACACACAGACACACACAGACATACACACACGCGCGCACGCGCGCGCGCGCGCGCGAACGCACACTCAAGATAATACATTAACATGAATACACAAATAAATAAACAATTAATTCAGGACCTTATAGATAAGAAAATCAATAATTCTACATTGATAAATAATGCAAACCTTAACCATTTCAATGACATAAGAACAAAACACACTGAACTTCAAGACAATCGATACGTCAACACACACACACACACACACACACACACACACACACACACAGCCCCCCCCCCCCTCCCCCACGCCCACCCCCACACATCCACTCAAATCCCTGTCAAGCCAGTCAGTCGAGAAGACAACCAGCTCTGAACAAAATAGGTGTATAAGTAAATACGACATTACATAATCATGGTATATACAAAAGGCAAAGTGCACATTATATTCAGAACATTTCAAATAAATATTTATGATAAGCTCTTTTGAATGAAGACAGACTACATTTCTGTTTTAAATTATCCGGAAGTTCATTCCATT
This sequence comes from Rapana venosa, assembly GCA_028751875.1. Taxonomy (NCBI): domain Eukaryota; kingdom Metazoa; phylum Mollusca; class Gastropoda; order Neogastropoda; family Muricidae; genus Rapana; species Rapana venosa. The sequence continues at coordinate 70,125,258 of CM054137.1, read as the reverse complement.
CTTTACTACCTGAATAGACGAGGGATGACTTGTAAAGATCAGTTCTTGGACGGGGGATACAAATAGTACTTTTACCCCGAATTTTTCTCACCAAAAACCTTTCAGAAAGATACTTCGGAGCAAGATTCTTCATAATTTTGTACATAAAAACACCTTTATTAAAACGACATCGTAATAAGAAAGGAAAAATGTTGAGTTCTTTGTAATCTATATTTTGCAAAGATGATGACTTAAGGAGTACACTTTTTAATGAACGTCTATACAAACTCTCCAGTCGCTTAAGGCAATTTTTACTAGCTAAATCCCAACATGTGGAAGCATAATCTAAATCAGGTTGTATATATGCATGAAAAAATAACTTCCGAGAATGCTGATCAAGCAAATGCTTAATTCGGTTCAGCTGAAAAATTTTTTGGGCTAGCTTCTTAGACAAAATTGATGCATGACTTGACCAAGATAGATGATTGTCAATATTAAGACCAAGCAATTTATGTGAATCCACTTCTTCTAAAATTTTGTTATAGACTTTAATATCTGGTAGCTGAACTTTTATATTTTGTCTTTTTTGCCTTGTTGTAACTAGCATGAATTTCGACTTTTCAGGGTGGAGAGCCATGTGGTTAATTTCAGACCATTTAATAAGTTTATTAATATCTTTTTGTAATTCAATGCATACAACGCTGGCATCTTTAGCTTTATTATGAATTGTAGTGTCATCAGCAAATAATTCACATTTATTTGATACACTAAGAGGCAAATCATTTACATACACTGAGAAAAGAATGGGACCTAGGACTGATCCCTGTGGAACTCCATAATGAATCGGCATAAGGGTGGATACTGTTCGGTCCTGGTATACTGCTTGTCTTCTATTCCTAAGGAAAGAGGATATAAGTTCAACCGATTCTGGATGTAAACCATACATGTGCAATTTTCTTACTAAAAGAGCATGATCAATTGTGTCAAAAGCCTTAGCAAAATCGACAAATATGGTTCCTGTAAACATATCGTTATTAATATTGTCATGCCACTGTTCTATAAGATTCGTGAGTAACGTATGGCATGAGTGATCTTTTCTAAATCCACTTTGATTTGCGTGAAACAAGCTATACGTAGTAAAATGGGACAAAAGGTGGTGTTTAAGATGTTTTTCGAGTGGCTTAGACAACACCGACAGGATTGAGATTGGTCTATAATTAGTGGGATCATTTGGATCACCAGATTTATAAAGTGGTAGTACTCTAGCATCTTTGAACGCTTGAGGAAAGCATGACTGTTCTATACAAAGATTATAGATATAAGCAACATGTTCAGAGATTATGGGTGCAGAAATTTTCAAAATTTTGCTGTCAATGTTGTCCAAGCCCCTCGAGTTTGACTGTTTTAATGAACACAACTCCCTGTACACATCATGGACACCAATAAATCCAAATTTCAGCTTCAAGTGACAGTTTTTGGAATTGCAAAAATCCTGCAACAGAAGTAAATTATTACATTTAGTATAATCAACAGGTATAATTTTTTCTCCTACAGTAGAGAAATGTTTGTTCATTTCTTCAACTGATAAGTTATTGGATGAAGGTGAAATAGACATTGATGGTTTACCGGATAACTGGTTTATCGCTTTCCAAAGTGATTTGACATCCCCTTTTGATGAAATCAGCTCACTGAAGTATTTCTTTTTTGCTATTCTTTTTAATAGTGTTACCTTATTCCGTTGTATTCTGAAAGTGTCATCTTTACCTGTTGTTCTTAGTAGGAAATCACGTTTTGCTATGGCTGCTTTTATTTCATCAGAAAGCCAAGGTGGCTTTTCTTTAAATTTGACTCGTTTCGTTTTGAGTGGTGCATGCTTGTCATAAACAGAGAGAAAGGTTTGGTACCACACATCAAGAGCTTCATTTGGGTCACTGTACTGGTAAACTTCTGAAAAGTTTGCCATACATACATCAAAAAGAAATTTATCTGTATCAAAAGATTTATAACTTCGGAAGGAAATGCATTTGTGCATACAAAAGGGAATTTTTGAACCCTTTTTTGACCAAGTTAAACAAATTGGAAAGTGGTCACTGAGCCCAAATATAGGTACAGATGTTTCTATTATATCAGATGGATTAGTTGCATAAATGTGATCAATCAAGGTTTCAGAAGATGACATTTTTCTTGTTGAGGTATTAATCAGTTGTGACAGACTATATGATTCATAGAGACTTTTCCATTTGTTATGGAGTTTATGTAAATCAATATTAAAATCACCCAGCAAAATTAATTCAGATGAATAGCTTGATACGTCATCCATGAGGAGTTCAAAACGATCAAACCATTCTACTCGTTCATCTGGATTTCTGTAAAAGAACCCAATTAACATTGGTTTGGTCCCTTTTAAAGTAATCTGTATCCATATACACTCAGAGAGAGAGAGAGAGAGAGAGACAACGAGATACACAGACAGAGAGACAGAGAGACGGACAGAGAGACAGACAGACAGAGGTAGAAGCCAAGACAGACAGACAAAAACAGACCAAACAAAAGAAATGACCTGATCAGAAACACTAACTTCACCACCAACAGTCCTTCTCCCCCTAGGCTATCCTATCCTCATTACACAGGCAGACAGACACACATACAGAGTGACACAGGAATGTGAGGGTACAGCCCTGCCCTGCCCTGCCCTGCCCTCCCACTACACCCATCAGCACAGATAACGGCCATTACACCCTCTGAACGCCTGCACCTGATTCTATCCATGGGTCCCAAAGGAGAGAGAGAGAGAGAGAGAGAGAGAGAGAGAGAGAGAGAGAGAGAGAGAGAGAACTTGCAACTCAATGTTTATTGTAGGTGGGCCACGGGCCATTATACACAATGCAAGGTAAAAAAGGGAAAAAAGGGAGAGGGGGGTGGGGGTGGCTGCAGGAGACATTCTTGGCAGTGATGTCAGATGTACAACAAAATTTGAATACACCAGACATTATGCAATGAGGAAAACAAAAACCTGATATAAAAAAAAAGGTATTTAAGATACCGACTTTCAAAACTTACCATGTATGAAAGCTGTCAAACAATCGAGAGAGAGAGAGAGAGAGAGAGAGAGAGAGAGAGAGAGAGAGAGAGAGAGATTTATTTTATTTATTTATTTATTTATTATTTATTCTTTTATGTTGAAGATAATGGAACAAGCACTCATGTGCTTTTTTACATCCAGTCCCCGTGTGCATGTAGTTTTGTAAATTTTGTCATCTGTTCCCACCGGCACACAATGGCCTACTCTTTTTCGAAAAGCGGAACAGGATTTAACGTGTGTGCAAGATGTTTTGCATGCATTCACACAGGGTGCCTCGGTTTATAGTCTCATCCAAAGGAGAGAGAGAGAGAGAGAGACTTCAGACTTCAGACTTTTACTGTACATCAGCCTTAGGCCACAATACAAAGGAATGACGGGCGTATGGAGTGGACATATGACATGAGTGTTATAAACACATTACTATCAATGTATATAAGTATGAAATGATATATCAGCGATAATAAAGAAATTACATCACCTATTTCTTGGATATTCATCACAAATGAATTCACGTTCGTCATAATCGACAATGTTTTGAATGTAGTATTCATCAATATAAGGATCCATTTCTATAAAGTTATCTTACTTCTTCTGTCGGTTGCATGAAAAATAAATCGTGATAAATTATGTCTATCAGTAGATATTGTAGCTTTGAGTAGCACGTGCAAAGGAAGTCTCTTCCCATCTTTAAGAAACTTATGTCTCAAATCTTCATAGACAGAGCAATTAAATAAAAAGTGTTCTTCATTCTCTATTTGGTCTTTACAAACAGGGCACTGCTTATCTTCATTTGAACTACTATAGCGATGTGTATTATTGTTTAGTGGAAGCGCATTCAAATCGTACTTGAGTAACTGCAACGCGAAAACAATATGTATCCATTTCACTGATATACTTCTCTCTTTCAAAAACAATCTTAAAGTTTCTGTAACTATCATATTATCTACTGCGCTCTCTGATGGTGCCAGTCCATTCCTGGGTAAACCAATCTACAAGTCTTTGTTTAAAGGCACGTAAGAACATTTTTATGTCTCCTACTCCTTGGTTTAACCAAACAATATTCAACCCAGTTATACAGAATATTTCCCTGATTTTAGAGACCCAGCAGAGAAGAGAGAGAGAGAGAGAGAGAGAGAGAGAAGGAGAGAGAGAAGATGAGAGAAGAGAGAGAAGAGAGAAGAGAGAGAAAGGAGAGAGGAGAAGAGACGAGAGAGAGAGAGAGAGAGAGAGAGAGAGAGAGAGAGAGAGGAGAGAGAGAGAGAGCGAAGAGAGAGAGAGAGAGGAGAGAGAGAGAGAGAGAGAGAGAGAGAGAGAGAGAGAGAGAGAGAGAGAAGAGAGAGAGAGAGAGAGAGAGAAGAAGAGAGAGAGAGAGAGAGAGAGAGAGCGAGAGAAGAGAGAGAGACGAGAGAGAGAGAGAGAGAGAGAGCGAGAGAGAGAGAGGAGAAGAGAGAGAGAGAGAGAGAGAGAGAGAGAGAGAGAGAGAGCGAAGAAGAGAGAGAGAGAGAAGAGAGAGAGAGAGGAGAGAGAGAGAGAGAGAGAGAGAGCGAGAGCGAGAGAGAGAGAGAGAGAGAGAGAGAGAGAGAGAGAGAGAGAGAGAGAGAGAGAGAGAGAGAGAGAAGAGAGAAGAGAGAGAGAGAGAGAGAGAGAGAGAGAGAGAAGAGAGAGAGAGAGAGAGAAAGAGAGAGAAAGAGAGAGAGAGAGTCTACAGGGCTGTTGAAAGGAGGTCAACTTAGGACACTATTGTCACCTCTGATATTTTCCCACCCCATCCTGTCTTTTTCTCCCGCCCCCTCCCTCTCCCTCCCACTCTGCCCCAAATGCCTTGCTTTGATTGTGGAGAGCAGAATGATTTTCATGGTAAATTCCCCAAACTTGTATTATATTGATTTAATTGTAGTATACGATCCATATAGCTATTACAAATTTTGATTAATGGGGAGTATAATTAAGAGATCGAGTAAATAAGATAGAAGATATGTTTCCAAGATATAGCACTATACAAATTCCATTATTATTATTATTATTATAATTATATTAATATTATTAGTAAGATAAGAGAAGTAAAACAAATTTAAAGAAGGAGAATGTGAAGAGAAGAAGAAGAAGAAGAAGAAGAAACAAACAGTAAGTAGAAGAAAGAGAAAAAGAAGACCCCTTTCCTCATCATTACGTTTTTAGCTCGAGGCTGATATTCCAATATTTTTATAGATGGGAGATTAACATTCCATTATCCCTATTTCTTAGTCTTACTTTCAGCTCCTACATATCATTTGGAAGTCAAGATTTATCAAACTGACAAAATATTCCCCCTTGGCAAATGACAAACTCCATACAGGACTCTCAATTATAATCTCACACATAAAAAACAGGAGAAAAAAATAATGTCACATGGTGCGGTTCTAGTGTCCAATGGGATGACAGATACCATGGCCTGCCTTGTCTCATTAATATTTATTGGCTGTCGCTCAATGCCCCTAGGTTCTGAAGGTGGAGCCCTAACGTTTGGTTTCCCCATGAAAATGAAAAATGCTCTCTTTGTCTTTAAAGCGTAGATTGTAAGAAAAAACGGACATTTAAAAAAAATCTCAACCTTTCTCTTTGATGTAGGCGGTCTCTTTAGGGGGAGTACACTGGTGGGGGCAGGTAGTCGGGGGTTAAGCACTCACTTTCCCCCAAGCTAAAGGTTTGCACATTGAGAAAGTGGATGGGGGGACCGTTTGCACGCCCAGGCTTCAGTACAGTATTCCGTTAGCCGCTGTCGTAGGTACCTACTTGCCCTTTTAGGGCAGGGGGGGTTAAAGCAGCAAGGAGAGGGAGAGAAATGGGGGCTCACCCCTCTCCCCTCCCTCGTGCTTTACCTTAATGTTGGCCCGGGAAGCTGTGTCTCTGACTCTGGCTACCCAACACCTAAAAAGTTTGGGACCTTTACTTTTAGCTTTTTTTTTAAAGACGCGGGTGGAGTTTTGTTTTTCGAAAATTATTCTCTTGGGGTTAAGTGTTACTGAAATTTAAGAAATGAAAATTAGATCAAAAATTTCTTTTGTTTGGGGGGGGGGGGTGGGGGGGGGGGATAGCCTAGTGGTTAGAGCGTTGCACTCGGGTTTTGACAGCCTGAGTTTAAGCCCGGATTGCCCCCACCCGGCGCCCCTGTAAGGGAATTTCCCCCCCCCCCCCCCCCCCCCCCCCCCCCCCCCCCCCCCCCCCCCCCCCCCCCCCCCCCCCGGGTAAATCGTATGCTCCCTCCCCCTAATAATTCTTCAGATAAGACTATCAACTGAGGGAGGCTAGGACACACGTGAACATTGCGTCCACGTTTTAAAACCCGTTTAATAATAATAAAAATAATAATTTAATATAAAAATAAAGTAATGTATGGAAATTTTATGCGCTGAAATTTTTAAAACAACAAAATAAAAGCGCTCAGATGACATTTTCCTTTTTAATATCGAGGGTAGGAATAAGCACCAGTGCTTTTTTTTTACCAATCCCCGTGTTCTTTTTTTTTTTGGAAGTGAGGTCATTTGTGCTGCGCCATGGGGTCGGTTTGGTCATCATCCCGAAGTCGGAATGCGGGTTCTTAATGGGGGGCACCCCCCCCCCCCCCCCCCCCCCCCCCCCCCCCCCCCCCCCCCCCCCCCTTTTTGAACCCGGGCTTCATCCAGGTCAAAAAAATTTTACCTGAATTAAAAAAAACACTTTACTTTAAAGAAAAAAGTAGGACTAGGGTACACAGGAAGCGAGAGGAAAGGGAAGTGAAAGAAAAATGGGGAAAAAAAAAAAAAAAAAAGAAAGAAAAGAGGGAGACATAAGAGAAAAAAGGGGAAAAGGGAAAAAAAAAAAAAGGGAGGTTTATTAAAAAAAAGAAAATAACTAAAAAGGAGAGGAGGAGGGGGGGGGAAGAGGAGGAAAATGAAATGAAAAAGGTTTCGAATACCTGCCCCCTTTTTTAAAGGAAAATGTTTTTTAAAATATTGTTTTTTTCTTTTTTTTTT
>CM054137.1:70108205-70115705 GCA_028751875.1 Rapana venosa | reverse complement strand
AAACCAGTCAAATCGGATTTTAAGTACTGTTTTCTCCAAAACTTAAAGTCAAACTATCTTTTCCTCTCATAAAATGATTGAACGTAAGTGTTCCTTTTCAGAATGCTCTTAGCTTAAGTTGTCCAGTTGCTTCATTTTCAAGACCCTTTTGTCCACTTTTCATGCATGATGACATTTTGGCAGAAAGTCATATTATATTGCTGTGGTTACCCTATTTATGATATCGCGTTCCGTATATATAATATTGTGTGAGCCTGCTAAACGGGCTTGTGTAGGTTATTAGCTTTGAAATTTGCTGATTGTAGTCTGTCTGTCTGTCTGTCTGTCTCTGTCTGTCTGTCTGTTTGTCTGTCTCTCTGTCTCTGTCTGTCTGTCTCTCTGCTCCCCACCCCCTCTCTCTCTGTTGGTATCTACCTGTGTATGTAAATTTATTTACAACATTTTGCATCTGTTTTCTTTTCAGTATTTTCCTGTCCGTTTGAGGGTTAGGTGAAAAAAGTCTCTGTTACTTAATCAGTTATCCTCGTGAAATAAATTTGTATTTATCCCCCCCTCTCCTCTCTCTCTCTCTCTCCTCTCTCTCTCTCTCTCTCTCTCTCTCTCTCTCTCTCTCGTGTGTGTGTGTGTGTGTGTGTGTGTGTGTGTGTGTTGTGTGTGGTGTGTGTGTGTGTGTGTCTGTGTGTCTGTGTGTGTGAGTGTGTGTGTCTGTGTTGTTGTTGTTGTCTTCAATTCGACGTCTGTTCACACTAGGTGATATTAGACGTGTGCATGTCTGTGTCTGTGTCTGTGTGTCTGTGTTTCTGTGTGTGAGTGTGTGTGTGTGTGTCTGTGTGTGGGTATCTGTGGCTGTGTAAGTCTCTGTCTGTGTAAGTCTCTGTCTTTTCACACAGCCTGTACATATTTCAAGAACAGACGTATTTCAAAGTTTGCAGACTAACACATTTTTTACTGGCAGTCAGTTATGTTTTCTGTCAAAACCAGTCTGGCACTTTCAGGCGACTGTTTCAAAGCGATTTTTCATGTGAAATATATGGGTGTTTAGTCTAGTGCAGTGCCGCTAGTTTCCATTTAATGCATAAGCGATCATAACTGCGTGGTCGTCAGAATCAAATATTTACACACACGAAAGTGGGTTGCCACTTTAAAAGATGAAAATGATGCAAAAAGTAAGCTCCTTTTCTGCCAATATTCACAAATAAAAGCATTTAATATTTGCTTGATATGAATGGGGAAATGACAACGATGGAATTTTTGTTTTAGTAGCACAATATATTAATTTTGTTCTTACTTCTTTTCGCATGTAGTGTGTTTGTGTTTAGTGTTGTGTTGAGTTGTGTTGTGTTGAGTGTGTGTGTCAAAGTCAAAGTCAAACTTTTTTTTCCAGACGGTACATTGAATAAGCAATGCATGTGCTTTTTTCATAAAGCCATCTATCTAAAGAACAAAAAGAGAGAAAAAAGATAATATATATATGTAGACATAGAATAAAAAAACCTAATCAATAATAAACCATACAAATAAAACAAGAAAAGACAATAGCATATGCATACATGGAATTAAAAGGAAAACAAAACCCCCTGAACAATATTAAACTATACAATTAAAATAATTCCAAAATCTTGAAAATATATCCATCATAATACAAACAAACAAGCAACATAGAAAAAACAAACCAAAACAAACAAAGAAGAGAAAACAAAATAATAAAAAGACACACCAACTGCTTCCCTCACCCCCTTCACACACATACACACACAAAAACCTTCAACCATACAAACAACTGAATAAACAAACAAAAAAAGATAAACCAACAAGAACAACCACAACAAGCAAACAAACAAACAGAAACATACGTACACAACAACAACAGCGACAATAACTAACATAAGACAAGAATAACAGCCAAAACAAATGAAGAACAATATAGAACTACCAAAAGACAAAAGAAAAAGCCCAAAATACCCCCTCCCCCTCCCCCTGTGTGAGTGTGTGTGTGTGTGTGTGTGTGTGTGTGCGCGTGCGTGTGTGTTTGTGTGTGCGTGCGTGCAAGCGTAAGTGTGTGTGCGTGCGTATATGTGTGTGTGAGTCCGAGCCCATGCACGCAGGGGTTTGTGTGTGTATGTGGCTGCGTGCACATAGAGCATGTGTGAACAAGGCTGGTGTGTGCATGTGTCATGTAACAAACAAAACTCGTCTATTTTACACACTACAGGTGGATTAGAAACCAACAATAGTGATACCTATAGAGTGAACTTAAATCTGCCGTGGATGAAATCATATAGATAGAATAGAACATATTGGAATAGAACAGAACAGAACAGAATGGAATAGAATAGAACAGAACAGAATACAACACAATACAGTACAATACAATAAATTACAAGTCTTCACATTTACCTCTCCTGTACTCAGTGGACCCTGGGGGCGCCAATGAAGATTTTGCAACAAGCTTGCCCAGGTGCGCATGCATGCATGCATGCACTGACTACAACAGACCTGATAAGCAGAGGGGGAAACACTATAAAACAGCTAGGCTCTATGTGTGCATTTCAGTAGCTAGTAAAAATGGTCTTCATTACGCCAATAAATTCACCAGCAAATGTCTTCTACAGAGCAACAAGAACAAACAAAACCTCAAAACAAAACACTCAATGGGCCCACTGTGCCAGAAAGGAAGAAAAAAAGTGTATAGGGCAAAATCAGGGGAAAAAAAAGATAAATGGGGAGTACTGCTGGGTCCCTGGGTCATCAATTCCTGCCATTGTTGTCCTGACCCAACGACCAGTCCACTTGATTTGCTGCTGCTGCTGCTGCTCTCTATCCTTTACTGTATGCCTCTTTGGCCGGTTGTTTGGCATTGTGAGGAGAGAGAGAGAGAGAGAGAGAGAGAGAGAGAGAGAGAGAGAGAGAGAGAGAGAGAGAGAGAGAGAGAGAGAGAGAGAGAGAGACAAACACATGTACTGTACTTGCTCAAGGGCCAATGCCAGACAAGCGTGATCAACTATTGCGATGAAAGCAAAGTGCCAAGGCCTTCATCAAGATGCTTAGTTTCCTCCATAGGGATTCTGGGAGGGGGATGGGGGTGCTCTTACTAGAAATAGTAGCCCCACCTTCTGGAAATTCTGTACAAAGATTTCTCTCTTTTCTATCCCTTTCTCTGTTTCTGCCTTGTTCTATTTTTTATGTCACCTGTTTCTTGTGTGTTTTCTGTTGTCTTCGTTCATTCTCTTGCTTTTTTCCAAAAAGAATTGAAAATAACAATTCTCTCCTACATGTTGGATGTGCTGTGCCTGACTTGTCAGGAACTTAACAGGAGTGCAATGTATTTTTCCTCATGTGACAGACAACAATAGTTGCTGTCTGGGCTTTTGACAAAGAAAAAGAAGAAGAAGAAGACTGCTGTCAAATTTTAAAATAACCCAAAGTTTTAAGTCACTAGACTACTGTGCCTTCCCCTTTCCAACACACACACACACACACACACACACACACACACACACACACACACACACACACACACACACACACACACACACACACACACACACACACACACACACACACACACTACAATAGATCTGATGAACAGAGGGAAACACTATACAACAGCTAAGCTCTATATGTTCATTTCAGTGCCAGTAAAACAGCTTTTCATCACGCCAATAAATTCACCAGCAAATGTCTTCTACAGAGCAACAAAAAAACCCAACCCAACCCAAACAAGACACCCAGTGGTCCCACGGTGCTAGAGAAGAAGAAAAAGAAGGGGTGTAGAGGAAGGGTAAAAACAGGAAAAAGATACATGGGTGGTACTGCTGGGTCCCTGGGCCATCAATTCCTGCCATTGTTGTCCCGACCTAACGACCAGTCCACTTCATTTGATGTTGATGCTCCTAATCTGTCACTCTCTGCCTTTCAGGCTAGTTTTTGAGGATTGTGAGGATAGAGAAAGGGAATACAAAAACATGAAATGCTCGAGTGCCAGGCCTGAAAAGCTTTGTCAACTATTGTGATGAAAGCAAAGTGCTAAGGCCTTCATTAAAGTGCCAAATTTCCCCCATGGAGATACCAAGAGCCTATTTGTGTAAATAGCATCCCCACCTTCTAGACATTCTGTACTAGGAATTCCCTCTTTTCTATCTGTCTCTTTGTTTCATCCTTTTTTCACTTGATCTTTCTTCCACCTCCTTCTTGTCTATTTACTGCCTTCCCAGTCCATTTTCCTGTCTTTTTGCAGCCATACCTGAAAATAATGGTTCTCTTTCATGGCAAAGTCAAATGTGCTGGGCCTGACTTGTCAGGTGCTTAACAGGAGCACAATACATTTTCACTCAAATGACAAACAACAATAGTTGCTGTCCGAGTGTTTGATGAAGAAGAAGATTGCTCCCAAGTCAAAAACAAGTGTTTTAAACCACTTGAATACTGTGCCGCTTTCCCTTCACCCCACCCTCACACCCTTTTCCACATCCCCCACCCTTCCTCAGACACACAACCAATACAACAGATTTATAGGAAACACTATACAGCAATGTACATTTCAGTAGCCAGTAAAAAGCTTTTTATCACTCCAATAAATTCACTGGAAAAATAATCCTCCACAGAGCAACAAAAAACAAAACAAAACACTCTATGGTCCCAGGGTGCCAGTGGCCAGTTTTATACAGTTTCACGTTTGGACATTTCCATAAACTGAACAATTAATTTTTTATTTCATACTTCCTTGCAAGAAAGTTAACAGTAGTATACCAAAATCATGATCTATTATATGATAATGATAATTGTATATGATCATCATATCATAATAGGGTTTTTTGGCTTCAGATATCAAACATTCCATATCACACACTTCTACCAGCATCAAAAAGCATTAATAGTCAACAGTGCGCTAAATGGCTCCGGGCTGAATGAAGGCAGGGAAAAGGCCCTCACTCCATCACAGTTCATCATCCACCGGCAAATGTCCACCATGAACAAACATTCCCACTGGACTCCCATTACTACAGTGTGAAATGAGGAGTGAGAAACAGGCCTGGGATTGGATGAGTGATGGAGATAAAGGAAGTGGAGTGGAGAGTTGTGGTGGTGGTGGTGGTGGTGGTGGGGGTGTATATGTCAAAGTCAAACTTTTATTTTCAGATGGTTTATTGAATAGGCAGTGCATTTGCTTTTTTTCATCAAGCCATCTATCTTATGTGTGTGTGTGTGTGTGTGTGTGTGTGTGTGTGTGTGTGTGTGTGTGTGTGGTGTGTGTGTGTGTGTGTGTGTGTGTGTGTGTGTGTGTGTGAGTGTAGATGAGTGACGGTGAAAAGAGAGAAACTTTGAACTGATAGCAAGTCTTTCTTCATATTAAAAAATTAAAAGTTTGATAAAAATCCACCCAAATATGCAGATGAAAAGTAAAACAATGAAAACATAAGAAAATCATTAGTTAACAGGATATACAATCATACCAAAATTCCACAAATTCGATTATAATTACAATAACATCAGTTTCAATGCAAGTTTATGGTCAATTTTCTTTAAAACTAGTGCTGTATAAAATCTATGGTAAGATTTATATAGTTAAATATTTTGTAAAATCCATGAACTGAAAAATCTATTTTTCATATTTCACATTACCTTGCAAGAAAGCTCACAGTTGTTTACCAAAATCATGATAATTATATAATTATGTTCATGATAATAATAATAATAATAATAATAATAATAATAATAATAATAATGATAATAATAATAATAATAATAATAATAATAATAGTAATAATAATAATAATAAGAAGAAGAAGAAGAAGAATATATGGAATTTATAGAGCGCTATATCTTGCAATTACAAACCAGAGCGCTTCCATTCAATCCGCTCCCCCGCAAGCAACCAACAATGATTAATATTCTAACAAATTCAAATGTACACACACATGCACACACACACACACACACACACTCACACACACACACATCATTATCATGATCATCAAATCATATTTGGTTTGTGGCTTCAGATATCAAACATTGGCTATCACACACTTCTGCCAGCATGGTAAAGCATTCATAGTCAACAGTGGGCTAAATGCCTCCAGGCTGAATGAAGGCAGGGAAAAGGCCCTCACTCCATCACAGTTCATCATCCACGGGCAAATGTCCACCATGAACAACCATTCCCAATGGACTCCCATTACTACAGTGTGAAATGGAGTGTGAGAAACAGGCCTGGGATTGGATGAGTGAAGGAGAAATGGCTGTATACATGTGCATGTGTGTGTTTGATCGATCGATTTATTTATTTATCAATTATTTATTTTATTTTATGTTATTTTTCTATTCTTTTATTTTGATGATTATGGAATAAGCACTCGTGTGCTTTTTTGATTTTTAAATCCAGTCCTCATGTGTAAGCAGTTTTGTAAATTTTGTCATCGGTTCTCACAGGCACACAGTGGCCTACTCTTCTGAAAAGTGTGTGTATGTGTGGGCGGGGGTGCCCATGCATGTGTGTGTGGGTGGGTAGGTGGGTGGGTATGGGTGTGTGGATGAGTGAAGGAAAGAGGTGAGGTGAGAGACAGACAGACAGACAGAGGAGGGGGGGGGGGGTAAACACTTGGTGAACCAACAGAAAGTACCCCTGGGCTTTCAATCCCCTCTATCTTTACTTCTGTTGCCCTCACAACCTGCATGGCTTCATTTGGTGTGCTTGTGCTTTTGATGAAGTTGTTTGTATGTGAGTTGATTCTGCGTACATAATTATATACTCAATCATTCTGGAAGCGCGTATTCATGTACCTCTTTAGTCTCTCTCTCTCTCTCTCTCTCTCTCTCTCTCTCTCTCTCTCTCTCTCTCTCTCTCTCTCTCTCTCTCTCTCTCTCTCTCTCTCTCTCTCTTTCTCTTTCTCCTCGAAATACAAGAATTTGTCATTGTCATTGTCCTCTTTCTTTCTCTCTCTCTCTCTCTCTCTCTCTCTCTCTCTCTCTCTCTCTCTCTCTCTCTCTCTCTCTCTCTCAAACACACACACATGTATCATGTATCAGTTCAATTATAAAAGGTTATAAGAGAATAGAACATTGATTGGAAAAGTGTGTTTTTTCTTCTGAAAACAATTTGTACTCAAATAGACATGTACGCGTGTGTGCCAATGCAATCACATTCACACACACACACTCATGCACACGAGTGCAAGCACACATGCATACACAGACATACAGATATACACATGCACACACAGACACACAGTTACAAACACATACGACACACACACACACACACACACACACAAACACATTCACAAACAAGCACGCACGCACGCACACGCACGTACACACACACACACACACTATCACACACACAACACATGTCTAATATCACTTAATGTGAATAGACGTTAAATTGAAAAACAACACACACACCACACACACACACACACACACACACACACACACACACACACACACACACACACACACACACACACACACACACACACACACACACACACACACACACAC
>CM054137.1:70103205-70105705 GCA_028751875.1 Rapana venosa | reverse complement strand
CTAATTCTTCTTCTTCTTCGCAATTCTTCTTCTTCGCATTCTTCTTCTTCTTCTTCGCAATTCTTCACTTCTTCTCCTTCTTTTCTTCTTCTTCTTCTTCTTCTTCTTCTTGCTTCTTCTTCATGTCTTCTTCTTCTTCTTCTTCTTCTTCTCTCTTCTTCTTTTCTTCTCTCTTCTTCTTCTCTCCTCCTCCTCCTCTTCGTCGTCAAACGCTCAGACAGCATCTAGTATTGTCTGTCGTATGAGCGAAAATGCGTTGCGAGGTGGTCTAGAGGTAACGCACCTGCTTAGAAAGCGGTAAGTCCGGGTTCGAAGTGTGTGGTGGTGGTTCGATCCCCGTTTGTGTCCAAAACTTTTACCCCATCCACTAGACCTTAAGTGGTGGTCTGTGTGCTATGAGACGATAAACCGAAGCTCCGTGTGTTATTCTTCGCAATTCTTCTTCTTCGCAATTCTTCGCATTTCGCATCTCGCATTTAGCGCACGTAAAAGAACCCACAGCAAGAAGAGAGATGTCCCTGGCAAATTCGGTAGAAAAAAGCCACTCTGTTAGGAAAGCAAATACACACGCAGACAGGAAAAGAAAAAGAAAAAAACGGGTGGCGCTGCTCTTGTGGTGACGGACTTTCCCCGGGGAGAGCAGCCCGAATTTCACGAAGAGAGATCAGCCGTGACTTAAAGTGGTACATACTACACTACACTACACTACGCTACACTAACACTACGCTACACTACCTACACTACACTACACTAGCACTACACTCGCACAAGCACACAACGCACATACATACAGTAACACTACACATACATGCATCCACAATACACACACTGCAATCAATGCAATACAAAAACAACAGTAAACACAATACAATACAAGCAATCCAACAACACAACTCAACACAACACAAACAACCACACAATACAACACACACACAAACAACCAACACATACAATACAACGCAAGCAACCCAAACAATACAAACCAACACAAACAATGCAAACAACACAATACAATACCAACCAACGCAACAACACATACAACGCAACGACCAATAAAACCCAACACACTACAAACAACCCACACAACCAACACAATACACACCCAACCACCCACCCACCCCAACACACCCACCACCCCCCAACCCACAACCCCAACGCATCACACCCATCCACCTGGCAGCCCCCACCGCCCACCCAATCCCACCCACCCCATCACCTGGCATTCCAGGGTAGCAGATATGGAAGCTATCAGACATCCAGGGGCAGATATGACCTACACCGAATAGTCGATGCAGATAACAAGGGTGTCCATTAGGGGCTTGCCGAGTGTTCCACTTAGTGACCAGGGGTCAACGCTGCTGCTGCTGCTGATGGCGGAAGGGAGGAGGGAGAGAAGGGTGGAGGGGATGGGGAAGGGGGGGGGGGAGGAGGAGAGGAGAGTGTAGTGATGTGTGTGTGTGAGTGTGTGAGGTGTGTGTGTGGTATGTGTGTGTGTGGTATGTGTGTGTGTATGTGTGTGTATGTGTGTGTGTGTGAGGTGTGTGTGTAAGGTGTGTGTGTGTGTATGTGTGTATGTGTGTGTGTGTGTGGTTGTGTGTGTTGTGCGTGCGTGTGTGTGTGTGGTATGTGTGTGCGCGCGTGCGTACGTGCGTGCGTGTGTGTGTGTGTGTGTGTGTGTGTGTTCAATGAACTATACTGAGCTATTCTGTTCTGTAACGCTCTCGATTGTACTTTACTACTGTCTATAATGACTTGTACTGACTGACCTGTCCTGTACTGTCCTGTCCTGTCCTGTACTGTACTGTACTGAGTTGTATTTATGGACGTAGCTGGTTTCTTTGTGTGGAGCTGCGACTGTTCTCTTTGAAGTCAGATTGCGGCTGCCTTAATGGTTTGCGGGGAGGGGGGGGGGGGGGGGGGGAACCGAGTCGTACATACTAAATATCTCAGCATTTGTGAATCTCAGAGCTCTACTAGCTAGTGAACGAAAACAAAAGAGTAGGAAGTGATATTTTTATTGTTCGTTTCCACTTTTATTTTTTACAATAGTTTTGTTAAGTCCAGCTCCTTTTGTTGTTTCTGTGTGTGCTTCTTTTTATATTATGAACTAATGAAGAGTTTAATTTGCTCTACTGCTACATCTGAAAAAAAGAAATATCAACAATGACAATGCATGGAACTATTTATCGTTTCTATACGAAAGTGTAGGCATCACTTGCATGGTTCAACTTTTCCTTTCTGATTTAAATTTTCCATTAATTATCAGTATGCTTGCGCAACATTTTTATACACTCATTACACGATTTCTATCATTTGGTATAAAACTAGAGGAAAAAATAAAAAAAATAATGCAGAAATCCATTCAAATTAACAGCACAGACAAAACGTGAAATCTTAATCTCAGATGATAGTTACCCCCTTGGGGATGTGGATGGGGTGGGGGTGGGGGTAAAGGCTGTTAGTATAAATACCACCCCCATCTTCTGGAAATTCTGTGCTA
>CM054137.1:70095705-70098205 GCA_028751875.1 Rapana venosa | reverse complement strand
AAGTGATATTTTTATTGTTCGTTTCACTTTTATTTTTTACAATAGTTTTGTTAAGTCCAGCTCCTTTTGTTGTTTCTGTGTGTGCTTCTTTTTATATTATGAACTAATGAAGAGTTTAATTTGCTCTACTGCTACATCTGAAAAAAAGAAATATCAACAATGACAATGCATGGAACTATTTATCGTTTCTATACGAAAGTGTAGGCATCACTTGCATGGTTCAACTTTTCCTTTCTGATTTAAATTTTCCATTAATTATCAGTATGCTTGCGCAACATTTTTATACACTCATTACACGATTTCTATCATTTGGTATAAAACTAGAGGAAAAAATAAAAAAAATAATGCAGAAATCCATTCAAATTAACAGCACAGACAAAACGTGAAATCTTAATCTCAGATGATAGTTACCCCTTGGGTGTGGGATGGGGTGGGTGGGGGTGGGGTGGGTAAAGGCTGTTAGTATAAATACCACCCATCTTCTGGAAATTCATGTGCTAGAAATTTCTCTTTTCTTTCACTCCCTTTGTTTCTACCTGCTCCTTTCCTTCCTGTCACCTCCTTTCTTGTCTATTTTCTGCCTTCTTGGTCCATTACTCCTGCCCTTTCCAAAAAGACTTCAAAGATAACAGTTCTCTCTCATGCCGAAGTCGAAATAGCTGTGCCTGACTTGTCAGACGCTTTAACGGCAGCGTGGCACATTTTCGCTCATATGACAGACAACAAGAGCTGCTGTCAGTAGTTGTCGAGAAGAAGATGATTGTTGCTGCACAGGAATATACATGTATGCATCATATACATACTTGCACAATCGCGAGCGTGTGAGCTCATGTACGTAAGCCTGTGTCCACACCTGAATTTGTATGCAGATGCCCGCCTATGCATGCATACATATATTTGGCCACAAGAAATTGCAAAAAGTTTAGGCTGACATACTTCTGGGTATGCCTTCTGATTGTGTATGCTAATGCACACTCCAATCCGATAAAACGGGAAAACAGCCATAATAAATCATAACCCAGAACTGTTTTCTCCTGCATGAAAGCCAAACCCTGCCAACCAGTATCTGGAATATTGAAAGAGCCAGCAGGGCCAGAGCAAGGTCCATTTCATCATGGCACTATGACATGCAGCCTCCTGACACCCTCACAATCAGGATTTGCAGCCTTGGGTTCTTATACACAGACTGAAAGTGAGAAGTGGGGTGCATTTTACTTTTGATAACAGAGAGACCGGCATACAGAGAGAGAGAGAGGAGAGAGAGAGAGGAGAGGAGAGAGAGAGAGAGAGAGAGACAGAGCAGAGACAGAGCAGAGAGAGCAAAGCATAAGAATTAGACAAAGATAACAGAAAAGACAGAGACACAAGAGACCAACAAAATAAGAATAGAAAGATAGAGACAAAGATTATCAAAGACTTAAACATTTTGATGTTGATTATTACCTTTATTGCACAAAGTTACACAAGGGGGAAAAAGAAAGCAAAAAAAAACCCCACCTAATCAGAAAAAGCCTTTATCCCGCATGGACTATTCTGAAAAGCACTATCGTCAAGTTAGACAAAGAATTTTCTTTAAAACCTACTCATTCACTTTCGAGACAAAAAATTTATACATAAGACTATGCAGGATACAGACTGTCCTTTTGATAAATCGAGTTAAGTATTTACAAAATATGAAGGCTGTGTGCTTTTTTAAAAACCATAAGCTAAGATAGGCTTACACTTTTGTATTTTAGGTATGGTTTCTTTACGCACAACAATGGTATTCCGTTTGTGAAGAGTACATCATGGGAAGAAATGCAATGTCATTTCTTTTTTTTTTTAGTTCACTACCTGGTTTGTGTATGTGCGTGCGTGCGTGTGTGTTGTGTGTGTGTGGTGTGTGTGTGGTGTGTGTGTGCGCGCATGTGTGCATGTTGTGCGTGTGTGTGCAATGCAGGTGTGTGTGTGCATGCAGGTGTGTGTGTGTGTGTGTGTGTGCACGCGCACAGCACACCAGTTAAAACGTTGCTTACAAACTTCCACACATGCCTTTTTGAATTGTATGCTATCACCTTCAATCAGAAAAATAACGAGGAAAACAGTCATCATCAATCATAAACCTGAAACTGTTTTCTCCTGCATGAAAGCCAAAACATGCCAAGCAGTCTCCGGAATATTAAAAAGAGCCAGCAAGGCCAGAGCCAGGTACATTCATCATGGCACTATGACAATGCAAGCCTCTGACACCTCCACAATCAGGATTTGAGCCTTGGGTCGTTTCTGTCTGTGTTTTTCAGTCTGTTTGTCTCTGTTTCGGTTATCTGTCTGTTTCTCTGTTCTCTGTACCTCTGTCTCTGTCTGTCTGTTATATGCATACTGAAAGTGAGTTGGTGCTTATACTGTTGTACACAGATAGGCGAGAAGAAGAGATAGAAGAGGAAGGAGAAGATAGAGAGAGAGAGAGTCGATGAGAGAGACGAGAGAGAGAGAGAGGGTGAGGAGAGAGTGTAGATGAGGT
>CM054137.1:70085705-70093205 GCA_028751875.1 Rapana venosa | reverse complement strand
TATTGAAAATCGAAAGTATGAATATGTCCTTTATTAGAATAGACAATAACAATAGAAGGGAGAGAGGAGAGAGAGAGAGAGAGAGAGAGAGAGAGAGAGAGAGAGAGAGAGAGAGAGAATGAATTAATTGCTTTATCGGTCTTATAGGCCATAATACAGAGAGAGAGAGAGAAGAGATGAGAGAGAGAGAGAGTGGAATGTGTGTGTGTGCGTGTGTGTGTAGTGTGTGTGTGTGTGTGTGTTGTGTGAGTGTGTGTGTGTGTGTGTGTGTGTGTGTGTGTTTCAGAGATGGTACTAAAGATAAGATTCTCAAAACAGTACACGATCACCTTGGACACTTATTTTGATTACTCATACAAAAAATATGTTATGATAAAAAAAATTTTAAAAAATAAAATAATAATAATAATTAATTAAATAAAAAATAAAACCTCAATGCGATCACCTTGGACACTTATTTTGATTACTCACACAAAAAATATTTTATGATAAAAAAATAAAATAAAATTATAATAATAATAATAATCATAATCATAATAATTAAATAAATTTTAAAAAACCTCAATACCCATACTCTTACACAATAAAAACAAGAAAGAAAAGAAAGAGAAAGAAAAAAACAAAAAAACAACAACAACCAGCTAAATTCTATAAGGTCATAGTGAGAGAGAGAGAGAGAGAGAGATTGAGAGGAGAGAGAGAGAGTGGAGAGAGAGAGAGAGAGAGAGAGAAGATGTGTGTGGTTTCAGTGATTAACTCTAAAATATATAATTCTCAAGACAGTGCGCGATCACCGTCAACACCAATTTTGATTATTACTCATGCAGATTATATGTCAAGATAATTAAATAAACTCAATACCCGTATATATCATACAATAAAAACAAGGAAGAGGAGAAGGGGGGGGGGGGGGTGAAGGCCAATTCTATAAGGTCAGGAGAGAGAGAGAGAGAGAGAGACGAGAGATGGATGAGAGAGAGAGAGAGGATGAAGGAGATAGAGAGAGAGAAGAGAGAGAGAGTGCGTGTTTCAAGGATAATACTAAATGTATAATTCTCGAGACAGCACAGGATCACCATCAATATTCTTTACGAATATACGTACAAATTGAACGCCATGAAAAAGAAAAAGCCCAACGTCAATACACTCTAGCAATAAGGAGAAAAAAATCGCTAAAGTCATAAAATGAACATCTATACATTGTAGGTAAGAGAGAGAGGGGGGGGGGGGGGGGGGGGGGAGAATGAGAGAGAGTGGGAGAGTGTGTGTGTGTGTGGTGTGTGTGGTGTGGGTTAAAGATTTATGCTTTTTGTTTGAACAAACAAGACAATAAGGCATAGGGAAAAATGTATATCATTAATGCAGGATCATCGGACATCTTTATTTCGGGGAGATTAACACATATTATTGTTTGGATAGTATATTTTTAACAAGTGTAGTTAAGAAAAATTAAATAATAAAATAATATTTGATTTAAAAAAATAAAAAAATAAATAAAAAATAAAAAAAATAAAAAAATAAAAAAAAGCTTACACTTGCTAGGACTCACTTTCTCAACAACAATGAAATTTGAGAGAGAGAGAGAGAGAGAGAGAGAGGGAGGAGAGAAGAGATGAGAGAGAGAGAGAGAGAGAGAGATGAGAGAGAGAGAGACGAACAGTCTGACATACATACAGGTGAAGGGAAAGGGAAGGGCAGATAGGTAGGATGGAAAAGGCAGATAGGTAAGGGAGGAATATGCAACTTTGCTTTTAAGGCTATGGATGTGGTTGTTATTGTTGATGTTCAAGTGAGTTGATAATTGAGTTTTGTGAGATTGTTATTGATTGATGTTGTTTAACTGAATCTGGAAGGGAGTTCCACAGCATAGGGCCTGAGTAAAGTAGACTAGATTTGAATAAGTCTATTTCTCGGAATAGGGACACTGGCTTTATATATTTCTGGATTGGTTTAGGGGGAATTTGTCTTTTAAGTATGATGGAACAGTCCTGTCATGATCTTGAACTCATGACTCCTTTGTTATATTTTAGGTCGTTGGCGTAAGGGGGAGAATATTTAATTGAGTATAGTCAGTTCTAGTAAGCTTGTCTTTTTAAAAGGACCAGTTGAGAGCTCGTTTGTACAGACTCAGTAAACGGTTTCATAGTGTTTGCACTAGCAGAATCCACAGGGTAGAAGATCAGTTATTGAGGATTGTATATAAGATTGGAAGAAATAGTTTCCTTGAATGAAAGTCAAGAACAGTGCTTGATTTTAGAAAGTTGGTATACTCTTTGGGACATGTATTTGCATAGTATGAGATATTGTGGTAGAACCAACTGAGATTTTCATCAATTGTTACCCCCCCTGAAAACATTGTGGTGATGGGTTTGTTCAATTACTTTTCCTTTTTAATTTTGATGGGAGTAAGTTTGTGGTAAATAAGTTCGATTTGACGCTTTTGTCTAGTGGTAATAAGCATGCATTTTGTTTTTTGGGGGTGTATAGACAATAATGGTTTAGTTCGTCCATATCAATAAGCTGATCAACACTTTTTAGTAATGCTTTTTGCTAGAGAGATAGGGTATTTGTGGCTCGTATGAATAGTTGTGTCATCAGCAAATAGTTCGCATTTGGATTTGATGTGGAGAGGTAGGTCGTTTATGTATAGTGAGAAGAGAATAGGTCTAGTATGGATCCTTGTGGTATCCATAATTGATGGCTTGTTGTAGCTGTGGATGTAGTCGTGGCCTATTGACGACACTGTTGCCTGTTTTCTAGATAGGAAGCAAGTAGTAGTAAGGTATTTGTAGTAGAAATGGTACAGGTTTAGTTTTTTTTTATGAGAAGTGTGTGGTCAATTGTGTCAAAAGCTTTTTTGAGATCTACAAATAGTACTCCACAAAATTTATTGTCATTAATTGTTTGATAGCCAGTTGTACTACGAGGTAATCAGTGCAGTATGACATGAGTGATTTTGTCTAAATCCAGACTGATTAGGGTGGACTTAAGTTGGTAGATCTAAATGACGGACTATGTGTTGTTTATATGTTGTTCCAAGGGTTTGGAAAGGATAGATATGATGGAAATTGGTCTATAGTTTGAGGGGTCTGAAGTGTCACCAGATTTGTAGATGGGGATTACTATTAGCTGTTTTGAAGGCATTGGGGAATGGTTTTTTTTCAAGACAAAGGTTTAATGTATATATGTTATGTGTCTGTGATAACTGGAGCTGATAGCTTCAATATTCTGCTGTCTATTCCATCAAGACCACGCGTTCTTGATTGTTTGAGGTGAGTTAGATAACCAAAAGACCTCAAGAACAGACATAAATGGAATGTGAAGTTTTGAAGGAGTATGCTTTCTTTCAAGTATTGTTTTAGTTCATTGAGTTTATTGGACTTTGATTTATCATTTTTAATAATGTTAGTTAGAGACATTAATGAAATGATTGTTAAGTTGTTCAGCAGTAACGTCTTTGATTACATTTGTCTTGGAAGATGCTTGTTGTTAGTTATTTGTTTTATGGCTCGCCATACAGTCTTTGGGTTTTGTTTAGTGGATAGTAAGTCTTGGAATATTTCTTTTTTTTCGCGTTTTTGTGAGTTTATGATTTCTTAATTTTTTTTTGACTCTTCTAATATTTTTGTTCTTTTAATAAGGTTCTAAGATAAGCATGCTTCTTCTAGTTCTTAGTGAGCAAGTGGTTTGGGGGTATATTTGATTCTAATGATTTTTAGTGGGGCATGTTTGTTGTAAATAGCAGTAAAAGTGTTTTATCCAAATTCTATGGTAAGTCTGGATCAGTAATGTTGAATGTTTCCGAAAGAATGAGTTACTTTAAATCTGTAAGAAAGATTTCTCATAATTTAGCAAAGGACGAATTTGTTATAGTTTTGTGGCCAGGTTTGGGGATTTTTGTTCGTTTTTTTGACCACGTGATACAGACTGGGTATGTGATCGCTACAGTGATTAGATGGGATACAAGTTTTGACATGTTGTTGGGTTGTTAGATTATAGATTTTGTCATTTTGTGCTTGAGTTTGTTGTGACTCTCGTGGGTGAATTAATTTAGTTGGTGGAGGTTGTTATGATTTATTAATTGGGTCCATTGATTATTTTACTTTTGTTAGATCGATATTAAAGTCTCCTATAAGTTATTTCACTTGATTCTAATAGGACTGATTCATCATGGAGTCAATATTTGTCAGTCCAGTTTTTTCTTTCTGTTGGATTCCTATAGCAGATCCAATTACAATAGGTTGGGCACCTTTTTATAGAAATACTCAATCCATTATGGATTTCACCATAATGTTCTAAATGGAGAAGACGCTTGAAGGTTATGGACTCACTAATATTAGATTAGGATTTCTGTTTCTTTGGGGTTTGTTGATCTTTACGCAGGATTTTAATATCCTGGAATAATAAATATCAGTGTCCAATATGTGGTCTGAAAGTCTCGATCAGATGCCCTAGTATGTGAAACTGGATTGCTTTGTTATGTGATAAGAGTTGATGATTCTTCGATTTTATTAAATGCATGGTTTATATTTAGGTGGCAAATACGTAGGCCTCCTTAGAGGGCCACTTATGTGGTTTGGTATGCATTTGTCTTATTTGGTTTGTGAGGAAGGGATATGTGTAAAGGAAGACAAACATAGAAAGGAACAACTGGCAGTAAGGAAATAGAAATAGAATTTGTTAGTTGGAGAACTCAACACCTAAAGGGGGGAAAATTGATATAGGGTGGTGGTGGAGGAGGAATAAGTAGAAAAACAAAGGAAACGAACTGAGTGAGGTGAAACAAAAATAACCGGAAATTTGAATTCTCATGTTATAGCTTCACAACAGTAACAACAAAGCTCAGGTAATTCAATATCAACCCTGTAAGTGTCAATACAAGGGTTTCCTGCTTCAATTAGCCTGGTCACAGTTAGTCTCTCTAGTGAAGAGTCTCCAAGTGCCACACCAATTTACAAGTGCCCCTCTCCTTGAAGCAACCTGATGAGCATCATGAGGTGTGTCCCGAGAGATGGTCGCCTTGTCACTGAAAGGGTCACTCAGTAAATAGTAGGGGGTGGGTGGTAGGGAACTCGCAGCACAGCACAGTTTGTTTGTCACTGAAAAAGGGCCATCAGCAAGTAGTCCAGGATTTGCTGCACGGCTCATTCCTCACTGAATAATGTCACTCAGCAGTAACGAATAATACATCAGCAGTCACTGAAACAATGCCACACAGCGAATAGTCTAGTTCGATGCACAGTAGTTGCACAACTTCACTGACACAGTTTGTTTATCACTGAAAAAAAAAGGCCACTCAGCAATTAGTCCAGGGATTTGCTACACAGCTCATTCCCTCACGATTATGTTACTCAGCAGTGATGAAGAAATGTCACTCAGCAGTCACAGAACAATGCCACACGCGAATAGTCCCAAGTTGGTGCACAGTGTTGCACACTTTACTGCATGGGGTACGTCAAACAAAATGAGACCTGTTGCACTGGTCAAAACTGAGTTTAAAAAAACAAACAAAATAGAGCGAGAGAGGAGAGAGAGAGAGAGACCAATGAGAGAGAGAAGAGAAGAGAGAGAAAGAGAGAGAGAAGATAGAAGAGTAGAGCAAAAGAGAGAAGAAGAGATGGAGGAGAGAGAGATGGTAGTCGTAGTTGTTGAGTGTTGTATGTGTAAGCGACGGAGAGGATGAGAGAGACAGCTTAATTATTATTATTAAAGGAAAGTAAAGGAGTCCATAACCTGTAAGGTCGTAGGGGAGCGTACGTCAGAGACTCACTTCTCTAGGGCAGATATGAGGGCGGCGAACAATCTCCTCCCTCGCTGCTTTACCTCCTGGCCTAAAGAGGGCAGGTACCCATTTACAGCTGGGTTGAACTGGGGGAACTGTATGAAGCCAATGCGCGCAAACGGTCACCATCAAACTGAGTAACACGCTCGACGCGTTAACTTGGCGGGGGAAAGCGAGATGCTCCGACACTGAGCTATCCTGTCCCGATATTAAAATTATTTATTATAATTTATTTCGAGGATAATGGCATAAGCACTCGTGCTTTTTTACATACGAGTCCCCATGTGTATGCGGTTTGTAAATTGTCATTATATCCACCGGCACACAATGGCATACATTTGAAACCGGACATAAAATTTAAGTAGTGCGCAAGATGTTCTGCCTATGTATGCGCACACGGAGCCTGCGTTTCATAGCTCTCATCTCAGGACTTCTTGGGAGAGTGGCCCCCAGTCCGGCACTGATGTAAACTCCAGGGTGAAATATCCCTTGAACGGGAATTGAACCGGGTCGTCAGATTGCGAGCGCACTGTTCTAACACTAGATTTCCCGAACCCAAAGATGAGAGAGAGAAGATGGAGGGAGAGGACGTCCGTGAGAGAGATGAGAAAGAGAGAAGAGAGAGAGATGAGATGAAGACGGAGAGCGATGGATGAGAGATGAGAGAGTGCGGGGCCCCCGGGAAGGGGGGGGCATGGATTGTAAGTGAAGAAGTAGTAAGAAGAAACCTTCAGAGAAGAGAAGAAGAGAAGATAAAGGAGAAGAAGAAGAAGAAGTAAGAGAAGATTGCGCAGAAGAAGAAGAACAAGAAAGAAGAAGAAGAAGAATGTGACGAAGAGAAGAAGAAAAAAAGAAGAAGAATTGCGATGAAAAGAAAGAAGGAAGAAGAGAAGATGAAGAAGAAGAAGAGAAAAGAAGAAGAAGAAGAAAGATAGAAGAAGTAATGAGGAGGAAGGGAGGATAGAAGAGAGAATTGGAAAGAGAAGAAAAAGAAAAAAAAGAGAGCATAAGAGAGAAATAAACAGACAGATCGATCAAAGTCACAAAAAGACAAGTAAAGAAAAAAAGAACAAGAGCAAGACAGAAGACAGAAGGAAACAACAAACAAACAAAGAACACAAGCCACACACACAAACACACGAACAATGACACACGAGACAAGAATATAAAAGAAGAATAAGCCAGCAACAAAAGTGAACATAAGATAACAAACAAAAACGAACCTACATTTGCACACAAAAAAAGCAAACACAGAAATAACGAAAAGAAACAAACAACAAACACAGAAGAAACTTAACAATTAAGATAACAAAATCGATATAAAAATAAGTGTAAGAGCATGTGGGATGCTTTAGACAAAAAGTAAAGACAAATAGAACGATGAGAAGAAAAAAAAAAGAAAAGAAGAAAATAAACTTTAAGTAAAAAAGTCTAGGTGTTTTTATAGATAAGAATAAGAAAATAATAAATGGTAATGATGACACGGGAGAACTTTGTTTAAAAGGTAATAGGAAGAAAAGAAGGTCAAATAGTTTAAGATATGAGCGGATGTTAAAGTACAATTATGTAAGAATGGATAGAAAGAGAGAATAAAGTTGGTGTGTCATGTAGATATGATGAACAGATATCAATATATATCATAAAATTATAATAGATATAAAACACTTATATGTTAAATAAAACATGACAGAAAGAAATACTGTTCTAAGCAGAGAGTG
>CM054137.1:70063205-70080705 GCA_028751875.1 Rapana venosa | reverse complement strand
TTTGGATGGAATTGTCTTCTGGGGTTGTTTTTCCCCCTTCAGTTTTTTTCTAGCCATGCAGAACCTTCACACCAGAATACTACACCTGTATTGGTCAGCATCTTGGTGGATCGGTGGTCTAGAGGTAACGCGCCTGCCTAGAAAGCAAAAAGTCCGGGTCGGAAGTGTGCAGTGGTTTGAACCCCGTTTGGGCCCGAAACTTCTCCTCTATCCATTAGAGCTGCGAGTGGTCGTCTGGGTGCTAGTCTTTTGGAGAAGACAATAAACCGAGGTCCGTGTTTTACACAAATTTATTTAGCGTACTGTAAAAAAAACCCACGGCAACAAGAGAGTTGTCCATGACAAAATTTTGTAGAAAAATGCCTTTCTGGAAAATGAAAAAAAATACTGGGTGGCGCTGCTCTTGTGGTGATGCGCTCTTCCCAGCGAAAGAAGCCTGAATTTCACGCAGAAAAATCTGTCATGACTTAAATTAGTATAAAATAAATTTGAAAAAAATCGTTTTTCAGCCAAACATTCATCTTCATGAACACGAGAAGGCCAATATCAGCTTTCAATCTCATGCTCAAGCAGTCGACTCAAATGATTGTCTGTCCGGACCTTGCGGGAGACTTGACGCCATTCCTTTCTATTCAAACACTTTATCATCTCACAAGCAGATACCTTAAGGAGCTGTTGGTTCGCATAGGGGTTCGTCTGGCCAGCCACTACTTAGATTAAGCCTGGAGAAAGAATCTTAAGGTCATACCAGGCTACTCTCTGTTTTTCACGTATGAGGAACGGAGTCTAAACTTGCTTGCATGACAATGCAATGACCCTCCAAGTCCACCAAGGCCACCACACCCACACGTGTGTGATTTTAGTCAATCCACCTGGTCAATCAAGTCAATCGCCCTCATAGTATAGACTCGCCCTTGTTAGGCCTGGCTATGTCAGTAGTCAGAATGATAATCCTTTTCCGATTTCGCTGTCACTTTACGAGTCCAGTTTATTGCCATTCAATGTATATGCATTATAAGTTCCGATGATGACCCCCGGGGGTATACCGGGGGCCTTTCAGAATAAATAGTATCCCCACCTTCTGGAAATTCTGTGCTTGAAATTTCCTCTTTTTTGTCCCTCTCTTTGTCTCCGCTTTGTTTCTTTTCGTCCTGTCATTTTCTTCTTCCTCTGTAATCTGCCTTCTTGGACCATTCTCCTGCCTTTTTGTCCAGAAACTCTGTGTATGATCTTCCAGTTACATCTTCACCGTCGTGTATACAGCCTCACGATATGGCCTCTGTGGTCGGTAGGGTTATAACCGACAAGACTGGACTGGATTGAAATTCTCGTGATTTTTATTGCGTAAGTATGTTACGGCAGGTAACAGTCCCATAAAACAGCTTCAAAACTACATAACTGGAGCGGCAAAACTGGTGCTAAGGACAACAGTGAATGCGTACTAGGATAAAGCAAGTCACATGGCTTAGAAATGGGCTGACCTAAAGCGTGTGATGACAAAAGGTTTTTATTTGAACCCTTGGGCGATTCTTGGGTACAGGCTAACAGGGGTAGATTGATACCGCTTTTCGGAAGAGTAGGTCATTGTGTGCCGGTGGGAACGGATGACAAAATTTACAAACTGCGCACACATGGGGACTGGAAGTAAAAAACAAAAGCACACGAGGGCTTATTCCATTATCCTCGAAATAAAAGAATAAAAAGAATAAATACCACTAGAAACAAGATTCATCTCCACAAAACTGTAATCAAGTTGTTGTTTTTTTTACATAGTCAGCAGATTAAAAATAAATGACAGGACAAGTGTTCCTATTACGGTCCTGTCTAGATATATATACACACACATACAAAGCGTCACCAAAGTGTCAATAATATTTCACTACCATTCTTGAAAACGGAACAAAATCGATTTAAAAATAAAGCAGATAAAAATAACGTTTAAAATGAATAGCTAAAACCCAAACCCAAACAAAAGAATCTCAACAATTGATTGGTATTTCATTATAGTTATGAAACATATGGCACATATAGAATAAAGTAAAGGAAGACAAAAACAAAAAGAAACTAAAAGAATTTGCAAATGTTGTGGAAAGGAAGAGGGGGGTGGGGAGGGGGGGGGGGCAGAGAACGGGTGGAGAGGGAAAAGTACGACTGACAAAACAACGAATGAACACAGTTCCTGTCAGTCTCCATACGTACTATGGCCTATGAGTTCATTATCATTTAATTGATTTTGCTTTTTGTATGTTCCACACACACTCCCCCCCCCTCTCTCTCTCTTATCTATCTATAAAAAAATTTATATTATTGTTTCCGAAAATAAATAAAAAAGTCTAAGCACAGACGGAATTTAAGAATGGATAAATAAATTATTGTTTTATGTCCGTGTTTTTTCTTCTTGTACAATGCATTGAACATTGTATAACCTGCTAAATCCAAAACAAGAAGATGGTGGAGCATTGTGAATCCCACTTCATTGATGTGTAGGCCTACAGGGCTGAGGCTTCTCTTCCAAGGATGCTCAAGTCTCTCTCTCTAATGGATCCAGGGGTCACACGAAATGTTAAGGAGATTGGATGCTGAAGAAAACAACCAAGCGTTCAGCCAGAACCCTTCTCAAAGCCTTGCTTTCAAGTCTAGCCGTAATGGATTGTGAATTCTGAAATCTGCTAAGACATTTTTTCTTCTCGTTCCTAATTTAGGAACTCGTTTATTTCTACCCCCCCCCCCCCCCACACACACATACACATGTACACGTGCATACACACGCACGTGCGCGCGCACACACACACACACACACACACACACACACAACCCTCACACACACACACACCTACCTCCCCCCTTACTACATCCACAATGATATTATTAGCTTATAGCCTCAAAATGGTACCATACCCAGATGCAACACAATTCTCAATCTCACATTCCTGAGCTGGATGTTACTACGAAATTAATGTGTTAAAAATATAACCCCGTTAACAGTGTTAGGAGGGCTAGTGTTGTAATAATCATGCTTCCTCTGACCACAGTTTCAGAGTTGAGGAATTGAAGAAAACAGAACTCCACTATTTCCCTATTCATTTACCACCACAGTTAAGCAATTGAAGAAAACAGAACTCCACTATTTCCCTATTCATTTAACCCCCCACCCCCTCCTCATCTAGACCTCCCAGGTTTACCCATGGGTGAGATTTTGCCCCTGCGACTGTTTTTGCCCACCATGAAGGTAGCCACATTCCGACTTTGGGGATGTATGCTGGGTATATTGTGTTTCTGTAACGCACCAAACGCTGACAAGAAGTACAGGATCGCATATTTGATCTTCCACATGTAATAAATAATAATAATGTATGGAATTTATATAGCGCTGAATCTTGTAAAGCAACAAATCAAAGCGCTCAGATGACATTATTTTTATTTTTATTTTATTTATGCGTGTGTATGCGGTTTTTAAAATTGTGTCATCTTTCCCACTGGCACACAATGGCCTACTCTTTCGAACAGCGGAACAGGATTTAACGTGTGCGCAAGATGTTCTGCATGCGTTCGCACACGGGGCCTCGGTTTATAGTCTCATCCGAAGGACATGTGTGTCATACACACGAAAGGAATTAAGGCACTGGCAGGTCTGCACTTGAAGTTGACCTGGGAGATCGTAAAAATCCCCACCCTTAATTTACCAGGCGCTGCCATTGAGATTCGAACGCAGGATTCATGGAGCCATGAGACTGAAGTCAAGCGGTCTGAACTTATATAGGCAATAACACTGTAAATGTTAAAGGAAAGTCAACCGCACCAAGTGAAGCAAAATCAGTCGTTTGAAAAAAAAAAGACTTTGGGCAATAAGTTCCTGAAGGAACAAAACGAGACTAAGACAACTCTCTCTCTCTCTCTCTCTCTCTCTCTCTCTCTCTCTCTCTCACACACATACACACACACACACACCGTCTTGTGTGCTGTGCTGACATAGTGTACGTGCATCACAAACTCTTTTCACTGCATACAAGTACATGACACACACACACACACACACACACACACACACACCACACACACACACTCTCTCTCTCTCTCTCTCTCTCTCTCTAAAAACACACAACACACGCACACTCTCTCTCTCTCATCACTCACCCATACACACACAAAGAGTAACGCCCCGCCCCCCTCCCACACACACACACACACACACATACCTAGTAGTTTACACCACACACAGAAAGAGGGTCTCCAACCTTTTGTCTATCAGTACAGTACTAAAAAATTCAGCTCCCTACAAGATGGCCAGGGGCAGACAATCAGCCCCACTACCCCCTCCTCCACATCCTGTATGCACCTGGCAGGGAATGGAAATAAGCAAGAGAGACAAGCGAGTGGGGAATCGTTGCTTTAGGAACAAATCTCAAGAGGGGGTGCTGGATTGTAAAATATTTAGAAAAAGTACTTTTTTTAGAAGAGGGGAGAGCTCAGTGGTCAGAGCACTCGTTTTTCCCCCCAAGCTAAGATTAAGCAACATCGAGCGTTGTTACCAAAATGGATGGGTGACCGTTAGTGTGTCTTAGCTTCAGTACAGTTCCACGGTTCACCTCACCTCACCTTAACTATTCTGTAGTCCCGTGGACCGTGGAGACACCAATGAAGATTTTGCAACCAGGTTCCTCCATGACCTTCCACTTTCGTAGCAATTCGTTCCACTCAAGGCCAGTCCACTCTCTGATGTTGTCTTCCCATCTTTCTCTCTGTCTGCCTCTTCATCTCCCTCCTTGAACTGTTGTTCCCTGTAGGGCAGTCTTGGCCAGGTCAACCAGCTGTAAATGGGCACCTTCCCTCTTCAAGGGACAGGGAAGGTATAGCAGCGAGGGGGAGGAGATGGGCGCCTCCCTTAATATGTTGGGCCCTGGAAAAGCTGAGGTCTCTGACATCTCGCTCCCCAACGACCACACCGGTTATGGGAACACCTTGTACCTTTCTTTTACCCACCTGTTTCTTTCAATGCAGGTAACTCTCTCTAGTTGATGCCATAGAGGTTCTGGACTGGAACTGTGGTAGTGGTGAGGGGGGTAGGTTTGATCCCTAAGTAGTATGGGTGGGAGGAGGGAAGGGATAGCCTAGTGGTTAAAGTGTTTGAGCGTTGCGCTCGTTATTTGATAGCCCGAGTTTAAGCCCAGGTTCTAGCCTCCCACAAGATGCCAGTTCAAGGGGATTTGTTTTTCATCTGGAGTAAACATCAGTGCCGCCTCCACTCCCCGTAAAAGTCCTTCGGATGAGACTATAAACTGAAGTCAATTGTGCAATGGCACGCAGAACATATTGATAACAATAATAATACATGGAATTTATACAGTGCTATATCTTGCAAAAAACAAATCAAAGCGCTTTCATTCATCCTAGTCTGTTACATGCATCCATTTACAATTAATAGATATTTGCAAATTCAAATGTAAACACACACATAATATAAAGGTTGTACACTTCGACAGGGTGATGGGGGGCTTTGGTTGTTGAGGGTAGGGACAGAAATGAGTTGAAACAAGAGGTGAGAATCTTACGTTTGAAATAAATGTCTTTAGGCTGGATTTTAAAGCATCATAAGTAGGCTTTTGGCGAAGAGAGAGGGGGAGGTCATTCAAGATTGATGGACCAGAAACAGAGAAAGAGCAGCTGCCAAAGGTGGACTGGTTGAATCTAGGTATTCTTAAGCACAGGGTATCTGCAGCAGAGTGGAGGGAACGAGAAGGAGTGTACAGGTGAATATATTCACACAGGTAGGAAGGTGCTGTTTTGTAGAAACATTTGTAACAGAGGGTACTCATCTCATAGTTTACTCTCTGTGGCACAGGCAGCCAGTGGAGAGATTGCAAGAGAGGAGTTATGTGCTCAGATTTTTTTCTCTCTGAGAACTTCTCGAGCTACAGAGTTTTGTATACGTTGAACGGAGTGGATAGATGATGCTGGCAGACCAGCTAGAAGAGAATTGCAAAAATCAAGACATGAGAGAATGAGAGACGTGACTAGTTTGGATGTTGCATAGTGGACAGGTACTTTCAAACTGCACTAATGCACCATAATTGATAGTAGCACAACTGGCAGGTTTGGGTGATGAATTTTTGCATGGAGAGTGTTGGCGATAACTACCCCTAGATATTTCACTGCAGTGGATAGAGGTACAGACGTATTGCCGAATTCTATTGAAGCTGTTGTGATGGAAGAGACTTTGTGTTTGGTCCCTACAAGCATGGCTTCGGTATTATCTGCATTTAGCTGTACCTTGTTTTGTATCATCCAATTTTGGATATCTTGAAGGCAGTAGGACATATTTGTCAAGAGAGAAGGCAGATATTCAGGTGTTTCACTGCTAAGAATCTGAGAGTCATCTGCATAAAATGATGGCTGACTTGATGACGGTCTATTACATGTGAAAGTGGAGCAGTGTAAAGAGTGAAAAGAACAGGGCTGAGAACTGATCCCTGTGGGACTCCACATTCCAGTTTGGCAGGTGTTGATTGAATCTTATTTACGTAAATGTGTGGAATCGGTCTGTAAGGTATGAACTGAACAAGGTGAGGGCTGTGTCTTTAACACCAACCGTGTTTTGGAGAGGCTAGAGAAGAATTGAGTGGTCTATAGTGCCAAAGGCTGCAGATAAGTCAAAGAGCGTGAGAAGGGAGATTT
Source organism: Rapana venosa (assembly GCA_028751875.1). NCBI lineage: Eukaryota > Metazoa > Mollusca > Gastropoda > Neogastropoda > Muricidae > Rapana > Rapana venosa. The sequence goes on along the minus strand of CM054137.1, from coordinate 70,074,033 downwards.
TTCTTGAGTCAGAAGCCTGTAGAAGCGTGTTTAAGGTGCGGACTAGGGTGGTCTCGGTGCTGTGGTTAGCAAGATAGGCAGACTGAAAAGGGGGAAGGGTATTGATGGAATGAAGATGGCTGTTGAGTTGTTTCAGAACAACTTTTTCAAGGATTTTAGAGATAAGAGGTAGGTTAGAAACAGGTCTGTAAATCTTCAGAATTTTAAGGTCGAGGTCGTGCATTTTGAGTAGAGATGTAAGTATTGCAGTTTTGAGAGCTGATGGAAAAATTCCGGAGAGAAGAGATGAGTTTACTATTTTCGTGTTAGTGGGTATGAGCTGTGGAATGCACTGAGTGAGAAAAAAAGTAGGTACATGATAGAGATAACATGATTTCATTGTCATTTCTTTCAGAATTCTCTTGATTTCATTCTCGCTTGTTGAATGAAAGAAAAGGAGAGGAATGCCAGTGAATTGGGGATCAGGAGGTGCGGGTTGGAAAGAAATCTGATCCAGTCTGGAGCGAATGTTGCGGACTTTGTCAGAGAAGAATGAAGAAAATATAGCAGGAAGTTCGGAGTGGCTGTGAACAGTGGGCAGAGGGCTTGCCTTTGCAGATCCCATAAGAGTTGAGGTGAGGGAAAAGAGATTTCATGGACGTAGCATTAAGGATTTGAGCAGAGTAATATTTTGTCTTTGGTGAATGGATTAAGGTTTTGACTTTGTTGATTTGTTTTCGAAAGAGCTGTTTATTTATTTCAGTTTTTGTTTTTCGCCATTGTCACTCGAGTTGTCCGCGTTTGCGTTTTGTGACCAGGATATCATGGGTGTACCATGGGGCGCAGGGCCTATCAGGAAGAATGAGGTCAGTGGGAGGTGCGTGCTCATCGAGCAGTTGGCCAAGAACAGTGTTGTGTTTAGACGGGTCAGTGTGGTCAGGGATTTGTGATAGGCGTTCAGCAGCTTGGCTATAGAAAGTTTGAATATCTATGGCCTTGAGATTGCGACGGGTGACGCACTGTTTCTTTTAATAGGCCTTGCAATGTTGAGAAAGAAAAGAGTGGCAGAATGATCAGAAAGTAGTTCATTAGTGACGGATACAGGCGTGATGAGATCTAGTGAAACATCGGTGATGAGCCAATCTAAAATATGACCTGATCTGTGTGTAGCTTCATTTACCAGCTGGGACAGAGAGTGGATTAACAGAGAAAAAGACGCTTGATATCAGGAGAAGACTGGTTGTCGAAGTGGAAGTTAAAGTCGCCAAGAATGATAAGTTTCTTGGGAGAGGGGCTGTAGTGATGAAGGAGTGATTGGAATTCTTGATGAAAAAGGGAAGATGTCAGATTGTTTTTATGGCGGAAGGTGGGTGGTAAAGGCAGCAGAAAGTAATTGATTGGCCGGGTAAAGTGAGGTTGAGTTCATAGACTTCAAAAGATTCTGGTGAGAAAGGGAGGGAGCGGCAGAAGGAAAGAGCCGGATGCAGTATGTCCTTGTAAACGACAGCGATGCCACCTCCACAGGAGAGTCGGGGGAAGGAAAGAGTCTTATAGCCAGGTGGGGTTAGCTGTATTATCTTAGGTTCATGGCCTTGTTGTTTTAATCATGTTTTTGTGAGAAAAGTTATATCTAGGTTTTGTTTAGAGATAAAATCGGAAAGAAAATCAGCATTTCCATCTTGGCAAACAGATTGTACATTGTGCAGACAGGATGTGAAGAAGATTTGAAGGAGACGGAGAGGTTGAAGGAGAAAGTAGTGAGTTAGGACAAGGATCGGAGGATAAAGGTGAAGGCGATGGCAGATAAGTAGACAGTGGGAGAACAGACAAGAGTTTAGATGGTGAGTCAGGTGTAGAGGGTGGTAAAGGAACTGAGTCAGGCAGGGGATTTGAATCTTCGTACACAGCATGAAGAGCATTACGATGAGGAAAAGTATGTTCAGAGTCACACATAGAAGAGAAATCAATAACAGGGGGAAGTATGACAGGAGAAATGAGGCTGCCTGGTCAATGGTTACGGAAGTGACGTCAGAGGTGAGGGGGAGACATATGGAGGCCAGGTAAACTGCAGGTGATGACGTCTGCCTGCACCTGTTCCTCTTCTGGTTTTTCTGTGATTAATACCCAGGTTTCGAAATGTGTTGTTTTGTATCTTCATCAAGTCTGTTTTGTATGCGGCAAATTTCACGACCCTGTGAGTAGTTCGCAATCTTTTATCTTATAATTAATCGTTTTTTTCAACGTGAAAGTATTTGGGGGGGGGGGGGGGGGGTTAAAAAGCATTACTTTTGTTATGTGGGAGGAACTTTCAATTTGTGACTTAATCGTTTTGTTTTTCAATGTTCTTGATCATCTTTCGGTTTTTTAATGGGTCTTTAAATGCTTCCTCTAACAATTGAAACTCCAGATGTGAACTCCACATTTTTTTCTCCTAATTTTCTATCTTTAGAGGTTCTTACCTTTTGAAATGTCCGTTTTTTTGGTTTGAAATGTTTTGTTGCTTTTTGGTTTTATTTCTGCTTTGCTTTTGATCGTGTTTTCGATTTTGGGATTTTGTTTGATTTTATTGTTTGTTTTTGCTACGGACAAATATCGCTATTTGATTTGTCTCTGCAAGATATAGCGCTATATAAATTCCATTTATTATTATTATTATTATTATTTCACCCTAGTTTTGCACCCAATGGGAGGAATCGGATCTCTGTCATAAGCGTTATCCCCCACACCACACCAACACAACAACAATCAAAAACAATCTATGGATCACGACACATTCGATTTTCTGATAAATGGCGTATTTCCGTGCAGGCACAAATTAGCCTCCCATAAATCGTGCACAGAAAACCAAGGGAAAATGATTTTAGAGCAAGAATTGCACATTCTTTCTAAGGCACATTCCATAAAAATGTTTGCTCATCTCTGTAAATATGACATCATTCCCATCATCATCTAAAAACACCAGCCTCGCCCGTGGGGATGCCGTGGGGCCTGTCACAGTAAACAGCATCCCCACTTTCTGGAAACTGTGTGCTAGGAATTCCCTCTTTTCTATTCCTCTCTTTCTTTCTGTCTTGTTCCTTTTCTTCCTGTACTTTCCTTCCTGTATATTTTCTTGCCTTCTCAGTTCATGATCCTACCGTGGTTTTTTTTCCCAAGAAAGACTTAACAAGATAATTCTCTCCCATGCCCAAGTCGGATGAACTGGGAATCCTAAATGTAGTGCACTGCATGTTTTGCTTATATGACAGAAAATAATCGCTGCTTCTTGAGTGTTTGACGATGACGAAGAAGAATCACTGGCCATGTTGAGGTCAGATAAAGTGGTTTTGGCAACAGGCTAATTTGATCAGGTCTGATCGATGCTTCGTAATCTTTGTTTTTAAGTCTAGAATTGTCTTCTTCGAAACGAAGCATTACTGGGTGAACTGGGTAAGGAGTGGCGCAATGGTTAAGACGCTTGCATGTCAACAAGTAAACCGTAAGGTTCTAGGGTTCGATTCCCAGCCTCACCATTTCTCCCTAGTTTGACCAGAAGAAAATTGAACAGAATGTCAAATTCCTTCCGACGAGACAATAAACCGAGGCCCAGTGTACGAACACGCGCAGAACATCTTGTGCACATGTTAAAACTCGTTTCCGCCTTTTGGAAGAGTAAGCCATTGTTTGCCGGTAGGAACGGATGAGAAAAACCACCCAGCTAACGCCCACAGGTGTCGTGTTTGGACACCATGTCCGAAGTCGGAATGTGGCTACCTAAATAGTTGGGACGGGAAAAAACTACTGTCACATATACAAATCTCACCTTTGTGAACCTTGGTGCTTTAGCCAAAAGGAAGAAAAAAATAATATCTTTCTTTGGTTCTTCTCTAACTGAAAAAAATCACAGTTTTTCTTCCCAGTTTTGCTTTGCATAAAGTGGGTGGAATACTATTTCTGTAAGGATATATCTTCCCCCCTCCCCTTACACACACACACACACACACACACACACACACACACACACACACACACACAAACACACACACACACACACAAACACACACACACACACACACTCAAACACACACACATCAATTGATGATACAAGAATCAAAACACAATTCAACATCACGACAGATCTAGTTGCCCGATAAAGCATGGCACATTTTCGTACATGTCTTGGGATTAATGCCAACACAAATCGTGCACACACACAAAAAATCCCCACCTGAGAGCAAAAGCTTCCAAGCAAAATTACACACACTTAATTGCTTTCCTTATTTCCCTTTCCTTTCCTTTGCTTCCCTCCTTCCTTTCTTTTTTGAAATATATATTTCTGTCTTTTTCAGAAATAGAATTATTTCTAGAGATCTGTAGAGGAGACCCATGCATTAAAAACTATGGTACAAGACTTGCTACACAGAAGGGGGAGGAGGAGGGGTGGTGGAGGTGGAGATGGAGCAAAGAGAGAGAGAGAGAGAGAGAGAGAGAGAGAGAGAGAGAGAGAGAGAGAGAGAGAGAGAGAGAGAGAGAGAGAGAACAAATTCTTTTATTTCGAGGATAATGAATAAGCACACATGTGCTTTTTACATCCAGTCCCCGCCCGTTAGGGATACGTCTTAATAATAATAACCCAATACTTATACAGTCTCACAATAAAAACAAGGGGAAATAACCCTTTTCAAAACAGCTCCCCCCCAACCCCCCCCCCCCAAAGCAAGCAAATAAAAGAAAACCCTAAAAATACCCCCCCCAAAAAAACCCAACAACCAACCCCTAACCAAAACAAACAAACAAACAAAAGAGAAAGAAAAACCAAACCAACAAAAGAAGATAAAAAAGAGAAAAACAGACTAACAACAACAAGAACAACAACAGAGCCAAGAAAAATAACACAACCAAACTTATAAGTCATAAAGATAAACATCTACACATTATCAAATGGTACGAGAGAGAGAGAGAGAGAGAGAGAGAGAGAGAGAGAGAGAGAGAGAGAGAGAGAGAGAGAGAGCTGGGGCCTGTTTGATGAAAAACAATCACAGTTAGACCACTAGGTTGTCCAGACTGAGTACTGTTTAATTTTTATTTATTTAATTTATGTAATTCTTTTATATCAAGGATAATAGAATAAGCACTTATGTGGATTTTTTTACATCCAATCCCCGTCTGTATGTGGTTTTTCAAATTTGTCGTCTGTTCCCACCGGCACACAATGGCTTACTCTTACGAACAGTGGAACAGGATTTGCTGTAAGCGCAAGATGTTCTGCGTGCGTTCGCATACGGGACCTCGGTTTGTAGTCTCATCCGAAGGACTTTTGGAGCGAGTGGAGTCGGAACTGATGTTAACTCCAGGGGAAAATATCCCCTTGAACGGGAATCGAACTCGCATTGTTTTAAACACAAGGATATCCCGTCCCCCTCAGAGAGAGAGAGAGAGAGAGAGAGAGAGAGAGAGAGAGAGAGAGATCTGGGGCCGATTTTACATAAAGCAATCATAGTTTGACAACTGGGGTTGTCCGACCTGACTACCGTTTTTCCACGAATTTAGGTTCAAAGAGTTAAATCCACTATAGTTAATCCACCTATCGGTTATGCAAAATTGAAGTGATGCCTTTGCCTTCAATTCTGCTATAATTCTATATATCTTCAAGTGTCCGGTCTGGTCCTGCAGACATCGACGATCATGGCTCTCCATTCTTCCCTGTTCTCGGTCCCTCTCATGAGCTCATTCTATATATAAAAGTTTAGAATGTAGCAAGAAGCATGTTTACACTAAACAAAAAAGAAGAGTTTATTAGAAGTGACCTTAGTTGGTGTTTTTTTTCTCGTTCCTCGGCTAGAGCTCCGAGGTTCACCAATGAAAAGATTTTTGCGTATGAAACAGTTTTTACCCCCCCCCCCCCCCCCCCCCAAATTTCAGGTAGCGTCACTCCATCTTCGGGGATGACGTTAGATCTAAGATTGACCTAAAAACCGTAGTTGCGTAAGCGATTAAGCTTACCGAATACGATTGAGTGCAGATTATTAGCCTCAGGCCAGACATGTGAACCCTCATGCTACTGATTTCAGTATTTTAAAAGACAGTTTTCAGTATTGTGTACAGTTTCAGCAGTTTCCTGTCCAGTATGTGACACCCTTTTTTTTGGATGTGAAAAATACATTTTTCTTCTCTTCTCTTTTGTTGTCGTTTTTTTGTCTTATGTTTTTTTGATACTTTTAAGTCCTCTGCAGGGGTGGTGTGGACTCTTTCAGTATAAATAGCATAGCAACCTTCTTGATATTCTGTGCTGGAAATGTTCTCTTTTCTATCACTCTCTCTCTGTCTTTTTTCTTTGCATGTCTATCATATCTTACTTATTTTCTGCCTTCTCGATCTCAGTTCATTCTCCTGCCTGTTTTCGAGCAAACGTTAGAAAACAAAAACGCTTTTTTATACGTTATCATTTTTTGGGCTCTTCTTGGCTAGAGCTTTGAAGTTCACACCAATGATGAATTTTGCGTATGCGACTGTTTTTAGCCACCGTTAAGGTAGCCACATTCCGACTTCGGGAACATACATCATGTAATATTGTACTGTATTCTTATGTACTGTGGACGAGGTAGTGATATTGTAACTACTGGGATGGGCACAGGATACTCATTTTGCAATGTTATTTTTCCCATTAGGCATTTTTCTTATTTATATGTTGTTGTTTTTTGTACATTGAAATGTTCATTATCCCAGTTACACGTTTTTGGTAAGCTGGGGATGATGAATTAATCAGGAATGCTGGCGTCCTCAGCACGGCCTGGTTTTATTGGCCACAATTAAGGAACAATTAAGGGGGAAAAAACAAACAAGGTAGAGGTGTCCCATAATCTATGTAGTGCATAGGGGAGCAAGGCATCACAGACCTCAGCTTCTCCAGGGGCCAACATTTTAAGGGCGGCGCCCATCTCCTCTCCCTCGCTGCTTTACCTTCCCTGACCCTAAAGAGGGCAGGTACCCATTTACAGCTGGGTGAACTAAAGGACTGTACTGAAGCCAAGGCACGCAAACGGTTACCCATCCAATTGGTAAGCACGCTCGACGCTGCTTAACATTGGCTGGGGAAAAGCGAGTGCTTTGACCACTGAGCTATCATTATTTACCATTTCTGGGTTTTTTTCAGTTTGTCGGTGTTAGGTGTTTGAAGGAATTGGATGATGGTGTTGAACTTTGAAATGAATGCTTTTCCCATGAAGATGCTGGGGGCCTCTTTTCAATCCCTCTCTTTGTGTCTGCCTTGTTCCCTTTCTTCCTGTCATCTCCTTCTTATCTATTTTCTGCCTTCTTGGTCCATTCTTCTGCCGTTTCCCCCACCAAAAAGACCTAAAAGATAGCTATTGTATCCCACGACGAAGTCGGATGCGCTGGGCGCTGGGCCAGAATTGTCAGGCGCTTAACAGCAGCGCAACGCATTTTCAGTTATATGACAGACAACAATAGTTGCTCTCTGAGTGCTCGACGAAGAAAAAGTGGAAGATGAATGGCATTCGAATTGCAAAACTTGAATTGACAACCCTGATATGGCGTCGTTATCAATGGAGCTATAAACAACATGAAATGGCAGGATCCTTTCAGTTTCTCAAGTTCACGAGTTGAACAGGCAAGTTCACAAGTTCATGAAACTTTTATTTTTAAAACATCATTTCTTCAGCAGAGAATATGACATTGTATTTGATTTTGATATTATTTGAAAGAATGTGCGCTCTCACGCGTACGTAAGTGTCGAAAACGAAACTTGCTATCTTTTAATGATAATTCCTTAAAACGAATTACAGACTCTATTAATTTTTTTTCGTTCCTAGGCTAGATATCCGAACGGATGACAACATTTACAAAACTGCATACACAAGGGGACTGGATGTCAATAGAAAAGCACATGAGTGCTTATTCCATTATCCTGGAAATAAAAGAATAAATAAATAAACAAATAAATAAATAAATAAATAAAGGTTTACCCATATGGTGAGGTTTTGCGCATGCGATTATGTTTTACCCACCATTAAGGTAGGTGCATTCCGACTTCGGGGATCAGGGTCTTATACAAAACAACTCCTGTGTGCTAACCCCGAGGCCACTACCCACCACATCTTTCAACTGGATCTGCTGCAATCTGAAGTCTTTCTCTAACACAAAACACAGATGCGTTACCAGAGAAGACTGTCCTCTAAATTCATGGCAAATGGATTCTGCTGCTTTTCGTTCAAGCGCAGCTTTGTTCACGAAAAACGAATCCCACTCTAGAACTTTGGAAAACCTATTTCAGATAGGTTTGGTGCCGTAAGCACCGGAGCTGTGTGTTTTGTGGGTAGCAAAACAAGATCGAAATAGTTGTTACGTGTGTGAGAGGATGATCGTGGTTGCCTCCCTTTGGAAATGATTGGGTGGGGGGAGGGGGGTGGGGAGGGGGGCGGGTCTTATACTACTTTTAAACATATAGTAGTCTTTTGGTGAGACTATCTCTATCTGAATGATTCTGCTGCTATTTCTTTAAGTCATCTTGTTCACAAACGAATCATCTAACTATTAACTATTTCTATCTGTCCGTACACCGACTTTGTTTTTGTCAACTCTAGTTGTACGTGTTAGATATCTTCTTTTAATATTTATATGTTATACTGTCCGTAGTTTTGTAGACCATGGGGGCACCACTGGGATTTATGTTAAAGATGTTTTATGAGAAAGGTTTTAAAGAAACCGAAAAATTGCTCTGCCAAACACTTGGGTGCTGTGTTTTTTTACTTATCCGCTTTTTTTTCTTTACAGATGTTTTATATGTAAAAATAATATATTTTTGGGAAGAGCCTCACTACAAAGGACTTCTATTTCATTTTGTTTTATTGTTTTATTTCGAGGATAAGGGAATAAGCACTCATGTGCTTTTTGCATCCAATCCCCGTGAATAAGAAGGGTTTTTTTAATGTGCTAGAAGCCATATTTTAAACAACATGGACATTCTGACACACAGAAAGCATTTTTTCTTAATCTTTTTGTCTAACACTCAGAAATCAACTATTGTTGTCTGTCATATGGACTGGGAGTAACGTGGCGAGTGCAATAGGCCCAAAGCACGTGACCAAAGTCACGGGACCCCGCATGCTCTTGTGACTTGGGAAAGACAAATGTTTATCCTTGTAAATCTCTCTAGGGAAAAAAAGGGCAGGAGAAAAGACCAAATTAAGTACAGAATAAATGCTCAAGCTTTGCGAGAATACAGGGAAACAAGGGGGACGAGCAGAATAAAGAAAACTAGAGAGTGGATAGAAAAAAAGGAGCATTCTGGCAAAGACGTGAGTTATGAAACAAAATGGGAAATTGCTATTTAATAATATTTTAAAAAAAATAACAAGAAGAAGAAGAACAGCAACAACAATAGTTAATAACAATAATAACAATAATTTTGAAAAATGGATGATGATGAATAATATTAATGATGAATAATAATAATAATAATGATGATGATGATGATGATGATGATGATGATACAATGGGATTTATATAGCGCCATATCTTGCAAAAACAACAAAGACAAATCAAAGCGCTTGCATTTAACACACCCCTACACAGTCATACAACCAACAACAATTAACAATTCATAATGACAGGCTCCTGGTATCCCCACAGAGAAACTACTGGGCGCAAATTCTGAAAACTTAAACGTTGGAAAAACACACATTCAAGTGCGCATAATAAGAGTTAAACTCCCACAATAGACACCCCAAGCTTGAGCAGCAATATGCCTCAGTTAAACATGTATCCCTGGTGACTGTTAGGGCAACAGCAGCCTATACTACCCTTGCAATACCAACACCTCATGGTCCCTCCCCTCTTCTGTCACTTTTGTTCATGTCAGCTTTATGGCTGAGGAGAGAATGCGGGTGGAAAACTTTAGTACAACGTGCTGTCTGTGAGATAAATTAAACGTGTAGTTTATTGTAAGTGTGACCCACTACTGTCGTTCTGATTTTCGGATAGGTACTGGAACAGCTCTAACCTGGTTTCTTCTGGGTTTATGTATGTGTCCTTATACTTAGTTTTCTGGAATAAAATCTGTTTACAGTGTTCACATGAGGGAGCACGTGCGCTCACACATACACACATATAGTACACTCTTATGCTAGCATGCTTTAGGTACACATACACAGAAGTGCGCGAGCAGTCTCTCTGTCTGTCTGTCTCTCTTCAAATTAATCTCGTCACTTAAACGTGGGTCTTTGTTAATTCTGATACTTGTGGATGGTTGCATGCCTGTGAATGATTTGAATGCAAGGGCTTTAGTTTGTTTGCTTTACAAAATACAGCGCTCTATAATAATAATAATAATAATAATAATAATAATATTATTATTATTATTATCCTCATTATTATTTTTATTATTATTGATGTTATGAATCAAGGTTCTTTCAACACAACGACAACAATAACTGCATCAACAGTCTAGTCCCTCGTTATGGAGTAAGTGCTATTAGTACGAAGGTATTGCCGTCTTGTAGCAAAACTATTCATCAAAATAAATAGCTATTTGGAATACTGACCAGTAAGTCTTTTCTTTCTTAAAAAAGACTCTGCCTCCATACAAAATGTTTGTTACAACACATTACATTATTTTTCTTTCATTTTTGAATCATTGTCCATGAATCATTGTCCAGTAAGAATGTCATTCTGGTAACGTTTTTGGTCTGTTTTCATTAAAATATTTGCGTCAGAACTTGTTCTCATTATTTTTAGTATTGCCAATATCTTTTCTTGTTTCTGTTTTTTTTGAAAGTTCTTTCTTTCCGTTTAAATGTTTGTTTCAGTATTTCCGTAATAGTTTTATTCTTCGCCATCAGTCTGAAGATAA
>CM054137.1:70020705-70058205 GCA_028751875.1 Rapana venosa | reverse complement strand
GATGAGACTATAAACCGAGGTCCCGTGTGCGAACGTACGCAGAACATCTCGCGCGCATGTTAAATCCTGTTCTGCTTTTCGTAAGAGTAAGCCATTGTGTGCCGGTGGGAACAGATGACAGAATTCACAAATCCGCGTACACACGGGGACTATATGTAAAAAAGCACATAAGTGCTTATTCCGTTATCCTCAATATAAAAGAATAAAAGAAAAGAATAAAAAACACAGACATGCACACATATGCCCTTCATGGGATGATTAAAGTGTTTTTGACTTGACTTGACTTGATACAGACACACACATACACATACAGGCAAACACACGCGCGCGCGCACACACACACAAACAACTGAATGTTGGATGCAAAACTAGTATATCAATACAAAAGAAAAGCTCCTCCACTCGTCACCTCTCTCCTCTCTCTCTCTCATCATCTCTCTCTCAATCTCTCCTCTCTCTCTCCTCTCTCTCTCTTGACTGTCTGTCTCTCCATAACCCTTTTTAAATAAAATAAATTCAATTAAATTCTCTTTCCATTTTTTCAGGATGTATGTTACGGTCAAACGGATCATGGCAGAGTTCAATCCACTCCATGTCACACATTGCATGCTGGGCATGGTCTGCTCATCCGTATCACGAACAGAAGAAAGAACAACAAGAGACATATTTTGGTGTTTCCCAATGTTTCGGCTTTTAAGTTCTTCAGGTATTTGTTTATTACATATGATATAAATGTGATGCGGTATTCCTTGAAGATGCATTAGTGTGGCTTCAGGAAATGCTGCATGGCGTTTTAAAGGACTTTAACAACAAAAAATGTTGCAAGCCAAAACAATGGATTTTAAAGAGAAAAAAACGTTGCTTGCCAAATCAATGGAATTCAACAAAAAGAAGGCAGAGACATTTACCGAAAGCCTGAATCATACTTAAAGTATACACACGGTGAACACCCTACCGCCTACCCCCCTTCCTTCAAGAAACCGCCAACCGGTAAATCAATACATCTTGACGATTACAAGGACAAACTAAAAGCATCCAGTAATAACCTGCAGCAGAAGCCTCCCCGAGAGAGAGGGAATAGAGCTTAGGAATGGACACCTCCCCCAAAATGGTGGATACTGAGTTATACCAGGCATTGCATTGCAGTGTGCTTCTGCTTTCTTGATATTGCCATCAAGGCCAAGGGACCCCACCAGGCGCCAACCCCGTTCCCACACAGGCAAAAAGAAAGCAGGTCAGTTTTTAGCTGGACAATGTCAGTGAATTTAACGGTGAAGTAGAACTCAAACCAAAAGAAGACGCTGCTTTTTTTCATAGTGCGGACAATGGGACATATATTTTTGGGGCTTTTTTTGGTTTTGTCTGAAGAAACTGGACGAAGTTTTTTCTCTCTCCACACTTGGTGATACTATGTGAGATTTAGATATTAAGAAAAGGAAAGGATGGCGTATTTATATAGATGCTATTGAAAAGAAAATGGCAAATATCGTCGTGCTGCGTATCAGAGACCTGTTGTTTGAAGATGGTGCTACCTTGTCAGAGTGTTATAAAGAATATCTTTGGAATCTCCTGACATGTTTTTCGTCAAGTCCGTGAGGACATCAGACAGGTTATCTGTCCAAAAGAAAGAAATTCCATGGATTAGGACACCGCAAGCCTGGCAGTTATTACCATGAATATCTATCAAGAGATTGTGGTGAAGGAGTTTAAACAGCTTGGCTCAACAGCAAACTGACGGTTTTCCATGGCTCTGAAATTAATTTTCTTCATATTTGGTGCTATTATAAGACATTATACATGGAGCAAAGAAGATGTGGTAGCTGTACAAAATCATAAAAGAGGCTTCCAAAAACTTAGTTTTTCGCCAGAGACATGCTGTTTGCATACTGAGCTACCTAGACAGGTGGAGACGAGATAGCTCAGTGGTCAGAGCACTCACTTTCCCGAAGCTAAGGTTAAGCAGCATTGAGCGTAGTTACCAAGTGGATGGGTGACCGTTTGTGCGCCCTGACTTCAGTACAGTCCCCCAGTTCACCTGTTTGTAAGCGGGTACCATCCCTCTTTAGGTTCAGGGAAGGTAAAGCAGCAAGAAGAAGATGGGCGCCGACTTCAATATACTGTCCTTTAAGAGAAGCTGAGGTCTTTGACACCTTACTCTTCTAAGACCACATAGATTATGGGACACCTTTACCATCACTTGTTTTTAGACACATCACAGCACAGGGAGGAATATCTGTTAGATCTTCTGGGCTGTAACTTCAAAGTTTGCAAGGACTTCTGACTAATGTCAAACACCCCCCCAAAACCCCCCCACAAAAACCCCCACAACAACAACAACAACCAAACAAACCCAAAACATCATGGGCCAGGATACCGCCAGTCCATCAACCATCTTCGCCATGAACAGCCATTTACTGAATGTCGCGAAGAAATTCACATACCTCAGCTCTTGCAAAAATCATTGACCTCAATAAGGACCCCATAGTTAGCAGAGGGATTGGTCCAGTTTCTTCAGACAAAACAAAAACAGTCATATGACCCATTGTCCGCAAAAAGATAAAAAAGTCAGAATAAATCAATGTTTTCGTTAAGATACTGTGACAGAAGTATGACGCATTTCATAGCTTCTGGTGTTTAGAACGTCATCCTAGCTCTCATCAGTGTCTGAATACCGGTAGTAAATAAAAACACAGACTGCGGTTTCAGCCAGTTCTAACACAATAAACCTTCACATTTACTTCATAAATAACACTCTCTACGTCGCACAAAAGCAAACTAACACCAAAGATCTGGTCTCAGATAGTCATTGCAATTGTGTTTTGAAAAAATACCAACAGTCAAAATCTCTCGATCTAAAACTACGCAATCTTTCTTCTCATCAAATAAAAGACTGGGAATTTATTGACGTACCATTATAATGGTCCTTAAAAAGATTGTAAGGGATCATTTTCAAATCCAGTGGAATATAAAATAACAAATGTTTTTGGAACTTCATATGCTGCTTAAATGGCAGCTTACAAAATTATTTTTAACAGTTTTGAAAATCCCCTACCCCTTTTCTGCTCTCTCTCTCTCTCTCTCTCTCCTCTCTCTCTCTCTCTCCTCTCTCTCTCTCTCTCTCTCTCTGTCTGTCTGTCTGTCTGTCTGTCTGTCCGTGTTTTGCTCTGTTTCTCTGTCTTTGTCTCTCTGTCTTTTTGTCTGTCTGTATGTCTGTCTGACTTTGGGAACAGGATAGCCTAGTGGTTAGAACATTGTGCTCGCAATCTGACGACCCAGGTTTGTACCCGTTCCAAGGGGATTTTCCCCCTGGAGTTAACGTCAGTGCAGACTTCACTCTCCCCAAAGGTCCTTCGGATGGAACTACAAACCGAGGCCCAATGTGCGAAGGCATGTAGAATATCTTGCGTAAACGTTAAATCTTGTTCCACTTTTCGGAAGAGTAGGCCATTGTGTGCCGGTGAGAACAGATGACAAAATTTCGAAACCGCATGCACACGGGAACTGGATGTAAAAAAGCACATGAGTGCTTATTCCATTATCCTCGATATAAAAGAATAAATAGTAAAATAAATATGTTCCTCTGTCTGCGTGTCTGTGTGTCTGTCGGTGTGTCTGTGTCTGTCTCTGTGTGTCAGTCTGTCTGTCTGTCTAACTGTCTCTCCCTCTTTCATTTCTATCAAATCCAAAATGATGGAGAGAAAATGCACACGCTGTTCTGAATGGATTAGAGAGCAGCAACGCCTAGCTATGGCCACAGAGCGAATGTATTCATTATTCACGAAAGGACGCCATAGTGATGCAGACGTTTTGGCCAATACATTCAAAGCTGGTTTGTGGCAATCTGGTCAAAGGGGAGGGATCACTACACTACAATACACTACACTACACTACACTGCACTGCACTGCACTACACTACACTACACTACACTACTGCAAGGGGATGCTTTATGAAAGCAGCTGTCATTTTTCAGCTTTGTGTTCTGTTAAACTTCAGCATTGATGTATTATCTTTTCTTCTTCTTCTTCTGTCTTCTTTCTTTCTTCTTCTTCTTTCTTCTCCTTCTTCTTCTTCTTCTTCTTCTTCTTTCTTCTTCTTCTTCTTTCTTCTTCTTCTTCTTCTTCTTTTTTTCTTCTTCTTCTTCTTCTTCTTCTTCTTCTTCTTAGGCTAAAGCTCCCAGGTTAACCAATGGTGACAATTTGAAATAGCAACCATTTTTCCCCCTCCTCTCCTACACATTGAAGACAGCAGCATCCTAACTTTGGGGATACAGCTAGGAATTGAACCTACCAGTTTTGGCCAGGACAATCGGGAGGTACCTTCCTTGCTCTTTCTGATTTTCCGCTGTCGTGGGTTCTTTTCACGTGCAGGTGTTCGTAATCAGACAGGTCCGACTGGTTGCGAGTCTCCTCCAAAAGATTTAATAATAATAACAATGATAATAATAATAATAATAATAATAATAATAATGTATGGAATTCATATAGCGCTGAATCTTGTAAAGCAACAAATCAAAGCGCATAATGGAATAAGCACGCATGTGCCTTTTTACAGCCAGTCCCCGTGTGTATGCGGTTTAAGATTTGGCATTCAGTTCGATTTTCCCGTCAAACTGGGAAGAAAGGGAAAGGTTGAAAACCGAACCCAGAACCTCACGGTTTACTTGTTAGGCAGGTGAAGGTCTATACCGTCCTGCTACATTTCTTTCTTGTGCTTTCTGAAGTTTCCGTGATGCCAATGGTGTAGAGAAGGCAAGGAGAGGGGGTGGGAAGAGGAGAGAGGCACGATCATGTTTTCCTTCCACCTACCCCCTTTATCTTCCAGACTTTGAGCAAAAACGAAGCAAAACAGAATCATCATGACATTGATCATGATCATGATGATCATCATCATCACCGCCATCACCACCACCACCACCACCACCACAACCACCACCACCACCATCACACCACCATCATCAATCATTATCATCATCATCGTCATCATCACCACCACCATTATCAATCGTCATCACCACACCACCACCATCATCATCACCACCATTATCAATCATCATCACCAGCAGCAGCAGCAGCAACAGCACCAAAAACAGCAGCACAAACAGCAGCAGCCACAAACAACATCACGAGAAACAACAAAACACAAGCAGCAGCAGCAGCAATAACCAAAATCATCATCACCATCTTGGGATGTGACACTACCTACCTGAATAGTAATGAATCAGCCGATACATCCTCAGCAAAATTCCAACATCAGCGTAACATCTACAGCAGAACATCACTCTGTTGATTCTTGCCCCTATGTCTGGGTCATCAGATAAAGCCATTCTTCAGGTGACATCACTCTCCTTTTCAATACGCATGCATGAGAGGTCAACTTAACAGAAACGAAAGAGCAGAGAAACAGAGAATGAAGAAAAAATAAAAGAGAGATATATTCATAATATAGAGGAGTAGGATACAGGAAATAATTATAAATCAACCATGGAACATTTTGGAACACATACAAAATTTTAAAAAAAATAAAAAGAAGAATGCGACGAACAATGCCAAGAACGCGAAGAAAATGTAAAGAAGAATAATGCAAAGAAGAATGCGAAGGAAGGAAGGAAGGAGGAGGAGGAGAGGGAGAAGGAGGAGGAGGAGAAGTACTAGTGGCAGCAGCAGCAGCAGCAGGAGTAGTAGTAGGAGAAGTAGGAGGAGGAGAAGAAGAAGAAGAAGAAGAAGAAGAAGAAGTAGAAGTACTAGTAGTAGTAGAAGCAGCAGTAGAAGTAGTAGTAGTAGTAGTAGTAGTAGTAGTAGTAGTAGTAGTAGTAGTAGTAGTAAAAAGAAAGAAAGAGAATGAAAGACAGAAACACAGACATGAGGAAAGGTAACCTATCTTCTCCCCCGCCCCCTCCTTCTCGAAAAAAGACGAAAAATATGCAAATAATTGAAAACTAAAGCGCAGTTTCTCAGATTGATGTATCTCCTTTATTGCACGCAGTTACACACAGTACAAAACAGATCCATCAATTCAACACAACCTTATTTTCATTGTTCATTGCATGGTGACACATATTTGCAAAAAAGATAGAAAAAAACAACCCATTAGACCTCCACATCTCCACACAAAAAAAACAACACCCACACCATGTACTGCAAATGACAACCATGATAAATTAACAAACAGTAATGTGAATCCTGATACAGCAACAACAACAACAACAACAACAACAGAACGTTGCTCAAATTGGGAAGTGCTTAATTAAATGTGTCCCCTCCCAAAAAAAAAAAGTATCCCAGCAATTTACTTTAGAGCAGTCTTCTTCTTTTCGTGTTCCTTGTTCTTGTTCTTGTTCTTTAACTTTTCTTTCTTCTTCTCCTGCTCCTCCTCCTCCCTCCTCCTCTTCTTCTTCTTCTCCTCCTTGTCCTCTTCTCCCTCCTCCTCCTCCTCCTCCTCCTCCTACCACTGCATCTTCACCCTTAATTCGTTGAGAGTCGCTAAGACACCGCATTGAAGACTAATCATCTAGATTTATCTAGTTATGTCGGTTATGTACCAAAGCCTGATAAGTGCACACGATATTCCTGTCCATTCACAATGATGAAAATTCACAACACATGGCATCTTTCAAGAATAAAATGAATCGTCAATAACTTCATGTATTCTCAGAAGTGAAGTGGATACAATCTCTCTGTTGGCTCAAGAATCGACAAAAACATTCAAGCTGCCGACAAAATGATCGAAATTTTAGTGACATTTGGACCAAAAAAGGAGTGAATCCCTTTCAGAATGATAATACAATTAAACTCATAGGTGTAAAAACGCCATATACTCATAGACAGGACATGGTATTTTAGGGTACATACACAAGAGATCTTGGCCGTTCTTTTCAACATTTTTTTTATAAATGTATAAAAATCTAGTGTATTATGCCATCGGTATCAAAATATTCATCACCATGAAGCATTTGATATTCCAGACCAACCCCCCCCCCACCCCCACCACACACACAAACATTCTTGCCAATACATTATTTTGAGGACAAAATGAATGTAATATTATCGTTGACAAATGTAGGACTGCATAATCACACATAATAATACTGTTATATTATAACAGCTTTACAATATGTTACAATTTAACCACTTGACCATTAAGAACGTGAAAAATGTACAGGAAAGATATTATTATGGGTACAAACATACAAATAATTCATTCATACTGCAAAGGGGGGGGGGGGGGGGGCAAGAGAGATATTAACTATGGTCAATAGTCTTGGTATAAATCTGTACACAAACAAACATTTCTTTTTGTGTGTGTTGACTTTTGCCTTGAATTGCTTCCCTCTTTATACCGCAACCCAAAAGACTAGCATCCAGACCACCACTCTGATTCCAGCAGACACAGATGTGGTACAATTAGAGAAGGAAATAATAGAAAATAATATTGAGCATTATTTAAAATTTTACGCAAGATCATCTACCTCAAGTGCCTCTTTTTGTACCATGACCGAACAAGCTAAACAAAAGGATATGTGCCATGAAAATAATCTCAGCCTTTAAAATATCTCTACCACTGCAAAAATCATCTTTGCCATTAAACAATATATAAACCATTAAAAAGACCTCTGTCATTAAAAATCTCTTAGCCATTTAAAAATATATGCCTTTGAAATATCTCTGCCATTAAAAAAAGCCCTCTACCTTAAAAATAATCCCTGTCATCTAAAATAATCTGCCTTAAACAAAAATCTCTGCCATTAAAAAAAAAATCTTCCATTAAGACCCCTCTGCCATTAAACATCTACGCCATTAATTATCTCTTCCATTAAAACAATTTCTACTATTAGAAAACTCCCTGCCACGAAAAATGCCTCTGCCATTAAAAAAAGCCCCTCTATTAAAAAAAAATATGCCGTTAAAAATTACCCTTCAATTAAAAAAACTCTACAACTAAAACATCTACGCCATTAAGAATATTTGCCATCAAAACAATCTTAGCTATTAACCCCCCAAAAAAACTCTGCCATTGAAAAAACCCTGCCACGAAAAAAATCTACCATTAAAAAATCTCTGCCATTAACATATCTCTGCCATAAAAAAACCCTCGTCACTAAAAAGAAATCCCACCCCTCTATCTCATTCTTTATAAAAAAAAATCACTGCCATAAAAATCTATACTACGAAAATGACATGCCATAAAAATTTTGGAGACTGTAGAATAAGATCTCGACACAGTGAGGGAAGTGCCATATGCATAGACCCTGACTGTGAGGATAACAGCAAAATCTCAGAGATCTAGAGGCCAATAGGATTTTTTTAAAATCTTAAGATACTTCAGACAGACAGGATTGTGTGGACATACACACTCACTTACACATAAACACTTTTACGAGTGAGGTTGTGCGTGTGCGCTGATATTCACAGATTTGGTAGACAGTCATGCAAGACGTTGTGCTGATTCTCAATGTTGACTCTCTGACTGAAAAATGTCTTTCAAATGCACCCAACCATTTATTCTTACACGCAAAGAGAAAGAAACATGGATTTACATGTTTTCATTGTGCGTCACAAACACACACACATTACATTCAAACAGACAGACTGACAGACATACACACACACACTCTCTCTCTCTCTCTCTTACAAACACACGCACACACACACATACAATGTCACTCTTCCATGTCACTGAAACACACACACACACACACACACACACACACACACACACACACACACACACACACACACACACACACTAAGACTATATTCTCCAAAAATCAGAGAGGTAAAAAAAACAACAACCCAACACTCAAAAACAAATCCGTTAACTTTGTGTAACCTTGCAATTCAAACACACACAAAAAGTTCAACCATCCCAAAAATCGTTGTGCAACATTCTACAACCTTCACCCAACCACGACTACAACCTTATCCAACAATAGACAACCTTCATTCCAGTCAATCTTCACAGAGACATATTTCTGCTCAACTCACTCCGAGAAAAAGTGCCACAGATCTAAAAAAAACAAACAAATCCAGTCCTGGAATCATCCTCGCTTCTGCTTATTACTTCACATGGTGCCAGACATTTGGCTAGTAACCGCCAATGATCATAATTCAAGAACCCAGTCCACAGATTGTGCCAGCGATTCCTACACTTACAGGCAGGAGCAGATATGCCAAAGCCATGCATAAAATCGTAATTATTCCTCCAAATCAAATGTTGAAATCCAAACACCATGAGTCAGCCTTTTTCCAAAGCCACGCTGGAAATGACGTTCGGAATACAAAAACCAGCAATCAGCCTGTTCTCCTCTTCCAAACACCACGCAGGAAATCCCGTTGGAAATTCCCCAAAACCACCGGTCAGATTTGCCAAAAATCACATTGGAAATCCAGTCGGAAATCTCCTCAAACCACCGGTCAGATTCGCCAAAAATCACATAGGAAATCCCAAATCCACTCATCAGATTTGCTAAAAACTCACATTGGAATGCCCATATCCACATTTCAGACTTGCCCAAATCACGTTGGAAATGCCCAAAGCCACCAGACAGATTTGCCCTAAAAGCCCATCCTGGAAATCTTGTTGGGATATCTAGAAACCCTGTAGGTCAGGTCAGGGTTTTGCCCCCCAAAGTACAGACGATGGACGTTCTCAAGGTTGCTGCTGCAGTTGCTGCTGCTGCTGCTGCTGTTGCTGCTGTTGCTGCTGGGAGTTGGATCGTTTGAGCCTGATCTGTACGGCGTCCGCGTAGTCTTGTACTAGCTGTATGATTTGGGAAGCCTGCACACACATACACACAAATACATGCATACACGCACACTATTCTTCACCTGTAAGACCTTTACTGTAATTAGTTATATATATAATATATATAAAATTATATATATATATATTATAATATTAATATATCTTCTATATATATATATGTCTATATCTATCTATCTATCTATTATATATATCTATATATTATATATATATATATATATATATATATATATATATATATATATATATATATATATATATATATATATATACTTATGTGTGTGTGTATTTGTGAGTGCGTGTAGGGAGAGAGAAAGAGAGAGAGAAGAGAGAGAGAGAGAGAGAGAGAGAGAGAGAGAGAGAGAGAGAGAGAGAGAGAGAGATGCGTGTGTAATAATAGGTACTTTGGTATGAATGCGGGTGTGTCTAAATCACCATGTAGTGAATAGACATTAAACAAAACAAAACAAAGACAAAACAAACATGCACATACACCCATACATACATGCATACACGCACAACACACACACACGCGCACACACGCACGCAAGCATGGACACACATACATACACGCTCATACACACATACACACACAAACACGCACGTACGCACATGTACACACACACACACACACACACACACACACACACACACACACACACACACACACACAACACACACAAGGATGACAATTTTTACAATGATGCATGACTGTAAAACAAAAAGAAGCAATTGAGTGCTTATTTCATCATCCTCGAAATAGAATAATGACTTAAGATTTAAAAAAAATGAATAAAATAAAATAAACAAAATAAACGAAGATATTCACCCACATACGCAAGCGAACACACGCATGCATGCAAGCACGCATACAGAGATAGACATAGACTGACACAGACATACACACACATAAACACGCACAAACGCAGGCACACATATACATGTATTTACGTACAAACACACACACACACACACACACACACACACCACACACACACACACACACACACACACACACACACACACACACACACACACACACACACACGCGCGCGCACACACGCACACACACACACACACACACACACACGCGCGCCACACATACACACAATAACAATCAGAATAAAATCTTTGGTGACAGCGATATATCAACACAGCGACTACTGAAATCAGATAAATAAAATGTAAAAAATAAATCAATATCAAAATAATTCCCCATGGCAATAACACGAAACAGGAAGGAGAAGCAAACAATATCACCACCAACAACAAAACCAACAACAAATAACGAAATCAACAGCAACAAAAACAATAACAAATCTCATGATTGAATCATGAAAAAACTTGAGCTTAGAAAATTATTGAAGCCAGCAAAATTCTTTTTTTTTTTTGGAAAAATGTTTACAAAATAAAAATGGGAGAAAATTCAATCTGTACATAATAGAGATAAGATGACGAAAGAAAAACTAATAAAGACAAACGGAAAGACAGAAAATGAAACAAAAAAATAAAGGAAAGGAAAAACAGAAAGTCAAAAAAGTAAGCACGAGAAGAGAAAGCTTACAAAACTGAATAAAGAAGGAAAAAACCCAGAAAAGAATGGAGAAAAGTAAAAAATACAAAAAAACCCTCAACCAAACAAAAAAACCTCAAAAACAGAAAGATAACGAACAGAAAAGAATGAAGAAAAAGTTTAAAATCAACTAAACCAAGCCAAACAAAAAAATAGAGAGATAACCAACAGAAAAGAATGAGGAAAAAGTTTTTTTAAAAACCCCAAAACCAAAAAGAAATAGAACGGTAACAAATAAAAAAGAATGAAGAAAAAGTTTGAAAACAACTAAACCAACCCAAACCAAAATATTAGAGAGATAACGAACAGAAAAGCATGAAGAAAATGTAAAAAAAAAGTAGTAGTAGTAGTAGTAGTAGTAGTAGTAGTAGTAGTAAAAAAAAAAGAAAGAGAATGAAAGACAGAAAGACAGACAGGAGGAAAGGTAACTTATCTTAACGAACAGAAAAGCATGGAGAAAATGTAAACAAAAAACCCAACAACAACAAAAAAACAAAACCAAACACCAACAAAAAGAGAAAAAAGAATAGAAAGATAGCCAAAAAGAGTCAACCAGCGAGAAAGAGGGACGAGATAGCCTAGTGGTTAGAACGTTGTGTCCGTGATCAGACGGCCCGGGTTCGAGCCACTACCGAGATACTCGTTCAAGGGGATTTTTTTTCCGCCTGGAGTTATCATCAGTACCGACTCCATCATCCTAGAAAGTCCTTCAGATGAGACTAGTATCAACCGAGACTAGGTCCCGTGTACGAATGCACGCAAAAAAACATCTTACTCACACGCAAAACCTCGTTCCGCCATTCATAAGAATAGGCCATAATGACCGGTAGAAAACTCGTTCCACCTTTCATAAGAGCAGACTAGTATGTGCCGGTAGGAAACTAGTTCCACCTTTTTATAAGAGTAGGCTACAATGGCCGGTAGAAAACTCGTTCCGCCTTTTTATAAGAGTAGGCTACAATGGCCGGTAGAAAACTAGTTCCACCTTTTTACAAGAGTAGGCCAGTATGTGCCGGTAGAAAACCCGCTCCGCCTTTCAAAATAGTGGGCCATAATGACCGGTAGAAAACTCGTTCCGCCTTTTTTATAAGAGTAGGCTACAATGGCAGGTAGAAATTCCGTTCCACCTTTCATAAGAGTAGACTAGTGTGTGCCTGTAGGAACAGATGACAAAAGTAGAAAAAACAGCAACACCCGCATGCACTCTCCTGTCGTGTTTACAGACATCATCTCCGAAGTCGGAATGCAGCTACCTTCATGGTGGGCAAAAATGTCCGCATACGCAAAACCTCACCCCTGGTGAACCCTCGGAGGTCTAGCCAATGAAGGAAAAACACAAACCAGCAAGAAAGCAAACACCTTTCTTCTTTTTCGCCTTCGTCTTCTTCTAATCATGATTATTATAATGATGATGATGATGATGATGATGATGATGATGATGATGATGATGATGATGATGATGATGACGACGACGACGATGATGATGATATTTTTTTTTAAAACGATCTTCAGTTTTTAAAGCTATATTATGCATCTCCTTTCTGCTTCAAAGCGTATGTCTTGAGTACGTTTATGTAGCTCCAATGAACTGACACATTATCTCAATTAAGCCTTCATTTCGTGGCCTATGTTGAACTGCAAAAGGTTTATTCAAAATAAGTACTTTGAAGTAACTAAATGTTAGTTTTCACACGTAAAGAAGCCTCCCCTCCCCGACACACACGCTCTCTCTCTCTCTCCTCCCCCCCCCCCCTCCTCTCTCCTCCCCTCTCTCTCTCCCGCTCTCTCTTTCTCTTCACACACACATACACACACATACACACACAAACAAAAAAAAACACACTCACAAAATAATGAAGGCTGAAATGTCATCTCGTTAAAACAAGCTAAAAGAAAGAGATCAAAATCACTCGCAAAATATTAAAAAAAAACCCAAAACAAACAAATCCGAACAAACCAACACTGTTCTGAAATATCATCGACCGAAAGCTGACATTTCACATCCAATATACTATAATATATATTAAAAACACTTTCAACACAAAAAAAGGGAGATGGAAAGCCGAGTATTCAAAATATGACCGAAGATTTAAAAACGAACAAAAAAGAAACCCGCTGTATCCTATGGCAAGGTTGCCAACTTTTTTGGTTTCCGGAAACAAAAGTCACAACTGTCCACAAAAAAGGGATATTTTTTTTCTTAGTTCAAGGACTAGCACGTCGAGTTTCACTAATGATGATCTGTTTTTTGTGTATGCCCCTGTTTTTACCTACCAATAATGGTAGCTGTATTTCGACTTCGGGGATGGCGACTGAACACGACACATGTGTGTATACATTTTTTTCTTTTAAAAGAAAAACAAATGTCATCTGTTTCTACAGGTACAAAATGACCTGTTCTCTTCCAAAAGGCAGGAATTTTGTTTTGTTGTTGAAGTGTGTGTGTGTGTGTGTGCGTGTGCGTGTGGTGTGTGTGTGTGTATGTATGTGTGTGTGTGTGCGTGTGTGTGTGCGCGCGTATGTTGTATGTGTGTGTGTGTGTGGGGGGGTAATTTAAAAAAAATTCTTTTATATCAAGGATAATGGAATAAGCACTGATGTGCTTTTTTACAACCAGTCCCCGTGTGTATGCGGTTTTAGTAAATTCTGCCATCTGTTCCCACCGGCACACAATGGCCTACTCTTACGAAAAGCGGAACAGGATTTAACGTGTGCGCAAGATGTTCTGCGTGCGTTCACGCACGGGACCTCGGTTTATAGTCTCATCCGTAGGACTGTTGGGGAGAGTGGAGTCTGCACTGATGTTTACTCTAGGGGAAAATATCCCCTTGAACGGGAATCGAACCCGGGTCGTCAGATTGCCAACGCAATGTTCTAACCACTAGGCTATCCCGTCCTATCCCGCGGTGAGTGTGTGTGTGTGTGTGTGTGTGTGTGTGTGTGTGCGTGCGTGCGTGCGTGCGTGCGTGCGTGCGTGCGTGTGTGTGGTGTGTGTGTGTATGTATGCGTGTTTGTGAGTAAGATGTTTTTCATGCGTTTTCACACGGGGTCTCGATTTACAGTCTCATCCAAAGATGTTTTGGGAGGTGGGGGAGTGGAGCGGAGTGGAGTCAATACTGATATCAATCAACTCTGGGGTAAAATCCCCTCCACCCCCCTAAAACGGGTGCCTTCTTGGTGGCTCGATCCCGGGCCGTCACATCACGAACGCAACGCTCTAACCACCAGGCTATCCTGTCCCCCAACAAAAAGGAAATGAAAAAAAGAACAAGTTTAAAGTCATTAGTGTAGAATAAACCCGATACTCTCCTTGCAATTGTGTCACTGGTTGTTCTTTCTTTCTTATTTGTTTTTGCGGTGTTTGTTTGGTTACACATTTTAAAAATTATTTTTTAAAATTCTTTTCATATCGAGGATGATGGAATAAGCACATATGTGATTTTTACATCCAGTTCCCGTGTGTATGTGGTTTTGTAAATTCTGTCATCTGTCCCCACCGGCACACAATGGCCTACTCTAACGAAAAGCGGAACAGGATTAAACGAGTGCACAAGATGTTCTTTAATTCAGGTAGAGCTTTCTTTCGGCAAGGTGTGGTTGAAAGCAACATTTGGGGAAAAGTGATAAGTTGACTAGTCATGTTTGGAATTAATTTTGTAAACCCCACAGCGCTTATCCCAATGAGGTATTGTCATTCTTCAAAAAGCAGTTTGCCCATTAGGATTGATGGTCATCACACATTGAACACAAGAGGACATTTCTTTGGAGGAAACAATCGTCGGTCCACTGGATGGATAGGCCCTCTGACTTGTACACGACTGCTCCTTTCACGAAACTTGCCCCTAAGTCAAGTGCTGTTGTCCAAAGCCTCTTTTGCTGCAGTGATGACTACACGATGTGGTCAGCATGACATATGACGAACAAACACTACCATACTAGTCGATAGCGCTTTTCAAACTATGGTGTCCCCTAAGCATCATTTCAACGGTTTTTATTTTTTATCGCTTATATTCCTTTATCAAATTTTTGGGATGTTAGGAATATATATATATATAATATATATATATATATATATATATATATATATATATATATATATCCCATGATGATGATGACAAAGAGGAAGAATGTGAAGGAGAAGAATATGCAGGTAAAGTATACGAAGAAGAAGAAGAAGAAGAAGAAGAAGAAGAAGAAGAAGAAGAAGAAGAAGAAGAAGAAGAAGAACAACAACAACAACAACAAGAACAACAAGAAATTTGTCCTTCAGATAATTATATACAGGCAACCATATGGAAAACGATATCTTACACAATATTTTTTAAAATGTCAATACACTGAAAATTCTGCAGTGTTTAAACACAAACTTGTCCCTACCCTATCCCTCCCTCCTTCCGCACCAATCCTTCCCCGCCCTTCCCTTTTAAACAGCCCCTGTCCACTCTTTTTGCTGGGATTGACGCAAATAATTTACCATACATAGTTAACCTGATTAATATGTTAGAGCGGGAAAAAGTCAATACTGAAAGTAAACAGACTGTGTCATAAAATAACAGCTCTCTCTCTCTCTCTCTCTCTCTCTCTCTCTCTCTCTCTCTCTCTCTCTCTCTCTCTCTCTCCTCCCCTTCTCTCCCCCCTCCATCTATCTCCCCCTCTCTCCCCCTATCTCTTTCCCATCTCTCCTCCCCTCTCTCCCTCCCCCTCTCTCCCCCACTCTCCCCATCCATCTCTATCCCCCTCTCTTCCCCCTCCCTCTCTCCCCTCTCTCTCATCTCTCCCCCTCTCTCTTTTCTTCTCTCTCTCTCCCTCCCCCTCTCTCCTTTCTCTCTCTTTCTTATCTCTCCCCTCTCTCTCCCCCTTTCTCTTTTCTCTCTTCCCTCTCTCCCTCCCTCCTTCGGATGAGACTATAAACCGAGGCCCCGTGTGCGAACGCATGCAGAACATCTTGCGCACGCGTTGAATCATGTTCCGCTTTTCGAAAGAGTAGGCCGTTGTGTGCCGGTGGGAACAGATGACAAAATTTACAAAACCGCATACACACGGGGACTGGATGTAAAAAAGCACATGAGTGCTTATTCCATTATCCTCGATATAAAATAATCAATCAATCAAATAAATAATAAATAAATAAATCGCTTTGTCTCTTTTTCTGTCTCTGTCTCTGTCTGTCTCTGTCACTCTCCGGTGATAGGGCTTGTTACCAGTCATTGTGTTGGTGGACACTTACAGGACTGATTTCTGAACTCTTCTGATACACTGGCTACAGGAATGGACGGGTGGATGGAGAGAGAGAGAGTGCGAGAGAGAGAGAGAGAGAGAGAGAGAGAGAGAGAGAGAGAGAGAGAGAGAGAGAGAGAGAGAGAGAGAGAGAGAGAACAATGTGACCGTTTTTTTAAACAATTTTTATTTTTCAGACGGTAATAGATTAATCATCACATTGCTTTTTTACATCCAGCCTTCGAAAAAAAGGAGATAAATAATAAGGCAAAATAGAGAGAGAGTGAGAGTGAGAGAGAGAGAGAGAATGAGAGAGAGAGAGAAAGAAAGAGAGAGAGAGAGAAAGAGAGAGAACAGAGAATTTAAGTTAACTGTAGCCTTTGGATACAATACATAGGATACGTTAGGAAAATAAAAACATTATAAAGTATGAAAATTAATGCATCGATTACAAATCTTCATAGTGATGGAAGTATCAATTTGCAATTTGTAGCATACAAAAAAGAAAGAGAGTGATATATATATATATATATATATATATATATATATATATATATATATATAATATATATATATATAGAGAGAGAGAGAGAGAGAGAGAGAGAGAGAGAGAGAGAGAGATAGATAGATAGATAGAGAGGAATTGTGTGTATGTGTGTGGAAAGGGGGAGGTCAAGGAGGGGGGGGGGGGGTAGAGGTAGAAGAAGGGTGTCTACTCTGAAAATGGATTTTTTTTACCTGCTAACTGATTTTATGACTTTAAGTCAATTGGGTAAACTCATGACTTAGAACAGTCCCTTTTGGGTTTTTAGAACAGTCCTTTTAGGGTTTTTAGAACAGTCCCTTTGGGGTTGTTAGAACAGTCCCTTTTGAGTTTTTAGAACAGTCCTTTTAGGGTTTTTAGAACAGTCCTTTTAGGGTTTTTAGAACAGTCCTTTTAGGTTTTTAGAACAGTCCTTTTAGGGTTTTTAGAACAGTCCTTTTAGGGTTTTAGAACAGTCCTTTTATGGTTTTTAGAACAGTCCCTTTTGGGTTTTTAGAACAGTCCTTTTAGGGTTTTAGAACAGCCCTTTTGGGGCTTTCAGAACAGTCCAGTTTTCAGAGCAGTCCCTTTTGGGTTTTTAGAACAGTCCCTTTTTTGTTTTTGCTTCTTTGTCCTGTTGCATTTTTTTCATTATTCATCTAGCTGTGCAAAGGTGTAACTAGGTAAGTGTACCTATTGACAATTCATTTCCTTACATTATTTTATGTGCACTAACTGCACACAAACACAGACACAGACTCACTCACACACACAAACACACACACACACACACACGGACAAACTTACACAGACATACACACACACACACACACACACACACACAAAGTTCTGACTCCACTCTCCCCAAAAGTCCGATGAGACTATAAACCAAGGTCCCGTGTGTGAACGAACGCAGAACATCTTTAGCACACGTAAAACCCCGTTCCGTTTTTTTGTATGAGTAACCCATTGTGTGCCATTGGGAACGGATGAAACAATTAGAAAACTGCCTACACACGGGGACTAAATGTAAACAAAGGACATAAGTGTTTATCCCATTATCTTCGAAATAAAAGAATAAATAAATAAATAAACAAATAATACAGACACAACACAAATGCTTACACACAAACAAATAAGCACACACACACAAACCAATCTCTCTTGCACACACATTAATTTATTTCATCCCATAAAGCAGCTGTAGCAATACAATTCAAAATCTGCACACACACACACACACACACACACACACACACACCACACACACCAAACCAAACCAAACTAAACTAAACTAAACTAAACTAAAAACTAAACTGGTGTCAAAAGTAACATCAAGTCAGACTGAACCTCGAACCTCTCGTATCCTCAACAACCCGCGTTAATTAACCACTAGGTAACACACACGCACACCACACTCACACAAGCGCGCACGGCGCACACACACACACACAAACTAACTTCTACACACACTTACACACACAACACCAACCTGCACACACAAACACACACACTCTCAAACACAACACACACACACACACACAAACAACACACACAAACACACACTACACACCATCTTCACACACTTACACACAACAACACACATACGCTTACACACACACTTAAACACACACTTACACACACATACTCAGACACTTACACACAACACGCACACACACACACTTACACACGCACACACACTCACCTACACAACACACACACCAAACAAACCTACACACCCACCTACACACACACCTTTCACACTACATCACACACTTCACACACACAACACACCACACACACACACCACACACACACACCACACACACACAAGGTGTTAGTGGTGACAGGGGGGGTGAGAACTGACAGAGCGATCATGGCATCAAGGAACTGTCCAGCAGAAGACGTCTGGTGGTCTAATTGTTGATAGAATTACCATCACGTATTAGTGCCAATGACAGCCTCAGGGAACGATCTTGTCACTCGCAGAAAAAAACACACCCATCCTGGTCCTGTCTCTTCTACTTCATCAGGCGCTGTTTTTTGCCTCTGTGTGTGTGTGTGTGTGTGTGTGTGTGATTGCTGATATCTCTAGCACTAATTCCAATGACAGCTGCGGGGACAAACTTGTCACTAACAGAAAACATCCTGGTCTGACTCCTGTATTTCATCAGGCGCTACTTCATTAAGA
This sequence comes from Rapana venosa, assembly GCA_028751875.1. NCBI lineage: Eukaryota > Metazoa > Mollusca > Gastropoda > Neogastropoda > Muricidae > Rapana > Rapana venosa. The sequence continues at coordinate 70,038,941 of CM054137.1, read as the reverse complement.
GAGAGATTTAATTAATTAATTAATTAATTAATTAATTTTATTCTCGTATATCGAGGATAATGGAATAAGCGCTTATGTGCGTTATTTTTACATCCAGTCCCTGTGTGTAAGTGGTTTTGTAAATTCTGTCATTTGTTCCCACCGGCACACAATGGCCTACTCTTACAAAAAGCGGAACGGGATTTAACATGCGCGCAAGATGGTCTGCGTGCGTTCACACATGGGACCTTGGTTTATAGTCTCATCTGAAGGACTTTTGGGGAGAACGGAGTCTGCACTGATGTTAACTCCAGGGGAAAATATCCCCTTGAACGAACCCGGGTCGTCAGATTGGGAGCGAAATGTTCTAACCAATAGGCTATCCCGAGAGAGAGAGAGAGAGAGAGAGAGAGGAGAGAGAGAGAGAGAGAGAGAGAGAGAGAGAGAGAGAGTGTGTGATGTGTGCAAGTTATAGATAGATAAATAGGAAAGGTAAAGGTAAAGGAGTCCCATAACCTATAAGGTCGTAGGGGAGCGAGGCGTCAGAGACCTCACTTCTCTAGGGCCAGCATATTGAGGGCGGCGCCCATCTCCTCTCCCTCGCTGCTTTACCTTCCCTGACCCTAAAGAGGGCAGGTACCCATTTACAGCTGGGTGAACTGGGGGAACTGTACTGAAGCCAAGGCGCGCAAACGGTCACCCATCCAACTGGTAACCACGCTCGACGCTGCTTAACTTGGCTGGGGGAAAGCGAGTGCTCCGACCACTGAGCTATCCCGTCCCCCCCCTAAAATAGATAGATAGATATAGTTAGATAGAGTGTTAATTTATTCATTTATTCATTTTTTGTATCGAGGTGTCAAAGTAGGAGGTCACAACATAAACAATCTAAGATATGCGGATGACACAATGCTAATTGCTGACTCGGAGGAAAAACTACAAAATATCCTTACAACAGTCACAATCGAAAGTGAAAACAAAGGACTCCAACTGAATGCAAAGAAAACTGAGTGCATGGTAATTTCAAAACAGTCAGACATGCCTGTATGTAACATTTTATGCAAAGGAGAAAGAATAAAACAAGTTTGCACCTTAAACACTTGGGCTTCACAATAACTCCAGACGCCAGATGCGACACAGAAATAAAGAAGAGAATCGCTTTGTCTAAAGACACATTCACCAAGATGAAGCCCATCTTTACCAACAGAAATATAAGACTCAGCACCAAAATCAACACTCTGAAAGCCTACATATGGTCCATCCTTCTGTATGGAATGCTGGACACTGACAAAAGACCTCGAAAGAAGACTTGAAGCAGCAGAAATGTGGTATATCAGAAGAATTATGAGAATACCATGGACTGAAAAGAAGTCAAACGAAGAAGTAATGGAAATGGCCGGGTACAAAAGATCCCTACTCAAAACCATCAGAAAAAGACAACTACAATTTTTTGGGCACATAAACAGAGCTGATGGAAGAGAAAAGCAAATATTGTGTGGAAAGATTTGTGGTACCAAAGACAGAGGAAGACAACGCACAAAATACACAGACAGTCTGAATAACTAGGCAACGAGGAAAGAATCCCCCAACAATGAACTCATCAGGAGAACTGACAACAGAGAGGAATGGAAGGCCATGATCGCTGATGTCTGCAACAGACCTGGCACATGAAGAAGAGGAAGTATCAAGGATAATGGCATAATGTGTGTGTAAGCCTGTTTTTCTTTCAAGGACAATGGAATAAGCACTCATGAGTGTGCATGGCGTGTGTGTGTGTGTTTGAGAGAATAAAAGAGATAGGGAGATAGACATAGAGATAACCGAGAGAGAGTAAGAGTGAGAGAGAGAAGGGAGAGAGAGAGGGGGGGAGGAAGGGAGAGAGGGGAGAGAGAGGGAGAGGGAGGGGAGAGAGAGAGGGGGGGGAGAGGGGAGGGGGAGAGATTATCATTGAAGTGATGTTCCTGCTTTTTGCATGCCTATGATTAAATCGGGCACTCATAAAATTACTGTTTGCGCCCGTACCTGCCTGCCTGCTTAAGTTATGTATTATAATTTCACCAACAATGGTGTGTGCATTAATCAAAGTAAAAAGAGCAATCAGAGTCCCAAGAAAAGCCCCCCGCCCCCTCCCCTCTAATCTTCTTGCCCCCTGTACCAGTTTTAAGTTCTGGAAAAAAACCCTCATTAGTCTCCAGAGAGATATGGAGTTTATGAGTGTTTCTAAGTGTTTATCAAGATGGATTTGTAGTATCAGAAATGAACCCCTCATTTCGAAAACAAGAAATTGTTTCTGCACCAATACCTTCTTTTTTGTTTAAGTTGTTCGAAATTCAGACAGATAAATTTGTCCTGACTTTACAAGACCTACAAACACAGTACAAAACCATACCATACAATACAACACAATACAGTACAACACTGCGGGAGAAAACTGAATAGAAGACAATACAATATAAAATAATAAGAGCACAGCTCATCACTACAGGAGAGAATATAAACAAATAAAATCTAATAGAAAAATCGAAAAAAATAGATAAGAGTAGAATATAAAGCAATAATATTTTTTTTCCATTTTACTTCATTAAACAAAAGAGCAAAACACAAAACTGAAAGCCCCAATGATAAAGTGCCAAGGTGATGGTGGGGGGTGGGGTAGGTGGGAGTGGAAATGAAAATTCATCGATGAAGCCTATTTACGCCCAACCCCAAGTCCTTTTCTGTTCATCCTTAATCTAGTACCTGATCTGACCCTGTCCAGACCCCTCCCCCACCCCCACCCCAATTCCTCTACCCCTTCCCTTTCTCTAATGCCCTCTGATTGGTTATCTGCTGTTAGTGACACAGTGTGCAGGCCAGTATTGTATACCCCGGGCAATGGAAATCAGAATGAGAGCTCATCACGAGATATGGTGATTGGTCGTAGTAGACTCTCTCTCTGAGTAACCCCTTTGACCTTTCCTGTCTGCTGACACAACCCGCCTGGGAATGGTGCAGTCTGAGAATATGACAGGGTGGTGATACAGCAGGGTTAAGTAGGGGGGGCTGAGGGAGTCATTAATTATGCGGTGGATGCCTGTTTAGTAACCTGGACAAGTGCCATGAACAGAAGAGTACTCTGAAGGGCAGCTGTACATGGTTTGTCATGAGAGACTATGTGAATACATGAAACGTAGAAGGTAACCTGGTCATAGTCACAGTCATAGTGTTTTATACAGCGAAGTAAGTAGCTGTGCATGCAAAGTCAATGACTGTCACAGCTAGTTTTGGGGTTTTCCCCAGGAACTTACTAGATGTAATTATGTGAGGATGACATTTGGCAGGGTCATGTTGTCACCTCCCACTATGTTTTACTGTGTAGTGTGGAGGGTTAAACATGGTCCATTGTACTTCCCACAATCCTATTGAAACTTATAAACCATCTCGATATCATGGCATTATATGAACTGTGTAACAAACCATATCTGGGTGCTTTCTCGTGTGAACTTTGTGAAGATTTGAAGTATGCTTGTGAGACACCCATTTGTATGGAACCATTTTTACCAGTTTAAGTCACTTAGTAAGGAGCCCTACCTTAGTAACGCATTTTATATAATAATAATAATAACAATAATAATGATGATGATGATGATGACAATAAATGGAATTTATATAGCACTATATCTTATTAAAAAACAAACAAACAACACATTATATTATAATAATAATAATAATATAATAATAATAATAATATAATAATAATAATAATGATGATGATGATGATGATGATAAATGGAATTTATATAGTGCTATATCTTATAAAATAAACCCAAACAAATCAAAGCACTCACATTCAACCCACTCCTACACATGTAACCAACAATGATTAATGGTTTTAACAAATACACACACACACACACAGGTTATACATTTTGCCAGGGTGATGGAAATTTTGGCCATTGAAGGCAGGGACAGATAATTATGGGATGAAACAATAGAAGAAAGTTCTAGGTTTGAAATAGGTACGTCTTGAGGCTGGATTTAAAGTGTCATAAGTAGGCTATTCACAAAGAGAGAGAGGGAGGTCATTTCAGATTGATGGACCAGAAATAGAGAAATGTGTACCAAGTCATTGATTCATGATCATGATGGTAACAGAATGCATGAGTGCTTACAGCTTGTTTCACAAGAAAGAATGAGAGAATAAAGGCAAAAAGGAAAAATAACCCACAGTACCCCCTATCACTTTGTAAGTTTGAATTGAGAAGAGAGCTATATACCTTATCCTAACTATTTACCTTTATCTATGCAATTACTTCTTACCTTCTTATTAATTACTTTCTGCAGTTATTACCTTTATTCATGCACTCTCTCTCTCACTCTCTCTCTCTCGCTCTCTCTCTCTCTCGCTCTCTCTCTCTTTGTGAAAGTATTATGCTTCACCTGAGAAAAAGGATTGGTGGATCAGGATCGGAGTGCCAGGCTGCTAAAGTGTTTGCATTGTATAGCATGATTTATGAAGAGTGAACTATTCGGTGAAGCCCTGTGTGTGCATGCCTGTGTGTGTATGTGTGCGTGTGTGTATACATGCGCGCATGTGCGCGTGTGTGTGTGTGGTCCCACTCAAATGTCTGGGGGCACTGGGTTAATTACTGTTTGGTTCTCATATCACCCAGTCTGCTTCTGTTGACTGGTGTTGTGGGTAAAAGGTTACATATCACACACAGGCACACAGAAGAGAGAGAGAGAGAGAGAGAGAGAGAGAGAGAGAGAGAGAGAGAGAGAGAGTTTTTGCTTTTTAAATTTTGTTCTTGTATTTCGAGAATAAGCACTGGGTTTGTTTTTTTACATCCAGTGCCAGTGTGTATGCAGTTCTGTAAGTTTTGTTATCCATCCCCAGTGGCTCACTATGGCCTACATTTCCCAAAAGTGGAACATGTTTTAATGTGTGTGCAGATGTTTTGCGTGCATTCACACACGGGACCTCAGATTATAGTTTCATCCAAAGGACTTTTTGGGGAAGTGGAGTCAGCACTGATGTTGACTCCAGAGGAAAAAAAAATCCTCTTGAACAAGATTTAAACCTGGGTCAGCAGATCACGAGCACAATGCGCATCACTCTAATTTTTTGTATACTACTTTAAGTCACAAGATATCTCTGCATGAAATTCGGGCTGCTCTCCTAGGAAGAGCGCGTCACCACAAGAGCAGCGCCACCTTTTAAAATTTTTGGTTTGCAACTGTATTTGTTTCCCTCTCAGAGTGGCTTTTTCTAAGATTTTGCCAGGGACAAATCTCTTGTTGCCGTGGGTTCTTTTACAAGCGCTGAATAATTTTGTGTAGCTCATGGGACCTCAGTTTAATGTCTCATCCAAAAGATTAGCCCGGACCACCACTCATGGTCTAATGGATGGGGGAAATGTTTTGGGCCCAAACTGGATTTGAACCACTGCACACTTCTGACCCAGACTTTTCACTTTCTAGACAGGCACGTTACCTCTAGACCACCAATCCACTAATCACCAGGCCATCCCATCCCCTATGAGAGAGAATTCTAATTCTGGTTCTGCACGTATTTCAACAATTCATTTAGGAGTTGCTTGACAAACAATGCCATCAAAAACGCATGCAGAACAGTAATATTAGACTTAAAGAAGGAATTGAGCCATCTGACCTTTGGGACACACTGCACGCTAGTAACCTACACCAGAAGCTATGGAAACCCGTGACAATCAGAATGGGAACTGATCACGGGATATGGTGATTGTTTGTCATGGACTCAGTAACCTCTCTGATCTCTCCTGTCTGCTGTCAACCCCATCTGGGAATGGTGCAGCCTGAGAATATGACAGGTTGGTGATACAACAGGGCTAAGTAGGGGGACTCATTCATTATGTGGTGGAGACTGTTTGATGACTTGGACATGTGCCATGAACAGAGTAGTACACTGAAGAGCAGATATACACGTTTTGTTGTGGGGATACATAAAGGTCTACATTCATAGGAAACCTAAAACTAATCTGGCCACATTCACAGTCTTGCTGTTTTACAAAGCTGAATGAATAACTATGTGAAGGGAATGACTAGTACAGAGGGTTTGGGTTTTCCTGGGGAACTGACTACACATAATTATGAGAAGATGGCATTTGCCAGGGTCATGCTGTCATCTTTCTCTATGTTTTGCTGTGCAGTGTGAAAGGCTACACGCAGATCATTATACTTCTCCTCCATTGCTTTCAAATCTAGCCATCATTTTAAAGCAACATCATAAATATGAACTACATAACAGACTTCAATGGAGAATTTTCTCGTTTGACTTTTTATGAGGATTTAAAGTTGGCTGGTAAAAGCTTGCATTTCTAATGGACCTTATTTTTTATTATCAGTTGAAGTTCTTTGGTAAATTGTGGTATCTTGGTAATGCATTTGGGGGTGGTGTTAAGTCTCAGTACCATTTTCATGTGCTCAGAGCTTCTTTTACAAAAAAAGGAATTAACACGTCAAAGACTAAAGAAAGAAAATCTAAGATCACACCCCATTCGTTTTTGTTTTTGTTTTTGTTGGGCTTCTTTTTTCCTTCCTTGGCTAGAGCTCCAAGGTTCACCAATGGTAAGATTTTGAATATGTGACAGTTTTTAACCACCATTAGGGCAGCTACATTCCGACTTTGGGGATCTTAGTTTGGTTTGAGTTTAAGAGCTATAACTGTAGTTTTCAGTTATTACCTTTGCTTATAATAACACTGCCACCATTCTGTCCCTGTCTCTGTCTTTCTATCAGTTCGTCTGTCTGTCTGTCTGTCTTTAGGGAAATGGAGTGGGGGGATCAGGGTCCAAGTGCCAATTTGCTAAAGAGTTTGCACTGTGCAGCGTGATTTATGAAGAACAAAGGCTTAGGTGAAGCCCAGTAGAGAGGTGTGTTCTATGTGTGTGTGTGTGTGTGTGTTTGTGTGTGTGTGAGAGCAGGCAGGCATGCGTGTGTGCACATGTGTGTGTGTGTGCTCTGTGTGTGTGTGTGCAACTTAAATGTCAGTCAGCACTGGGTCAGTTACTGTCTGCCTCTGTTGACTTGCCTTGTAGGGTAAGGGGGCTGGTTGTCACAAACACAACACACACACAGACACACACACACAAACTCACTCACTCTCTCTCTCTCTCACTGATCTAAAAGCTTGTTGAGAAATCTCTAACAAACAAAAATAATCAGATGGAAATCAAATGAAAGCCAAGTTTTCTGATGACCTATCTTCTGTTTGTGACACACTGTATAACAGTGTTCTGTAAAAAGGTAAAGGTGTCCCATAACCTGTGTGGTCATAGGGGAGTGCAGCGTCAGAGACCTTAGCTTCTCTAGGGGCCAGCATATTGAGAGTGGTGCCCATCTCCTCTCCCTCACTGCTTTACCTTCCCTGACCCTAACGAGGGAAGGTACCCATTTACAGCTGGTGAACTGAGGGAACTGTACTGAAGCCAAAGCACACAAACGGTCACCCATCCAAGTGGTAACCTAGCTCCACGCTGTTTGACATTGGCTGTTGGAAAGCGAGCGCTCTGACCACTGAGCTATCCTGTTCTGTACTGCTGGGTTTTTCTTTCTTTAATTTCTCAGCTAGAACTTAGATGTTTTCCAATGCTGAGATTTTTTTATGTAAGCAACTGTTTTCTCCCACTACAAAGACTAAACTCAACAGGAGTATGCATGCAGTTTTGGCTTCGTTTAAAATGTATTTCTTGTCATCTGTTCCTACTGGCATAAATAGACAGCTCTTCGGAAAGGGTGAACGGGTTTTAATGTGTGCACAAGATGTTCTGCGTGCATGTGCACACGGGACGTCGGTTTATAGTCTCATCCCTAGACTAGAGGAATGAACCCTATGTCCATGAGAACTGGCCACATGATATGGTAATTAGTCCTGCACTGTGTAACCTCTCTGACCTTTCCTATCTGCTGGCAGCCCATGAGGGAATAGTACAGTCTGAGAATATGACAGGGTGGTGATACAACAGGATTAGGTACAGGACTGCGGGAGTCATGAATGATGTGGTGGATGACGGTTTAGTGACCTGGACATGTGCCATGAATAGAATGAACTGAAGGGCAGATGTACACGGTTTGTCGAGGGGGAATAATACCTGAATGTCTGCATTCATATGAAACGTAGAATGTTACCTGGTCATAGTCATAATCACGTTGTTTTTACGAAGTGAAACACAGAACTATGTGAAGAGAATGACTGTTACAGCAAGTGTGGGGTTTTCCCCGGAAACTCACTGACTAGATCTGTGTGAGGCTGACATTTGGTGAGGTCATGGAGTTGTCTCCAACCTTGTGTTGTCACATGTGTCATGTCCTTATGTGGTTTTCCTGTCACTAACTGGATGTAGACGCTCAGGTGCACAGACTTGGTCCAAAGGTAACTGAAAACTATTTATAAACAATTTAACATAATGCTTTATATCAACGTATGAAAACACAATCCAAAATAACAGCAATACAAAGAGACTGAATCGATCAACTTTGATATTATGAAATTGATATTTTTTATTAGCATCATATTAATATGGCTGTCTTTTCACCTGTTTGGTGCAAAACCTTTGCTGAGTAGTATAAATTTGAGTTCCATTTTTGACCGGGTTCGCGCAAATGAAAACTCTTGATCCAATTAGGGACGATAAAAGCGCTTAAGGACACCAAACACCAGTGAGTAAAGGGACAGGTATGTGGTTTTTCGTATTTTTCTTTCTTCTCAAAAAGCCAATAACTATGTGAATTGCCCAGTAAACATCACGTGAAGGCTTTCTCGTGTGAACTTTGTAAAGAATGTGAGTAGACTGGTGGAACTTTGCATTTCTGAAAAAAAGAACCTTTTTATTGTCTACATAAATCTGTTGGAAAAATATGGCACCTTCCCCATTATGTTTGTTTACATTGCAAAGTCTCTTAAGTCATTCATCTGATAATTTTGCAGGCTATAAAATGGATATTGCTTTTAGCTTGATTTATAGAAAGCAAAGAGAAAGTTAACCATAAAAAAGAACTAGAGAGAGAGAGAGAGAGAGAGAGAGAGAGAGAGAGAGAGAGAGAGAGAGAGAGAGAGAGCGACAGAGACAGAGACAGAGAGACAGACAAATAGACAGACATACAGACAGACAGACAGAGACAGATGGACGGAGAGAACGACAAAGGCAGAGAAAGACAGAGGCAGACAGACAAACAGAGACAGACAGACTGGAGCAGACAGAGACAGTTAATCCCCCCACTTTCTGTCCCCTATCCCTCAACCCCACTTCAGCACTGATCCCCCCCACTTACCCACCCCACCCCACCCTGCTTCTACCACCTTCCCCCAACCCCCTTATTCCTCTTCGCTATTCCGACAGGAACAGACGAGGTAAGCTGGAACATGACAGTAATTGACACAGTCCTGACCTGACATTTGAGCAGTGCACACACACATGCGCGTGCACGCGTACGCGTGCACGCACGCACACGCATAAATATATACATCCACACATCCACATACACACACACACACAGAGCAGTAGCAGCATCTGGGTAGTAGTCATAAAATAATCCCCACCACATACACACACACACACACACACGTGCGTGCGCACAAGTACACACACACAGACAGACATACGCACATACACTTACATACACACACACGTGCGCGCACAAGTACACACAAAGACGCAGATGTACACACACACGTACGCGCACGCAAGTACACACACACAACACACACACACACACACACGTGTGCGCGCGCAAGTATATATACACACACGCACACACAAACATACACATTCAGAAACGAAAATACATACACATGCAATCGCACACACAAACACAAACACACACACACACACACACACACACACACGTGTGTGCACATGTGTACACACACACACACACTCTACACCGCCACCCAACACACACATATACTACACACACACACACACACACACACACACACACACACAACACACACACAACACAACACACACGAAACACACACAACTCACAACACACCACACACGAACACACACACACATACACACACACACACACAATCACACAACACAACACACACACACACACACACACAACACACACACACACGACGACACACACACACACACAACACACACACATACATACACACACACACACACACAACAACACCACACACACACACACAACACACACACACACAACACACACGAACACACACACACACACACAACACACACACACACACACACAAAACACACACACACACACACACACACACACACACACACACACACACACACACACGAACACACACAACACACCACACCACCACACCACACGAACACACACATACACACACACACACACACAAAACACATACACACACACGAACACACACATACATACACACACATACGAACACACACACATACATACACACACAAACGAACACACACACACATACACACACCCACACACACACGAACACACACAACACGCCACCCAACACACACACACACATATACTACACACACACACAGAGGAACACACACACACACACACACTCACAGACACACACGAGCACACACACAACACACACATATACACACACATACACAAACACACACACGTACACATACACGAACACACACACACACACACACACGAACACACACACGTACATACACACTCACAAACGAACACACACACAAACACACACACACACACACAAACGCACACACACACTCTACACCGCTACCCAACACACACATACACTACACACACACACACACACACACACACACACACACACACACACACACACACACACCACACACACTCTACACCGCCACCCAACACACACACACATATACTACACACACACACACTACACACACACACACAAACACTACACACACACACACACACACACACACACTACACACACACGAACACACACACATACACACACACGAACACACACACATACACGAACACACACACACACACAGACACACAGCAGCCTCTGGGCCATGGTGATAAATCATGTCACACGATCACTCAGTCTCTAAACAACAGCAAACCCTTTGGCAAACAGGAACACAGCACCCCCTTAGCCCCTGTAATGCTATTTCTTTCACTTTGAGTCACAGTGCACGCGCGCGTGCACGACCGCGCACGCACACAAACACACACACACATTCACTCATACACACACACTCACACACACACACACTCCCTCATACACAGACTCACACACACACACACACACTCTTAATACACACACACGTACACACATACACACACTACATTAACCCAACCCCACCCCGCTAACGCACACAAACAGAAACACACACATACACAGACACTAAGTAACTAACCAACTAACTAATGAACCAACGAACTAACTAACTTACGAACGAACAAACTAACTAACTAACCAATTAACTAACTGACTAACTAACGAACGAACGAACGAACGAACGAACGAACTAATTAGCTGACTAACTAATTAACTAACTAACGAACGAACAACGAACGAATGAACGAACGAACTAACAACGAACGAACGAACGAACGAACTAACTAACTAACTAACTATCATCAAGCATTAGGTAGTACATCAAGGATGATGATTGACCACAATAACAGCTCCTTTCCACTCAAACCAAAACCATGGACTATGATATCACCAGATTTCATTCTCTCTCTCTCTCTCTCTCTCTCTCTCTCTCTCTCTCTCTCTCTCTCTCCTTTCTCTCTGTCTCTTCTTCCCTCTTCCTCTCTCTATTCACAGATTCAGTTATTTCTCTCTCTCTCAACTCTCTCTCTCTCTGTATCACAATTCATCTCTCTCTCTCTCTCTCTGTCGCTCCTCTGTTCTCTCTTCTCTCCTCCCCCTCTCTCTTCACATATTTCCATGTTTTACCTCTCTTATCCAACCTCATCTAATTCTCGTTCTGATATCACCAATTTCATTCTCTCTCTCTCTCTCTCTCCTTCGCTCGCTCCTCTCTTCTCTCTCTCTCTCTCCCTCCCCTCCCCTCTCTCTCATTCACATTATTCTCTCTCTCTTCATTTCCCTCCATGATTGGCCTGTTGAAAAAGCCTCGGCGTAAACAGATTATCCCATTAAGAATAAACAGGATAGTGAGTTGCTGGTGGTTGTCGGATCTGCATACTGACTCCCTCCTCTCCTCCTCCCCCTCCATCCCATCCGCTCACCTCACCACGCCCCCCGCTCTTCTCTCTCTCCGTCACTCCGATACAACCAAATGCATCTACCACGCACCACCATTCTCGCCACTGATCAGACGTCTACGACACCTGAGAATCAAACTGCAGACAGCAGTAAACAGATACACCAAAGGACACTGAAACACGACAGGTATATAGGCTGCGATCGGAACACGCCCCCTCACCCCCCCACACACACACGGCACAGACCACGCACGCACACTTATGTGGTCACAGTGCACTCACGCACGAAACTGCACACACAAGTAACGTACGCACCTACAATGACCTACGTTAACAAACCATACAGACACATCAGAGCATGCACAACACCACACACAAAGGTGCACACACACACACACACAGAGGCACACACACACGCACACGTATAAACACGCATACAGGAACACGCGCACGCCTACATAAACACATATACATACACACACTGCTGCGCACACTTGGGTGCATATGCGAGGAAGCGTGCACACACATAGATTATACAGACACATGTATACACGTACATGACCTACGTTTTAAAAAAACCCAGAGGGGGTACATGAAAATGACAAATTTAAATGCATTTATCCTAAACACAGTGAGCAGACCACAGGTTCATTCGTCAGGCAGTCACAATGACTAATAGGAACACACACACACACACACACACACACATACACACTGTATTACGACAGCTGGTGCTGAATGTTTTTAAACACCTATGCTGATTTAAAAACAACAAACCAACAAAACAAACAAAAAACAAACAAACCGGTTCTTAGCAAATATGAAATTGACCAGAGGCCTTCCACTCCCAACAACATAGTTCACACACACACACACAGACACGCACACACCACACACAGACACGCACACACATCCACCCCCCACACACACACACAAATTACCCCCCCCCCCCCACCACATACACACATTATATTACGACAGCTGGTGCTTCATTTTATTAAACCACCTATAAAGGAGGTAAGGTAAAGAAGTCCCATAACCTATAAGGTCGTAGGGGAGCGAGGCGTCAGAGACCTCACTTCTCTAGGGCCAGCATATTGAGGGCGGTGCCCATCTCCTCTCCCTCGCTGCTTTACCTTCCCTGACCCTAAAGAGGGCAGGTACCCATTTGCAGCTGGGTGAACTGGGGGAACTGTACTGAAGCCAAGGCACGCAAACGGTCACCCATCCAAGTGGTAACCACGCTCGACGCTGCTTAACTTGGCTGGGGGAAAGCGAGTGCTCCGACCACTGAGCTATCCCGTCCCCATATATATATATATACCAATTACAAAAAAACAGCCACCCCCCAAAAAAAACCCCAAACAAAGCAAAACAAAACTAAACAAAAACGAGTCCTAGGAAATTTATTTGTTTGTTTATTTATTTATCTATTTATTTTTATTTGTTTGTTTTATTTATTCTTTTATATCAGGTAATGGTAGGCACTCATGTGCTTTTTTACATCATGTCCCCATGGGTTTACATTTTTGTCAATTTTTTTATCTGTTCCCACCAGCACACAATGGCCTACTCTTTCGAAAAAGGGAACAGGATTTAACGTGTGCGCAAGATGTTCTGCGGGCGTTCGCACATGGGACCTCGGTTTATTGTCTCATCTGAAGGACTTCTGGGAAGAGTGGTGTCTGCGCTGATGTTAACTCCAGGGGAAAAATCCCCTTAAAACGGAATTCAAACCTGGGCCATCAGATTGCGAGTGCAATGTTCTAACCACTAGGCTATCCCGTCCTCCGAACTTGAGCAGTGTCCTGCCACTCCCAACAACAAAGTTCACATGCAAAAAACAACATAAAAACCGAGAAGAAATGAAAATGAATGCCCACATGCTATATACGGGGTAATTCCCGTGACAAAGCACTATAAACAACCACCACAGGCTTTAAGAGCTTTTGTGGGGAGGGGTGGGAAGGGGAAGTACAAAGGGCCCCAGGGTCTCGCTATCTTTCCACACCCCACACCCTTTAACTTGGCGTGAAACCACATCATGACCTCAACCAAAAATGTCATCCACACACACACACACACACACACGCACACACACAGATGCACACACACACAAATACACGCATACACACTCAGACACACGCGCGCGCGCACACACACACACACACACACACACACGCTACACTACCCTACCCTACACTACACTACACACACACACACACGCACACTACACACACACACACACACGCACGCACGAATGTACGCAAGCATGCACGCAAGCATGCACGCGTGCGCGCGCACACACACACACACACACACCTGCCTGGACAATTTCTGGGGAAAACCTGGTTAAGGTCAGTCCTATCAGTCATTCTTCTCTTCCCGTAGGTTATTATCGTTGTCTCGACTGCGTAAAACAACGTGACTATGAGAGTGTCCATTTCGAATGTTCTTTTTACGTTTCATTGTTTTGTCTAATAATTGTGTAATGAGCACTACAGCTCAGTGGATAGATTGTGGTTGATTTCTATTCCTGTTAAACTTTATGAAGTCATGGGTTCGAATCTCTGGTAGAAGTGGCATCTTGTAAATCAAGGGTGAAGATTTTCTATGATCTTCAAGGTCAACCCAATATGGAAACTTTACGGTGCTTTATCATCTTGTTGTTAATTTTTCATATTTTATTCTCTTATTTCTAGGATGATGTAATAAGCTTTCATGTGCTTTTTTTAACATCTAGTCTCCACATGCATGCTGTTTTGTCAGTTTTGTTATCGTTCCCACTGGCACACAATGGCTAACTCTTCTCAAAAGCAGAACAGGTTTTAAGTAAGTCAGTCTTCAGTTTTAACGTCTTTCCACTTTAAGTGACACCAGACGGCCCTAAAATAGGAGTCTAAATATAAGATATAGATAGATAGATAGATAGATAGATAGATAGATAGATAGATAGATAGATAGATAGATAGATAGATAGATAGATCGAGAACCTTTTTAAAGTGTGCGCAAGATTCCTGCGTGTGTGTTCGCACATGGGATCACGGTTGATATTAGTTTCCATTGATGGCTTTAGTTCCGTCATGTGTAGCATTAGACATGCAGAAAATAATGAAATCACACAAATCATGTCAGCGTTCAGTGGGTTATGGAAACATAGTAAACATACCCAGCATCCACTCTGTACCTGGGGAAGGAGGGACTTTACAGGCCTAAGACGCATGGCCTGAAAATTCAGGGCCCTACCCTGCCTCCTGAAGGAAATGAAGGAAAAAGCCATAGAGATATATCTTTGAACACTGCTATAATTCCCATGCTCTCCCACAGGGACAGGATAGCCTGGTGGCTAGAGTGATACGCATTGTGTTCGTGATCTGCTGACCCCGGTTCGAATCTTGTTCAAGAGGATTTTTCCTTCCAAGTTTACATCAGTGCCGACTTCACTCCCACCCAAAAGTCCTTCAGATGAGACTATAAACCAAGATCCCATGTGCGAACGCATGCAGAAATCTTGCTCACACATTAAAACCCTTTCTGCTTTTTGGAAGAGTAGGCCATTGTGTGCAGGTAGGGAAATGGATGAAAACATTTATGACACTGCATACACACAGGGACTAGATGTAAAAAAAGGGACTTGCGTGCTTATTCAATGATCCTGGAAATAACTTTTTTCAAAAGATATTAAAAGAAATGAAACACATGGCCTGAAAATTCAGGACCTTACCCTGGCTCCTGAACTAATCAAAAGAAAAGAGAAATATCTCATGGACATTGTAACAATTCCCAGGCTAAGCCAAGTAGTTCTGACCCCAAAGCGTACTGCCCTGTTCATGGCACGTGCCCCAGTCACAAAAATGTCATCCACCACATCATAAATCCCTCAGTTCTCCCCTACCTAACCCTGCTGTATTACTCTACCTGAAATATTCAATACTCAGGCTGCACCATTCCCATACGGTTTGTGTCTGCCAGCAGACAGGAGAGGTCACAGAGGTTACTTACAAAGAGTCCAGGACCAATCAGGATCAAGTAACGTGATAAGAGTTCGTGATGACAACCAATGGGTTTTCAGTCTCTGGTGTTAATGATAAATGTCGTTGCAGAGTAGATGAAAAGTAAAAACAAATAAAACATTAGTATGTGTGTGTGTGTGTGTGTGGGGGGGGGGGGGCGGTGTGTTTAGTTTTGCAAGTTTCATGCTGTGTTCGCAGTTCCCTATTCATTACGTCCCCAATATATTAAGACGAAAGAGCAAGTTAATGAAGAAGTAGATAAATACATAGATAGAATGGTAACCGTGTTCCCATGACTTATGCAGTCACTGGGGAAGCGAGGTGTCAGTAACCTCAGCTTATCCCGGGGCCAGTATATTGAGTGCACAGCAGTGCCCATCTCCTCTCCCTTACTATGTTACCTTCTCTGACCCTAAAACCGGGCAGGTACCCATTTAAAATTGGGTGAACTGGGGGACCGTACTTGAAGCCAAGGCGCGCAAACGGTCACCCATCCACTTGGAAACCACGTTTAATGCTGCTTAACCTTAGCTGGGGGAAAGCGGGTGATCTGACCACTGAGCATTCGCGTCACAAAGATAAACACATAAAGGTAGGAAAACAATGGGGGGGGAAATCCCTCCACAACATGGGACTTGCCTTTCATTAACTTTTATCCACAGAGACATATTCAGTTTCTATCGTTGAACGTTTTTCCTCAGTGCTCTTAATTCTATTTCATCTGGAATAGGCCATTTTTTTATTTGTGCAAATGCACGCACGCACGCACGCACGCAAACACACACAAACACACACACGTACCCCCATCCCCTCCCACCCCCCTCCCCCACACACACGGGTGCACACTTATATATTTCTCTGGCTTTAAGGCACAAACCGTGGACCTCTATGGTTTAAGACGGTTCTGAAATCTTGCAGGCTAACAAACCACTGACCAGTAATTTATCCTGTACCCAATAATCAATCATTCGCGAGCAAAGTGGACACTGTATACACTTAATCAGACTGACCGCCTATGGTCAGTACAACTGATTGACACTGTCATGGTTTTTTGTGTGTACACACCTCTCCTAATATTGTATTGGTATGATGGTAATGAAGTGTAACAAGAAAAGATACGAAGTATATTTGTATGGACAAAGTAACTGAGATGTGGGTGGGTGTCGTAAACAAGACATGGGAGAGATGGGGGAAGAGAGAGAGTAAGATATATATATATATATATATATATATATATATATATATATATATATATATATATATATATATATATATATATATAAAGAAAAATAAAGAAGGAACGACAGATTGAAAAAGAAGGAGAAAGGAAATGAAAGAGTAACAAAGAAACGGTCATGAATACAAAAAAGTAGTAGAGAAGCTACAACAACAACAATAACAACAAAGAAAACTAAATGAAAGAAACAATAAATGAAAGGAAAAGTAAATCAACAATTCAACCAGCCAACCCGCCAACCAACCAACAGCCAAAAAAAACCAACCACCCACCCACCAATACAACCACCCACCCACGCACCCACGCACCCTAACAACCAACCAACCAACCACCCACCCACCCACAAACAAACACCCACCCCCACCACCACCCACCCACGCACCCTAACAAACCAACCAACCACCCACCCACACCACCAAACAAACAAACAAACAAACAACACCCACCCACCCACCAACCACCCACCCACGCACACCCACGCACCCTAACAACCAACCAAACACCACCCACCCACCCACCCAAAAAACAACAACAACCACCACCCACCCAACCACCATCCACCCACTCCCCAAACCAACCAGCACCAAACAATCAACCCAAACCCACCAACCAACCCACCAACCCACCCCACACCAAACAACCAACCACCCCCCAACCACCAAACTTCAAACCCACCCCACCAAACCAACCCATCCACCCACCCAATCACCAAACCCACCAACCAAGCAACCCACCACAACAACCAACCACAAACCCATCAACCAAACCCACCCACCAACCCAACCAAACCTACCAAACCACACCAACCAAAC
>CM054137.1:69963205-70003205 GCA_028751875.1 Rapana venosa | reverse complement strand
CAACAACACAGGCCTAAGGGGGGCGGGGATAACTTAGTGCGAATGTTAATCTCACATTTTGACAGCCCGGGGGTCGAGCCCGTGGTTGAGCCACCATCCCCGAAAGGTTCCTTTTAGGGGATTGTTCCCCTGGAGTTAACATCATCACTAACTCCGCTCTCACAGAAATACCTTCAGTTGAAACTATAAACCGAAGTCCCGTGCGCGAACGGACGCTGAAACATCTTTGCGCACTTTTTTAAAACCCGTTGTATCTTTTGGAAGAGTAGGCCATTACGTGTCTATCGGTAAAAATAGAGGGCAAGGAATAGAATATGAAAATCGCATACACACTGGTGCTGTGTCTAAACATCGTCTTCTAAGTCGGATTGCGGCTACCTTAATGGTGGTTTAAAAATAGTCGCATATGCAAAAAAATCTCACCATTGGTGACACTTTGAAGATGTAGCCGAGGAACAAAAAAACCAACCCCTACCCCGTAAAATACAGACAAACAAACAGCAAAAAAAATATATATATATATGCCATCAGCGTAATAAGCCCCACGGGCGGTTTCACATCGATATGTTCCCAGTGGACTTCAGACTCTAAAGAATGCGATAATTATGATGCGTCTCTGTATGAATAGGGGCGGAAAGACCGGAATGAACGACGTGGGAACAGCAGGAGGACTGAAATATCATAAAAAGATGAGGCAGCACACACACACACACACACACACACACACACACACACACACACACACATACACACCCATAAATAAATAAATATAGAGAGAGAAGAGTACAGGCGGTGGAGATGAGATGCTTTCGGAGACTCCTTGGCATCTCCTACAAATAAGCAACGAAAGCGTGCATAACAGAATCCAGCAAACCATTGGACCCTATGAGAACCTTCTAACGATCGTGAAAAAGCGTCAACTTAAATGGTATGCGCATGTCACAAGATCCAAAGGACTTGCAAAGACAGTTTTACGAGGCACTGTTCAAGGAGGAAGAAGAAGAGGCAGACCAAGGAAGGGCTGGGAGGATAACATCAGCGAATGGACAGGCCTAGAACTCAACAAAACCCTGAGAAAGGCAGAACAGAGAGAGGAATGGAGGGAACTGGTTGTTGAGTCTTTGAGGGTGCCCCCACGGTCGTCAGACTACGGGACAGATATATATATATATATATATATATATATATATAAGTAAAAATCACTTTTTTTTCTCTTTATCTAAGTTCATTTCCGTTTTGGTTTGTGTCTTTTTTATTTTTTAAAATGTCATTAGGGATTTTGTGTGTGTTGGTTTTTATTCCCGATTTTGTTTGTCATTTTTTCCCCAATGTCATCTGTTTTATTTCCCTAACCTGAGGATGTATAGAGGACTGTACGTCAGTGTTTTAATAAAAAAGCAATAAAAAAGAAGACAAAATGTTGTCAACTCTCTTTTGGTAGTTTTGTTTTGTTTTGCTTTTGTTGTTGGTTTTTTTAAAGAAAAAACAAAAACGAGGAAAAACATTCAGAACTTGGCACAAAAAGTGAAATAATCCAGACAACAGAGTTCTATAATATTTCTATCGTTATTCTAACACGTCTCTTCTCTATCTATAATTAGCTTCTTTTGACTTGGTTGAGTGCCAGAATTGTTTTCCGTAGGTTGTAGGTTTCTTCTTCTGTCGCCCCACTTAGAAATAGTTTATTGTTGTTGTTGTTGTTGTTGTTTTCGTTGCTGTTGTTCTTGTTGTTTTCGTCGTAGTTGTCGTCGTCGTCGTCGTCGTCGTCGTCGTTGTTGTTGTTGTTGTTGTTGTTGGTGGTGGTGGTGGTGGTGTTGTTGTTGTTGTTGTTGCTGATGCTGCTGCGTTGTTGTTCTTCTTCTTTTTCTTTTCGTTGTCGTCGTCGTCGTCGTTGTTGTTGTGGTTGCTGCTGCTGCTGTTGTTGTTGTTGTTGCTGTTGCTGCTGCTGCTGTTGTTGTTGTTGTTGTTGTTGTTGTTGATAAACGTTCCGCAGTTGAAGTACCCTGACAGCCACCCATAATATTCCCTCTGTCTCACTCATTACATCTCTAGGGAACTACTGTAAACGTACACAGTGGATAAGAAGGCACTCTGATAGGGAAACAAATACAGTTGCAGACCAAAAGAATAAAAGGGTGGCGCTGCTCTTTTGGCGACGCGCTCTCCTCGGGGAGACCAGCCCGAATTTCACGCAGAGAAATCTCGTGACTTAAAGTGGTATAAATAAATATAATATAAAAAAAGAAGTTTTCGTGTTTCGCGGTTTTCTTATACCTTGCCATACAGGGACCCATACTCCAACATCCGATTCCTCCCACCCCTCCTTTCACAGATGATACAGGTTGCTGTTTTAGGTGATTGTCATAGATTACTATAATCACACTTAACGTTTCAAAGCGTATCAGCATTTCAATGTAGGCCTTGGTACTGAGTTTACACCAATAGATGACGAAGCTTTTGGCCTGGGCCATTAAAAAAAAAAGCTATTTTCACTGCCCTAAGTAATGCGGTGTTGTTTTAGTGGTGAATTTAGCGTTAGGTGTTCCCGTGCGTAAATAATAATAATAATGATGATGATAATAATAATAACAACAATAATAATAATAATCATAATGATGATGATAATAGTAATAATAATAAATGGAATTTATATTAGCACTATATCTTGCAGAGACAAATTAATGCGCAAACACGCACACACACATACACACACACACACAGAAACTGGAAACAGATGACAAAATTTACAAAACCACATACACACGGAGACTAGATGTAAAAAAAGCACATGAGTGCTTATTCCATTATCCTCGATATAAAAGAATAAATAAAAAAATTAAAAAAATAAACACACAGGTCACACACCCTGGCAGGACGATATAATCTCGGCTGTTGAAGGCAAGGAAAAGCTATGAGATGAACCCAGAGAGGAAGACCAACATACTTTCACACACCACAACCCCACACACACACACACACACATACACACACACACTACACACTACACCCAACACACACACACCACCCCACACCAAAACAAAACACACACACACACACAACATACACACACAACACACATACACACACACATACTTTCACACACAACACACACATACACACACCATACACACAACACACACAAAAAAAATACACACACATACTTTCACACACAACTCACACATAACACACATACACACATAACACACCCCATACTTCACAAAAAACACACACATTACACACACTTCACAACAACACATACACACACCACAACTACACACACCACAACACCACATACACACACACACACACACACACAACAACATACACACACACACACACACACACACACACAACACACACAACCACAAACAAAAACACACACAAAACACACACACAACACACCACCACCACACACACACATACACACACAAACAAACAAACAATCCTCAATAGAAGCGCAGCAGGACTAAGACATCAAACGTTGTTGGTGTTGGTTTTCTATCCATCATCACGGGTTTACTGACTGCTGACACCACTCACCTATAGTCCACGTCACAGGTGCTGAGGTGACTCATCTCTGACTGGATCTTTAGGGCACACAGCTGGGCCTGACACACACCAAACACACACACACACCCACACACACACACCACACACACCACACACACACACACACACACACATCACACACACACAAAACCACACCACACCACACCACACACACAAACACAACTTTTGATTTATTCAGAAATAGCTATGCAGTGAGAAAAGTTTAACAACATTCCAGGAAGGAAGGTGGCAGGATGGTTAAGATGTTCGCCTGCCAACAAGTAAACCGTGAGGTTCTGGGTTCGATTCCCAGCCTCGCCCTTTCTTCCCAGTTTGACAAAAAATCGAACTGAGTGACAAAGTCCTTCGGATGAGACTATAAACCGAGGCCCCCGTGTGCCAACGCATGCAGAACATCTTGCGTGCACGTTAAATCCTGTTCCGCTTTTCGGAAGAGTAGGCCGGTGGGAACAGATGACAAACTTGACAAAACAGCATACACACGGGGAGTGGATGTAAAAAAGCACATGAGTGCTTATTCCATTATCCTCGATATAAAAGAATAAATAAAATATAAAAAAAATGGTCATTTTCCTCTTAAGGGGCCCTTTGACAACACTTCATAGTTGTTGTTTTTTTCTTCATAGCTCTTTTGACACTATTCCACGGTCATTTTCCTCTTACGGGCTTTTCACAACACTGCAGGGCAAGTTTCATCCTACGGCAATTTTTTTAAAACATCTCATGGTCATTTTCCTCTCTGATGGCCACTTTGACAACATTGCAGGGTCATTTTCCTCTCATGGCCACTTTAATAATAATAATAATGATAATAAATGGAATTTATATAGCGCTGTATCTTGCACAGACAAATCAAAGCGCTTGCACTCAACTCATTCTTACACAGTCATGCAACCAATAGCAAGTAATAGTTCTAACAAGTCCAAAATGCACACACACACACACACACACACACACACACACACCCACACACACACACACACACACACACACAAAACACACACACACACACGCACACACACACACATCATACACTTTGGCAGGGTGATAGAATTTTTGGCTGTTGAAAAGCAGGGATAGCTATGAAATGAAACAGGATAGGAAATTCTTAGGTTTGAAACAAATATGTCTTGAGGCCAGATTTAAAAGTGTCACAAGAAGGTCTATGGCGAAGAGAGATAGGGAGGCCATTCCAAATGGATGGACCAGAAACAGAGAAAGAGCGTCGGCCAACAGTTGACTGGTTGAATCTAGTTGTTTGTAAGCACAAGGAATCTGCAGCTGAGCGAAGGGAACGAGAAGGGGTGTACAGGTGGAGACATTCACAGAGGTAGGAGGGTGCTGTTTTGTGGAGACATGTGTAACAGAGAGTACTGATCTTATAGTTTATTCTTTGTGGCACAGGCAGCCAGTGGAGAGATCGCAAGAGAGGGGTAATGTGCTCAGATTTTTTCTTTCTGAGGAATAGTCGAGCTGCAGAGTTTTGAATACGTTGAAGGGAGTGGATAGATGATGCTGGCAGACCAGCCAAAAGAGAATTGCAATAGTCCAGACGTGAAAGAATGAGAGATGCCACGAGTTTTGATGTTGCGTCTGTGGACAGGTACTTTCGAATTGCACTAATACGCCGTAATTGATAGAAGCACGACTGGCAGGTTTGGGTGATGAATTTTTGCATAGAGAGTGTGTTGTCAATAATGACCCCTAGATACTTTACAGCAGTGGATAGAGGGATTGATGCATTGCCGAATTCTATTGAAGCTGTTGTAATGGAAGAGAGTTTGTTTTTGGTCCCTACAAGCATGGCTTCAGTTTTATCAGCGTTTAGTTGTAACTTGTTCTCTATCATCCAGTTTTGGATATCTTGAAAGCAGTAGGCTATATTTGTCAAGAGAGAAGGCAGATTTTCAGGAGTGTCACTGCTTAGAATCTGAGAGTCATCTGCATAAAAGTGATGGTTGATCTGATGACGGTTAATTATATGTGACAGTGGAGCGGTGTAGAGAGTGAAAAGAACAGGGCCCAGAACTGATCCCTGCGGGACTCCACATTCCAGCCTGGCAGGTACTGACTGAATCTTGTTTACTGTGACTGTCTGGAATCGGTCAGTCAGGTATGAGCTAAATCAGGTGAGGGCTGTACCAGTAACATCAAACGTTTCTTGAAGGCGAGAGAGAAGGATGGAGTGGTCAATAGTGTCGAAGGCTGCAGATAAGTCGAGTAGAGTGAGGAGGGAGATTTTCCCTGAGTCAGAAGCAAGTAGAAGCATGTTTAAGGTGTGAACTAGGGTGGTTTCAGTGCTGTGATTGGCGCGATAGGCAGACTGAAACGCAGGAAGAAGACTGTTGGAGAGAAGGTGGTTGTTGAGCTGTTTCAGAACTACTCTTTCAGGGGCTTTAGAGATGAAAGGTAGGTTGGAAACAGGTCTGTAATTCTTCAGAATGTTAGGGTCAAGGTCATGCTTTTTGAGTAATGGTGTAACTAAAGCAGTTTTGAGAGCTGAAGAAACATTTCCAGAAACAAGAGATGAGTTTACTATCTTTGTGATAGTGGGTATAAGCTGTGGCAGGCACTGCGCGAAAAGAGAAGCAGGTATGGGGTCGAGATCGCATGATTTTATAGTCATCCCTTTAAGAATTGTCTCGATTTCTTTCTCGATTGCTGGATGAAAGGACAGGAGAGGAGTGCCAGAAAATTTAGGATCACAAATTACAGGCTGGAAAGGAGTCTGATCCAAGCTAGAGCGAATGTTGCGGATTTTGTCAGAAAAGAATGCAGAAAATATAGAAGGAAGTTCAGAGTGGTTGTAGATAGAAGGCAGAGGACTAGCCTTCGCAGATCCAAGCAGAGTGAATGTGAGGGAAAAGAGAGATTTCATAGATGTGGCATCAAGAACTTGAGAAGAGTAATACTTTGTTTTTGCTGAATGGATTAAGGTTTTGACTTTGTTGATTTGTTTACGAAGAAGCTGTTTGTTTATTTCAGTTTTTGTTTTTCGCCATTGCCGTTCTAGTTGTCGGCGTTTGCGTTTTGCGACCAGGATGTCATGGGTGTACCATGGTGCACATGGCCTATCAGGCAGGAGATGGTCAGTAGGAGGAGCATGCTCATCAAGGAGTTGGCTGAGGACGGTATTGTAGTGTTTAGAAGGATTAGTATGGTCAGGGATTTGTGATAGACATTCAGCAGCTTGGGAAAGAAAAGTTTGAATATCTATGGCCTTGAGGGTTTTACTTTGACAACATCCCTAAGGCCAGTTTTAGCCCATAGCACTTTTGACAACATCCCATGGCCAGTTTTAGCCTATAGCTCTTTTGACAACATCCCATGGCCAGTTTTAGCCTATAGCTCTTTTGACAACATCCCATGGCCAGTTTTAGCCTATAGCTCTTTTGACAACATCCCATGGCCAGTTTTAGCCTATAGCTCTTTTGACAACATCCCATGGCCAGTTTTAGCCTATAGCTCTTTTGACAACATCCCATGGCCAGTTTTAGCCTATAGCTCTTTTGACAACATCCCAATGCCATTTTCATCCTGTAGCCGTTTTGACAACATCCCAAGGCCACATACACCACCACATTGCTGTCTTAAAGTCCTTGTGAAAACATCCCAGGTTCGTTTTTTTGTCCTACAGCCTTTTGGTAACATACCAAAGTCTTTTTCATCTTATAGATATCACTACAACATCTCAAGGCCCGTTTCAAATATTCAATTGTCGTTTTGACAAAATTCCAAAGCCTTTATAACAGCACATCAACACATACACACATCCCCTCCCCTTCACACACAACACACCTCCCCCTCCTCCCACTCACCACCCCCTTCCAACACACACACATATACTAACAGCATCATGCGGGGCGAGGGGTACTTTCTCCTCAAAGACATCCTGAATTACAACACAACACACACACACAACACACACCACACACCCAACATCACACACAACACTACACACACACACACACCTTACACTCCCCCTCCAAACACACACACAAACACAACACACACCAATGACACCCACCCCCAATACATCCACACGCACTCACACACATACACTCACACACATACACTTACATTTACACATACACATACACACAGAAACACTCACCCTCTCCAAACACACACACACACACACACAAACACTCACAATGACATCCCTCAATACATACACACACACTCCACACACACACTTACACACACACAACACACCACACACACACACACACACACACACACACACACACATACACACAAAAAACCACATCACCTCATCCAGAACACACACACACACTACACACAAAAACACACACTGACACCCTCAAACATTACACACACACTCCACTCACTATCCCCTCCTCCCCCACCACACACCCACACACTCACCACCTCCCCACACACACTCCCCAACTCACCCACACACACATACCCCTCCCCCCACTCCCCTCCCATCCCCCTCCCCCCCCCACACACACAGACAACTAACAGCGTCTTGCGGGGCGAGGGCACTCTCCTCCCAAAGACATCCTGAATTACACAAACACACACACACACACACAAGACATACTAACAGCGTCCTTGCGGGCGAGGGCACTCTCTCCTCAAGACTCCTAATTCCACACACAACACACACCACACACACACACACAGACATACTAACAGCGTCTTGCGGGGCGAGGGGCACTCTCTCCTCAAAGACATCCTGAATTACACAAACACACACACACACACACACACACACAACATACATAACAGCGTCTTGCGGGGCGAGGGGCACTCTCTCCTCAAAGACATCCTGAATTACACAAACACACACACACACACACACACACAACAACACAGACATACTAACAGCGTCTTGCGGGGCGAGGGGCACTCTCTCCTCAAAGACATCCTGAATTACACAAACACACACACACACACACACACACAGACATACTAACAGCGTCTTGCGGGGCGAGGGGCACTCTCTCCTCAAAGACATCCTGGATCAGCTGGTGACACACCAGCTCACACTCTGCGGGGTCCTGAAGGTTCACGTACGGCTCCATGAACAGACGTTTCTGGTAAAACACACACACACACACACACACACACACACACACACACACACACACACACACACACACACACACACACACAACAACACCACAGACATACACAACAGACATACACACACATACACACACACACATACACACACAAAGCAGACACACACACACAGACACACACACCACACACACAACAGACACACACAGACACACACAACACACACACAGACGCACGCACGCACGCACTCACACACACACACAAGCAGACACACACACACACACACACACGCAAGCACGCACACACACATGCACACACACACACATACACACACACACACAAGCAGACACATTGACATACGAGAACGCATGTATACACGCATACCAACACTTGCATGTGATAGATGACACGCATGTAACAAAAACAGTACACATATTACATAGTTCATAATAATATATAATTATATAGATCGATTGGTCGTCTAGAGATTACGCACCCTTCAGAAAGTTAGAAGTGGCGGGTTTGATGCCAGCTTCAATCCACACTTTTATTCTTATTCAGTAGAGTTATGAGATTGTGGTCTGGGTGCTAGTCTTTCGAATGACTGAGAAAACCGATGTCACAAGGAGAACTCACATTTAGCGTATGTTAACAAACTTACGGCGACAGGAAAGTTGTCCCTGGGGAAATTCTGTAGAAAAAAATGTTACCTTATAGGTAATCAAAATAATACAAGCAGATAGGTAAGGTGAAGGTGTCCCATGACCTATGCGGTCGTAGAGGATTGAGGCGTCAGAGACCTCAACTGTTCTAGGGGCCAGCATATTGAGGACGGCACCCATCTCCTCTCCCTCGCTGCTTTACCTTCCCTGACCCTGACGGTATAAGCTCAGTGGTCAGAGCACTCGCTTTCCCTCAACCAAGGTTAAGCAGCATCGAGTGTGGTTACCAGTTAGATGGGTGACCGTTTGCGCGCCTTGGCTTCAGTACAGTGCCCCCAGTTCACCCAGCTGTAAATGGGTACCTGCCCTCTTTAGGGTCAGGGAAGGTAAAGGGAAGCAGATAGGAAACACAATTTAAAGAAATGATTGGCGTTGTTCTTCTGGCGACGCTCTCTCCCCGGGGAAAAATGTAGCTGACATTCTCAAAGAGAATTAGTCTGCTGTGACTGAAAATACTGTTCTGCTCTGCACTGCACTGCACTGCACTGCACTACACTACATTACACTACACTACACTGCACTATAGTACATTACACTACACTACACTACATAATACTAATAATTATGCTTTTTTAGATCTAGTCCTTGAGTGCAATAAAGCTTTGCAAATGCTACCATCTGTTCCTACCAGCACACAATGGCCTAATCTTCTGAAAGGTAAGCGCGCGCACACACACACACACACACACACACACACACACACACACACACACACACACACACTTGTGTGTGTGTGGGGGGGGGATGCCTTGTATGCAGGCACACAGTATACACAGATGACAAAAACCACAATATCTATATTACACAAGACGAGTTTGTGAACGAAGGGAGACAAAACGTCAAAAGAATTGAGAAACAGGGAAGAACCTGCTTACTTCCCTTATATTTTTACGTGAGACACTTTTGTGAACGAAGGGAGACAGTATCTCAAAAGTATCGAGAAGCTGAAAGAACCTGCTTAGTTCCCTTATGTTGCACTTTAAGAAAGGCCGCTCCATTTTGGACTCCCCTTTCCTCGCTAAACAAGAAAAAAACCAACACTAACTAAATCATCATCATCACCATTATAAGCATCATCATTATCATCATCAACAACAACACCAACAACAACAACCAATTCCCTATCCCAAATTCAGCAGATACTGCTGCAGAGATTCAAACTCACAACATCTCTGACCCCACGATTGAAGTCAGACGGTCTTAACCACTCGGCTATAGCATCGTCAAAGTATTCTTTAAGGAGCCACGTACGTCAGGTATGTCTAAATGATTAGGAGATGTGGAAAAAAATGAAACAAATCTGCTGCTGATCATTTTGCTGGTAATAATAATAATTACGTAAAGGTAAAGCTGTCTCATAACCTATGTGGTCACACAAGGCATCAAGAGACCTCAACTTCTCCAGGGGCCAGCATAGTGAGATCGCAAGGCGCCCATCACTTCTCCCTCGCTGCTTTACCTTCCCTGACCCTAAAGAGGGCAGGTACTACTTTACAGCTGGGTGAACTGGGGGAACTGTACTCAAGCCAAGGCGCAACAAACGGTCACCCATCCACTTGGTAACCACGCTGGATGCTGCTTAACATTGGGCTAGGGGAAAAGCGAGTGCTCTGACCACTGAGCTAACCCGTCCCCCAATAATGATGTGACCTTCACCTTGAAGTCCAGTCTGAAGTCCAGCCCAGGGTTCTGACGAGATGACCGTTCCCAGCGGCTGATGACGTCACACAGTCTGACGTCACTGGCCATGGCACGTGTGGTCCCACTGCCTGAAAATTAATACCACGTACAACGCTAGCAGTGATGAAAATTGCTTTTTTTGGAACACGGGTCATTATTAAGTCATTCAGGTTTCGTTAGAGCCAGTCAGTCTTTCTTGCCTAGGGTTATTTCAAACTTGAAGGCTAAACGACACATTATGTCCGACCTAGGATGTTCTCTTTAATAATTATTATAGATACACTTCTCTCTTATCTGTTCCTACTTTCAGCAGGCATCTTCATTGCCATGTCTACGCGTGTCGTGTCGTGTTGTGTTGTGTCGTGTCATTTCGTGCTGTGTGTGTGTTGTGTCGCCGCGCGCGCGCGCTGTGTGTGTATATGTGTGTGTGTTCTGTATTCTGTATTTTTATTTTTTTATATCAAAGTTAATGGAATAAGCACTTATGTGCTTTTTTCGCATTTCACGTCCATGTGTATGCGGTTTTGTAAATTCTGTCATCTGTTCCCACCGCACACAATGGCCTACTCTTACGAAAAGCGGGACGGGATTTAACGTGTCACAAGAGTTCTGCGGGCGTTCGTACACGGGGCTCGGTTTAAGTCTCATCCGAAGTTTTTTGGGGAAGTGGAGCCCTGCACTAATGTTAACTTCGGGGGAAAATATCCCCATGAACGAGAATCGAACCCGGGTCCAGATTCGAGCGAAAGTTCTAACCACTGGCTACCCCCATCCCATGTGTGTTTGTGTGTGTGTGTGTGTGTGGTGTGTGAATTTTAAATTTTGTTTTTGTTTTTTTTTTTTTTTTTTTTTTTTTGGGTGTGCGGTTTTCGCATGTAAATTTTCGAATTAACCTTAAATTTGTTTTTGAAAAGTTTTAGCAATAGAAAATTCCATTAATTTGTTGTTGTTGTTTTTTTGTTCTTTTTTTCTTGTTCTTCTTGTTTTTGTTTTTTTGTTCTTGTTCTTTTTTTTTTTTTCTTCTTCTTCTTCTTTCTTTTTTTTCTTTCTTCTTCTTCTCTTCCCCTCCTCGCCCCCCTCCCTCCTTTTCCCCTCCCTCCTCCCCCCCCCCTCCTCATCATCATCAAAGCCAGGCAGCAGCAGCAGCGCAGCAGCAGCGTATAAGTAGTAGTAGTAGATAGTATAGTAGTATTTAAAGTATAGTGGTAGTAGCATACATAAAATAGTTGTTGTACATTTTTAGTAGTAGAAGTCAGTAGTTAGTAGTAGTAGTATAGTAGTAGTGTAGTAGTATAGTAGTATATAGTAGGGGTAGACAGCAGCATGGTACAATTTTTCTTTTTTTTTTTTGGGAAATATCCTCTCACCACCGGGGACCCCGGGGTGACCTCAGGGGGGGAAACCTTGGGCGTTGCCCTCTGCCGACCTTGCCCCTTGACCTTGCGGGCCCCTCCTCCAGGTGGCGGCCGAGTCCAGCTGTATCTCACACTGTCTCCGGCAGCGGGTACACGGGGCTGCTTCAGGCTTTTCCCTGCCCCCAGCAATCATAAATCAGTCAATCATAAATCAATTAAATCCATCCACCATCCTCAATCCATTAATCATCAATCTCCGGGCAGCAGGGATAAGGTTGCTTCAGGCATTTCCTGACGATCGATCACAATTTAAACAACAATCAGGCAATCAAATTTAATCAATCAGGCAGTCAAACAACAATCAGGAAGTCAGTCTGTCAATCAAATTTAAACAAGCAAGCAAGCAAACTTCAAATTCTCAGTCAGCCGCAGTCAATCAATCAAAACTCTTACCCAAACAAACCAATTAACAATCTCCGTCAACAGTACGCAGGCTGCTTCAGACATTTCAAAATCCAAAGAATGAATGAAGGAATCAATCAATCATTTAAACAAACAATATTAAACAAACGTTCAAACAATAAACCAACCGAACAACCTTTTTATAAGCTCTTATTTCATGGAAGGGGGAGGGGATATTTCCGCCTCTTCTTCTCCACGTTTCTGGGTTTAAATCTGAAACACACACACCACACACACACACACACAAACACACACAACACAAAAACCCCCACACACACAAAACACACCCCCAACACACACCACACCACAAACAACCCCTAATTTAAATCCATGTAGAAAAACCCTGAAAACAACACATTAATTTATCAAATACAAAAACACAAAGAATCCACACAAACGTCAAGATTCTTCACTTCTTTCCCCCTAGGTTTTTGTTTCTCATATTTTTAAAAAAAATGGGGGGAGAGGGGGGGAGAAGGAAAAAAAAGAAAGACCCCCCCGCTGCGCACCTATCACACACAAACTCACACACACACATCACACACTATCACACACACACAACACACCACAAAAAACTCACAAAAACACACATGTTCTTTTTATTTCGAGGATAATGGGATAAGCACTCATGTGCTTTTTTCATCTAGTCCCCGTGCGTATGCAGTTTTGTACATTTTGTCATCCGTTCCCACCGGCACACGATGTCCTACTCTTCCAAAATGCGGAACGGGTTTTAACGTGTGCGCAAGATGGTCTGTGTGCGTTTGCACACGGGACCTCGGTTTATAGTCTCATCCGAAGGACTTTTGGGGGTAGTGGAGTCGGCACTGATGTTAACTCCAGAGGAAAAATCCTCTCGAACGAGAATGGAACCCGGGTCAGCAGATCACAAATTCATCACTGTAACCACCAGGCTATCCCGTCTCCTGAGTAGCGGGGCTATGATCGCCAGAAGATGATACAAATTGAACAAAACCTTTTTTTCAGTTTCTTGAGGTCTGAATGAAGACTATGTTCTTTGACATTTAAACTGAAGTTTTGTCAAGTATTTAAGTTTTATGCTCATGTGTTAGAGCTCTCATGCTTTCCAAAAACCTATTTGTAAGTTGTTGGCCATTATCTTTTTATCCTATTTGTAACTGTTTATTCCATCAGGACTTTTTTCAAGTTATTGTACTCAAGTTTACAAACATAGTCTGTTTACTTAATTCATTTGCACTGTAATGAAAAAGGCATAACATTCGGAGAGAGTAGTTTCAGTTCATTTGCTTGAGAAAATTCCTCTAATTCTTACAGAAGAGAAGAGAAAAAATTCTGTATGAAAACGCAAGAAAAAAACCACGACAAAATGATGGGAAAAGACCCCCCAAAAAAAAGAAAAAAAAAGAAAAGAAAAGAAGTGCTCTAAGAAAATAAATAAAAGAAAGAAAAAGAAAACAAAAAGTTAAAAAAAAACACACGACAGCATCAAAAACACCAGCAGCAGCACCACCACCACCACCACCACCAACAACAACAATAACAGAGTATACAGTAAAACAATTTTAAGATAACCAACAACAACAACCCAACAACCACCAACAAACAAAACAACAACACAACAACCAAACAAAACAAAAACCAACCAACCAAACCAAAACAAACACAACCAAACCAAAACAAAAACAAAAAACAAAACAAAAAACCAAACAAGACCAAATCCAAAACTGACCTTCAAAGAAAAGCGAGCAAACTTTCCTTGCGGAGTGGACAGGTCAGAGGAGCATTTCTTCAGATGCAGTTTCACGTAGCGCCAGATAAGGGCATTGTTGGGAGGCACTGTCACACACAGCACTGCCATCATCTGCCACGGCTTGTAGCTAGCGGCAGTTCTGGTGTCTGCACAACATAATTTTTGATTTCATTTATTTCATGTATACCACTTTAAGTCACGAGATTTCTCTGCGTGAAATTTGGGCTACTCTCCCGCCCTGGGGAGAGCGCGTCGCCACAAGAGCAGCGCCACCCTTTTTTTTTTTTTTTGGTCTGCAACTGTATTTGTTTCCCTATCAGAGTGGCTTTTTTTCTAAGAATTTTGTTGCCAGGGGACACAACTCTCTTGTTGCCGTGGGTTCTTCTATGTGCGCTGAATAATTTTGTGTAACACACGGGACCTCGGTTTATCGTCTCATCCGAAAGACTAGCGCTCAGACCACCACTTATGGTCTAATGGATGGGAGAAAAAGTTTCGGGCCCAAACGGGATTTGAACCACCGCACACTTCCCACCCGGACTTTTCGCATTCTAGACAGGCGCGTTAAGCTCTAGACCACCGATCCACATAACGACACAAGTATGACGTAACATCACCTAGCGTAGTGTGATGTACTTATACCGTGTTGTACTTCGCGCAATGAGACTATATAACCGAGGTCCCGTGTAAACATTGCACGCAGAACATTTTGCACACACGTTAAAAAACTCGTTCCGCTTTTCCGGATGAGTCGGCTTTTGTGTGCCGGTGGGAACTGATGACAAAATTGACCAAAAAAACCGCATACACACGGGAACTGGATGTAAAAGGCACATGAGTGCTTATTCCATTATCCCCGACATACAAGAATTAAAAAAAAATAATAATGAAAGGAAAACGAAAAGTCCGGATCGGTAGTGTGCGGTGGTTTCGGATCTAGTTTGGGACCGAAACTTTCCCCCCATTCATTAGACCATAAGTGGTGGTCTGGGTGCTAGTCTTTCAAATGAGACGATAAATCGAGGTCCCGTGTGGTACACAAAATTATCTAGCCATGTAAAAGAACCCATGGCAACAAGAGAGTTGTCCCCTGGCAAAATTCTGTAGAAAAAAAATCCCACACTGATAGGGAAACAAACAGAGTTGCAGATAAGAAAAGAAAAAATCCCAATGAGTAGCGCTGCTCTTGTGGCAACGCGCTCTCTCCGGGGAGTAGTGGACCGAATTTCACGACAAGAAATCTACCGTGACTTAAAGTGGTATAAAACAGTGTTCTGCTAAGTAGAAACTTCTACAACACTTAAGGCTGAAGTAGATTAGAGGACAGGATAGCTCAGTAGTCAGAGCACTCGCTTTCCCTCAGCCAAGGTTAAGCAGCGTCGAGCGTGGTTACCACTTGGATAGTGACGGTTTGCGTGCTTGGCTTCAGTACAGTTCCCCCAGTTCACCCAGCTGTAAATGGGTACCTGCCCTCTTTAGGGTCAGGGAAGGTAAAGCAGCGAGGGAGAGGAGATGGGCGCCGCCCTCAATATGCTGGCCCCTTGAGAAGTTGAGGTCTCTGACGCCTCGCTCCCCTACGACCTTATAGGTTATGGGACATCTTTACCTCTACCTTTAAGATCAGCATGGCCAGTGTAATATAATGGATTTACAGCGTAGTACTTCTTCCTCCAGCTCCTTTGGTTTGACGTTGCACCAGTGGAGGCTTACTCATGCAAGTTGATGAGCAAAATTTTGACATCAGTGTACAAGCAAACCAACATTACTTTTACGCAGAAAGTTTTTCTGTGGTGAAATACAACACAACTTCCAACACTTCACAATAAAATCAATGACAAAAACAAGCCTTCTCCCCCCACCCCCCGAAAAAACCCTTCTCCTACCCCCCCCCCCTCCTCCCCCCGAAAACCTCAAACAACAAACGTCCACACACAAAAATACTAGCCGACAACAAACAATCAACAACAACAATAAGCCCAACCCCAAACAAAAAAAAAACCTTTTCAAAATTTCGGATGAGACTATAAACCGAGGCCCCGTGTGCGAACGCATGCAGAACATCTTGCGCACACGTTAAATCCTGTTCCGCTGTTCGAAAGAGTAGGCCATTGTGTGCCGGTGTGAACAGATGACAAAATTTACAAAACCGCATACACACGGGGACTGGATGTAAAAAAAGCACATAGGTGCTTATTCTATTATTATCCTCGATATTTAAAAAAAGTAAAAAACAAAAAAAACTCTAAAATTTTCGAAAACGAAAGACTCTCTCCCCCCCAACCCACCCCCACCCCCAACCTCCCCCCACACCGGGCCCCGAATCACTCCGGTGATGTGTGTCCATCTGTCCGTCTGTCCTTCTGTCCGTCTGTCCATCTGTCCGTCTGCCTGTCCCCTCCTCACCTGCCTGTCCAGTGGTCTGTTTGATCAGCTGCAGGTAGAACTCATCGCAGATGCGGTCATTGTCCATGCACTTCTGCACCAGGCTCTGCAACAAGGTCCGCTGGGCGCTCTCGCTAGGGCCTGGGGGACAGAGAAGCAGACATACAGACAGACGGACAGACACACGGACAGACACACACACACACACACACGCATGCACGCACGCAAAAAACGCATACGCACGCGCAAACGCACGCACGCGCGCGCGCGCACACACACATAAACATACATCCAGATTTTTGGGGGGTTATGAATTGAATTGTATTTAAAGACGGTGATGGCATAAGGAAATGTACTTTTATTTTTTGACAATCAGCTTGTGCCTTGTTCTGGTTTGTTGTTATTGAGTCAAAAAGTCTACAGGTTTTTCTGGCAATAAAAGAAAACATTTCTAAATCTGGATCTAATATTTGTGTTTGTGTGGTGTTGAATAAATCTACTGACTTATATGGCAGTATAAACACTTCTGAATCTGAATCTGATGTTTGTTTGTGTGTGGTGTTGAATAAATCTACTGACTTATATGGCAGTATAAACACTTCTGAATCTGAATCTGATGTTTGTTTTTGTGTGGTGTTGAATAAATCTACTGACTTATATGGCAGTATAAACACTTCTGAATCTGAATCTGATGTTTGTTTTTGTGTTTTGTCAAATAAGTTTGTATGATTTTTATGACAATGGAAATAATCTGAATTCGAATCTGATGTTTGTTTTATTGTGTCAAATAAATCAACATGACGCTTATGGTAATAAAAATATTCTGAATCCGAAGTCTAATATTTGCTTTGTGTTGTGTCAACTAAATTATTCTGAATCTGTATCTAACGGTTGTCAAGAAAGTCTACATTACTTTTATGGCAGTAAAAGTGTTTTAAATCTGAAGCTGATAATTGTTTTGTTGTGTCAAATGAGTCTAAATGACTTGTGTGGCAATTTAAACATTTTGAATCTGTATCTGATGTGTGTGTTGTTTCAACTACGTGCACATAAATTTTATGGCAATAAAATAATCTATTTGAATCTGATGTTTGTTTCGTATTGTGTCAATTAAGTCTACATGATTTTAAAGGCAATAAAAAATATTCTGAATCTGAATCTTACGGGGTTTTGTTGTTGTGTCAGAAAAGTGTACAAGACTTTGATGGCAACCAAATGATCTGAATCTGAGCGCTTTGATTTGTTGCTTTACAAGATTCAGCGCTATATAAATTATATACAATATTATTATTATTATTATTATTATTATTATTATTATTATTATTATTATTATTATTATTATTATTATTATTAATCTGATGTTTGTTTTGTTGTGTGAAATAAGTGTACACGACTTTGACAATAAAAATATTCTGAATCTGAATCTGAATCAGAAACAAGATACAAGACATTACCTTTATTGTCCACTTACATACTTTATAGAAAAATGTCTCTCGACTGCACTACACGACATAAACCATACATTGGTGTTGAAAATTTCAATATACCTCCTTAAACATGTTGACATATTTCCACATACCATCCTATCTATCAGTCCAGCACTTTTTCTATCACAATTCTTCACCTTCATACAAACACACACACACGAACACACACACACACACACACACACACACACACACACACACACACAACACCACACACACACACACACACACACACACACACACACACACACACACACGAACACACACACACATACACAGACACACACACACACACACACACACACCAGAGCTCTCCACACCAGAGTACACACACACACAAACACAAACACACACAACCCATCCACCCACGCTAACAACACACGCACACATACCCCCCCCCCCCCCACCACACACACACACCCAACAGAACGCACATTACCCCCCACACCCCACTCACCCCCCACACAACCATCCCCCCATCCCCCCCCACACATCCCGCCCCCACCCATCCCCACTACACCCCTACACCCCCTTACACCCCCACCCCACCCCACCCCTACACAACACACACACACTCGATAAATGTATGTCATATGATGAACTCAGAAATAATTTGTTATTAAAAATCAAAACGAAAGACAAATAACGCAAAAACTGTGTACACAAATTAAGTGACATAATCACAGTTGATATATATCAAGCAGATATCATCAGATATGTGTATGAGTTTTGAAAAAAAAAAAGAAGAGAAAAAGAGAAGTAGAATGCAACATGATTTTAGTGCACATCACTTTTAGCCAAAATAGATAATAATCATAATTGATGTTTTTGTTGTGTGAAGTAAGTCTACATGACTTAATGGCAAAAAATATTCTGAATCTGAATCTGAATAAACGAATCACACACACACACACACACACACACACACACACACACACACACACACACACACACACACACACACACACACACACACAAACACACCAGAGCTCTCCAAATCAGAATACACACACACACACACACACACACACATAAACGCACACACACATCCACCCACACACAAACAACACACGCACACATACCCCCCCCCCCACCACCACCCAATACCCCCAATCCCCCCCTCCCAACACAACGCACACCCCATTACCCCCCACACAACCAAAACCACCCCCATCCTCCACACCCACACACCCACCCTACACCCACCCACCCCCTACACCACCCCTACACCACCCCTACATCACCCCTACATCCTCTGTCCCTACACAACACACACACACACACACACACACACACACACACACACACACACACACACACACACACAGAGAAAGAGAAAAAGAGAAGTAGAATACAACATGTTTTTAGTGTACATCACTTTTAGCCAAAATAGATAATAATTATAGTTGATGTTTTTGTTGTGTCAAATAAGTCTACATGACTTAAATGGCAATAAAATATTCTGAATCTGAATCTGAATCTGCATCTGCATCTGAATCTGAATCACACACGTACACACACACAACCCTTCCATCCCCCACACCCACACACCCAACCCACACACACACCTACCCGAACTCTCCACATCGCAGTAGAGGAGGATGGAGCTGAACATGTGGATGGCCGTCTCCTCCATGCGGGCATCCTGCATGACCATCAGCGCTTGACGCAGCGCCGTTTTGCTGCAGCTCCAGAAGTCCGGCCCGAACTTGCGGTCCTCCGCTTCCGCGCCGTTGTCCCCGCCCACCTCTGACGTCTGCTTGTCCACTCTGGGCTTGGCCAGTCTGTGTGTGTGGAAGGATGGATGGATGGATGGATGGATGGGAGGGATAATTGGATGGATGGATGGATGGATGGAGGGAGGGAGGGATGGGAGGGTGCGTGGGTGGGTGGAGGGATGGATGGATGGAAGGATGGAGGGATGGAGGGATGGATGGATGGAGGGATGGAGGGAGGGATGGAGGGATGGAGGGAGGGAGGGAGGGATGGATGGATGGAGGGAGGGATGGACGGAGGGATGGAGGGAGGGAGGGAGGGAGGGATGGAGGGATGGATGGATGGATAAATGGATGGAGGGAGGGATGGAGGGAGGGATGGGTGGAAGGATGGAGGGAGGGATGGAGGGAGGGATGGATGGATGGATGGATGGATGGATGGATGGAGGGAGGGAGGGAGGGATGGATGGAGGGATGGATGGATGGAGGGAGGGATGAGTGGAAGGATGGAGGGATGGATGGATGGATGGATGGATGGATGGATGGATGGATGGAGGGAGGGAGGGAGGGAGGGAGGGAGGGATGGATGGATGGATGGATGGAGGGATGGATGGATGGAGGGATGGATGGATGGATGGAGGGATGGATGGAGGGATGGATGGGATGGATGGATGGATGGATGAATGGATGGATGGATGAGGATGGAGGGATGGAGGGATGGTAGGAGGGATGGGGATGGAGGGATGGAGGATGGATGGATGGATGGATGGATGGAGGGATGGAGGGAGGTAGGGAGGGAGGGAGGGATGGAGGGATGGATGGATGGATGGATGGATGGATGGATAGGATGGAGGGAGGGAGGGAGGGATGGATGGAGGGATGGTGTGGATGGAAGGGATGGGATGGGTGGAGGGATGGATGGGAGGGATGGGATGGAGGTGGAGGGATGGATGGAGGGGAAGGGATGGATGGATGGAGGGATGAATGGATGGACGGAGGAATGTAGGGATGGAGGAAGGGATGGAGGGATGGAGGGATGGAGGGATGGAGGGATGGATGGAGGGATGGAGGGATGGATGGATGGAACGTGCTTTCGATATTGGTTGGGGGTTGTATTCATCTATTTATTGTTATCTTTATCATTATTGTTATTATTATTGTTATTATTATTATTATTAATCATATTATTATTAATCATATTATTATTATTATTATCATCATTATTATTTTGCTGCGCTATCTTTTTGTGAAGTTCCAGCCTACCCGTACCCATGCCGCTCATTTCGATCTCCCCGCCACAGCCGTACCCCCATTTGGTATGTGGCTTCCTCAGGGTCGAAAGTCCACAGGGAGCCCATCAATATCAGGCCGCTGTGGGGCCATCAGCCAGAGGGGCCCTGCACTGCCGCTGGGTCACTTCGGTGGTGTTCAGGGGTGCCTGTTCTGGGCTAACATACGCAGGACACCACCTACTAAGCCCCCTACTAACGACAGTATTAGCTCAGTCGCGGAGCCAGACTGAGTGAGTTGCCCACTCGAGCTGTGAATCACCAAAATGTCCCTCCGACAACTGTCCCCCGTGAACCTCCAACCCCAAAGGCTTTGACATAAACTCACCACAGGCACAGAAGTGTATGGGCAAACCGAATTTGAGGCCACTATGAGACCAGAGAAATCGGGGCCATCGAATCAGAGGCATTATTTGTTTAATTGGATGATGATCAATGACAATGAGGATGAAGTGATGCTGCTGCTATGGAGGTGCATATGCTTTGAGACTTCTTGACAGGGTTGTACTCTACGCTTACTATCATAATATATCCCGGCGTCAACCGGACCCGAGAGATACAGACACCTGCAGTGTTGGTCAGGTAGTTTGAGCAACACTCTCAAACTCGCATCCGTTAAGTGGATGAAGCTCGACTGTGTGGTCCCAGTCTTCCCACTGAGCCCACAGCACACTCACTCTGGGTAGGAGCCGACTGGAGTCCAAGAAATCCCTATGACTCTTATGGGATTCGAACCCGCGACCTTCCAGTCCGAACCCAAGGCTCTAACCACTATGCCATGGTGGCTGGTCTATTCATTTTTATCCTTTCGAGATTTATGGAATAAGCATCTATATTATTTACATCCAGTCCCCGTGTGTATGCTGTTCTTGTCAATTTTGTCTTCTGTTCCCAACCAACACAGAATGGTCTACTCTTCCGAAAAGCGGAACAGAGTTTAACGTGTATGCAAGATGATCTGCGTGCGTTTGCATACGTGACCTCGGTTGATAGTCTCATCCAAAGGACTTTTGGGGGTCCCAAGTAGTGGAAACGGCACTGATGTTAACTCCGTACGGGAAAATCCCATTGGACCGGATTCGAACCTGAGTCAGCAGATCACGAACACAGAGCAGGTTTGGCTAGTTTATGGACGAATGAAGCAGGTCTTAGATATTAATGACTTTTGCCTAGAGTGGATTTGTCTGGTTTATGTATGGAAAATGTCTGAGATAATAATGGATTGTGTCTAGAGTGGGTTGGCTTGTCTGTTAACAGAATGTTTCCCTCAATACAACTGGATCGAAACAAAGTCCAGATATGAATAATCTAAAGAAACACTGGAGTTGGAAAAAAATGGATCGTCTGTCCAAAAAAAGTGTTTTAGATATAAGAAAAAAAAGGAGACAGATCAATATTACTGGGCAGTGTAGATTAACTCCCTTGTTGTGCTCTCCCTGCTGCAAAAGCATGTTTTCCTTGAAAAAGAGTTGAACAGAAGTGACCTACAACCTCAAACTGACGAAAAAACTGTAGTTGACTGGACAATACAGATTTTGCCGATTACAATGTTCGGTCCTCACATTTCGAACACAATCTAATGTGGATTCCATACTTAGAATTATATAGTCAAAGTGGATCGGTGGTCTAGAGATAACGCACTTGCCTAGAAAGTGAAAATTCCGGTTTGGTAAAGAACAGTTACTCTAACCCCCCAAAATTTAATGAGCAGGAGAATGGGCCAAGAAGGCAGAATATAGACAATAGGAGGTGACTGAAAGAAAACGAAAACACGGCAGAAAGAAAGAGAGGGATAGAAAAGAGGGAAAGCCTAGCACAAAGTTTCCAGAAGATGGGAATAGTGTTTTCACTGATAGGTCCCCGGTATCCTCGCC
Source organism: Rapana venosa (assembly GCA_028751875.1). Classification (NCBI taxonomy): domain Eukaryota; kingdom Metazoa; phylum Mollusca; class Gastropoda; order Neogastropoda; family Muricidae; genus Rapana; species Rapana venosa. The sequence continues at coordinate 69,979,885 of CM054137.1, read as the reverse complement.
AGGATGGGGAGGGTGGGTGGTTGAGGCGGGGAGGTGGGTGGGGTGGGGGGGGGGGGGGGGGGGGGGCATTGATGAACATAATGCCGATAATTTCTTTTTGTTTTCGTGTTTGTTTCTTGAGGAGCACTAACCTCCTGAAGCTGTTGAGGAGAAAGCCGACACTGCTGTCTGGAGCCGGAGGCTGGAGGAGTTGAGGGCTGCTGCATAGCGTCTTCCGGCACACCTTTATGTCTTCACACAGCTTCAGGGTGTCAGCCTCCCTGATCTGTTCTCCAGATAATTATTGGGAAAAGATAGAAAACAATGAAGAATACTTTTCGTGATGTGTTTTATAATGATGATGATGATGATGTTGATGACGATGATAATAATAATATTAAGAATAATACTACTGATGATGATGATGATGATGATGATGATGATGATGATGATGATGATGATGATAATGATGATGCTGACGATGATACTAATAATAATATTAATAATAATAATACTGATGATGATCATGATGATCATGATGATGATGATGATCATGATGATGATGATGATACGACTACTACTACTACTACTACTACTACTACTACTACTACTACTACTACTACTACTACTACTACTACTACTACTACTACTACTTCTTCTTCTTCTACTTCTACTTCTACTTCTACTACTACTACTGCTACTACTATAGCATTTTATTACAAATCAAAGCACTTGCACTCAAAAACATTCACACTCCCGCGACCGTTCACAGACTATTAACAGATCTTAACACACACAACTTAGTGGCTATTTATGATAGTACAAGACATAATACATTTAAAAAAAAACCTATTTCTCTCTCTCTCTCGCACATATACATACACATACACGTACGTACATACATACATCCACACACATACACACACCACCACCGCCACCACCACCACACCTCACCACACGTCTCTCCCGCACACACACACACACACACACACACACACACACACATCCTTCGGATGAGACTATAAACCGAGGCCCCGTGTGCGAACGCATGCATAACATCTTGCGCACACGTTAAATCCTGTTCCGCTTTTCGAAAGAGTAGGCCATTGTGTGCCGGTGGGAACAGATGACAAAATTGACCAAACCGCATACACACGGGGACTGGATGTAAAAAAGCACATTAGTGCTTATTCCATTATCCTCGATATAAAAAAAAAAAAAGTCAAAGTCAAGTCACACACACACACACACACACACACACACACACACACACACACACACACACACACACACACACACACACACACACACACACACACACACACACACACACACACACACACACTCCTTCGGATGAGACTATAAACCGAGGCCCCGTGTTCGAACGCATGCAGAACATCTTGCGCACACGTTAAATCCTGTTCCGCTTTTCGGAAGAGTAGGCCATTGTGTGCCGGTGGAAACAGATGACAAAATTTACAAAACCGCATACTCACCGGGATTGGATGTAAAAAAATCACATGAGTGCTTATTCCATTATCCTCGATATAAAAGAATAAATAAAAAATAAAAATAAAACACACACACCACAGATATTGACTCCCACCCACCCACCCCACCTCCAACACACACACACACACACACACACACACACACACACACACACACACACACACACACACACACACACACACACACACACACACACACACACACACACACACACACACACACACACACACACACACACACTCACTACAACCCTCCAACACCTTCCCTCCCCACTTCCCTTCCCACCCCCGACCAACCCCCACCCCCACCACCACCTTCCCCCCACCTCCACCCCCCTCTTCCCCCCCCCCTCCCCCCACACACACCTACCTGTGGCTGGCCCAGGCCAAAAGCTGTGTCAGTTATTATTGATGTCAGCCAATTGCCAAGGCCTACATTAAAACGTTGTTATGTTGTAAAATGTTGTGTTGAGATTGCCTTCAGCCATGACAAGCTCTTAACATAACAACCCGCACTCTCCTTTGTTAAAGGAGAAAAAAATCCTCTGAAGTCGGAGTATGGCTGCCTATATGGCGAGGTGCTTGAAAAATAGTCATACACGCAAACTTCTCATCCAGTGTGTACTTCCTATCTCACAGAGATTCCCAGGTGGGATGAGTGAGTCAGAGTGCATGTTCTGGGTGACCCCCAGGGTGTAAAGCTGGGGAACGCACAACAACAACAACAACCTACCTGTGTCCAGTCTCCTAAGCGTACGAAGGCGGGTGGGGAGCGGAGGAGACCTGGGGGACAGTAGTTGGAGAGCAGATCCCTGAGGTCCTGGGTGTCTCCGCTCTGGAAGACGAAGGTCTTCTGCACACAGGCCCTCTTCCTCTCCTCCTCCCCCTCATTCCGCACCTGCCACAGACCCACGCGGTACAGTCCCAGCGCACAAATCCCACATCACTGGAGGCGAGCTTCCAGAACCCCACAGGCCGTACACTGGTGTGTGTGTGTGTGTGTGTGTGTTTACATTTCAATTTGTAAAAAGAACTATTCATTGTAACTTGTTGCATGTGTGAGAGTAGAATGAAGAATGCAAGCGCTTTGATTTGTTGTTTTTTGTTGTTGCAAGATATAGCGCTGTACAAATTCCATTTTTTATTATTATTATTATTATTATTAAAAAATCACTCTTTCCCTTCTGTTTTTCTATGTGACTCTTATATTCATACCACTGCGCTTACTAAAGGCATCCACATAAATAAAAACCACTTGTTTTTGAAAGACTAGCCTCTGACTCAAAACTTCATGTAATTTTTTAACAAATTTGGTAGGTTTGAATTTTTCATACATTTTAAGAGAGAGAGAGAGAGAGAGAGAGAGAGAGAGAGAGAGAGAGAGAGAGAGAGAGAGAGAGAGAGAGAGAGAGAGAGAGAGAGAGAGAGAGAGAGAGAGAGAGAGAGAGAAGGAGCTAGCTGGTGTTGTTTATGTGAGTGACCATCCCCTGAAGACAGACTTTAGCTAGAAAAGAAAAGAAAAAAATAAAGATAATGGGTGGCGCTGCTCTTGTAGCGACGCGCTCTCCCCGGGAACAGCAGCCCGAATTTCTCGCAGAGAAATCTGCCGTGACTTAAAGTGCTATAAATACATAAATAGCTACCCTAATGGTGGGGCAAAAGGGGTCCTATCCACACAAAAGTCACCCCTGAGCTTTAACTAGGACACAAAATAATAAACCTCTAAAAACGAATACAGCCAAAAAAGAAAGTATCGATTGAAATAAGTCATCGAGAAAGAATAAAATGAGATAAACAAATAAAATGGAACAAAAATACACAAAACTACGGTTTAAAGTTGCTGTAAAAAAAAGCACACAAAAAAAGCAGAAAGACTAGAGACAGCCCTAGCAACATTAACAATGTTTATCCCTTTTTCGTTCATTTACAAAAACAGTACTATCCTTGTCCATCTAGTCCTTTCTTCAATCAAAAACATTCGTTTTATATAAATAATAATAGTCTAATCTGGGGGGGTTTCCTAAGAAAATGTCATAAATATAAAATAAAATATTGTCCACTGCCTCCCACCCCCCCCCCCCACCCACTTCCACCTCCTCAACAATCCAGCTGAGAGTGGTGTCCCCTCACCTCAAACTGTAGTACATCCGGGTCATCAGGGTCCACGGAGATGGAGTCCAGGCGGCCATATTGAAGGTCATACAGGACTGACCTGTCCCTGACCTTGACAAGCTTCACACCTGGCCAACACACGGAGGGGCAGGTATACTGCTAGTGCAAGAAGCGACGGTTAAGGATGAATGGAAGAAGAGGAGGAAGAAGAAGAAGAAGAAGAAGAAGAAGAAGAAGAAGAAGGAGGAAGAGGAGGAGGAGGAGGAGGAGAAGGAGGAAGAAGAAGAAGAAGAAGAAGATGATGATGATGATGATGATGATGATGATGATGATGATTATGATGATGATGAAGAAGAAGAAGAAGAAGAAGAAGAAGAAGAAGAAGAAGAAGAAGAAGAAGAAGAAGAAGAAGAAAAGGAAGAAGAGAGAAGAAGAAGAAGAAGAAGAAGAAGAAGAAGAAGAAGAAGAAGAAGAAGAAGAAGAAAAGGAAGAAGAGGAAGAAGAAGAAGAAGAAGAAGAAGAAGAAGAAGAAGAAGAAGAAGAAGAAGAATGCGAAGAAGAAGAAAAATAAGAAGAAGAAGAAGAATGCGAAGAAGAAGAAAAATAAGAAGAAGAATTCTAAGAATGCGAAGAAGAAGAAAATTAAGAAGAAGAATGCGAAGAAGAACAACAACAACAAAAAGAAGAAGAAGAAGAAGAAGAAGAAGAAGAAGAAGAAGAAGAAGAAGAAGAAGAAGAAGATGATGATGATGATGATGATGATGATGATGATGAGATGGTGCTGGTGCTGATGGAAGTAGTGATGGTGGCAGTGATGATGATAATGATGATGCCACTGTTACTGCCGGTGGAGATGACTTAGAAAAAGAAACATAATTACAACAACAAAATAAGATGTGGCAACAGCAGCAACAACAGCAACAACAATAGTAACAGAGTACCAGCAGCAGCAGCAACAACAACTTGACAAAAATGGAATGGTAGCCTTTTAAAAGCATATCTAAAATCAATACCCGATACATAAATACTCATGCGCGTGCGTGCGTGCGTGCGTGCTTGTGTGTGTGTGTGTGTGTGTGTGTGTGTGTGTGTGTGTGTGTATGTTGCTATCCTTGTCTGTCTTCCGTATCTCTGCGTCGATGTCTCTTTCTGTGTCTCTCTGTGTCTGCCTCTCTCTCATCCACCTCCCTGTCAGTCTCTGTTTGCCAATGTTTGTATGTCTGTATCCCTGTCTTTGTCTCTTTCTCCTTGTCTCTGTTTGTCTGTCTTCCTGTCGCTCTCTCTCTCTCTCTCTCTCTCTCCTCTCTCTCTCTCTCTCTGCCCCCCTCTCCCCCACCTCTCTCTCCAACCCATCTCTCTCTCCACCTCATCTCTCTCTATCTTTTTCTCTTTGTCTCTCTATCTCTCCCACCTCTCTCTCTCTCTCTCCACCCCACCGCTCTCTCTCCACTCCATCTCTCTCTCTCCACCCCATCTCTCTCTCTCCACCCCATCTCTCTCTCTCCACCACATCTCTCTCTCCAACCCACCTCTCTCTCTCCACCCCATCTCTCTCTCTCCACCCCATCTCTCTCTCCACCCCATCTCACTCTCTCTCTCCACCCCATCTCTCTTTCTCACCAAGTCTCTCTCTCTCTCTCTCTCTCACTCTCTTTCTCTGCCCCCCCCCCTCTCTATTCACCCCATCTCTCTCTCTTCTCTGAACCCCCCCCCCCTCTCCACCCTCTCTCTCTCTCTCTTCTCTTTCTGTTTGTGTGTGTGCGTGCGCACGCGTGCGTGTGAGTGTGTGTGTGTGTGTTGATTTTTAGGGGAGGGTTGTCTGTTTAGGTGAGGGGGGGTGTCAGGGAGGGGAGTTTTTCAGTGTTTAATTGGTTTTGTTTATTTATTCGATTGGTTAACTTCTGTTGTCTTTCATTGATTTCATGATTTCATTCAATAATTGAATAGCAATTTTAATGATTAATTTCATTGCTTTTGACATTATCTTGTTTGTTGATAAATTGGTTTATTCATGTTTGTCTCACTTTTTTACCCATGAGGGAATGGTGTAAAGAAGCCTCTGGCTGTTTCATTTACCCTCATTAAAATATTCGAGTTCGAGTTCGAGGTCGAGTTCGAGTTCTGTCTTTCTCTCCCCCCCCCCTCTCTCTCTCTTCTCTGTCTTTCCCTCCCTCCCTCCCTTTCTTTCTTTCTTTCTTTTTCTTTACGGGTCCGTGTTTATTTCGCTTTCATTCAATCACTGTCCGCCAACTAACTAGTCATGACATAATGATGCCCAGTTCGTTTTAAATTCAAACCAAAATCTTTTGTTTCAGGAAGACAATCATTGTCAATCCTTTTTGGATGCGATCCTAGCCTGGAGACAATCATGTCCTTGCATAATTATGTTATTATGGGATGACGATGTTTAGATTTTTGTCCTTCTTGAGTTGTGTAGGCTAAAGGCCTTAAGGAATAAAACCGTGCACATTCGAGTCTTGTTTATTTTATTCGTTTGTTTCGCAGTGATTTTGGTCCGTTCTTCTGCTTAAACAGCCCCGAGGTTTACCAATGGGGGAGAGTTTTGCCAATGCGACCGTTGTTTTTTGCCTATCGTTAAAATAGCTTCATTCTGGCTTCAGGGGATAGTATTTAAACACGACATTTCTAGTTGTGTATGCACGATTGTTGTTGTTTTTCGGTTAACATTTTGTCACGCGTGCGTTCTACCTTGCACGTAGTGGCCTACTCTTTCTAAAAGGCGGAGCTGGGTTTTTTTAAGTCCTTCGGATGAGACTATAAACTGAGGCCCCGTGTTCGAACGCATGTAGAACATCTTGCGCACACGTTAAATCCTGTTCCTCTTCGCGGAAGAATAGGCCATTTTGTGCCGGTGGAAACAGATGACAAAATTGACAAAACCGCATACACACGGGGGACTGGATGTAAAAATGCACATGAGTGCTTATTCCATTATCCTCGAAATAAAAGAATAAATTAAGAGAGAGAGAGCGAGAGAGAGAGAGAGAGAGAGAGAGAGAGAGAGAGAGAGAGAGAGAGAGAGAGAGAGAGAGAGGTAGATAGATAGATATATAGAGAGAGAGACAGACAGACAGACAGACAGCCCTCACCCTGCATGTTGACAGCCAGAAGAGAGGAGGCAGTGTGTGTCCACAGTCCTAAATGACGCACAGCGTACAGCACACAGCCGTACAGCGCACACGACTGCTGCAAGCGGCACAGGTACTGCAGCTTGGCTTCGTCCTCCGTTGTCTCAGCATCCACTCTCTACACGTAAACCAAAAAAAACCCCCAACCAAACCCTTTTAGTGTGAAAAATTAGGATGCCTACTACCTCCTCGCCAGAGAAGACCAAGTAACAAATTGTGAGGCTGAGGACTTGGACACTGCAGACTCAGACATCACATGTTTACCAAGTTCCACATTGGTGATTCTGAGGCGTGCCCACTGTGGCACTTCTCCCATGACAGTGGAGCGAACACTTCCTCCAGACCTGTCCTGTCCAACACACCAAACCCTGAGGGCCGATATCTGGCCTACTGACCTGCCGATGAGGGACAAACGCTTCGGACCCCTGGAGGGCCTTCAGCGCACGGCAGCATTTATCAGGGCCTCAGGAGTTGCTGTCTGAGCATTCGACGAAGAAGAAATGCTAGGGACTATAATTACAAGCGTATACTAGCGTCAGAAGTTAGGTTTTCTCTTCTCTTCTCTGCATTCCTTTACTGGGTGCATAGCATAATGCCTGTTCTTCTCCTGTGCTTGTCACTTTGCAAGAGGTCTGCCTGCTGGCCTCAGCCGACACTTTCCAACGTCAGAGCAGCTCATTTCATCCTACAGGTTGCATGCTGGGTAGGTTCGTGTTTCTGTAATCCATCACACGCTAAAATGAACTTCGGGATCTTTAACGTGCATGTTTTATCTTCTGAGTATGTATGTACACGAATAGAATAAAAGCAGGGGTTGGAAGGTCGCGGTTTGGAATCCCTTAAAGAGTGATGGGGATTTTTTTTACTCTGGCTGGCTCCTACCCAGAGTGAGTGTGCTGTGGGCTCAGTGGGAAGACTGGAACCACACTGTCGAGCTTCATTCATGCTACGGATACGATTTTGAGAGTGTTGCTCCAATTACCTGATAAACGCTGCAGGTCTCTGAATCTCTCGGGTCCGGTTGACGCCGGGATATATGATGATAGAAAGCGTAGAGTACAGTCCTGTCATGTAATCTCATAGCAAGTGCACTTTCATAGCGACATTGTTTCATCATCCTCGTCGTAATTAGTCATCATGTCATCAAAGAAACTTGTCTCTGATTTGGTGTTTCACAGAAGATGAAGCAATAGTAGTAGTAGTAGTAGTAGTAGTAGTAGTGGTAGTAGTAATAGAAGTAGTAGTAGTGGTAGTAGTAATAGAAGTAGTAGTAGTGGTAGTAGTAGAGGTAGTAGTAGTAGTAGTAGTAGTAGTGGTAGTAGTAGTGGTAGTAGTAGTAGTAGTGGTAGTAGTAGAGGTAGTAGTAGTAGAAGTAGTAGTAGTAGTAGTAGTGGTAGTAGTAGTGGTAGTAGTAGTAGTAGTAGTGGTAGTAGTGGTAGTAGTAGTGGTAGTAGTAGTAGTAGTAGTAGTATAGTAGTAATAGTAATAATAACAATAATGATAATGATAACAATAATAATGATAATGATGATGATGATAATGATGATGATGATGATGATGATGACGACGACGACGACGACGACACTACTCCTGCTGCTGCTGCTGCTGCTGCTGCTGCTGCTGCTCCTCCTCCTCCTCCTCCTCCTCCTCCTCCTCCTCCTCCTACTACTACTACTACTACTACTACTACTACTACTACTACTTACTACAACAACAACAACAACAACAACAACAACAACAACAACAACAACAACCACAACTACTACTACTACTACTACTACTACTACTACTAAAATAAAATTTAAAATAACTAATTAATCGTGCGTCTATTTCCAAAATGACAGCAGCTGCAAACACGAACCAAAAAGCAAAACCCAAACAAGCAGCAATAACCCCCCTATCCCCCCCCCCCCCCCCATCCCCCCCACCCCAACAAAAAAAAAAATCAATCAACCCAAAATAAAACCAAAAACAAAACTTCAAAAAAAAAAACCGCTGTCCCCCCCCCCCCCCCATTCCCCCCCTCCCGCCCCTGCAACATCGGCTCTACCCCCCCCTCCCTCTCCCAACCTTTCCTTCAAAAAACACTCTTATATTTACATCGTTACATGTCAGAGTTTTTATACTCCAACGCTATATAACAAAAGAAAATCACTATTTAAAAAAATTACAAGCGTACAACAATTCTTTTAAAAAAATCTCTATTATTGTGACATGCATCTGCATCTTTCGTGAACAAAAAAAAACGATATGTTAACAAAAATGTAATACAGGTTCTATTTTGACTTGGGGGTATTTAACGTAGCCAAGACATTACAGAACAGGACTGACACACATTCAGAAGACAAAATCGGTATCAGTTTATTTTATTTTATTTTTTTTAAAAACTTTCTGCCCATTTTTAGCGTGGATCAAGAAGACTAGATCAGCAATTCTTGGAAGTGTTTACTCGTTTTATTTTCTTCTTTATTTTCTTCTTTATTTTTTTAAATCTTTATTTCCTTTCATTCTTAAAAAACATTCTGTTTTGCTGTTGCTGTTCTCAATGTTCCTAAAAAACAATATTGAAAAGCTGATTCGGATTACTTTTTCTTTCATATTGGCATTTTTTTCACCCGTTAGAATGTAATATCCTTTTTTAGAACTTGTATTCGAGTTTTGTTGTTGTTGATGTTTTCGTTTAGTTGTTATTCAAAGCAGGCAACAGTCACAAGAGAACACGACATGTGCATGTGACAAAGACACATTATATTCTCATTCTTATTCTTATATTTCGAGGATAATGGAATAAGCACTTATGTGCTTTTTTACGACCAGTCCCCGTGTGTATGCAGTTTTGTAAATTCTGTCATCCGTTCCCAACGGCACACAATGTCCTACTCTTCCGAAAAGCGGAACGGGTTTTAACGTGTGCGCAAGATGTTCTACGCGCGTTTGCACACGGGACGTCGGTTTATGGTCTCATCCGAAGGACTTTTGGGGAGAGTGGAGTCTGCACTGATGTTAACGTCAGAGGAAAAATCCTTTTGAACGAGATTATAACCCGGGTCAGCAGATCACGAACGCATCACTCTAACCACCAGGCTATCCCGTTCCCTAATATATTGGGAAGTAGAATATTGTAATCTTCTTTTAACATGAATCGAAACGCAGAACCAGTGATCAGGAATTCATGCTATACTTATGTTACCTGATTGCTCAACATCAAGAAATATTAACATACATGATTAAAGCAGAATGTAGGGCTGAAGATTTTGTAGCGATAAATTCAGATACGATGGCAACAGAATGGAAAAAAATGACAATAAGAAGCAACAACAGTAACAACAAAAGAAAAGCATAGTCTTTAACCAAATCACACACACACGAAATACTTTTTCTTTGTTTGATTTTTATGGTTTAACATTGCTTAGTTTTTAAAAAACAAACATTATATGAATTCATATAATATTGTTTTCTCTTGTTTTATTTGTATGGTTATCACTGATTAGGTTTTTATTCTATGTCCGCATTATTATTATTATTACTATTATTATATTATTATTATTATTATTATTAGATGGATGGATGGATGGATGGATGGAATAGATAGATAGATAGATAGATAGATAGATAGATAGATAGATAGATAGTTAGATAGATAGATAGATAGATAGATAGATAGATGGCTTGATGAAAAAAGCCAATACACTGCTTATTCAATGCACCATCTGGCAATAAATGTTTGACTTTGACTTTCACACACACACACACACTCACGTGGGACACAACACACACACACACACACACACACACACACACACACACACACACACACACACACACACACAACACACACACACACACACACACACACACACACACACACACACACACACACACACACACACACACACACACACACACACACACAACAAAATAGATTGGATACAATAATGTACATGAGTGCTTATTCCATTATCCTCGAAATAGAAGAACACACACACACACACACACACACACACACACACACACACACACACACACACACACACACACACACACACACACACACACACACACACACACACCATATCTTGCCTTCCCTTTGTCTAAAAAGAAAACGGAGAGTGAAATAAAAAAAATTTAAAATCCTACACTATTTTCAAACATGTTCGCCACACATTGCCAACCTATTGTTATTTTGACACTTCTTCTTTCTTTCTTTCTTTCCTTCCTTCGTTCGTTCGTTATTTCTTTCTCTCTTTCTTTTCTCTGCATAAATCTAAATGAAAACCTACATGCAGAACTAATCCACGAGGACAATTTTCATTGCATTCTTTTTTTGGAATATGAATTTTTGTTTCTTTATATTGGTAGCGCGGATTCCTTTTACTTACCCCCCCCTCCCCCACTCCACACGCACACACAATCACGCACGCACGCACGCACGCACGCACGCACACACACACACACACACAACAGAACCACTATCCCAGAAAACTCATAAAAAATTAAAGATTAGGGGAAAAAATATATGCTAGAAAAAAATATTAGAATGAAAACAGACCGAGTAGAGTTTTAATCTGTGCCAGCTCTTCGAATCTCACTAATACATTTTCTTCAGGAAAAGAAAAAGATCTGTTAAAGTGGTGTTTCTTTTTTTTGATTGTTTTGTTATTGTTTTGTTTAGTTGGCTGGCTGTTGTTATTTTTAAAATAATAATGATCTTTCCATATGCTGTTTATTCACAGGTTTTTTTGTTCTTGAATTTATTTATTTCTTTTTCATGTATTCATTTTATCTATTTATTAATCTATTTATCTATTTTTATGTTTACTTATCTATTCATTCATTCATTTATTTATTCATTCATTCATTCATTTATTCATTCAAACCTCTTATAGTCACAGCAGACTTCTCTGCGTGAAATTCGGGATGCTCTCCCCTGGGAGACTTTATCATCATCGTTATCGTTAGGATTATGAATTTTCCTTATAGCTATCGCCATCACCATCGTCGTGGTCATCAAACAAAACAGAAAAAAAACCAGACAGCGTTGTACTACAGGAATGTTATTTTTGTTTTCCTGGAGACGATGCCAAATTTGTGTCGTACATAGAAATCGTCTGTGTCTGTGATGCCATCCAATCCAATCCAACCCGATCTATTCTCATCCAATCCAATAAAATCCTATTTATTCAATCTCATCTAAAGCAGTACTAAACAAACACCGTAAACAACATATACACAAAATACATAATCATCACTCTCACAATTACTTTCATCGTCAACTTAAAAACTGCAAAATAGTCTCAAAGAAAAAAAAAAGTGAAAAAAAAGAAAAACGGTAGTGTAAAAAATGGAAAGAGACAAAACATGAATAAGAAAATTGATACAGCATGAAAATAAAGGGCACGACTTAGATGAAAGAGACAATGTGAATAAAGGTGGCCATTGCCCCCCCCCCCCCCCCCATCCCCCTCCCCCCCAAAACACACAAAAAAACCCCATCTAATACAGTGTGAACGAAAGAAAAATAGAAACAGCGACAACAACAACAACAAACAAGACTGATATAATATTTATGAAGAAGACAAGTATGCAAAGCACAAAAATGAAAAAATAGGGACTGCATTGAGAAAAACACACACACACACACACACACACACACGAAACAGGTGATAAATAACAATAGATACAACGAGCAAATAGAGAAATAGGCGAAAAAATAGGAGAAAGAATTTTGACACAGTGTGAGAATAGGCACGGGAATAAAATTAAAATAAAAAAATTTAAAAAACACCAGACAACCCATGAAAGCAAAACAAAAAAACAACAACAAAAACAAAAGCAAAAACAAAACAACCAGAAAAATCATAAAAATAGGTAAAAAAAAAAAAAAAAGAAGAAGAAATAGACGCATGGTGAAACAAACAAAAATCAAAAATGGATGTAGCCTGAAAAAGGAGAAAAAATCAACACAATGAGAACCAAAAACATTCTTTTAAAAAAAGAGAAGGAAATAGCAATAGAGAAAAAAAACAAAGAAAAATACTCACAGCGCGACCACACACACACGCCACACACACACCACACACACACACACACACACACACACACACACACACACACACACACACACACACACACACACACAGCACACACACACACCACACACAACACACACACAACACACACACACATACACAAAGAGCGACTGGAAAAAAAACCAACACACACACACACAGAAAAACAGGCACAACACAGGAAAGACAAATATAGAAAAAGTGAAAATGGCCCCCGTGAATTGAAATTGAAAAAAAAAACAATCCACAAAAAAGCCAGCCACTGGGTTGAACAATAAGGAGACGTTGGGTCAGAAAGGAAAATAAACACAACGTGCTCAACAAAAAACAATGCAATTACTATTGTTCATTCTGCCCACAAAACTGTAAATACACCGCCTTTAGAATGCATTGACAAAATCATCAATTTTCGAGGGGAAAAAAACCCCTCAACCCAAACCAAAAAAATCTCCTCCTCCTCCCCCCACCCTCATCTGTCAACAATGACAAAAACCAAGGAAGACAGCTAAAGAAAGTAGAGCCCAAAAATTGATATGAAACAAAATAATAACAAAAAGTAAATCCTGAATTTAAAGACAACGATGAACAACAATGAAAAAAATATATTACAAAAAGAACTCCATATGAAACAAAAAATCTGAGGTACAATCCAGTTTTCTTCTTTTTTTCTTGTTGTTGTACACAGCTTGGTCGCAAAACCGTCCTCAAACCATATTTAAAAAAAGAAAATCTAACCAAATTGAAAAATTAATCAGCCACACAGAAAAATGACACTACAACAATGACAATAACAAAATAAATATTTAAAAAATACGAATAAACAACTGATAGAAATAGATAGATCCAAATTACAAATTAATCAGGACACAGAACATGACACAGTGACAATGACAACAGCGAAAATAAAAGAAATACCAATTACAAATAAAACAAACTGAAAGAAATAGAAACAAATAACACCGGAACAACATATACAATACTCCTTTTATAATCTAGATACTTCAGGTACTGTCCAGTGAAATTTCACACACCCTAATTGCAAACAAAAACAAAACAAAAAAACCCGCAACAGTAAAAAAACAAAAACGAAAAACAAAAAAAAAACCCACCACCACCCTTGAACCACCTAAAACTTCACATGTATGCATTATCAGCAAGGTAGAAAGAAAGCTATACAGAAAGAAGAAGCAAGAATTGAAAAAAAGAGAAAATGGCAAACTTTCAAGAAAATGATAGAAAGTAGGACATTTTGTTGCAGGAAATGGACCTTTTATTAATTAATCGCAGCTGGGAATAATATCAGATCCGAGTAAGGAGATGGGAGGGGGGGGGGGAAGGCATGTTATATAAAACAATCTAAAAAGGGACTAGAAAAAAAGAGACATTATTTTCCATCCATCGAAGAATAACATTGTTTTTCTCAATTCAAATTTTGGTTGCTTCCCCTTACTTGTTACCTTTCAATTTTTGTATTTCCAAAAACAAAAGAAGACAATCCGCGTTTCTAAGCAGAAATACAAAATCACAACCGTTTAAATGAAAACAAAGAAAACATTTCAGTATAATCATGAAAATTAAAATTAAGAGTGTCTTGGAAGGGGAGGGGGAAGAGAGTTAGGGGAAAAAAACCAGAAAAAAGAAAACTAGAAGAAAGGGGAGAAAAAAAACAAAGAAAAAAACAAACCAAACAAAGAAAAAGAAACAAAAACCAAACTACACCTAAAACAACACATTTTCTTCTCTTAAATCAAAACAAGTCAAAGGGAAACAGAAGGAATGAACAGAACACAAAAATAGAATAAAAGGGAAACTATAGCAAAGGGAGGAAACTGCTCCACACCTCGTGGGCCTCGGCAAGCGTTTGGGACCAGTTGCGTTTCACGTCTGACAGAATTCGTCCACATAAATACTGTTCTGCTTCGCTGTACCTGCACATTACAGTGGGGTTATTTTGAGATCTGTCTACCTGTCTGTATGTGTGTCTGTCTCTGTGTCTGTTTGTCTGTCTGTGTGTTTGTCTGTGTATCTGTTTGTCTGTCTGTGTGTTTGTCTGTGTATCTGTTTGTGTGTTTGTCTGTGTATCTGTTTGTCTGTCTGTGTGTTTGTCTGTGTATCTGTTTGTCTGTCTGTGTGTTTGTCTGTGTATCTGTTTGTCTGTCTGTGTGTTTGTCTGTGTATCTGTCTGTCTGTCTGTGTGTTTGTCTGTGTATCTGTTTGTCTGTCTGTGTGTTTGTCTGTGTATCTGTCTGTCTGTCTGTGTGTTTGTCTGTGTATCTGTTTGTCTGTCTGTGTGTTTGTCTGTGTATCTGTCTGTCTGTCTGTGTGTTTGTCTGTGTATCTGTTTGTCTGTCTGTGCGTTTACTGTGTATCTGTCTGTCTGTCTGTGTGTTTGTCTGTGTATCTGTTTGTCTGTCCTTGTGTTTGCCTGTGTATCTGTTTGTCTGTCTGTGTGTTTGTCTGTGTATCTGTTTGTCTGTCTGTGTGTTTGTCTGTGTATCTGTTTGTCTGTCTGTGTGTTTGTCTGTGTATCTGTTTGTCTGTTTGTGTGTTTGTCTGTGTATCTGTTTGTATGTCTGTGCGTTTACCTGTGTATCTGTTTGTCTGTCTGTGTGTTTGTCTGTGCATCTGTTTGTCTGTCTGTCTGTCAGTCCATCCAGGTAAATATTGCTTCACTGCACCTGCACATTACACTGAGATTATTTTGTGGTCTCTCTGTTTGTCTGTGTATGTGTTAGTCTGCTTCTCTGTGTACGTGTCTGTGCCTGTTTCTCTGTCTGTGTGTCTGCTTGTTTGTCTGTGTATCTGTTTGTCCGTCTGTCTGTCAGTGCATCCATGTAAATATTGCTTCACTGTACCTGCACGTTACACTGAGATTATTTTGAGGTCTCTCTGTCTGTCTGAGTATGTGTCTGTTTCTCTGTGTATCTTTCTGTTTGTCTGTCTGTGTGTCTGCTTGTTTGTCTGTGTATCTGTTTGTCCGTCTGTCTGTCAGTGCATCCATGTAAATATTGCTTCACTGTACCTGCACGTTACACTGAGATTATTTTGAGGTCTCTCTGTCTGTCTGAGTATGTGTCTGTTTCTCTGTGTATCTTTCTGTTTGTCTGTCTGTGTGTCTGTTTCTCTGTCTGTTTATTTTTCTGTGTATCTGTTTGTCTGTCAGTCAGTACATCCACGTAAATATTGTCTTGCTTAGCTGTACCTGCCCATTACATTGGGATTATTTCGAGATCACTCTGTCTGTTTATGTGTCTGTCTGTTTGTTTGTCTGTCTTCCTGTCAGCGGACCCACGTAAACATTGTTTTGCTTCCCCGTACCTGTACATAACATTTCAGATTATTTTGATGTCTATCTACCTGTCTATGAGTCTGTCTGTTTGTCTGTTTGTCTGTCTGTTTGTCTGTCTGCCTGTCAGTGCGTCCACATAAACATTGTTCTTATTGGCTGTATCTTCACATCACAGTGGGATTTATTTTGATGTCTGTCTGTCTATCTGCTCTTTGACTGTCTGTCTGTCTGTCTGTCTGCCTGTCCATCCACATAAATACTGTTCTGCTTCGCTGTACCGGCATATTACATCTTGGGAATATTTTGATGTCTGTCTGTGTATTTGTCTGTCTGTCTGTCTGTGCTTCGCTGTGCCTGCACATTGCATTGTGACTATTTTGATGTCTGTGTATATAATCTGTTTTTTTCTGTTTGTCTAACAGTCCGTCCACATAAAATATTTTTCTGCTTCGCTGTTCCTGCTGCACATTGCATTGTGATTATGTTCATGACTGTATATATATATATATATTTTTTTTTTAATGTTTTATTTATATTTATATATATATTATTATTATGTCTGTTTGTCTACC
>CM054137.1:69953205-69960705 GCA_028751875.1 Rapana venosa | reverse complement strand
TCCATTCTCTGATGTTGTCCATCCATGACTTGTTCTGTCTTCCCCTCTTTCTGCCACCTTCGAGTGTTCCCTGCAGTACTGTTTTTGGCAGAGTGTTGTGGCGGGTGACGTGGCCGAACCATGTCAGCTTTTTCTTCTTGACGATGGTGAGAAGGGGTTCCTGTGGACCTGCCAGCCGTGTTATTTGACTCTTGACAAATTCATTGGTCTTTCGTTCTCTCCAGGATATGCCCAGTAGTTTTCTATGGCATTTTGTTTCAAATGACTGGATTGGCTTTGCTGTTTCAGCAGTCAATGTTTTTAATGGGAACTGAGAAAAAAAGGAACGACATAAACGTCTTTTTATAAAAAAAAACAAAGAAAAAAACCCCAAAAGAAAAGGAGAAAGAAAAAAGGAATAAACAGGAGACATAACAAAGATACAGAAAATATCAGAAAAAGGCAGGAATAAAACAAGTAAACAATAACTGTTTAAAAATCGAACGAAAGTAACAAAAATGTATTAAAAAAACCACACACAAATACGTACCACCACCATTTATGTTGAAAACTATTATGTTAACATTACATTCAAGCTATGACAAACCTCTTAATATAACAACCTGCACTCTCCATTACGTAAAAGGAGAAAAATTTTCTGAAGTCGGAGTATGGCTGCCTGTATGACGAAGTAGGCTACTTGAAAAAACAGTCATACACGCAAACTTCTCATCCGGTGATGTACATTCTATCTCACAGTGATTCCCAGGTGGGATGAGTCAGTCAAGAGTGCATACTTTGGGTGACCCCTAGGGTGTTAAGCTGGGGAACGCATAACATCCACACCCCTCCAGAAAAGGGGGATGGGATAGCCTAGTGGTTAGAACATTGCGCTCGCAATCTGACGATCCGGGTTCGATTCCCGTTCCAGGGGATATTTTCCCCTGGAGTTAACATCAGTGCAGATTCCGCTCTTCCCCAAAAGTCCTTCGGATGAGACTATAAACCGAGGCCCAGTGTGCGAACGCAGGCAGAATATCTTACGCACACGTTAAATCCTGTTCCGCTGTTCGAAAGTGTCGGCCATTGTGTGCTGGTGGGAACGGATGACAAAATTTACTAAACCGCATACACACGGGTACTGGATGAAAGAAAGCACAAGAGTGCTTATTCCATTATCCTCAATATAAAAGAATAGATAAATAAATACATAATAAATGAAAGTAAAAATGTAAAGGTATAGGGTGTCCCATAACCTATAAGGTCATAGGGGAGTGAGGCGTCAGACACCTCACTTCTCTAGGGGCCAGCATATTGAGGGTGGCGCCCATCTCCTCCTCTCCCTCGCTGCTTTACCTTCCCTGATCTTAAAGAGGGCAGGTACCCATTTACACCTAGATGAACTGGGGGAACTGTACTAGACCCAAGACGCACAAGCGGTCACCCATCCAAGTGGGAACCAACGCTCAACGCTGCTTAACTTGGGCTAGGGGAAAGCGAATGCTTCGACCACTGAGCTATCTCGTCCCCTAAATAAAAGTAAAAAAAATCCTCCATAAAAACAGAAATCTATAACATCCTCTCCCCCCCTCCCCCCCATCCCCCCCCCCCCCCCACCGGACCCCCTAAACCTCCAAACCCCTTTTCCTCCTACCAAAACATTCTCCCCCCCCCCACCCACCCCCTCACCCCGAAATTCTCACACCAAGTCCACACACACACACACACACACACACACACACACACACACACACAACACACACACACACACACACACACACACACAACACACACACACACACACACACATGTATCAAGCAGATATCATCAGATAATTATGTGTATGAGTGTTTTGAAAAAAAAAAGAGAAAAAGAGAAGTAGAATGCAACATGTTTTTTTTTTTTTTTAGTGTACATCACTTTTAGCCAAAGTAGATAATAATTATAATTGATGTTTTTGGTTGTGTCAAATAAGCCTACGTGACTTAAATGGCAATCAAATATTCTGAATCTGAATCTGAATCACACACACCACCAAAGGGACGCCACTCTACCTTCACCACTTTGTGCACCGCTTCCGCGTACAGCAGGTGGCGCTCCACCAGGTCGCAAGGGAGGTCATCCACGTGGCAGTAGACTCGCTTCCGGAAAAGAAACATGGCGTCTGGGCCTCCGATGGCCATCTTCTGCCTCCTGGGGCTGTGCCAGTCTATACTGGTGACGTGAACGGGAAGCTTGTCGTTGCTTGAGCAATGAAAAGGAAAGAAGGACACAGAATTGCGATGCTTTTTTTGTTTGTTGTTGTGTGTTGTTGTTGATGATTTTGTTTTGTTTTTAATCTCCTTTCCCCTTTTTGGAGAAAGGGTGGGGGGGGGGGGGGGGAGGAGACAGGGGTCGAGGGGTTGGGAGGGGGGCGTGGGGGGGGGGGTAGTGGTGTGGAGGGGGATGGGGGTTGAGGTTGGTGGGGTTGGGGTGGTGGTGGATGGTGGGTGGTGGTTGGTCTTTTGTTTTGGTTGCTGTTTGTTTTACGTAGTAGTAGTAGTTAGTAGTAGTAGTAGTTAGTAGTAGTAGTAGTAGTAGTGGTGGTGGTGGTGGTGGTGTGGTGGTGGTGGTAGTAGTAGTAGTAGTAGTGGTAGTAGTAGTAGTAGTAGTAGTAGTAGTAGTAGTAGTAGTAGTTGTTGTTGTTGTTGTTGTTTGTTGTTGTTGTTGTTGCAACAGTGGTGATTGTATGGTTTTTCTTTGTTGTTTTTAGTTGCTGTTGCTGCTGCTGCTGCTGCTGTTGTTGTTATGGTGGTAATTGTCTTGTTTTTCTTTGTTGCTTTTAGTTGCTGTTGTCGTTGTTGTTGTTTGTTGTTCTTATGGTGGGGGGATTGTCTTGTTTTTGTTTGTTTGTTTTTTAGTTGCTGCTGCTGTTTTAGTTGTTGTTTTTGTTGTTATTGCTACTTTTATTTTATTGTATTGTCTTTTGTTGTGCTGTACTATACTGTGTTGTACTGCATTCTATTTGATGATAATACCATTTTGCAGTGAAAAAAAACCTATGTAAAATTCAGGCTGCTCTCCTTGGAAAGAGGGCATCACCACAGGGATTGCGCCACCCATTAAAAAATATCTTGTCTAGAAGTGTATAACTTTTTTCTATGACAGTATTTGGTATTTACTACAAGCATTGTGCCAGAGACAATACCTCTCTTGTTGCCGTGGGTTCTTTCACGTGTGCTGCTCACACACACATATGCACACGCGCGCGCACACACGCGCGCGCACGCACACGCACACATCCACACACACACAAACCCCCGCCCCCTCACACCCACACCCACACATACCTCCCCTCCCTCCACCCACGTACACACGAAAATGTACTCGCGGTCACACGCACGGAAAGAAAATTGTCTGTGTGTCTGTCAGTCTGTCTGTATGACAGTCTGTCTTCCCCTGTCAATCTGTCTGTCTGTCTGTCGGTCGGTTGGTCTCTCTCTCTCTCTCGCTTTGTCTCTCTTTCTCTCTCCCTCTCTGTATATGTGTGTGTATGTGCGTGCGTGCGTGCGTGTGCGTGTGTGTGTATGTGTGTGTGCGCGCGCGCGTATGTGTGTGCGCGTGAGTGTGTGTGTATGTGTGTGTGCGTATGTGTGTGTGTGTTTGTGTGTGTGTGATAATCTTACTTCTCCCATTTGGCTATGATGTCGGCGATGTACTCGCAGTTTCTGATAAATCGCTCGTATTCTTTTGTCATCTGAAACAGAAAGGAAAAAAATAATGTAGAATAAAAAAGCAACAACTAGACAACAACAACAGCAATGGTATCAACAGAAAACAACAACAACAGACAGACAGGCTTGCGTTTAGACAGACAAACCGACTGAACAGCGAGGAAGAGAGAATGAGAGAGAGAGACACACAGACAGACAGATAAAAAGACAGACAGATAGACAGACAGACATAGACAGACATACTGACAGGGAGACAGATAGACCTGCAGATAGACAAACAGAATGAACAAAGAAAAAAGAGAAAGAACAGAGAGAGAGAGAGACAGAGAGAGGCAGACAGACAGAGACAGACAGAGACAGTTACATAGAGAAAGACAGAGACAGGGAGACAGACAGACAGACAGAGAAATAAAGCTAAAGACGTGGACAGAAAAAGAGAGAGAGGAGGAGGAGGTGGAGATGGAGAGAAGAGAGAGAGAGAGAGAGAGAAGAGAGAGAGAGAGAGAGAGAGAGAGAGCAGCAGACAGACGACAGACAGACAGACAGAGACAGACAGACACCATACAGACCGACGGACAAAGACAGACACACTGACTGGGACAGACAGACAGACTTGCAGGTAGACAAACAGAATAAAGAAAGAAAAAAAGAGAAAGAACAGAGAGAGAGAGAGAGAGAGAGAGAGAGAGAGAGAGAGAGAGAGAGAGAGAGAGAGAGAGAGAGAGAGAGAGAGCGACAGACAGACAGACAGACAGAGACAGACAAACAGAGAAATAAAACAAAAGACGCAGACAGAAAGAGAGAGAGACAATGACAAATTCTTTTATTTCGATGATAATGAATAAGCACCCATGTGCTTTTTTTTACATCCAGTCCCCGCCCTCAAGGATATATATGATAATAAAATAAAATAAAACCCATAGCAATACACTTACACAGTATACGGAAAACATATCTACACAAAAATCCCCACAAAAATCACCGAAGAGAGAGAGAGACCCAAAAAATGTAGCAACAAGTAAGAAAAAAGCAGAACAGAAAACACAGAAACAACCAAAAAAATAGCAGAACCAAGAGCAAAACAAAAGCGGCAACAACAAGGGTGAGAGGACAACCGAAGGGTCCCCCAAAAAAACAACACCACAACCCCAAACCCAAACCAAAAAACAGAGAGAGGGAGAGAGAGAGAGAGAGAGAGAGAGAGAGAGAGAGAGAAGAAGAGAGAGAGGGGAAAAGAGAGAGAGAGAGAGAGAGAGAGAGAGAGAGAGAGAAAGAGAGAAAAGGAGGAGGAAGAGGAGGAAGTGGGGAAGTGGAGAGAGAGAGAAACAAAATAAAGCAAAAGACGCAAACAGAAAGAGATAAACAAAGAGAGAGAGAGAGAGAAGAGAAGGAGAGAGAAGAGAGAGAGAAAAGAGAAAAGAGAGGGGAGAAGAGAGGAGAGAGAGAGAGAAGAGAGAGAGAGAGAAAGAGAGAGAGGGTGAAATATTGAAAAGAACCGAAAAAAACAAAAGTAAAGAAAAGAAAAGAAAAGAAAGAAAGAAAGTAAGAAGACAAGAAAAAAATAAGCAGAGAAAGAGAGATCAACTGATCAAACCCAAACTCAAAAACAAAGCAAAGCAAAACAAAACATTGCAAGCGAAAACATAGTTATTAATAAAAGGGTAATCGCGATCAACACCATCAATATCAATCAAATGTGTTTAACAGACAGAGAGACAGACAACAGACAGAGAGAGCGAGAGAGAGAGGAGAGAGAGAAGAGAGAGAGAGAGAGAGAGAGAGAGAGAGACAGAGAGAGAGAGAGAGAGAGAGAGAGAAAGAGAGAGAGAGAGAGAGAGAAAAGGGGAGAAACACAGAGAGAGAGAGAAGAAGAAGAGAGAGAGAGAGAGAGAGAAAAGAGAGGAAAAGAGAGAGAGAGAGAAAACAGACAGAGTGAGACTGACTGACAGACGGAGAGAGAGAAACAGACAGAGTGAGACTGACTGAGAGAGAGAGAGACAGAGACAGAGAAACAGAGATACAGAGAGAAAGAGAGAGAGAGACTCTTTAAAAAATTCTTTCCTCATTCTTTTATTTTGAGGATATAATGGAATAAGCACTCGTGCGTGTGTGTATGTGTATGTGTGCGTGCGTATGTGCGCACGCGCGCGCGCATTTGTGTGTGTGTGTGCGTGTGAGAGAGAGAGAGAGAGATAAAGAGTCTGGTGGGGGGTAGGGACGGGGAGAGGGGGTATTGAGAAGAAAAAGAACCAAAAATAGGGAAATAAAAAGGAAAAAAATGAATTAAAAAAAGCACAGGCGGGGTGGGGGTGGTGGGGGTGGGGGAACTGGAGGAGGAGGAGGGGGATTGAGATGGAGAGAGAAAGAGAGGAAAAGAATGAAACGAAACAACCCAAACTAGCTGATCAAAGATGTAGAACAGAAGCACGGAATCAAGCGAAGAGAGAACACACATTGTAACAAATTTGCAAGAAAAAAACACAAAAAAGAAAAAAACCACACAAAAACCACAAAAGCAAACACCCCCCCCCCCCATAACGCACATACATACAAAATATACATGCACAATACATACAAATATAACACATACACACACAAAACATACATATATTATATACATGCATACAATATTTCATACATACAAACATACATATATACATATATACATACACACACATAGGGATACATACAAACATACATACAATCAACATACATACATAAATACATACAAAACATACACACACACGCCCCACACACACACACACACAAAACAACACACACAACACACACACACACACACATACACACACACACACACACGCACACGCACACCCCGCAACGCACACACACACATACACACACACACACACACACACACACACGTACATACTATCTAGCTAACACCAAAACCAAACACAATTTCAGAATTGGACAAAGAGAGACAGCAGAGATATCAACCCATGGACCAAAGGCAACAGGAGAAAGAGGCGAGGGGGGGGGGGGGGGGGGGGGTGGGGGGGGGGGGGGGGTGGGGGGGGGGGGGGGGGGGGGGGGGGGGGGGGGGGGGGGGGGGGGGGGGGGGGCGGGGGGGGGGGGGGGGGGATGGGGTGTGAAGAATAAAAGAGAAGAAAAAGCAACAAGGTCACGTATAAAGACATTTTCCACAAAAACATCAAGTTCCTAAATCCCAGATTATGTATCATTGTCTGTGCATTCATCAATTTATTCTATTTATTTCATCATTATAACCACTTTAAGTCACGGCAGATTTCTCTGCGTGAAATTCGGCTGGCTCTCCCCGGGGAGAGCGCGTCGCCACAATGAGCACGCAACCCCCACCCCCACCACCCCTATCTTTTTGTCTGCAACTGTATTTATTAATCCCTATCAGGTTGGCTGTTTCTAAAGAATTTGCCCGGGACAACTCTCTTGATTGCCAGAGGGTTCTTTTAACGTGCCGCTGAATAATTTTTGTGTAACAACACGAGACCTCGTTTTATCATTTCATCCGAAAGAACTATCGCCCAACCACCACACATGAAGAATGGATGGGGAAAAGTTTCGTCCCAAACGGATATTCCATATTTGGTAAGAAAGTGGAGTGGGGGGGGGGTAGGAAGGGGGGGGATTCAGTATAGTACAATCACAGCGGAACTGTTCGAATTAAAGACTGTACCGTCAACAACCATCACCTGTTTATAATTATGACAAGGCAATTGGTAGAGATATGCCCAAGAAGTATAGATACAGCGCTCCTGATATGACGGCCCGACGTTTAACTCTGGCCGAAGAAACAGACTACAAGACA
>CM054137.1:69928205-69940705 GCA_028751875.1 Rapana venosa | reverse complement strand
CCGTGCTTGCGTGCGTGCATGCGTGCGTGTGCGTGCGTGCGTGTGTGTGTGTGGTGTGTGTGTTGGGAGGTGGATAGCTTAGAAAAGTTAAAAACTGTGTGTATGGGTGCGCGCGCGCGCGCGCGCGCGTGTGTGTGTTACGGGGAGGGAGGGGGTGGAAGGAGGTGGGGGGGGGGGGGAGTTTAGAAAATTCAAAAAAAAGACTACCACATTTTTTTTTTACGATTTTAAAAGGCCACATTTAAATTTTACAAAATTTTTATTTTGGTCTGCTGCCCTTTGTCTACCACCTTTATAAAAAAAACCAAACCCAACTATTCACACTGTTCCACGCCGCTCGAATTTTTAAATAAACCCGAGCGGTTAAGAGCGTTTTTCTTTTTTAATCCACGGGAGCAAAAAAGTCAGGGGTTCGAATTTGGGGCGGGGCGGGGGAATTGAGGCTGGGGTTGGGTTTTTTTTTTTTTTAACGATTAAGGTCAGCTTAAAGGAAACCTCCATGCGAAATCGAATATTATGCATGTTAAACTTTTCGCTAGCTTTTTGATACGTACCAACAAAAAACCCAACTTTTTTCGAAAAAAGTAGTTTTTCTTTGTTACAAAAAAGTAAAAATAAAGATCCCTATCTCTTTCGGGGCGTTTTGATGGGTTTTACGAAACATAAAAATCCCCAGCATACATCCCCTGAAGCGGAATGCGGTTTTTTACGTCAACGTTGGGAAGGAGGGGGTAGGGGTAACGGTCGCTTTTACGCAAATCTCACCATTGGTGAACCTCCCGAGCTCTAGGGTGAGGAACTTTTAAAAAAAAAATTTCACATGTTTTGTGTTTTGTTTTGTGTTTTTTTCTTTTTTCAGACGGTTTTTTTCAACCTTCGGGAACTTAAACCACCCCCGTTTTGGCAAAACCCGCAGGCATCTTTGCGCCCCCGTGTCCTTTGTTCCTCTTTTCGTTTTGTGGGTGGGGCTGGGTTTCCCTCCCCCTTTTCCTACTTTTTTTTTTTTCCCTCAAAAAAAATCCCTTTAAAAAAAAATTCTGATGCTTTTTGTTGTGATCCTTCTTCTTTTGTTTTTCCTTTTTGGGTTTTTTTTCTCATTTATTCTTACATCTTTCTTTTTTTCTTCCCTTATTTTTTTCCCTATTTCTTTTCATCCCGTTTTAAATTCTTTTTTTTATTATTTTTAGTACGTTAGCCCTTGGGTTTAAAACCTTTTGCTTTTTTTTCAAGAGCACAACCGGGAAAAGAAAAAAACCAAGTGATCCCCTCTCCCTAAATAAACATTTTTATTTGTTTTGTTTTTTTTGGGGGCCCCAGCTTTCCAGCCCCCCCTCCGCGCCAACTGCTTTTCCTACCTTCTCTTCTTCCTTTTGTCGCTCCTTCTCTGTCTGTCTGTCTGACTCGTCTCTGGTGTCTCTGACTCTTCTCTTCTTCTGATCTCTTTTTTTTTTTTTTTCTTTCCCCTTTCCCCTCTTTTCCCTCTCTCCCCCTCCCTCTCTCTCTCTCTCTCTTTCTCCCCCCTATTCCCTTTTGTCTTCTACTTTCTTTCTTTTTCCCCCTTCTTCTTCCTCCTTCTTTTTTTCTCTCTTCCTTCTACTTCCTCTTTTCTTCTCCCCCCCTTCTTCATTTTCCCCCCCTTTCTCTCTCTCTCTCCCCTCTTCCCCTCCCTTCCTCTCTCTCTCTCTCTCTATCCCCCCCCTCTCTTCTCCTTCTTTTCCCCCACTCTCCTCTTCTTTCTCTCTTCCTCCATCTCCCCCCTCCTTTCCCCCCCTCTTTTTGTACTTCTTTTCCCTTCCTCCCTCCGCTTTTTAAATCCCCACCGCCCCCAACCCCTCCCCTTTCTCTCTCTCCCTTCCCACCCACCTTCCCTTTTTCCATTTTTCCCCTTTCCCTCCCTCCCATCCCTCTCCTTCCCCTTTCTACTTCTTTTCTTCTTCCCTCTCTTTTCTCGTCTTTTTTTCCTATTTTTTCTTCTTTTCGCTTTGCTGTCACTTCTCGTTTCGCTTCTATCTCTTCTGTCTGTCTTCTTCTTCCCTTCTCGTTTTTGTTTTTTCCCCTTTCCCTCCCCTTTTAAAACTTTCCCCTTTTCCCCTTTTACCTTTCCTTTTTTCCCCCCCCCCCCCTTCTCCTCTTTTTTCCCCCTTTTCCCCTTTTCCCCCCTCCCCCCATCTTTTTCCCCCCTTTCTTTCTTTTTCCTTTCTCTTCTCTCTTTTCCCCTTTCTTTCCTCCCAACCCCCCCCCCCCCCCCCCCCCCCCCCCCCCCCCCCCCCCCCCCCCCCTTCTTTCTCACTTCTTTTTTCTTTTCCCCTCTCTCTCTCCCCCTTCTTCCCCCTCTCCTCCCCCTCTCCTCTCTCCTTCTCCCCCCCCTTCCTTTTTTTCCCCCTCTCTCTCACTTCTTTTCCCCCCCCTCTTCTCTTTCCCCATCTTCTCTCCTTCTTCCCCCCCTCTCTCTCTCTCTTCCCCCTTTCTCTCTACTCTTTTTCTCCCCCCCCCTTTTCCTCTTCTCTCTTCCCCCCCCCCTCTCTCTCTCACTTCTCTCCCCTTTCCTCTCTCCCCCCCTTCCTTTTTCCCCCCTCTCTCCTTCCCTTCTTTCCCCCCCTTTCTCCCCTCCCTCCCCCCCCCCTCCCTCTCCTTCTCTCCCCCCCCTCTCTCTCTTCCCCCATTCCTCTCTCCCCACTTCCCTCTCTTCCTCCTCTCTCTCTCTCTCTCTTCGCCTTTCCTCCAATCCTTTTCATACAATCCTCTCCCCCAACCCTCCCCCCTTTTCCCCATTTTTCACCATTCTTTTTCCCTTCCCAAATAACTTTCCTTTTCCTGTTTTTCCCCATCCATGTTTTTTTTTTTTTCCCCCATCCCTTTAAAAACTTTTCCCCCTCCTTTCCTTTTTAAAAAAAAAAAAAAAAATTAAAAAAAAAAAAAAATTCCTAAAAAAACCCCTTTTTTGGGGTTTTCCCTTTCCCTTTTCCCCCCTCTCTTTTTTATCTTTCTCTTTTCTCTCTTCCTCTCCCTTCTATCTTTTTTCCCCTTGTCCTCTCTGTCTTTTTTTTGCTCTCTCTTTTTCCCTCTCTTTCCTCCTCCTTTTCCTCTTTCTCTCCTTCTCCCCCCTCTCCTTGTTGGGTGTTCTCTCCTCCCTCCCTTGTCTTTTGTTTTTCTATCTCTTTTTTTTTTGTTTCTTTCCCCCCTTTGTCTTCTGGAGCCCCTTTTTTCCTTTTCCCCCCTTTTCCCCTGCTTTTTCCTTTTTTTAATCTTCCTTTTTTCCCCACCCCCCTTTTTAATTTTTTTCTTCTTCTTTCCCCCCCCCCTCTCTTCCCCCTTTTTTCCCCTTCTTCCCCTCCTCCCCCCCCCTCCCTTCTCCCCTCTTTTTTTCCCCCTCTCACCCCTTCTTTTTTGTTCTAAATCTCTCCCCCCCTTTTTTTTCCCCATTCTCTCTTCTTTTTCTCTCCCCCCCACTCTCTCTTCCCCTTTCCCCCCCCCCCCCCCCCTCCCCTTTTTTTCCCCTTTCCTTCCTATTTTCTCCCCCCCTTTTCCTTTCCCCCCTCTCTTCTCTCCTTTCTCTCCCCCCTTCTCTTTCCCCCCTTCCTTCTCTTTTTCTCTCCCCCCCCCTTCTCTTCCCCTTCTTTCCCCTTTTTTTTCCCCCTTCTCTTTTCCCCCCTCTCTCTCTCCTTTCTCTCCCCCCTCCCCTCTACCCCTTCTCCCCCCCCCCCTTTCCTCATTCCCCCCCTCTCCTTCTCCTCTCTTTCCCCCCCCCCCTTCTCCCTTCTCTCTCCCTCTCTCCCCCCCCCTTTGCCCCCTCTTCTCTTCCCCCACCTCCTCTTCCACTTCTCTTGTAAAACACATCACACCCTTTTTTCAAACAATGTTGATGCTCTCTGC
The DNA here is from genome assembly GCA_028751875.1 of Rapana venosa. Taxonomy (NCBI): domain Eukaryota; kingdom Metazoa; phylum Mollusca; class Gastropoda; order Neogastropoda; family Muricidae; genus Rapana; species Rapana venosa. Next base: position 69,936,832 of record CM054137.1, on the reverse strand, counting down.
AACACCATGACCCCTCCTTCATTCCAGTTTGTCCGGAGGTTGTGGCTTTCAAAATTCGGCAATAAACTGTGCCCTTCTGTGGCTGTTTTTCTATCACATGTTGTTGTTGTTTTTTTTCCATTCCATCCCATTTGAAAACTTTTTAAGAGACCAAAGGGGGAATTAATCCCTTAAAAAATGAAAAAGAGAGAAAGAAAGAAAGAATAAAAGAAATGAAGAAAGAAAAAGTTAACCCTGAGGCTAATCATTTTTTAAAGGGTTTTTTTTCTTGCCCCCCTTTTCTCTGTATGTTTATCTTTCTGTTGTTTGATCCTTCTCTTCCCCTTTCTATCTCTCCCGTCTTTCTCTCTGTCTGTGTTGTGTGTGTCCTCTCTCTCCCCCCTGTCTGTGTGTGTGTGTGTCTCTCTCTCCCCTTTTGTGGTTTTGTGTGTTGTTCTCTCTCTATCCCTCCCCCCTTTTGTCTCTGTATATCTACTTTTTCTTTCTACCCGTATGCTTCCCTTTGTCTGTCTGCCCGTATTCTCTCTTTTCTCTCTCTCTCCCCCCCCCCTCTCTCCTCTCTCTCTTCTCTGTCTTTCTCTCTTTCCTTTTTCCACCCCCCTCTCTGTTCCTTCTTTTCTCTGTCTCTTTTCTTCTTCCACCCCTCTCTCTGTCTCTCTTTTCTCTCTCTCCCCCCCCCTCTCTCTCCCTCTCTCCCCCCCCCCCCCTTCCCTCACTCTCCCCCTCTCTCCCCCTCTCTTTCCCCCCTCTTTCTCTCTCTCTTTCCCCCTCTCTTCTCTCTCCTCTTCTCCCTCTCTCCCCCTCTCCCCCCTCTCTCCTTCCCCCCAAAAATCTCTCTCCAAAATGTCTTGTTAAAACACATCACATTTTTTTTTAAATAATGTGGCTCTCGCCAACACCATGACACCCCCATTCATTCCAGTTTTGTCACGGCATGGTTTTCTGGCTTTCACCATTCGGCAATAAAACGTGCCTTCTGGTCGGGTGCTTTTCCTATCATCATGTTTTTGTTGTTGTTTTCCATTCCCACCCCATTTTAAAAATTTTTCTAAGAGCCCAAAAGGGGGGAAATTTAATGCCTTAAAAATATAAGAAAGAGAAAAAAAAAGAATGAAAAAGAAGAAAGAAAGAATTAAACCCTGAGGCAAACAGTTTTTAGGGGGTCTTTCTTTTTGTCCCTTCTCTCTGTTGTTTATTTTTTTGTCTGTTTGATCTCGTCTCTTTCTCCTTTATCCCCACCTTTCCCTTGTCTTTTTTTTCCTCTTTTTGCTTGTTGTGTGTGTGTCCCTTCCCCCTTCTTTTTTTTTTCTTCTCTCCCTCTCTCTTCCTGTTTTATTCCCCCAATCCTTCTTCTCCTTTTCTGTCTTGTTGTTTTTTCTCTCTCTCTTCCCTCCCCCCCCTCTCTTTCCCCTCATCTCTTTCTTTTTCTTTTCTTCCCCCCCCCTTTCTGTTCCCTTTTTATTCTCTCTTCTCCTTCCCCCCCCCTCTCTGTTCCTTCTTTCCCTTTCTCTCTTTCTTTTTCCCCCCCCCCCTCTCTCTCACTTCTTCCCCCCTCTCTCTCCCTTTTTCTCTCCCCCTCTCTCTCTCCCCTCTTCCCCCCCTCTCTTCCCTCTCCCTCTCCTCCCCCCTCCCTCTCCCCCCTCTCTCTCCCTTCCCCCCCCTTTTCTGCCCCCCTCTCTCTTTCCCCCATCTCCTCTCTCTCCTTCTCTCTCTCTCTCTCTTCTCCTCTCTCTCTCTTCTCTTCCCCGTCTTGTGTAAAACACATACATCCTTTTTCAAGCAATGTGGATGCTCCTGCAACACCATGCACACCTCCTTCATTCCATTTGTCAGCGGCATGGTTCGGGCTTTACCATTGGGCAATAAACTGTGTCCTTCTGGTCAGGCTTTTTTTCCTAAATATGTTGTTGTTTTTGTTTTCCATTCCTTCCATTTGTAAAAGCTTTTCTAGAAAACCCAAAGGGGGAATTTAAAGCCTTAAAAATAGTAAGAAAGAGAGAAAGAAAGAAAGAATGAAAAGAAATGAAGAAAAAAGAAGTTAAGCCTGGGGGCTAAATCGGGCTTTAAGGGGGTCTTTCTTTCTTGTCCACCTTTCCTCTGATTTTACTTCTGTTTTTTGATCTCGTCTCTCTCCCCCTTTCTATCCCCCATCGCTTTCTCTCTGTCTGTGTGTGTGTGTTGTTTTTTTTCCTCTCTCTCCCCTTTTCCCCCTTTTTGTTTGTGTGTCCTCTCTCTCCTCCTCTTCTTCTTCCTTTTTTTTGTTGTTGTTTTCCTCCCCTTTCTGCCCCCCCCAAACCCCCCCACCCCTTTTCCCCTGTCCGTATGCTCTCTTTCTCTCTCTCCCTCCCCCCCCCCTCCTCTCTCTCTCTTTTTCTCTCTTTCTCTCTTCCCCCCCCCCCTCTTCTGTCTCTCTTTTCTCTCTCCTCCCCTCCCTCACCTCTCTCCCCCCTCCCCCCTTTTTCTCCCCCCCTCTTTTTCCCCCTCTCCTCCCCCCCTCCCCCCTCCCTCTCCCCCCCTCTCTTCTCCCCTCTCCCCCTACCCCCCCTCTTCTCTTCCCCCCCCCCCCCTCTCCTCCCTCTTCCCCTTCTCTCCCCCCTCTCTCTTTTTCCCCCAACCCTTTTTCTCAAGTTTTCCCCCCTTTCCCCATGCCCCTCCCTTCTTTCCTTTTCCGCGGGCTTTTTTCCCTTCCACCTTTCCTTTCTTCCTTTTTTCCCTACCTCGTTTGTTTTTTTTTTCCCATCCGTTCTTTTTTAAAAAATTTTCTGGGAAAAAAATTAATCCTTTTTTAAAAAAAAGGAAAAAAATGGGGGGAAAAAAAAAGGTCCCGGGGCAAACAAAATTTTTCCTTTCCCCCCTCCTCTTATTTTTTTTCCCCTTTTTGCTGTTTCCCCCCCACCTCCCCCTTTTTTTCCCCTTTCTTTTTTTTTTTTTCCCTTCTTGTTGTTTGTGTTTTCCCCCTCCCTTTTTTTTTTCTTTTTTTAGAGGTTTCCCTTTTTTTTTTCCCCTTTTAGTTTTTCTCCCCCCTTTCCCTTTTGGGGGTCTTCCTTCCTTTCCCCCCCCTCTCTCTTTTTCTTTTCTTTATCTCTTTTCCCCCCCCCCTTCTCTCCCCTTCTATCTCCTCCCCCTTTCCACTTCCTTTTTTTTTTTTTCCCTCCCCCCCCTTTTTTTTTTTCTCCCCCCTCTCCTTTCCCCCCTCTTCCCCCTTTTCTTTCCCCCCCCCCTTTTCCCCCTTTTTTCTCCTTTTTTTTTCTCTCCCCCCTCCCCCCCCCCTTTTTCCTCCCCCCCCCTTTTTCCACCCTCTCTCTTCCTTTTCCCTTCTTTCCCCCTTCTCTCCCTCTCCCCCCCCTTTCCCCTCTCTCCCTCTCTCTCCCCCCCTCCCCCCCCTCTCCCCCCCCTCTCTCTTCCCCCCCCCCTTTTCCCTCCCATCTCTTTTCCATTCATCCTTTTTTCAACAAGTGATCTCTCCCAAAACCACCGCACCCCCCATTCATTCCAGTTTGTCGGGGAAAGTTTGCTGGTTTTCACCTATCGAAAAACAAAAAATTTCCTTGGTCACTTTTTCCTATCATCATGTTTGTGTTGTTACTCCATCCATTGTAAAAAGCTTTCTGAAACCATAACCCATTAATCTTAAATGTGAAGGGAGGGGGAATTTTGAAGAATGGAAGGAAGGCTACCTGAGGTAATCATCTTTTGAGGGTTTTTTCCTTGTCACCATTTTGTATTTACTTTCTGCCGTTGCACTTGTTTCCTCTTTAATCTCCATAGTCTTTTTTAGTCTGTGTGTGTGTGTGTGTGAGTGTGTGTTCTCTTCTTTCTTGTGTGTGTGTGTGTGGTGTTCTTTCTGTCCTCGTCTCTGTATGTTATCTCTTTCTTCATGTTGTTGTCTGCTTGTCTGTCTGTCCGATACTCTTCTTCTTCTCTCACTACTCTCTTTTTCTCTTTTGGTCCTTTCTCTCTTCCGTCTCTCTCCCTGCCTCTCTCTGTGTCTTGTTTTTGCTCCCCCTCTCTCACTCTTCTACCCCTCTTCTGTCTCACATCCTCTCCCCTTCTTCTTCCCTCTTATTCCCCTTCTCTCTCCCCCCTCCCTCCTCTCTCACCTCTTCTCTGTCTTTCTTCCCCTCTCCCCCCCTTCTCTTCCCCATTCTCGTCTCTCCTTCTCTTGTAAACACATTCACATCCTCAATAACTTATCTACTCTCAACCCATGAAACTCATTCATTACAGATGTACGCCCTTTCTCTTTCACTTCGGCAACAATTTGTCTTCTGGTCAGCTGCTTTCCTATCATCTGTCTCCTTTTGTGTTACCCATCCATCCCATTTGTAAAAGCTTCTCTAGAGGACAAAACGACATTAATGACTTAATGTTGAAAATAAGAAAAGAAAAATTAAAAGAGGTGATGAGAAAAAGTAGCCCTGAGGCAACACCAGGGACTTCCTCCGTTCACCATTTCCTGTATGTTACTTTAAATGTCGTTGAATCACTGTCTCCTTCCTTTACCTCCTCTGTCTTTCTACTCATCTGTGTTGTTTTTTGTTAGTTTCTCTTTTCATCTCTCAATTCTCTTAGCTCTATCTGACGTGTGGGGTGTGTGTCTCTAATCCTTTCGTCTTGTAATATCTTTTTTATGATGAATGTCTGCATTTAACCGTAGTTTTTTCTCTCTTCCCTTTCATCTCTTTTTTAGTCTTTTCTTTTCTCTTTCACGCCATTTCTTCTCGTTCTTGTTCCACCTCTTCTCCTCTCTCTCTCACTTCTCTGATTCTTCTCCCCCTCTCCTCTCCCCCTTCCCCCCTCTCTCCCTCCTCCTCCCCCTCTACTCCCCTCTTCCTCCCACTCTCCCCTCTTCCCCCTCTCTCTCTTCCCCTTCTCCCTCTCCTCTCTCCTGTGAAAACACACAATCCTCATACTATCCTCGCCACACCATCACTCCTTCTTTCCGTTTGTCGCGCATGTTCCTGCTTTCACCATTCGGCCAACTGTTCCTTCTCCTCTTTCCTTCATCATTGTTTGTTGTTTCTTCCTCCCATTTTGCTTTCTCTCCACTTATCCTTTTTTTTAAAAAAAAAAGTTGATAAGTTCCCTACTATCACTTTTGGGTCTCTTCCTTGTCACTCTCTCTGTTTACTTCGTCTTTCACTCTGTCTCTCTCTCTCCTTCTATCTCCTCCATCTTCTTTCTCTCTGTCTGTGTGTGTGTGTTGTGTGTCTCTCCTCTCCTCTCTCTCTCTCTCTCTTCTCTCTCACTTCTGTGTTTGTGTGTGTGTGTGTCTCTCTCTCCTCTCTCTGTCCTGTATATCTATCTCTTCTTTCTATCCATGTCTGTCTGCCTTGTCCTGTCGCCGTATGTCCTCTTTCTCTCTCTCTCCTCCCCCCTCCCTCTCTCTCTCTCTGTCTTTCTCTCTTTCTCTTTCACCCCCCTCTCTCTGTCTCTCTTTCCTCTCTCCTCCCCTCTCTCTCACTCTCTCTCCCCCTCTCTCTCTCCTCTATCTCTCCCCCCTCCTCTCTCCCTCCTTTCCCCTCTCTCTCTCTCCCTCTCCTCCCCCTCCCTCTCTCCCTCTCTCTCTCTCTCTCACTTTCTCCCTCACTCTCTCCCCCCCCTCCTCTCTCTCTCTCTCTCTCTCTCCTCTGTGTAAAACACTCACATCCTTTCTCAATGCAATGGGTTGCTCTCTGCTTACACCATGCACACCTCCTTCTTCCTTTTGTCAGCGGCATGTTGCTGGCTTTCACCATTCCGGCAATCAACTGTGTCCTTCTGGTCATGGCCTGCTTCCTTCATCATGTTGTTTGTTGTTTTCCCATTCCATCCCATTTGTAGAAAGCTTTTCAGAGAACCAAGGGAATTATGCCTTAAAAATAGCAAGAAAGAGAGAAAGAAAAAAAATGAAAGAAATGAAGAAAGAAGAATTAAGCCCTGAGGCCTACAATCAGCTTTTGAGGGTCTTTCTTTCCTTGTTCACCTCCTCTCTGTATGTTTATCCTTCTGTCTGTTTGCATCTCTGTCTCTCTCTCTCCTTCTATCTCTCCATCTGTCTTTCCTCTCTGTGTTGTGTTGTGTTTCTCTCTCTCCTCTCTCTCTCTCTCTCTTCCTCTCCCTTCCTGTGTGTGTGTCTCTCTCACTCCCTCTCCTCTGTTTCTGTATTACTATCTCTTTCTTTCTATCCGTATTCTTCTGCCTTTGTCTGTCTGTCCCGTATTCTCTCTTCCTCTCTCTCCCCCCCCTCCCTCTCCTCTCTCTCTCTGTCTTTCTCTCTTTCTCTCTTCCACCGACCTCTCTCTCGTGTCTCTTTCTCTCTCTTCCCACCTCTCTCTCCATTCTCTCTCCCCCCTCTCTCTCTCCCTCCTATCTCTCCCCCCTCTCTCTCCTCCTCTTTTCCCCCTCTCTCTCTCCCTCTCCTCCCCCCTCCCTCTCCTCCCTCTCTCTCTCCCTCTCTCCCCCCTCTCTGCCCCCTCTCTCTCTTCCCCCATCTCTCTCTCTCTCTCTCTCTCTCCTCTCTCTCTCTCTCGTCCCTCTGTACAAAACATCACATCCTTTTTCAATGCAATGCGATGCTCTCTGCTAACACCATGTACACCTCCATTCATTCCAGTTTGTCAGCGGCATGGTTGCTGGCTTTCACCATTCGGCAATCAACTGTGTCCTTCTGGTCAGGCTGCTTTTCCTATCATCATGTTGTTGTTGTTGTTTTCCATTCCATCCCATTTGTAGAAAGCTTTTCTAGAGAGACCAAAGGAGGAATTAATGCCTTAAAAATAGTAAGAAAGAGAGAAAGAAAGAAAGAATGAAAGAAATGAAGAAAGAAAGAAGTTAAGCCCTGAGGCTAAATCAGCTTTTAGAGGTCTTTCCTTTCCTTGTTCACCTTCTCTCTGTATGTTTATCTTTCTGTCTGTTTGCATCTCTGTCTCTCTCTCCTTCTATCTCTCCATCTGTCTTTCTCTCTGTCTGTGTGTGTGTGTGTGTGTGTTCCCTTCTCCTCCTGTCTGTGTGTGTGTTGTCTCTCTCTCCCTCCTCTGTCTCGTATATCTATCTCTTTCTTTCTCTCCTATGTTCCTGTCTGTCTGCTTTGTCCTGTCTGTCCGTTGTCTCTCTTTCTCTCTCTCTCCCCTCCCCCCCCCCCTCTCTATCTCTCTCTCTCATCTGTCTTTCTCTCTTTTCTCCTTCCACCCCCTCTCTCTGTCTCTCTTTCTCTCCTCTCCCTCCCCTCTCTCTCACTCTCTCTCCCCCCTCTCTCTCCCTCTATCTCTCCCCCTCCTCCCTCCCTCTCTCTTCCCCCTCTCTCTCTCCCTCTCCTCCCACCTCCCTCTCTCCCCTCTCTCTCCCTCTCTCCCCCCTCTCTGCCTCTCTCCTCTCTTCCCCCTCTCTCTCTCCTCTCTCTCGTCCTCTGTTAACCAACACTCACATCCTTTTTCCAATGCAATGTTGATGCTCTCTGCCAACACCATGCACACCTCCATTCATTCCAGTTTGTCACGCATGTTGCTGCTTTCAACCATTCGGCAATCAATGTGTCCTTCTGTCAGGCTGCTTTTCCTACATCATATTGTTTGTTGTGTTTTCCATTCCATCCATTTGGTTGAAAGCTTTTCTAAGAGACCAAAGGAGGAATTATGCCTTAAAAATAGTAAGAAAAGAGAAAGAAAAGAAAGAATGAAAGAAATGAAGAAAGAAAGAACTAAGCCATGAGCTAAAGCAGCTTTTAGAGGTCTTCTTTCCTTGTTCACCTTCTCTTCTGTTTTTATCTTTGTCTGTTGCATCTCTGTCCTCTCTCCTCCTTCATCTCTCCATCTGTTCTTTCTCTCTGTCTGTGTGTGTGTGTTTGTGTGTGTGTGTCTCTCCTCTCTCTCTCCTGTCTGTGTTGTGTGTGTGTCTCTCTCTCCCTCTCTCTGTCTCTGTATTATCTATCTTTCTTTCTATCCGTATGTCTGTCTGTCTGCCTTTGTCTGTTCTGTCCGTATGTCTCTCTTTCTCCCTTCTCTCCCTCCCCCCCCCCCTCTCTCTCTCTTCCTCTCTCTGTCTTTCTCTTTCTCTCCTTCCACCCCCCTCTCTCTGTCTCTCTTTCTTCTCTCCTCCTCTCTCTCTCACTCTCTCATCCCCCTCTCTCTCTCCCTCTACTCTCCCCCCTCTCTCTCTCCCTCTCTTCCCCCCCTCTCTCTCTCCCTCTCCTCACCCCCTCTCTCCCTCTCTCTCTCCCTCTACTCCCCCCCCTCTCTGCCCCCTCTCTCTCTTCCCCCATCTCTCTCTCCTCTCTCTCTCGTCTCTGTGTAAAACACATCACATCCTTTTTCAATGCAATGTTGATGCTCTCTGCTAACACCATGTACACCTCCATTCATTCCAGTTTGTCAGCGGCATGGTTGCTGGCTTTCACCATTCGGCAATCAACTGTGTCCTTCTGGTCAGGCTGTTTTTCCTATCATCATGTTGTTGCTTTTTCCCATTCCATCCCATTTGTAGAAAGCTTTTCTAGAGAGACCAAAGGAGGAATTGATGCGAGAAAGAAAAGAAAGAAGAAAGAAAGACAGAAGGAGAAAAAGAAAGAAGAAATGAAAGGAAGAAAGAAGGAAAGGATGACAGAGTTAAACCCTGAGGTTAAATAAGCTTTTAGAGTGTCTTCTTTTCCT
>CM054137.1:69903205-69920705 GCA_028751875.1 Rapana venosa | reverse complement strand
TTCTCTCTCTCTCTCTCTCTCTTTCTCTTTCTATCTCTTTCTGTGTGTGTGTGTCTCTCTCTACCTCTCTCAGAAGATAACTTCCCTGGTTTTATATTCTGTCATATGATCTTTCCGAAATTTAAAGTATAATATGCAGTTAGCACGTAGCCAATTGATAGCATGTGTGTTTGTGCGTGCTTGGTGTGTGTGTGTGTGTGTGTGTGTGTGTGTGAATATGTGTGTGTGTGCGTGAATGTGTGTGTGTGTGCACGCGCTCGCGTGCATATAATCCACCATACAATCATTTTCACTGAAATGTCTATGAGTGGTTTCCCTTTCTTTGAAAGCATTGACATTTGTTCTTGTATAGAATGCTAAATTGCTTCTGGATTTTCCTACAAAGATGAACATTGTTTTAAAATTGCAGTTCGTTTTTAACAAAATAATATGATTTATAATTATGATTTGTTTTATTGTTTTTTGGTAGTAGGTTTGTTTGGTTGGTTGGCTGGTTTGTTGATGTTTTATTTTTTCTTCTTCTTCTTCTTCTCTTCTTCTTCTTCTTCTTCTTCTTCTTCTTCTTCTTCTTCTTCTTCTTCTTCTTCTTCTTCTTCTTCTTCTTCTTCTTCTTCATCTTCTTCTTCTTCTTCATCTCTTCTTCTTCTTCTTCTTCTTCTCTTCGTCTTCTTCTTCTTCGTCGTCGACGTCGATTTCTGCTTGTGTGTGTGCGTGCGTGCGTGCGTGCGTGCGTGTGTGTGTGTGTGCGTGTGTGTGTTTGTGTGTGTGTGTGTGTTTATTTGCTTTGTTTTCTTTTTCTTCTTTGTTGCTTGCACATTTGGTTTTTTGTCAATGTTTTTCCCTCAGTGTGAGTGCATGTGTTTTGAGGGCTTTATTTTTTTCTATCAGAATAGGTACACACTCACCCACTCACTCACATGCACTATGTGACGATTCGGTTAATGTTACATTGATTACTAATTACGTTAAATTAGTTATATAGTACAAGTTAAGGTATTTCAATAATGTTGTGCTATTTTTTGCCCTCTGAGTTCCTTTTAAAAAATAGTTCTTAATAATACTTCTTCCTCAACACACACACACACACTCCCTTACGCTCTCTCCCCCTTCTCTCTCTCTCTCTCTCCTCTCTCTCTCTCTCTCTCTCTCTATCTATCTATCTATCTATCTCTCTCTCCCTCCCTCTCCCCCTCTCTCTCTCTCTCCTCTTTCTATGTACGCACTTGAACTTGCACATGCATATTCATACACATACCTGACTGTCAAAGTCCTTCGGATGAGACTATAAACCGAGGCCCCGTGTTCGAACGCATGCAGAACATCTTGCGCACACGTTAAATCCTGTTCCGCTTTTCGGAAGAGTAGGCCATTGTGTGCCGGTGGAAACAGATGACACAATTTACAAAACCGCACACACACACACGGGGACTGGATGTAAAAAAGCACATGAGTGCTTATTCTATTATCCTCGATATAAAAGAATAAATAAATAAATAAATAATGAATCTCTCTCTCTCTCTCTCTCTCTCTCTCTCTCTCTCTCTCTCTCTCTCTCTCTCTCTCTCTCTCTCTCTCTCTCTCTCTCTCTCTCTCTCTTGGTTTTTGGTTTGTTTCTTGTTTTTATTGTGTGGATGTATGGGTATTAAATTTATTTCATTATCATGACATATAATTTGAAATGAGTATAATCTAAAATGAGTGTTGATGGGATCGCATACTGTTTTGGGAATTATATATTGGATATTATCTCTGAAATACACACACACACACTCTCTGTCTCTCTGTCTCTGTCTCTCTCTCACCTTTTACACAAAAATATCTTATAATTATGTGTAACAAGTATGTGTACCATTTGACAATGTGTAGATGTTTATCTTTATGACTTATTAAGTTTGGTTGTGTTATTTTTCTTGGCTTTGTTGTTGTTCTTGTTCTTGTTGTTGTTGTTTGTCTGTTTTTCTCTTTTTTATCATCTTTGTTGGTTTGGTTTTTTTCTTCTCTTTTGTTTGTTTGTTTGTTTTGGTTAGGGTTTTTTGGGGGTGGGGTAGGGGTGGGGTATTTTTAGGATTTTCTTTTAATTGCTTGCTTTGGGGGGGGGGGGGAGGGTTTTTGGGGGGGGGGAGCGGTTTTGAAAAGGGTTATTTCCCCTTGTTTTTATTGTGAGACTGTATAAGTATTGGGTTATTATTATTAAGATGAATTCCTAACGGGCGGGGACTGGATGTAAAAAAGCACATGTGTGCTTATTCATTATCCTCGAAATAATAGAATTTGTCATTGTCATTGTCATTGTCATTGTCTCTCTCTCTCTCTCTCTCTCTCTCACTCTCTCTCTCTCTCCCTCTCTCTCTCTCTCCCCTCTTTCTATGTACGCACTTGAACTTGCACATGCATATTCATACACATACTCCCCCCCCCCCCACCCACCTTTTGTTTCCCCCTTTCTCATAATCCTTTTCCCTATCGTCTGATATCACTTAAAGTGGAAGGACAGTAAAGCAAAGAACAACAACTCTCATGCACACCAGCCCACATTTTTTTTCCTGTCAAACTTTTCACAATGCTATCCAATACTGCTACGAAACCATGATTCGACGTAAGTTATAAACACAAAGTGTAGTTGTTGGGGTTTTTTGCTAAGTTTTTTCCCACAATTTTCACTGCGTTAAAAAACAAAACAGTTTTCTCCCACGCCGAAGTCGGATGCGCTGGGCCTGACTTGACAGGCGTTTAACGGCAGCGGAATGCATTTTTTTTTCAAATGACAGACAAGAGTAAAGTTGCTGTCTGAGCGTTCGAACGAAGAAGAAGAAGAAGAAGAAAGAAGAAGAAGAAGAAGAAGAAGAAGAAGAAGAAGAAGAAGAAGAAGAAGAAGAAGAAGAAGAAAAAAAGAAGAAGAAGAAGAAGAAGAAGAAGAAGAAGAAGAAAGAAGAAGAAGAAGAAGAACAAAGCTCTCTTAGTGCAGGAAATATTTTTCAACAAGTAAAAATCAAAGAAGAAAGAATTGCTGTAGCTATTTAAAGTGCAGAAACAATGCTTTCTGTTGTTATAAAACTTCAGAGTTTGCGATAAATATAATGCAAGAATCCTGTACTTTCCATGTATTTTTTAAAGTATTTTAGAAATACATTCTTCGATAAATTTTGTATATCCAACGCATGACAATTTCAAATCTGAGGGGATCTTTTCATACTATACAGAAATAATTGAAAACGAAAAGTGCAGAAACAGTATTGTTTTTGTTATCGAAATTCAGAATTGTGAAAAAAATAAAACAAGAATCTTGTATTTTCTATGTATGTTTGTACTATGCTTTTAGATACATCCTTTGATAACAGAAAAAAGATATTCGACGCCTGACATCGAAATTCAGAATTGTGAAAAATATAAAACAAGAATCTTGTATTTTCTATGCGTTTGAACTATGTTTTTAGATACATTCTTTGATAAAAGAAAAAAAAGATATTCAACGCCTGACAATTTCAAATTCAAGGAAAACTTTTCCAAAACAGAAATAAGTGAAAACGAAAAATTAATATAACCTGCACGCAAAAAACCCTGCAATGTCTCATTCCCAGTCTTCAAAAGACGTGACAAAGACAAAGAACATACACACACTGACCATCTATGCAAAACTTGGGTTTCATGATGCTGGGAAGAATACAGCCAAAATGAAGTGTGTGTGTGTGTGTGTGTGTGTGTGTGTGTTGTGTGTGTGTGTGTGTTGTGTGTGTGTGTGTGTGTGTGTGATGTGGTGGTGGTGGTGCGTGCGTGCGTGTGTATAAGGGAGTGTGTATATGTGTGTGTGTGCCTGCTAACTTTGCAAAACTTGGTGTGTGTGTGTGGTGTGTGTACGCGCGCCTACGGACATGCATGCACACATCTCAAACAAACCTGTCAAACTGTTAGTCCTTATCAACAATACTTACAATTATTGCACATAATGCAACGCACGGGCATGTTATGAATACTATGCATCATCTTTTTTTTATCCTCCTAAGATTTTCACATTCTTTCGCTTTGTTAAAAGTAGTAGTCTTATTACATACAAAAGCTTTATCTTCTGGCGCCTATAATTTCCCCCCCTTTCCCCCGCACTCACAGTAATTTCAGATATCTCCCTTGTGCTATGGAAATAAAGAGCTATAAAAATAATTATGAAGCAATAAGCGGGTTATAATTATACAAGTAAAAAAACAACAACCACAACATTTTCTCCGCTCAGTTTTCAATGAATATTCAACACCCGACAATGTCAAATCTCCGGGGCCTGCTTTGTCGAAAGAAATAATTGAAAAACGATGATTTAATGCATACGCAAAAAATTGGAATCCATCTCTTCTTTCTCATTGTTTAAGACACGTGCTGGAATACATAGGGTATGTAGTGGTCATTTATTTTATAAAAAGGTTATAAAAAAAAAGCACACACAAAAACTCCTCACCGAGCAATTTCTAACATGCTGGTTCTCATGAGGAGTTGAAAATAACAAAAAAAGTGTGTGTGTGTGTGTGTAAGTGTGTGTGTGTGTGTGAGAGAGAGAGAGAGAGGGAGAGAGAGAGAGAGAGAGAGAGAGAGAGAGAGAAGAGAGAGAGAGACAGAGAGAGAGAGAGACAGAGAGAGAGAGAGACAGAGAGAGAGACAGAGAGTGAGGGAATATGCATTTCACCTATGTGTGTGTGTGTATGTATGTTGTGTGTATGTGTGTGTGTGTGAAGTCAAGTCAAGTCATGTCAAGTCAAAAACACTTAAATCATCGAATGGAGGGAAATTACAATACTAACAGGCACATTGATACGTATAATTATTTCGAAAGACACAAGAAAATACATTGTGTGTGTATGTGTGTGTCTGTCTGTCTGTCTGTCTGCCTGTCTGTTTGTCTGTCTGTCTGCGTGTCCGTCTGTGCGTGCGTGCGTTCTTGTGTGCATGCGTGTGTGCGTGTTTGCTTGCATGCGTGTTACGACGCATTTCACCTGTACCTTCCAAAAGTCTGAAACTAACCCCTTAGAGAGCGTGTTTCCTATCCTTTGAACAGACAAATAAACCCCTCAAACATTTATAGACTTTAGTTCTGGACTCCACCAGTGAAGTCTTCTCTGCTTTGTCTAAGGACTACAAATACTGCACTGTTGTTGCGTAGACAATTCACCAAGAATAAGAAAGATAGACAAAGACGTCCGTCCATACCTCGAACAATTTCCTTCACTCTTAACCGATAACTGGCCATGAAACAAAGAAAGAAAAACAGGACAAAAAGCTTCTCTATTTTCTCTAAGGCTGATCCTTCTAAAGATATTTACCCCTGTACACAGAAAGGGGAACGTGATAGCTCAGTGGTAGGAGCACTCGCTTTCCCCCCAGCCAATTTAAGCAGCGTTGTGTTGGTTACCAGTTGGATGGGTGACCGTTTGCTCGCCTTGGCTTCAGTACAGTTCCCCCAGTTCACCCAGCTGTAAATGGGTACCTGCCCTCTTTAGGGTCAGGGACGTAAAGCAGCGAGGGAGAGGAGATGGGCGCCGCCCTCAATATGCTGGCCCCTAGAGAAGTGAGGTCTCTGACTTCTCGCTCGCCTACACACGACCTTATAAGTTATGGGATACCCTTTATTCCTTTTTACAAAGAAAAGAAAAACAGAGAAAAAAACCAGATCCCAGCGGCTCAGGAAAAACAATCACTCCTCCACGGATTCCTGACGATTAAACAAAGGAAGGGGGAAAACAAAGACATCTCTCTTTAGATTATTGACAAAGAAAGAAGGGAGAGAAACCGGAAATTACACAAAGATCATGACACGAAGAAAAACCTCAAAGAAAAACAAGAAAGTTTCAGACCCCACCCAACACCCCAATCATTTTACATAGACAACTTAAAAAACCCCAAAGGAGAGCAATGAAAACAGATAGCTATACACCATACACAAGTCTATTTCTGCAAAGATTGTTGACTGAAAGAGAGAGAGAAACAAAGAGAATGGTAAAGAAGACAAAGAGCTAGCCCTATACCTCATACAAGTCCATCTATTGACAAAGAAACAAGGAAAACGACAGAAGATGAAAAGGTCCAGAGCTCACACAAGTCCATCTTTACATAGAAATTCGATATAGAGAAACAAAGGGAAAGGACAGAAGACAAAGAGCTAACACCATACCTCATACAAGCCCATCTCAACATTAACTGTTGACAGAGAGAAACAAAGTAAAAGGGCAGAAAGAAAAAGAGCTTTACACCTCAAACAAAGCCATCTTTGCATAAACTGTTGACAGAGAAAAACAAAGGAGAAGAACAGAATACAGAGAGCTCTATACCTCATACAAACCCATCTCTGCATAAACCGTTGACAGAGAGAAATAAAGGAAATAGGCAGAAGACAAAGAGCTAGCCCCATAACATACCTCATACAAAGCCAGTTCATGCATATTATCTATGCAATAATGCATAGCCATCTTTACAGAGAATCTTGACAGACAGAAACAAAGGAAAAAGACAGAAGACAAAGACCCCTACACGCCCATCTCCGCACAGATTATTGACAGAGAAACAACTACAAGCCTATTCCTCCACAGAATGTTGACAGAGAAACAAAGGAAAGGGATACAAAAAACAACAACAACAACCAAAGAGCTATCCCCATACCTCATGCAAAGCCATCTTGACATAGAGTGTTGATAGACAGAAACAAAGGAAAAAGACAGAAGACAAGAGCCCTACACGCTCATCTCTGCGTAGAATTTTGACATAAAGAAACAAACGAAAAACACAGAAGACATAGAGCTAGCCCTACACCCCATGCAAGTGCATCGTTACATAGATTGTCGACACAGAGAAACAAAGGATAAGGACAGAAGACAAAGAGCTAGCTAGCCCCACACCGTACCATATCATACCACACCATACCACACCATACCACACCATACCATACCACACCATTCCATACCATACCCCTACCATAAACCATACCACACCACACCATACCATACCATACCATACCACACCATACCATACCACACCATAACCCCCAAACCATACCAATCACACCACACCATACCACACCATACCACACCACACCAATCATACCACACCATACCACACCATACCACACCATACCATACCACACCATTCCATACCATATCAACCAACCATACCACACCACACCATACCATACCATACCCCACCATACCTTACCACACCATACCATACCATACCCTACCACACCATACCATAAACCCTACCACACCATACCTCAATAATAAATCTATCTCTGCATTAGCGACAGAGAAGCAAAGCAGAAGGATAGAAGGCGAAGAACAAACTATCCTCATACAAAACCACACACCCTACCACACCACACCACACCACACCCCCCCATACCATACCATACCATACCAAAACCATACCACACCACACCCATACCATACCACACCATACCACACCACACCATACCACACCATACCATACTATACCATACCATACCTCATACAAATCTATCTCTGCATTATGTCGACAGAGAAGCAAAGCAGAAGGATAGAAGACGGAGAACTAGCTATCCTCATACAATACCACACCACACCACCATACCAAACCCTACCACACCACACCACACCATACCACACCATACCACACCATACCACACCACACCATACATAACCACACCACACCACACCAACCAAACCAACCCCAAACCCCAAACCCCACCATACCACACCAACCACACCACACCACACCACACCCCTACCATACCACACCACACACACCCACACCACACCATACCACACCACACCATACCAAAAACCAAAACCATACCATACCATACCGTACCATACCACACCATAGCATACATACCAACCACACCATACCCAACACACCACAAACCCCACCATACCACATCATAAACCCCACCACACCAAACCATAACCATACCATATCATACCATTACCACACCATAACCAACCATACCATACCAAAACCATACCATACCACACCATACCAACCCATAACCTCATACAAATCCTATCTCTGCATAATGTCGACAGAGAAGCAAAGCAGAAGGATAGAAGATGGAGAACTAGCTAGCCCGATACCATACCACACCATACCACACCACACCACACCACACCATACCAAACCACACCACGCCATACCACACCATACCACACCATACCATACCATACCACACCACACCATACCATACTAATACCATACCTCATACAAATCTATCTCTGCATTATGGCGACAGAGAAGCAAACAAGAAGGATAGAAGACGGAGAACTAGCTAGCCTCACACAATATGGTGGGGTATTTTTAGGATTTTCTTTTATTTGCTTGCTTTGGGGGGAGGGGGGGGGGAGGTTGTGGGGGGGGCTGTTTTGAAAAGGGTTATTTCCCCTTGTTTTGATTGTGAGACTGTATAAGTATTGGGTTATTATTATTAAGATGTATCCCTAACGGGCGGGGACTGGATGTAAAAAAAGCACATGTGTGCTTATTCATTATCCTCGTAATAAAAGAATTTGTCAGTGTCATTGTCAATACCATACCATACCTCATACAGGGCCCATCCCTCTATGGACTGCAGGCCCACCCGAGTGGCCAGCTTGTGCAGAACCAGCAAGGTGGTGTCTCTGGGCAAGACACTGACCGCTTTGGTGTTGCCGTCCAGCAGGTAGATCTTGACCACCGTGCCCTTTTGTTCTGGACATTATTGTTACAGACACAAAGTCCGATTGCATGGACATTTTAGATACACACACATCATTTTTTTCAAGATGTATTGAATTATTGAATGTATGGTTTAATATTTTTCTGGGTTTTGTTTTGTTTTTAATCCCAAATATAGCATATGTTATTACTCTTTCTTGTTTGATAAATAGTTTACTAAAGATTAGGTTCTTATCTATGTCTGCATATAACATTATCTTTTTCACACTCGCTTTTTTTCCTTAGATTTAGATGGCTTGATGAATAAAAGCAAATGCACTGCTATATAAGTACCATCAAAATAAAAGTTGACTTGACATTGACTTTGACTTTGACACACACACACACACTGCAAGATATACGTTGAAACACAAACTCCACAACCTGGACATTCTGAGAACTACAAACGACACATGGTTATTCCGAACACCTGTAACAAAAACAAAAGGATTTTTTGAAAACAACACGACACAACACAAAATAAATAAATGAATGAATAAATAGATAAATAAATAAGCACACAAACACACACCAATGACAATACACATCGAGATCAGGTGTCGCGATTTCACACAGAATATCTTGCGCACAAATTAAAACCCGTTCCACTTTGGGAAGAGTAGACACTGTGTGCCAGTGAGAACAGACGACATTTTTGACAACACTGCATGCACACGAGACTGGATGTAATAAAGCACACCAGTGCTAATTCTATCAATTTGTCATCGAAATAAAAGAAATATAAAAAAGCAAACACGCACACACAAACAAACACACGCACGCACACGCCTATGCATGCACGCACGCACGCACTTACGGACACATGGATGTTTTGAACAATACACAAATCGACATATGGAAAACAAGGCAAGCAAATATTAAAATCTGGCCACCCATTCTGTGTGTTGCTGCATTTTCTGAATACACACACATACACACACACAAAACACACACACATACGCACGCACGCTCGCACGCACGCAAGCACGCATGCAACACACACAAACACACACACGTACACAAACACAATTACGGACACATGAATGTCTTAAACAACACATAAATCGATACATGGAAACAAGGCAAGCAAATATTAAATTCTGGCCACCCACTCTGTGTGTTGTTGCATTTTCTGAACACACACACACACATACACACACACACACACACACACACACACACACACACACACACACACCCCACACACACCACACACACACTCACACACACACACACACAAACACACACACACAACACACACATGTTAATAAAAGACAAACCGACAAATGGAACCAGGCAAAAAAAAATCCTGGCCATCACTCTGTGAGTTGCTGCATTTTCTGAAAACACAGAGACACACAAACTCACAAACCCTCTCTTACACACACACACACACACACACAAAACACAAAAACAAAACACACACACACACAAAACACACACATACCAACAGGCCCCCCACCCACCCACACTAAAACACGCACAACACAAAACACAAACCACACACACACATACACATACCAACAGCCCCCCACCCACCCACACACACTGACTCCTAAGCCGTTTGAATCCAAAGCCACTCCTATTGTTTATAGCCCAGCTGACTACAGAGGCCCCATCAGGGTTGTCACCTCCTTCAAATTTAGAATTCAGATGAAGACTGTGCAAATGTCAAGAGATTAAAATCGAGATTAAAATCAAATTTAGTGATCTTCCGTTGTTGTTCCTCGTATCAAGGCCCTGAAGGTCAACCTAGGAAGGTCATCGTGTTCCGGGCACTCTGAACTCATAATTATACAAATACATGCATACTGAAAGCACGCACGCGAATACACACACACACGCACGCATGCACGCATGCACGCATGCACACATGCGAGCGCGCACATACAACCACACGCACGCACACACGGACGGACGCAGACACATACCCATCCCTAACACACACACACACACCACACACACACACACACACACACACACACCCCAACACACACACACACACACTACACTCAAATATAGTAAATGAATGAATGAATGAATAATCTTTCATCCCCAAAGATAAGACAAAAAAATTGTTATTGTCAAAGCTAATCTTACAATTAATCCTTGTAAACGGACATTCATCAAAACATTCAATAACAAAAATTAAGTTTAATTTTTAAAAAGAAACAAACCTGCACATAGTTTTACATAAGAATGCACTCACAAATTATATTTAAAAAGCAAAAATACCCACTAGTATCAACATAATCTTTAAAATACCCCCCTCCACCACACACACACACACACACACACACACACACACACACACACACACACACACAAAGCAGCATTCATTTTTTGTAATAACAAAACAAACAACTAACATTGATTTATGCACAGTTATAGATTTTAAAAAAAAGTATCGCGCACACAAGTACATGAATGATTTTTTTTTCTAAATGCAAATATGTAAAAATAATATCTATCTTTTGTGGACGTGTATGTCTGTGCGCATACATACATGTGCGCGTGTTTGTGTTTCAGCGTGTCCTACATGTATGTGTGTGTGTGTTTGCGTACGCGCGTGCGAACGCGTGCGTGCGTGGGTGCGTGCATGCGTGCGTGCGTGCGTGCGTGTGTGTGTGTAACTGTGTGCGCGCGCGTGCGCTTGTTTGTGTATAACTCGGTGTGTGTATGCGTGCGTACTCGCTTGTTGAGAGAGTATGTCTGCCTGTCTTCCTGTGCCTGTATGACTGTGTGTCTGCGTGTCTGCGCGCGCGCGCGTGGATGCACGCATGTGTTCTTAAAATAAGAGAGCGCAAGGATACAAACAAATGAGCTGCTTCCGCTTTTAGTGAGGCTGACAGAAAACTGGAACTTGCCAAGAAACCCAGCTAGTCCTAAATGCAGATGCGATCATGATCATCATGATCATCATCATCATGACAATGATGAGGCCGGACAAGAAAACAACGGCATGACTATTGTGCTTGCTGCTTGCTGTTGTTGTTGCTGCTGCTGCTGCTGCTGCTGTTGCTGCTGTTGCTGCTGCTAACAATATTATTGATGACGATCAGGAAATAAGGGGCGAAAGTACACGAAGGGAGCACACACAAAAAGGCAAAGGGCGAAAGCAAAAAAAAAAAAAATTGAGAATAAGGAGGACAAAAAAGGAGGATGGAGGAGGAGAAAGAAGAAGAAGAAGAAGAAGGAAAAAGAAGAAGAAGAAGAAGAAAAGAAGAAGAAGAAGGAGAAGAAGAAGAAGAAGAAGAAGAAGAAGAAGAAAAAAGAAGAAGAAGAAGAAGAAGAAGAAGAAGAAGAAGAAGAAGAAGAAGAAGAAGAAGAAGAAGGAAGAGAAGAAGAACACGAAGAAGAAGAACACGAAGAAAGAAGAGAAAAATGCAAAGAAGAAGAATGCAAAGAAGAAGAAAGAGAATTGCAAAGAAAAAAAATTGCAAAGGGAAAAACAATTGCAAAGAAGAAGAAGAATGCGAAGAAGAAGAAATGCGAAGAAGAAGAATTCGGAGAAGAAGAATTGCGAAGAAGAAGAATTGCAAAGAAGAAGAAGAATTGCAAAGAAGAAAAAAATTTCGAAGACGAAGAATTGGGGAAGACGAAGACGAAGAAGAAGAAGAAGAAGGAAGAAGAAGAAGAAGAAGAAGAAGAAAAGAAGAAGAAGAATTGCTAAGAAGAAGAACAATTTGCGAAGAAGAAGAAGAATACAAAGAAGAAGACGAATGCAAAGAAGAAGAAGAATGCAAAGAAGAAGACGAATGCAAAGAAGATGAAGAATTGCAAAGAAGAAGAAGAAAAATGCAAAAAAGAAGACGAATTGCAAAGAAGAAAAAGAAGAATTGCAAAGAAGAAGAAGAAGATTTGCAAAGAAGAATTGCAAAGAAGAAGAAGACGAAGAAAAATGGGACGAAAACGAAAGCCAGCAGCAAACAAGAGCTATAAAAGCAAGAGCAAAAATAGCAGAAATTACGATGGCCAAAATAACAACAACAACGAAAGCAACAACAGCAACTACTTCACAACACACACACACACACACACACACACACACACACACACAACACACGGTGTATGTCTACTTTCTGTCAATCCTCTAGAGATGAGTACTAGTCTTGGTGCTAGTCTTTCGAATAAAGCAACAAACACAACTTAAACGCAAAAAAAACAACTTCAAGAAGAAAGAAAATAATCCTAAGCAGAAAATCTTTGGGTAAAAATCTTTTTTTGAAAGCAGAACACTATAAAGCATTTACCAAAAAACCCCCAAAGATTGCGTCACTGGAAAATACGATAAGCTGTATAGTATTGTCTTATATCGTATTTCATTGAATTGGTCTGTATTGTGTTGTATTGCATTCTCTGGTATTGTGTTGTATTTGAATTGTATTGCATTGAACTGTATTGAATTGCATTGCATTGTATACCAATTTCAATCACGGCAGACTTTCACTGCGTGAAACTCGGATTTCCCACTCTCGGGGAGAGCACGTCGCCACAAAAGTAGCGCCACCCATAATTATGAAAAATACAGTTTGCACGCGTGTTTGTTTCCCCCCACAAGATTGGCTGTTTTCTTACAAAATTCGACCAGGGACAAGTCTTTTCTTGCCGTAGGTTCTTTTACGTGCCCTAAATATGTATTGCAAACGGGACCTCAGGTGATACTACTACCCCAAAGACTAGAATCCAGACCACTTATTCAACGCTTAGTGGATGGTGGGGAAGAGCTGAGGTTTGATCAGGGTTCGAATCTGCCAATTCTCGCTTTTCTAGGGAAGTGTGTAACATGTACATCACCGAGTGAGTATATATTACAACATCAGTACAAACACTAGCCTACAACACCAACAACAACAGTAGCAACAATAACAACAGCATCAACAACAACAGCAACACTAACAACAGCAACATCAACAGCAACAACCACAGCAACAGCAACAATAGCTGCAGCAACAATAGCAACAAAAACAACAACTGCATCTACAACAGACAACAACAACAACAACAAGACTACCACCACCACCACCACCAACAGCAACAACAGCAACAACAAAATCAACACCAAACAAGAACAGCAACATCAAGACCACCACCACCACCACCACCACTAAGAAAAACAACAACATCAACAGTAAAACCCCCACCACTAAGAACAACAACAACAACAAGAACATCAACAGCAAACCACCACCACCACCACCACCACTAAGAACAACAACAACAAGAACATCAACAGCAAAACCACCACACACCATCACCACTAAGAACAACAACAACAACAATATCAACAGCAAAACCACCACCACTAAGAACAACAACAACAACAACATCAACAGCAAAACCACCACCACCATCACCACCACTACCACCACCACCACCACCACCACCACTAAGAACAAGAACAACAACAACATCAATAGCAAAACCTTCACCACCACATCACCACCACCACCACCGCTAAGAACAACAACAACAACAACAACAACATCAACAGAAAAACCACCACCACCACCATCACCACCACCAGCAGCACACAACGACAATGACCACACCACCCCTCCCTACCCCACTCCCTTCTCCCCATTATTTCTACCAGAACGTTACCATGATTTCGATGGAGGAAGGGGGGTACTTTCTGGCGTGGAGGCGGGGGGAGCAGAGGTTGCGGTAACACATCAAAGCGTAGCCCCCCATGAAAGGACATCCACAGGCCTTTTTCACGTAGGAGAGTATGTACTACAGCAACAACAGAGAAACACACGTCGTTATGATCATAGTTATAATTATTGTTGTTGTTGTTGTTGTTGTTGTTATTATTATTATTATTATTATTATATCATCATCATCATCATCATCATCACATTATCATCATCATCATCATCATCATCATCATCATCATCATCATCATCATCATCATCAATGATGAGATACACTACTAACTACTACTTACTATACTACTACTACTAGACTAGTAGTATAGTAGTAGTATGTAGTAGTAGTATAGTAGTAGTAGTATCATCATCACATCACCATCATCATCATCATCATCATCATCATCATCATCATCATCATCATCATCATCAACGTTATGCAAATACGCAACAGCAGGTAGGCAGGCAAACACACACACACAGCATGCGTGCGCGTGCGCACATTGGCAGACGCATGCATGCATGCAAGCATTTACACACATGCTCGCACACACGCACAGAGTCATGCAAATATGAGGGAGGGAGGAGAGAAGACAAGAGAGAGGAGAGAGAGAGAGAGAGAGAGGAAATACAGACAGACAGATGACAGCGACAGAGCAGGCAGAGACCGAGAGACATACAGACAGAAGAGAGAGACCACAGAAAGAGAGAGACAGAGATAAAAGGCAAGGACAAAGCTGACAGACAGAGATAGAGAGACAGAGACAGACCGAGAGACAGACACATTACAGAGAGACACACAGACAGAGAAACAGAGAAAGAGAGAAAGACAGACAGACAGACAGAGAGACGCAGAAAGGAAGATAAAGAAAGAAAGACAGACAGACAGAGATACAAACAGACAGAGATACAGACAGACAGAAACAGACAGACAGACAGAGAATCTTCAATTCTAAGTGTTTCAGATAAGCATTCATATTCTTTCTTTTTTTCTCACCCTGGCTACTGTGCATGTAGACAGGAAATTAGAATCTCTTGTGCTGAGTGCATTCTATGGAGAGAAGGGGACGGATTTGAATGATTATGTGTGTGTTGAGGTGTATATGTGTGTGACTCTGTGTGTTGTGTCGTGACCTGTGTGTTGTGACTCGTGTTAGTGTTGTGTGCTATGTTCGTATTCAGTATCGCAAAAAGATGTGAGCTTTTTATGGCCAACCACAGAGAGGGAGAGAGGGATGGAGGAGGAGAGAGAAGAGAAAGAGAGAGAGAGAGAGAGAGAGAGAGAGAGAGAGGAGAGAGAGAGAGAGAGAGAGAGGAGAGAGAGAGAGAGAGAGAGAGAGACAGACAGACAGACAGACAGACAGAGACAGAAACAGACAGAAAGAGAGATAGAGACAGAGATAGACACAGACAGAGACATACAGACACACAGAGAGACAGAGAATCTTGAATTCTAAGGTTTACAGATAAGCGTTCACAATTTTTCTACCTCTTCTTTTTCTCATCTGGCTTCTGTGCTTTAGACAGGAAATTAGAATCTCTTGTGCTGTGTCCATTATATGGAGAGGGGGGAAAGGATGGTGTGTGGTGTGTGGTGTGTGTGTGTGTGTGTGTGTGTGTGTGTGTGTGTGTGTGTGTGTGGCTATATTCGTATTTAGCATCGCCATAAAGATGTTACTTTCTCATGGATAAACACAGAGAGAGGGACAGAGAGAGAGAGAGAGGAGGAGGAGAGAGAGAGAGACAGGACAGACAGACAGACAAATAGACAGACAGATAGACAGACAGACAGACAGACAGAGAAAGAGAGACAGAGAAACAGAGAAAAAGAGAGGGAATAGACAGACAGACAGAGACAGTGACAGAGAGAAGAACAGAGAGAGAGAAGAAAACAGAGAGGAGAGGGGGGGGGGGGGAGGGAGAGGGGGGGAGAGAGGAGAGGAGAGAGAGAGGGGGGAGAGAGAGAGGAGGAGAGAGGGAGAGAGAGAGAGAGGAGGGGGAGAGAGGGGAGGAGGACCGAGACCGACAAGACAGACAGACAGAGAGAAAACAAGAGAGAAAGAAAGAGAGGTAGAGAGAGGGACATACAGACAGACAGAGACAAAGGCAGAGACAAAGAGTAAGAAGACAGATACAGAGAGACAGAGAAACAGACTGAGAGATACAGACAGAGAAAGAACGAGAGAGAGAGAGAGAGAGGAGAGAGAGAGAGAGAGAGAGAGAGAGAGAGAGAGAGAGAGAGAGAAGAGAGAGAGAGAGAGAGAGTCGGCCTTGAATTCTAAGGTTTACAGAAAAACATTCACTTTCTTTCTTCTTATTTTATATTTTTCTCATCGGGCTACTGTGCTTGTAGACAGGAAATAAGAATCTCTTGTGCTGTGTCCATTCTATGGAGAGGGGGGAAAGGATGATGTCTGTATGTGTGTGTGTGAGGGGGGGGGGGCTATGTTCCTATTCAGTATCGCCATAAATTTGTTTACTTTTTCGTGGCTAAAGAGAGAGAGGGAGTGAGAGAGGGGAGACAGACAGACAGACAGACACAGACAGACATACAGAGACAGAGGAACAGAGAAAAAGAGAGAGAAACAGACAGACAGACAGAGACAGCGACAGAGAGAACAATAGAGAGAGTAAGAAACAGAGAGGGGGGGGAGAGAGAGAGGGAGACAAAGACACACACACACACACAGAGACAGGGAGAGACAGAGAGAGAGATACAGGGAGAGAGAGAGAGAGAGAGAGTCTTGAATTCTAAGGTTTATAGATAAGCATTCACTTTCTTTCTTCTTAAATGTTTTTCTCACCCTGGCTACTGTGCATGTAGACAGGAAATTAGAATCTCTTGAGTTGTGTCCATTCTATGAAGAGGAGGAGGGAAGGATGATGTCTGTGTGTGTGTGTGTGTGTGTGTGTGTGGCTATGTTCGTATTTAGCATAGCCATAAAGATGTTTACTTTTTCATGGATAAACACAGAGAGAGAGAGGGACACAGAGAGAGAGAGACAGGCATATAAATAGACAGACAGATAGACAGACACAGACAGAGAGAGTTAGACAGAGAAACAGAGAAAAAGAGAGAGAAACAGACAGACAGACAGAGACGGTGACAGAGCGAAAAACAGAGAGAGAGAGGAAAAAAACAGAGAGAGAGA
>CM054137.1:69888205-69895705 GCA_028751875.1 Rapana venosa | reverse complement strand
GTGGTAATCAAATTTGAGTTAAATGTCGTTTTTTTCGTTGCTGTCCTGTTTGAGAATGTTTTCCTTATCAAAGGTAGCAGAATTTGGTCACGGGCAACACTCTTGTCGCATTAAGCCTTTTTTCTTTACCCCTGCTGTGCAGATAGTACACACAGAATTTGGGTGTATGCCCTTATCCAAAAAAGTTTCGATCCAATCCTAACATATTGTTTATAGCCACACTGACCACAGAGACCTATCAGGACTTGTTAACTTGTCACAATTTTTTAAAGTCATGTTAGAACCGTGTAGCTATATATACATTCAACCAGGATTTAAAGCCAACCATACTATTGTTCATCGTATTAACGCCATTGTCAACTGTAAGGGTCAACCCAAAATGGTCATCCTCTTTTAGCCAAAGGGTTTAATTTCAGATTACTGTCGTTCGTTTAGGGGGGGGGGAGGGGGGGAGGGGGTGGTGGTGGAGAGTTTGCTATGAGGCAGTAGTCAAACCACGGAGCTACAGTTTAACGCTGGATGTTCTACTTTATGAACTACCCAACCACTTAGAAAGCTTCTGGTAAGTAGCTATTTCTTATCCTATTAATCTTCAGACAAAATATATTACCTATTATATTAATGCGGCTGAGTATATCATTATTGAAGGTATACTTTTACTAGGATATTTTCTTCTTTGATGATGATCGAAATACGTCTTCATTTAGCCAAGAGGACCTGAGATTAATCTCAGTTTAAAACCAGCCGCCATGGCGCAGTGGTTAGAGCCTTGGGTTACGGACTGGAAGGTCGCGGGTTCGATTCCCATAAGAGTCATAGGGATTTTTCGGACTCCGGCCGGCTCCTACCAAGAGTGAGTGTGCTGTGGGCTCAGTGGGAAGACTGGGACCACACAGTCGAGCTTCATCCACTTAACGGATGCGAGTTTGAGAGTGTTGCTCAAATTACCTGACCAACACTGCAGGTGTCTGTATCTCTCGGGCCCGGTTGACGCCGGGATATATTATGATAGTAAGCGTAGAGTACAACCCTGTCAAGTAGTCTCAAAGCATATGCACTTCCACAGCAGCATAATTTCGTCATCCTCATTACCATTGATCATCATGCAATTACAAAAATTGCCT
This sequence comes from Rapana venosa, assembly GCA_028751875.1. Lineage (NCBI taxonomy): Eukaryota > Metazoa > Mollusca > Gastropoda > Neogastropoda > Muricidae > Rapana > Rapana venosa. The sequence goes on along the minus strand of CM054137.1, from coordinate 69,894,581 downwards.
CTGATTCGGTGGTCCCAGTTGCTCTGGTCTCATGGTGACCTCAGATTTGGTTTGCCCATACACTTCTGTGCCTGTGGTGAGTTTGTGTCAAAGCCTTTGGGGTTGGAGGTTCGCGGGGGACGGTCGTTGGAGGGACGTTGTGGTGGTTGCCACCTCGGGTGGGCAACTCACTCAGTCTGGCTCCGCGACTGAGCTAATACTGTCGTTAGTAGGGGGCTTAGTAGGTGGTGTCCTGCGTATGTTAGCTCAGAACAGGCACCACTGAACACCGCCAAAGTGACCCAGCAGCAGTGCAGGGCCCCTCTGGCTGGTGGCCCCACGGCGGCCTGATAGTGATTGGCTCCCTGTGGACCTCCAGACTCTGAGGATGAGACAACAAATGTGGGTAAGGCTGTGGCGGGGAGATTGGAATGAGCGGCATGGGAACAGCAGGACGGGGGACATCATAGAAGATGAGGCAGCAAAAAAAAAATCAGTTTAAAAAAAAAAAAATTTGATTAACTTATTTTTTATATATATTTGACGTGATCTTTTGTGGAACATTAAAGAGTGAAAATAGTTGCTAACGTATGCTTGTCTTTTAACGTACAGAGGGTTACAAGCTACTCCTATGTATTTTTTTGTAGCTTTTATCCACAACTATTACTACCGCTCCTCTCTAAGTCTTCTAAGCTTGCTGTCCACGTTCGTTTTCTTTCCAAAAATACTCAAGACTCAAGAATAATTTATTATCCCAGAAACAAAAATTCGTCTAATGAGAGCCACAACAATAACTATATCTCCCAACATCTCCATACATGGAGATGTGTGGTTCTGGCTCCCCATAAACGATTATGAGTGGCATAATATTCAAATGGAAATGGAAATAGAGTACTCACGTTCCCACTTGTTCCAGAGTTACATCAGTCAATACAGAAAAAAATGGGAAAATTAGGGTTTCTATGTATGTTAGATAGAAAATACCTACATCATCAGAATACCGACCCCAGTCTTGTAAGGACTGCGATGATTTTAAGATTTACATTAGTATTTTCTAACAGCGCTACATTAGAACCCAACCAGGTTATTTTCTTCACTGGGCTTACTGGAGTTAACCTGGTTACTGTAAGCTACAAACGCGGGCGTCTTGTCTCCACTCTGTTTTGACTTCTCTCAAATTTGTATCTGCTTAACTCCTTGAGGAGTCATTGAGACACTGCACTAAATTTTTAATCAGTATGCCTTGGGCAAGCTGAACCTGGCAGAGCCCATTCTTCTCCACATCCCAAATTGCATGCTGGGTATGTCCGTTTCGTCATAGCTAACAGTCATAACCGTTAAGCCCATCCGTCTTTGGCATGGGAGAGAACTGGTATCTTTTTAAGCCTTTCTGGGGAAAAAGACAGGAAAATGGACCAAGAAGGAAAAATAAACAAGAAGGGGTGACGGGAAAAAAAGGAACAAGGCAGAAAGAAAAATGAGGGATAGAAAAGAGGGAATTCCTAGCGCAGAGTTTCCAGAAGGTGGGGAAGCTATTTATACTAACAAGCCCCCAGCATTCCCACGGGGAAATTTGCAGTTCTCAACACCCCCCCCCCCCCCCCCCCACCCCTCCTACATAACCACCTTACCTTACGCAAACTTGGACTGGGCGAAAACGAGGCTGTGCAGAGGCAGAGGACTAGCCAAGCGTGACGTAAACTGTCCGTTTCTGGATTCTCGTTGGTCTGTCGGATCACCTGACACAAGATCTCGTCTCGCAGCTCCACGTGTTCAATGGCGGTGCGAACGATGTTCTGAAGCGTGGGCAACAACACGTCGTCTTTGAGCTCCATGCGTATAAATCGGGTCAAATCCTGGAGAAATGAGAGAATGGTTTTGGTTTTTAAAATATTTTATTTATTTATTTTATTTTATTCTTTTATATCGAGGGTAATGGAATAAGGAATGTGTTTTTATGTCCAGTCCACGTGTGTATGCGGTTTTGTAAATTGTCATCTGTTTCCACCGGCACACAATGGCCTACTCTTACAAAAAGCGGAACAGGATTTTAACGTGTGCGCAAGATGTTCTGCGTGCGTTCGCACACGAGGCTGCGGTTTATAGTCTCCTCCGAAGCGAGCGCAATATTCTGACCACTAGGCTATCCCGTCCCCATCTGTGTGTGTGTGTGTGTGTGTGTGTGTGCGTATGTGTGTGTGTGTGTTGCTTGTTCTTCAGCTACAGAGCTCAGAGGTCACCAATGGTGGAATTTTTTCGATATGCAATCGTCTCTGCCCATCATTAAGGTATCCACATTCTGACTTTGGGGATGATGATTGCCTAAACATAGCACCAGTGTACGTGAGCTTTTTAAAATGGTGTAATCAATTCATGCGGGCATGAAAAGGTGGAACGGGATTTTAAATGGTGTGCAATATGTTATGTGTGCATTTGCACACAGAATATCAGTTTACAGTCTTATTCGGACTTTGGGAAAGTGGAATCGGTGCTAATGTTAATTAACTCCAGGGAGTCAGGAAACCCCCTTGAACGGGGCTCCTTGGTGCTGGCTCGAAAATGAGCCGTCAGATCATGAACTCAACGCTCTTTTTTTTCTCGTCTCCACAATCTGTACTATCTTCATGCTTGCCTACAGTCTTTACTCCTTCACCGTCACCTTCATCTACCCCCTAGTCCCGTGGACCGTAGGAGCACCAGTGAAGATTTTGCAACCAGCTTCCTCCACTCCTTGCGGTCCTTGGCTTTCCGCAGCAAATTGTTCCACTCGAGGCCAGTCCGCCATCTTCATGTTGTCTTTCCATCGTTTTCTCTGTCTGCCTCTTCTTCGTCTCCCTCCTTGTACTGTTCCCTGTAGGACAGTCTTGGTCAGTCCAAATGTTTGTGTGACGTGCCCATACCACTTAGTTTGCGTTTTATCACTGGTCATGAGCTCTTGATTGTGGTCTTTATTGCTTCACTGTAATCACTGTAATATTGCATGTCTACTGACAATGATGTATTACAAGAAAGTTCGCTTGCATTATGAGTTCTTTTTTTTTTAGTGCCTACCTTCTGACCACTTTTTGCTGTTTTATGTATGCCATATTTTATAGAGACTAGGCTGAAGCTTATCTTAACCTTTATTCCCATCTTCATGTATATAGATTGAGGTCTGCACTGGCCTGAATACAAACTAGTTATTTACTTCTTTGTTCCGTTTGTTTTATTGTTTTCCCGCATTAGTTTCCGCCCATTGTTGTTGTGTCTCCAATAAAACGTGATCCTTGGATTCATCCTGTGGTATTTAGGACAATAATGATCCTGTGCAAGGGTCAACCACATTGCGAAATCTACCAGACGTTGCAGTGTGTGTGTGTATGTGTGTGTGTGTGCGTGCGCGTGTGTGGTGTGTGTATGTGTGTGTGTGCGTGCGAGTGTGTGTGTGTGTGTGTTGCGTGCGAGTGTGTGTGTGTAAAGAGAGAGAGAGAGAGAGAGAGAGAGAGAGAGAGAGAGAGAGAGAGGAGAGAGAGAGAGAGAGAGGAGAGAGAGAGAGAGAGAGAAGAACTCTCATCCCAATGATGTTACGCGACATAGGCTGTTCTTTTACGCTGACCATACACGATTTTTTGTATGCATGTGTTCAAGATTCATGGACGGGAGGGCTTCATCATTAGAGCACTCGCTCTCCCAAAGCTAAGGTTAAGTAGCGCTGAGCGAGATTGCCTATCGGAAGGAAGGCCATTCGTACATCTTGGCTTCAGTACAGCCCCCCAGCTGTAAATGGGTACCTGCCCTCTTTAGGGTCAGAGTATGGTAAAGCAGCGAAAGACAGAGAGAGAGAGAGAGAGAAAGAGAGAGAGAGAGAGAGAGAGAGAGAGAGAGAGAGAGAGAGAGAGAGAGAGAGAGAGAGAGAGAGAGAGAGAGAAAGAGAGAGAGAGAGAGAGAGAGAAGAGAGATGAGAGAGAGAGAGAGAGAGAGAGAAAGAGAGAGAGAGAGAGTTTATTTATTCATTTATTCTTTTATATCGTGGATAATGGAATGAGCACTTGTGTGCTTTTTTTACATCCAGTCCTCGTGTGTATGCGGTTTTGTGAATTCTGTCATCTGTTCCCACCAGCACACAATGGCCTGCTCTTACGAAAAGCGGAACGGGATTTAACGTGTTGCGCAAGATGTTCTGCGTGCGTTCACGCACGAGACCTCGGTTTATAGTCTCATCCGAAGGACTTTTTAGGGGGAGTGGAGTCTGCACTGATGTTAACTCCAGGGGAAAATATTCCCCTTGAACAGGTATCGAACCCGGGTCGTCAGATTGCGAGCGCAATGTTCTGACCACAAGGCTATCCCGTCCCCCAGAGAGAGAGAGAGAGAGAGAGAGAGAGAGAGAGAGAGGAGAGAGAGAGAGAGAGAGAGAGAGAGAGAGAGAGATGGGCGCCGCCCTCAAGATGCTGGCCCCTAAAAGAAGCTGACATCTCTGACAACTCGCTCGCGAATCACCGCATAAGTTAAGGGACACCTTTACCGTCTTTCTTTTATTTAAAAAAAATAAAACAAGAAATCTCTTTCTGCTCACAAGCGTCACATTATGAGAACGGGCTTAACTTCTGCCGTAACTCCTTGAGGAGACTCTGGAGCACTGCATGGATGCTTTCCAGACTGTAAAACTGCGCAAATTGAACCTGGCGGAGCCTATTCAACTGCATGAGTAAGGCGCAGGCTGGGTATAATCATTTGTGTGTGATCCATGCCTTCGACAATAGCTCTCCTCACTCACTCACTCACTCACTCAGTCCCATGTCCCAAAGGACGTAGTGGGGACATGAGAGAAGACGCAACAGAGATCTTTTTCCATGCTTCACGATCCTACTCTTCCATAAAAAGGTAGACGGTTTTTTTGTCTTCTAAAGTTTGTACAAGATGGGTCTACATACACTCACACACACAAGGATATCTGTTGATAACCACAGCTGAAGGACTTACAAGCTCTGCAGATAGCATCAATTAAGGAGAACAATTCCCTTTGACAGATGCCGCAGGAGAGCATGAGAATCAAACCCGCGTTTTCAGTTATAATCAGATCACCAGCTAGCTCTCTTATATATTTATTTATTTATTTATTTATTTATCTATTTATTCATTTATACCACTTTTAAGTCACCGCAGATTTCTCTGCGTGAAATTCCGGCTGCTCTCACCCCCGGGAGAGCGCGTCGCCACAAGAGCAGCGCCACCCATTATTTTATTTTTGTTTCTTTTTCCTGTCTCCAACTGTATTTGTTTCCCTATCAGAGTGGCTCTTTTTTTTAAAACATAATTTTGCCAGGGACAACTCTCTTCTTGCCGTGGGTTCTTTAACGCGCGCTAAATAATTGTATGTAACACACGGGACCTCGGTTTATCGTCTCATCCAAAAAAAACTAGCGCCCAGACCACCACTCATGAACTAACCACTTGGCTACCCCCACTCCCCATTCTTGACACATCATTCTAGCGGAATTTGCACCCAAATAATAATTATGTGGTTCAACAGTCCAATAGTTTAATTTTTAAAAAAAACACACAATGCCCCCTTCCCCCTTCCACACCCCCTTCCCCCCTCCAACCCCCCCCCCCCCCCCTTCTCCGCCGAAAGCAGTGACGGTTTTTTCTCTTCACCTTGAAGATGGTGCAGGCCAGCTGGGTGAGGTGCGGGGTGGGCAGGCGGGTGAGGGAGGTGGAGAGCACCCCGCTGCGGTTGTAGCGTAACACCTCCTCCCGGGATACCGCGTCCTGAACAACACAGAGAGACATGAATAATAATAATAATAATATATGGAATTTATATAGCGCTGAATCTTGTAAAAAAACAAACAAATCGAAGCGCTTGCACTCAATCATTTACAGGCATGCAACTCTCCTTAAACATAATGAACAACAGATTTCAAATCCATGCGCGCGCACTACGCACGCACACGCACGCACAACACACACACACACACACACACACACACACACACACACACACACACACACACACACACACACACACACACGGAACAACACTTAGAAGGTGAAAGATGCTGTTGAAAATTAGGGACAGATATGTGGGGGGAAAGTCTCAGGTAGGAAATAAGTGTGTTTTGAGGCTGGATTTGAAGGAATCAAGTGAAGGCTTTTGACGAAGTGAAAGAGGGAGGTCATTCCAGGTGGATGGACCAGAAACAGAGAAGGAGCGACGGCCATCAGTGGTTTGTTTGAATCTGCAGCATGTATATAATAATATATATATATATATATATATATATATATATATATATATATATATATATATATATATATATATTATAAAGAGAGAGAGAGAGAGTGTGTGTTGTGTGTGTGTGAGAGAGAGAGAGAGAGGGGGGGAGAGAGAGAGTGAGAGAGGCAGAGAGAGAGA
>CM054137.1:69863205-69865705 GCA_028751875.1 Rapana venosa | reverse complement strand
ACCCCAACACCCCTCAAAGTCCTTCGGATGAGACTATAAACCGAGGTTTCGTGTGTGAACGCACGCGGAACATCTTGCACACACGTTAAAACCTGTACCGCATTTTGGAAGAGTAGACCGTTGTGTTCCGGTGGGAATGGATGACACAATTTTCAAAACTGCATATACACGGGGACTAGATGTAAATTAAAGCGCATGAGTGCTTATTCCAGTATCCTCGAAAAAACATGATAAACAAATGAAGTAAATAAATAAACAACCCACAACAGCAAAAGCAAAACCTAGACCAAACACATTGCAGAGTGATAGATTTTTTAAAATGGAGAGATTCAGGCTTGGCACAGAACCAACATAACTGAAGGAATAGGGTTAAGAGCTCTTCGTGGCGATGCCCTACCGACGACATAACAAGAGACATTTGGTTAAGAGCTCTTCATTGCAGTGCGCCAAATACTCTCAACAAAGTTGAGAGAGAGAGAGATAGAGAGAGAGAGAAAACTTTAAAAACTTTGTAAACTTTGTAAACTTTGAAAACTTTTCATTCAAATAGGGTAATAGAATAAGCAGTAGTTGCTTTTTTATATCCAGCCCTCTGGCAAAAAACCCCACAACAATTAAAAACAAAACAACCCCTTCAAAAAAAATCACGCAACCCCCCTAAAAAACCCAAACAACAACAAACAAAAACCCTCCAAAAATAAACAAAAACAAAAACCAACAATAAAAAAGAAAACCCCTACCTCCCCCCTCCCAAAAATCCCCAGACAACAACTCCATCCCCCCCCCCCAAAACCCAAAAAAACAACTAAAATCCGACCCAAACCAAGCAATGAAAGAAAAAACCCCCAAACAACAAACCAAAATAAAGAAAAAAATAAACAAAACAAAAACACCACCCTACCTCCCAAAACCCCCCCACAAAAATAAACTAACAAATCAAAAACACCCACACCAACCAAGAAAAAATCAACTGACATGGAAACTTACCAAATGCACACAGTATGAAAGATTAGGTATACAGTAGTAGCATATTTGACTAATCTTCTGGAACAAGTGAGATTTATAATTATACTTAAAGGAAGTAATCCTATTTTTATTTTAAAGATTTTTTGTCAATGACTTCCAAACAGTTCCTCCAGAGGGCTTGTCTTGTAAAGATCTAGTCTTGGTTTCGGTATTACTATGTTATCTGTGTACCTTGACTGGTTAATTGGAAACTTATTAGTCAGTGTAGATGGAGCCAGACCGTTCATTATGCGATACATTATTATTGCTTTATTATATTCCAAATGAAAAGTTAGGGGGAGTATGCCAATTTAATATAGTCTTGGGGTAATAAAGTCGAAGACCTAAGGAGTACCATTTTAAGAGCTCGTTTATGGATTCTTGAAAGAGGTTTTAAACTATTGGCACTGCACCCATCATAATAATGTTGAGGCGTAATCAATAAATGATTTGATATAAGCATAGTAGAGTTGTTTACGAGAAACGAGGTCGAGAAAGTGTTTGATTTTAGAGAGTTGAAATATCTTTTGAGAGATTCGTTTGTATAAGAAGTCAATGTGGGGTGACCAGGAAAGATCATTATCAGTAGTAGCTCCTAAGAGTCTATGAGTATCTATTTCTTTAATAGTAGTATTACCGAGATAAACTTGTGGCAGAGCAAAGGCTACGTTTTGTCGTTTTTGTCGAGATGTAATTATCATGAATTTAGTCTTTTAGTCATTTAGGGCGATATGATTAAGTCTGATCCATTCCAGCAATTGATCAGCATTTTCTTGCATAGAGCTTTGATAGTTGCTTCAAGTCAGAATGAGAAGAGTAAATAGTAGTATCTTCAGCAAAGAGCTCAGTTACGCCTTTAGTAATGAATAAAGGGAAGGTCATTGATATATAGTGAAAAAAGAAGAGGCCCTTATACTGATCCTTGCTGAACACCACGTTTTTGTGACATAAATTCAGAATGTTCATTATCTAGCCAAACAGTGTGGGTTCGCTTATTAAGAAATTATTTTATGAGTGACAAAGCATCGTCAGAAAATGTATACGGTACCAATTTACGGATTTAAAGGTTATGATCTATGACATCAAATGCTTTGGCAAAATCAATAAATAACACACCAGTAAATTTGCTATCATTGATGTTTTTTAACCATTCATCAACAAGACTAATCAGAGTTGTATGGCAAGAATTATTTTTTCTAAAGCTAGACTGATTTGGATGAAGTAAGTCATATTTTGAAATGTGAGCCATGAGGCACTGATATATATGCTTTTCCAAAGGCTTAGAAAGTACAGATAATATTGAAATAGATCTGTTTTTGAAGGATCAGTTTTATTACCAGATTTGTACAAAGGATTTATTTTGGATTGTTTGAAAATGCTGTGGAAGTAGCATTTATCCATACAAAGGTTATACAAATATGTTAAGGAATCACATATTATAGGAGCACTGAGCTTAAGGATTTTCCCGTCTAAGTCATCTAGACCATGAGTGGAC
>CM054137.1:69840705-69850705 GCA_028751875.1 Rapana venosa | reverse complement strand
AAAAATCGTGAAAAAGATAACAATGCTCCTTTTTTATTGTTTTGAATTTTATTATTAAACATGCCAGATCTCTCTACCATCTGTCTTATGTTTCTGTTACCCCTCCCCTCCACTCTCCCTCCTCAAACACATACACTCAGCTTTTGGAAGTTTGGTTTTTTTGGTCATACATGTTGGTTTAAATAATGTTTATTCAGGCAGAAAGAATTATTCGTTACATACAAATTGATAACAGTTCTCTCTTATGCTGAAGACGGATGCGCTGGGCCTGACTTGTCAGGCGCTTAACGGCAACGTGACACATGATTATTCGCTCCTATAACAGACAACAATAGCTGCTGTCTGAGCGTTCGACGACGAAGAAGAAGTTTCATCTATAGTTTCCCTTCTGAAAATGATGGCAAGAAGCAATACCGAGGACATCACCAAAAATTGTGAATGAATGAAATAATGAATGCTAGAATGAATCTGTGAATAACGAATGAAGGAATACATGAATAAATGAATGAATGAATAAATGAATGAATGAATGAATGAATAATAAAGCACATCATCATCTATTGCAACTCTGGGACATAAAAGAATGAGAGAGGACGGTGGGAATAACGAGGGGGTAGAGGTTGTATGAAATGAACATCAAATATACCGAAACACATAGAAGCACTCATGTGTTTACACACACACACACTAACACACACACACACACAGACAAACAGACACACGCATGCACACACATGCACACACACGCATGCACACACATATACACGCGCACACACACACACACACACGCATGCACACACATAAACACGCACATGCATGCACACACACGCATGCACACACATACACACGCGCACATGCGCGCATGCACACACACATGCACACAAACGAACACATGCACGCACGTACACACACGTACGTACGCACACATGCACGCACGCACGTACACACACACACACGCACAAACACACACACACATACACACACACCGGTCTTCACATAACAACCAAGCATAATTATTATACACATCATTCACTCACACACGCTACTCGTACTTACGTTACAAACACATAATTATTTATACATATCAACTGCACCCGTGTTTTCCCATCATATACAAGGATTCCAGACAATTGCCAGCACAGAAAGTTTTGAGTAGTCAAGTACTCATTTAACTGGGTTCGGGATAGTTTCCATCTTCATCTTAAACAGAATGTTTGAAGGTTTTTAGTTATCAGTCTCCCACCCTTGCCCGTTCCGTAGATCAAAATTGAAACTGGTAAAGGTGTCCCATAACTTATACCGCCACTGGGGATTGAGGCGCCAAAGACCTCAGCTTCTTTAGGAGACAGCATATTAACGGTGAAACCTATCTCCTCTCCCTCGCTGCTTTACCTTCCCTGACACTAAAGAGGGCAGGTACCCATTTACAGCTGGGTGAACTGGGGGGACTGTACTGAAGCCAAAACACACAAACCCGTCACCCATCCAAGAGGTAACAACGTTGAACGCTGCTTACATAACCTTAGCTAAGGGGCAGGAGCAGGTGTTCCGGCCACTGAGCCTACCACGCCCTACACAGCTTACTTAAGTGAAGCATAGCTGATATAAAATAGCCCACATTTAGTGGCATTTGCTGGGGTGAAAAAACCCAAAGCCAAAACGTCAATGTCATAACACCGAAGTGCCATTTACAAATATAACACACACGTATTCAGCCAAATAATATTGGAAACGAAACCAGTAACATCCTGAAAGTAAAAAAAAATGATGTTACTTTTTGTGGTGGGCAAAAACAGCGGAATACGCAAAATTCTCATCATAGGTGAACCTTGGAGCTCTAGCTGAAGGTAAAGGTGAAGGTGTCCTATAACTTATGTGGTCATGGGGGAGCGAGGCGTCAGAGACCTCACTTCTTTAGGGACCAGTATATTGAAGGGGGCGCCCATCTCCTCTCCCTCACTACTTTACCTTCCCTGACCCTAAAGAGGGCAGGTACCCACTTACAGCTGGGTGAACTGGGGGACTGTACTGAAGCCAAGGCAAACGGTCACCCATCCAAGTGGTAGCCATGATCAATGCTGCTTAACGTTAGCTGGGTGAAAGCGAGTGCTCCGACCACTAAGCTATCCAGTCCCCATGTTGTAGCTGAGGAATGATAAACACCCAAACCAAAATCTAACAAAACAAAACAATGAACAGATAAAAGACAGGAAAAGGAACAAGTAACAACACAATCAGTCCAGAAGATACTGAACAACTATTAGATATAATGCAGTTAATATAAAAAAAGATCTGCACTCAGTGACTTCCACTTGTTAAAAGCCGCCAGACAAGAAAACAAGGTCACTGGAGTAAAGTGATTACAGAGCGATGGAAGAAAATAATAGAACAGCAGTTAATTCAACCTTTCTACAAATTCCATAATGGAAGCTGACACACAAAAACGTAACAAGATCATTCCAGCCTGTGAACGCTACATGCGCCAACGTTATGCATGCAGGCTTTCAATTTGGCTCAATAGGCACAAAGGAGGAAGAATATGTTCATAGCAAAATAGAAGGGGGGAGGGGGACAGTGTCTGAATAATTGGGATAGAATCTAATCCCAGAATAATGACCTGAAGAGAGAGATTGGGGACAGACAGGTCACAGCCATAAACAATATAGGGAGCACCATGGAGGCAGCCAGAGAGAGAGAGAGAGAGAGAGAGAGAGGAGGAGAGAGAGAGAGAGAGAGACAGAGACAGAGGAGAGAGAGAGAGAGAGAGAGAGAGAGAGAGAAAGTAGGTGGAGAGATCTGTTTTGTATCTTTTTCCAGCTCTCTCTCTCTTTCTCCCTCCCTCCCTCCCTCCCTCCCTCCCTCTCTCTCTCTCTCTCTCTCTCTCTCTCTCTCTCTCTCTCTCTCTCTCTCTCTCTCTCTCTCTCTCTTTCCTGGTCTGGATAAGACTATAACCTGAGGCCCCATGTGCTAACGCAAGCAGAACATCTTGCGCACACGCACACGTTAGATCCTGTTCCACTTTTTGTAAGAGTAGGCCATTGTGTGCCGTGGGAACAGATGACAGAATTAACAAAACCGCATACACACGGTGACTGGATGTAAAAAAAAAGCACATAAGTGCTTATTCCATTATCCTTGATATAAAACAATACAATTTAAATTAAATTTTTAAACATCTCCCTTTCTCTCTCTCTAGCCTTGTGGTTAGAGTGATATTCTTTGTGCTCTAGATCTGCTGACCTGGGTTCAAATCTCATCCAAGAGGACTTTTCCTCTGGAGTTAGCTTCAGTACCGACTCCATCCCCCCAAAATAATTCTGATGAGACTATAAACCAAGGCCCAGTGTGCTAGCGCATTAAAACCTGTTCCAGTTTTCAGAAGAGTAGGCTATTGTGTGCCAGTGGGAACAGAGGAAAACATTTATAAAAACTGTGCACACACAGGGACTAGTTGTAGAAAAGCACATGAGTGCTTATTCCATTATCCTTGAAATACAAGCATCAAAAGAATCTCTCCATCTCTGTGTTAAACTTTCTTTGATCAATTCATTTTAATCCCCAAAGTGCACATTAATCACACACATCCATTTTAGGCTGAAAGGACTTTCAGCTTTATGTTTGTTAGCCTCTCTCTCTCTTTGTCTCTCTCTCTCTTTCTATCTCTATATCTCTCTCTTTCTCTCTCCTCTTCTCTCTCTCTCTCTCTCTCTCTCTCTCTCTCTCTCTCTGTATCTCTCTCTCTCATTCTGTCCATTTGCTAACAAAAGCAGATTGAACCCAAATCCCTTTCAACAGGTCATAAAAAGAGTGTCTCACTCACTCACAGAAACCCTAGGGACAATGGTTTGTTGCCATGGGTTTTTCAAAGGGTGTGTTATGCAAGTTGCACACAGGATATTTGTTTACGACCTAATTTGAAAAAAAAAAAAACTAACACTTTGGCCCACAATTTTAGAGCAAAATGTTTATTTTCAGAAGAGAAAAAAACAACCCAACTTCTTTTTCCCAAAAAATTAAAATTTATTTCTAGACCTTTATGTTAGAGTTGAAACCCCAAAAATCTGTCCCCAGTGGCTTTTGCCTATAAGCCTAACAAGAAAATAGGCCTCTACAGTAAAGTGATTTGTAGGTCTATATAAAGAAATGATTAGTAATTGGCCAAAATTGCTCAATGAATAAAAAAATAAAAAAAGGAAACAAAAGAAAGGGTGGGAGACAAAAAAAAAGTGCATAAAAAATTAATGTCCATTTTATTTAAAATTTAATATATATATTTTTATATTTTATATATATAATATTATATATATATATTTTTATACAGATGGACAGAGAAAAATTTCATTCAAACTTTTTTCTTTTGGACAAATTGAAAATCAAACATCAAAAAAACGAACAATTTGTTTTCCTGTTGTAAATGCAAAACCACAAAAACCTTTAAGCCTGCAGGCATTCAATTTGGACAATACACAAAGGGCAAAAATAAGTTCAAAAACCAATAAAGGGGGACCCATCTGAAAAATTTGGGGATAAAACCAATACGAGTCATGACCTGAAGGGGAAAATTGGGCTAAAACAGGTCCCGATAATCAATATAGGGGCATAGGGAAGGCCAAGGCAGAGAGAGAGAGAGAGGGGAGAGAGAGAAGAGATGAGGAGAAAGGGGGGGGGGGGAAGAGAGAGAGGAGAGAGAGAGAGAGAAACAGATAAAAAGAGAAGACATTGACAGTTTGGACAGGCAGAGAGAACCAATGATTTAATTCTGCAAATTAATACTAAATGTTTAAAATTTTTTTTTTAAAACCTATGCCCAGATCATTGACACTTGTTGACGCTACACGCACAAACGTTATCACGCAAACATTAAATTTTTAGAAAGAGGACAAGGAAAGGGAAAAAATTTTTGATAGCAAAAGAAACGGGGGGACACATCTGAATGCTAGGGAAAAATCGAAAAGAGCCCTGGACTGAAGAGAGATGGGGGAGAGAAGGTCACAGGTTTAAAATAATAATTTTTAAAAAAAAAACAGGGGGGGGGAGAGAGAGAAAGAGGAAGGGGGAAAGGGGAGAAGGGGAAGAGGAAGAGAAGGGGGGAGGAGAAAAAGGGGAGACAGACAGACAGAAGACAGACAGACTACAGACAATGACAGACAAAGGGAAAGAGAGTAAGGGAGACAGAGAAAGGGGGGTAAATTTTATTTATTTATTCTTTCATTTCCAGGATAATGGGAAAAGCATCGTGTGCTTTATTTTTATCCCGCCCATGTGTTGCAGTTTTTGTACATTTTGTTTATCCGTTTCCCCCCACACACAATAGCCATTTTCAAAAAAATGGGAAGGGTTTTTAAAGCGTATGCAAATGCTTTTTGTGGGGCGCCCTGGGCCTCCGTTTTAGTCATCATGAGAGAGAGGAGAGAGAGAGGAGAGGGGAGAGAAGAGAGGAAGAGAGGGGAGAGAAGAGAGGGGGGGAGAGGGAGGAGCGAGAGAGAGGGGAGAGAGAGAGGAGAGAGAGAAGAGAGAGAGAGAGAGAGAGAGAGAGAGAGAGAGGAAACACACAGTAACGACTTCTGAAAAATTTAAAAATTCAAAGGTTTTTAAAAAAAAAAAACTATGACCCAAACAGTCACACTTTTGAAAGCTACACCCACAAAGGGTTTGCCGCAAGCATTCAATTTTTGCCAGAGGCCAAGGACAAGGACAAAAAATGTGAAAGCAACAAAAAAAGGGGGGACCTTTGAAAGTGGGGGTAAAAAAAGAATAAAGGCCCTGAACTGAAGAGAGGTGAGGAAGTAGGTCACGAATAAAAAATAAAGAAAAAAACAGGGAGAGGAGAGAGGGGGGGGGGGGGGGAAAAAGGGAAAGAAAAAGGACCCAAGACAAAAAACAGAAAGAAAGGGGGTTTGAGAGAAAGGGGGGGAAATTAAAGGGAGGGAAGGAAGAGGGGAGAGAAAAGGAGGAGGAGAGATAGACAGTGAAGGGGAAAAATTAGAAAAAGGAAAGGGGGAAAAAGGTTTGGGGGAGGGGACAAAAAAGGGGGAAAAGAAAAAAAAAGACGGGGCCAAAGACAAAGCCAAAAAGAACAAAAATTTTATTTAACTTTTCCCAAATTTAATTTAACTCAACGTTTAATAAACAAAAAAAACCTAGGGACCAAACCCTTCTAAATTTGTTAAAACGCTAAAAACGCACAAACTTATAATGCAAACTTTTAAATTTTAGCCAAGGCAAAAGGGGAAAAAAAGGGACAATACATTTTGATAAAAAAAAAAGAAAAGGGGGGGTGGACACCATCTAAATCCCAAGGGATAAAACGAATCACAGGGGCCGTTAATTGAAGAGAAAGGGTGCAGAAAAAAAAGGTCAAAATTGTTAAAAACTTAAAAAAAAAAAATGGAGAAAAGGAGAGAGAGAGAGAGAGAGGAGAGAGAGGAGTGAGGAAGAGAAAATGACAATGACAATGACAAATTCTTTTATTTCGGGGATTTGTAAAAGCCCCTCATGTGTTTTTTTTTAACATCTATTTCCCCCCCCCGTTAAAGGGATACTTTCTTAAAAAAAAACCCCCTTTTTTAAAAACATTTCCCCGTAGAAATTGGGGGGAAAAACCCCTTTTAAAAAACCCAGCCTTTTCCCCCCCCCAAAAAAAACCCCCCCCTAAAAAAAAACCCCCCCCAAAAAACAAAAAAAAAAAAAAAAACCCCAAAAAAACCCACCCCCCCACCCCCAACCCCCCAAAAAAAACCCCCAACCCAAAAACAAACAAAAAACAAAAAGAGAAAAAAAAAAAAAAAAACCAAAAAGGGAAAAAAAAAGAGAAAAAAAAAAACAACAAAACAAACAAAAACCAAAAAAAACCCAAAAAAAATTACAAAAAACCCAAAACCTTAAAAAAGCATAAAAAATAAACATTACGGGAGAGAAAGAGTGAGAGAGAAAAGGGAAAGAGGGGAAAAGGGGGGGGATAAATGGGGGGGGAGGAGGAGAAGAGAGAGTGAGAGAGTGAGTAAAGGAAAAGGAGAAGGAAGAGTTTCAGACAAGCAGCCCTTTTACAGGGAGAACAGATAAATTTAGTTTTCCCCCAAAAATTTAAATTTTTTAAAAAAAAAGGGCTATGCCCAAAGATCAGTCACACTTTTGAAACGTTTAAAAAAAAACCCAAAACCCTTTATCCCCCCAAAAACGAATTTAATTTTCAAAAGAATTTAAAGGGGGGAAAAAAAAAAGGAAAAAAAAAAAGGGGGGAAAACAAAAAAAAAGGGGGTGGACACCGTTGGGAGTGCTGGGAATTGAAATCAAAATTAAAACAGGCCCTGAACTAAAAAAAGGGGAAAAAGGGGAAAAAAGGGGGGGGGGAAAAGAGAAAAAGGAAAAGGGAACGAGGGGGAAAAAGGGGAGTGGAAAAAAAGGGGGGAAGGGGGGGAAAAAAAGGGAAAATAAAAAAAAAAAAAAAAAAAAAAGGGGAAAATTTTAAAAAAAAAAAAAAAAAAAAAAAAAAAAAAAAAAAAAAACAGGAAGAGGGGGAAGGGAGAAGAGAGGGGGGGGAGGAGGAGAGAGAGGAGGGGGAAAAGAGAGGAGGGGGGGGGGGGAGAGGAGAGGGAGAGAGAGAGAGAAAGGGAGAGAAAAAAGGGGGAGGGGAAGAAAAGAGAGAGCAAGAAAGAAAAAAAGAAAAGAAAGAAAAAGAAAAAAAAAAAAAAGAAAAAAAGGGAAAGGGAAAGGGGAGAGAGAGAGAGAGAGAAAAGGGGAGAGAGAGAAGGGAGAGGAGAGAGAGAGAAAAGGAAAGAGAAAGAGAAGAGCGAGAGAAACCGAGTGAGAAAACAAGGAAAAAAGAGGGAGGGGGGGAGAAACAGGGGGGGGAAAAAAAACGGGGAAAGAGAAAGGGGGAAAGGGGGAGAAAAAAAACAGAGAGACAGGGGAAGACAAGTTGGGGGAAAAAGAAAAAAAAAAACAGTTTCAAGGCTTAAGAAATTTAATAAAAAAATTTAATAAATGTGGAATTTATAAGCGTGAATCTTGTAAAAAAAAAAATTTCCAAAATCGAAGCGTTGCACTCAAAAAAAATTTACGCGCTGCAACTCTCCTTAAAAAATAATGAACAACGGGATTTCAAACCCCTTGCGCAAGCAGGGGTACGCACGCACCCCGGGCCCACGCCCCGCACGTAGGCCCACGCACACAACCACACACACAAAACACACAAAAACACACAAAAAACACAAAAACCAACAAAAAACACCCCTCCCAAACCCCACTTAGGGGTGAAGGGCGGGTTTAAAATTAAGGACAGATTGAGGGGAAAGAACCCGAAAGGAAATAATGAGGGGGTTTTTTGAGAAAAATTTAAGAAAGCAGTTTTAAAACATCCCCTGTCTCTTTTTCTTTTTCCCCTTTCCCTTTCCCTGTCTGTCGCCCTTCTGTCTCGTCTCATACTTTCTGAAATGCTTGGGAAAAAAGTTTTAAAATAAAATAAAGTGAATAAATCGATAAAATCGATCAATTAAAAAAACTCTCTCTCCTGTCGTTGTCTCTCTCTCTGCCTCTCTGTCTTTAATAAAAATAATAATGTAGGGGGAATTTAAAGCGCTAAAATCTTGTAAAGCAAAAAATCAAACGCTCGAGGGAATTTTTTTTTTTCCCCGAGGTTTTTTAAAAAGGAAAAAAAGAAACTAATATTTTTCTTTTTTTTAAATCCTGTTCCCCCGTGTTTTATGGGGTTTTTGGGTAAATTTTGTCATCTTTTCCCAGGGCAAAACAAGGGCCCTTTTTCTCTGTCTCGGGTCCCCCTGTCTTTTCTTTTTGTCTCTCTCTGATCTCCTCTCTCCCTCTCTCTCTCCCCCTCTCTCTGTTTTCCTAAAAAAAAACCCGGGTTTAACCCCAAATAAAGGGCCCAGAGCCACCTGTACACGACCTATGTTCTCTGTAGGGCATGTCGGGTCGGGTGAACTAGCGGCCCTCTCCTATTTATTCCCAAAAAAATGTCCGTCAGTGAAAGGGGAAAAGGCTTTTTTTAAAAGAATGGTTTTCCCCTGCCTTTTTCCCAAAACTGTAAAAATAATAGCACAAACCCATAAAGAAAGTTCCCTCCTCTCTCCTCCCCTTCTCTCCCCTCTCTCTACTTCTCTCTCTTCCTCCCTCTTCTCTCTCTCCCCCCCCCCCAGTCCCCCAGGAAGGGGGTGGCGGGGAGGTTTAAAGACGTTCACCTGCAAAAGTAAACCCGTGGGGTTTTGGGGGTTTTCGTTTCCCAACCCCGGGGCCCTTTCCTTTCCCCCTTTTTTACACAAAATTGAATTTAATACCCAAATCTTTCGGATAGACAAAAACCCGGGGCCCCCGTGGGGCAAGGCATGCAAACATTTTGGGCGCAATTTTAAAATCCTGTTCCGCTTTTCAAAAGAGGGGGCCCAAATTGTTTTGCCGGGGGAAAACAGATACAAAAAATTTTAAACCCCAAACCGAAAAACACACGGGGAAACGGGAAATGCCCAAAATTTAAACTGAGGGGGCCTATTCAAATCCCGATATAAAAGAATAAATAAAATAAAATAAATTTTAAAAAACGTTTTTAGTGTGAACAGCTGTGACCTGTCTGTCGTCCATCTCTCTTCAATTCACGGCCCTGCGATTCGATTTTATCCCTACAATGATAGTGTGCGTGTGTGAGTGCGTGTATGCTGCATTAATGATGGTATTTGCGCACCATCTTGGCCTATGAACATTATTCATATACTTCACTCGTCCAAAGGCGCTTGCACCCACAAATCTATGTCAATGGTATTTTCAGAATTTAACACTCCTACTGACAATGTAAGGGGGGACGGGATAGCCTAGTGGTTAGAACATTGCGCTCGCAATCTGACGACCCGGGTTCGATTCCCGTTCAAAGGGATATTTTCCTCTGGAGTTAACATTAGTGCAGACTCCACTCCCCCCAAAAGTCCTTCGGATGAGACTATAAACCGAGGTCCCGTGTGTGAACGCACGCAGAACATCTTGCGCACACGTTAAA
>CM054137.1:69813205-69835705 GCA_028751875.1 Rapana venosa | reverse complement strand
GAGACAGAGACATAGACAGACAGATACAGACAGACAGAAAGACAGACAGAAAGACAGAGAGACAAAAACAGAGAGACAGATACAGAGAAACGGATAAAGAGAGGCAGAAAGACAGACAGTCAAACAGAGAGACACACAGACAAAGACATACATGCAGACAGACAGACAAACGCACACACATAGACACACAGAGACAGAGGCAGACAACACATTTATCGTGCTTGTGTTAGCACTTTTAATTGCACACACTGTTCAGCCAGAAAGCTGAAACAAATAATATTTTTTTAAAGTATATTTACAATGAACTGTGTAGACATTTTTTGTAAAAAGCAAGGCAAAAACAAAAAAACAAAACAAAAACTACCAGAATCCAAATGTAATTACATCAACTGCAAAACAAAGATAGCATAACCTTTTTCTTTCCTCTTCACTCTCCCTTCTCCCAATCCACTACAAAAAATTAAAAAGAGAATACAATGAAAAGAGTTTTAGAGATAAAAAACAACCAAAATTTTGCACAATTTTGCCCTGAAACCCAAAATTAATGAAATTGACAATCAAAAACTGAAACATGATCAGGGGAAAGAATTCTGCCACTGAAATAAAATTAAAACTCTGTGAAATTGGAAGAAGATCGTGTCCAATTACATTTTTGGATAAATAGCGGAAAAAATGGAAAGGCTATGTTTTTTTCTTATTTTGGCTCTAATTTCAGGTTTTGGTTGGGGTTATTTATCTTTAAAATAATTTTGTTTTATTCTAGGCAGTAACATTAGAAATCAAACTGCAATCAATGATATCGTTTTTGAAATAAGAGAGAAAATGTTTTAGAAAAAGTTCGACAAATTTGGGGGTGGGTGGGGGTAAATGCTTGAGATATCAGATAGGATAAGCAACAATATACATACAGACACACCCAGATATACAGACAGACAGACACAAAGACAGATATTACTGATGAACACACAGAAAGGCAGACAAAGTTGAAAGAGATAGACATACAGACAGAAAGACAGACAGGCAAAGTACAGAAACAGAGAGAGAGAGTGAAAGAGAGAGAGAGAGAGAGAGAGAGAGAGAGAGAGAGAGAGAGAGAGAGAGAGAGAGAGCTAGACAGACAAACAGACAAGCAGAGTGACAGAGAGAGAGAGAGAGAAACAGCCAAACAGACATAGACAGACTAGACAGACACGCAGACAGAAGCAGACAACACATTTTTCCAGCTTGTGTCAGCACTTTTAATTGCACACGCTGTTTACCCAGAAAGCTAACACAAAAACCAGAAAAATCACAATGAAGAGCGCAGCCATTTTGCAAAAGCAAACCAAAACAAAACCTACTGGAATCCTAATGTAATGACATCAACTGTGAAACATAAATAGCCTGAGATGTTACTTTCATCTTCACCCCAACCCCCCCCCCCCCCTCCACACACACACACACACACACACACACACACACTTTCCTTCCAGTATAACCATTATCACAAAAAATAATTCTGGATATTAAAAAAAAAATTAACTGAAAAGAGTTTAAGAGAAAACCAAAAATTGTGTACAATTTTGCTCTAAAACCCCAAATTAACGAAATTGACAACAAAAACTGAAGCATGATCAGGGGAAAGAATGCTGAAACTGAAATAAAATAAAACTATTTGAAATTGGAAGACGATCGTGCCCAATTACATTTTGGATAAATCGTGCAGAAATCACAGGGTTTTTTTTTTTTTAAATTTGGATCTAATTTCAGGTTGGTTAAGGAATTTGTTATTTAAAAAGTATGGGTGGGGGGGAGGGGGTACTAGGCGGAAACTGAGCAGTAAAAATAGAAATTAAACTGTAATCAATGATGTCGTTTTTGAAATAAGAGAGACAAACTTTTAGAAAAAGTTACAAACATTACAGGGGAAAATGCATTAGATATCAGATAAAATAAGCAACAACATGCATACAGATACACCAAGATATACAGACAGACACAGACACATATTACTGATGAACACACAGACAGGCAGACAAAGTAGAGAGAGTGAGAGAGAGAGAGAGAGACAGACAGACAGACAGGCACAGTACAGAGACACAGAGAGAGAAAGAGAGAGAGAGAGAGACAGACAGACAGACAGGCAAAGTACAGAGACACAGAGAGAGAGAAGGAGAGAGAGAGAAAGAAAGAGAGTGAGACAGACAGACAGACAGACAGACAGACAAAGTATAGAGACACAGAGAGAGAAAGAGAGAGAGAAAGAGAGAGAGAGAGAGAGAGAGAGAGAGAGAGAGACAAAGAGAGACAGAGAGAGAGAGACAGACAGACAGACAGACAGACAGACAAGCAGAGTGACAGAGAGAGAGAAAAATAGCCAAACAGACATAGACAGACTAGACAGACAAAAGCAGACAACACCATTTCTCGTGCTTGTGTCAGCACTTTTAATTGCACACGCTGTTTACCCAGAAAGCTAACACAAAAACCAGAAAAATCACAATGAAGAGCGCAGCCATTTTGCAAAAGCAAACCAAAACAAAACCTACTGGAATCCTAATGTAATTACATCAACTGTGAAACATAAATAGCCTGAGATGTTACTTTCATCTTCACCCCAACCCCCCCCCCCCTCCACACACACACACACACACACACACACTTTCCTTCCAGTATAACCATTATCACAAAAAATAATTCTGGATTTAAAAAAAAAAGAATTTAACTGAAAAGAGTTTAAGAGCAAACCAAAAATTGTGTACAATTTTGCTCTAAAACCCCAAATTAACGAAATTGACAATAAAAACTGAAGCATGATCAGGGGAAAGAATGCTGAAACTGAAATAAAATAAAACTATTTGAAATTGGAAGACGATCGTGCCCAATTACATTTTTGGATAAATCGTGCAGAAATCACAGGGTTGTTTTTTTTTTAAATTTGGATCTAATTTCAGGTTGGTTAAGGAATTTGTTATTTAAAAAGTATGGGTGGGGGGGAGGGGGTACTAGGCGGAAACTGAGCAGTAAAAATAGAAATTAAACTGTAATCAATGATGTCGTTTTTGAAATAAGAGAGACAAACTTTTAGAAAAAGTTACAAACATTACAGGGGAAAATGCATTAGATATCAGATAAAATAAGCAACAACAAGCATACAGACACACCAAGATATACAGACAGACAGACACAGACACATATTACTGATGAACACACAGACAGGCAGACAAAGTAGAGAGAGTGAGAGAGAGAGAGAGAGAGAGAGAGAGAGAGAGAGAGAGAGAGAGAGAGAGAGAGAGAGACAGACAGACAGACAGGCACAGTACAGAGACACAGAGAGAGAAAGAGAGAGAGAGAGAGAGAGAGAGAGAGAGAGAGAGAGACAGACAGACAGGCAAAGTACAGAGACACAGAGAGAGAGAAGGAGAGAGAGAAAAAGAAAGAGAGTGAGACAGACAGACAGACAGACAGACAGACAGACAAAGTATAGAGACAGAGAGAGAGAAAGAGAGAGAGAAAGAGAGAGAGAGAGAGAGAGAGAGAGAGAGAGACAGACAGACAGACAGACAGACAGACAGACAGACAGACAGACAGACAGACAGACAGACAGACAAGCAGAGTGACAGAGAGAGAGAAACAGCCAAACAGACATAGACAGACTAGACAGACACGCAGACAGAAGCAGACAACACCATTTCTCCTGCTTGTGTCAGCACTTTTAATTGCACACGCTGTTTACCTAGAAAGCTAACACAAAAACCAGAAAAATCACAATGAAGAGCGCAGCCATTTTGCAAAAGCAAACCAAACCAAAACCTACTGGAATCCTAATGTAATGACATCAACTGTGAAACATAAATAGCCTGAGATGTTACTTTCATCTTCACCCCAACCCCCCGCCCCCCCCCCTCCACACACACACACACACACACACACTTTCCTTCCAGTATAACCATTATCACAAAAAATAATTCTGGGGATATTAAAAAAAAATTAACTGAAAAGAGTTTAAGAGAAAACCAAAAATTGTGTACAATTTTGCTCTAAAACCCCAAATTAACGAAATTGACAACAAAAACTGAAGCATGATCAGGGGAAAGAATGCTGAAACTGAAATAAAATAAAACTATTTGAAATAGGAAGACGATCGTGCCCAATTACATTTTTGGATAAATCGTGCAGAAATCACAGGTGTTTTTTTAAATTTTGGATCTAATTTCAGGTTGGTTAAGGAATTTGTTATTTAAAAAGTATGGGTGGGGGTAGGGGAGGGGGGGGGGGTACTAGGCGGAAACTGAGCAGTAAAAATAGAAATTAAACTGTAATCAATGATGTCGTTTGAGAATAAGAGAGAACTTTTTTTTAGAAAAGGCTACACAGCTTTTGGGGGAAATGCATGAGATACGAGATCAGATAAGCGACATGCATACAGACACCCAGATAATTTATACAGACAGGCACACAGACAAATTGATATTACTGATGATCACAACACACACACACACACACACACACACACACACACACACACACACACACACACACACACACACACACTCAGGCAAAGGAGAGAGAGAAAAGAGAGAGAGAGAAAGAGAGAGAGAGAGAGAGAGAGAGAGAGAGAGAGAGAGACAGACAGACAGACAGACAGACAGACAGAGAGACAGACAGACAGACGCACAGTCACACAGACACACAGACACTCAGACAGACAGAGAAACAGCCAAACAGTCATAGACAGACTAGACAGACACGCAGACAGAAGCAGACAACACATTTCTCCTGCTTGTGTCAGCACTTTTCATTGCACAGGCTGTTTACCCAGAAAGCTAACACAAAAACAAACAAAAACCTTCACTATGAAGAGCGCAGCCATTTTGCAAAAGCAAACTGAAACAAAACCTACTGGAATCCAAATGTAATTACACTAACTGCCAAACATATTAATAGCCTGAGGTTTTACTTTCATCTTCACTCTCCCCCTCTCCCCCACTTTCCTTCCAGTATAACCATTATCATAAAAAAATAATTCTGGATTTAAAAAAAAACAGAATATAACTGAAAAGGGTTGAAAGAAAACCAAAATTATGTACAACTTTGCTCTAAAACCCCAAATTAATGACATTGACAACAAAAACTGAAGCATGATTAGGGAAAAGAATGCTGAAACAGAAATAAAATAAAACTCTGTGAAATTGGAAGACCATCGTGTCCAATTACATTTTTTGATAAATCGCGCAGAAATCACAGGTGTTTTTCTTTAAATTTTGGATCTAATTTCAGGTTGGTTGGGGAATTTTTTATTTAAAAAGTAGGGGGTGGGGGTCTAGGCGAAAAATGAGCAGTAAAAATAGAAATTAAACTGTAATCAATGATATTGTTTGGAAATAAGAGAGAACACTTTTAGAAAAGGCTACAAAACTTTTGGGGGAAATGCACGAGATACGAGATAAGATAAGCGACATGCATACAGACACCCAGATAATTTATACAGACAGGCACACAGACAAATATTACTGAGATCACACACACGCAGGCAGACCAGATAGCCTAGTGATTAGAACATTACATTCGCGATCTGACGATCCAGGTTCGAATCCGTTCAAGGGGATATTTTCCCCTGGAGTTAACATCAGTGCAGACTCCACTCTCCCCAAAAGTCCTTCGGATGAGACTATAAATCGAGGCCCCGTGTGCGAACGCACGCAGAACATCTTGCTCGCACGTTAAATCATGTTCCGTTTTTCGTAAGAGTAGGCCATTGTATGCCAGTGGGAACAGATGACAGAATTTACAAAACCGCATACACACGGGGACTGAATGTAATAAGTGCTTATTCCATTATCCTGGATAGAAAAGAAGAAAATAAAAATAAACAAAGTAGAGTGAGAGAGAGAGAGAGAGAGATAGAGAAGAGAGAGAGAGAGAGAGAGAGAGAGAAGAGAGAGAGAGAGAGAGAGAGAGAGAGAGAGAGAGAGAGAGAGAGAGAGAGAACTCGAAGAGCAATGCTGCTTTTAAAGGTCGTTCCAAATATAGTATATAGTAAACATTATGCAACGTGCGGTTTTATTTTTATTCAGACACTGTCCTTGACATTAAAAAAGAGGCTTCTTTGATAGGTTTAGAACTATTTGCAGTATAATACAGTGGAATTTAACGAGGAAATAAAAAAAGAGCGCTACGGGAAAGACAGATTGCAATGCTCCTTAAAGTAACATTAAACTAAGTTTCCGTAAGTTTTAATTGAACTTTTACATGTGTTCCTTCTAGGTACCGTGACTGTTACTTGGTTGAGAAAAAAGATCTTACTCCTTCACCTTCATCTTCACCTATCTAGTAGTCCTGTAAACCGTGGGGGCATCGATGAAGATTTTGCAAACCAGCTTCCTCCAGATTATTCGGAGACCTTCAAACTGTCCTCTTCACAATGTGTGTTAACTATTTGCTGGGGAGAAAAGGTTAGCTGAAGACACCAGTGAATTTTCCTTGCCTTAGCATATGCATTTCGTAACACGGAGAAAAAAAAGCACCATATAAATTAGATTTCATAACATGATATACAGAGAAGGTGTTGTATGTATATGTACATTTCCTTTGAGTACGTTTCCTATTTCTTTGTATGTGACTTTCTGATGACAACTTTAGCAGATAACAGGATTGTTTGTTATCGTATACAGATATGCATGTATGTATGTATTATGGATGGATGGATGGATGGATGGATGGATGGATGGATGGATGCATGTATGTATGTATGTATGTATGTATGTATGTATGTATGTATGTATGTATTTATTGTATATATTATATATATATATATATATATATATATTATATATATATATATATATATATATATATATATATATATATATATAACTGAGACAAAAGAGTGAGGAAAAACAAGTGCAGGTAACCAATTACAACTTCATTCTGATCATAAACTAATTTTGGTCCTAGATTCGAGGAAAAAAAAAATCACTACAAGATAAAACTTTCAAGGCAGCATTAGAGGAATATTTGAGTAAGGACCATGCCTTCGGCCTGACCTGACTCGAGTTTCGAGTATATATGTAGGTCGGTATGTATGTAGATATATATGCATCTATGTATGTATGTATGTATGCATCTATGTATGTATGTACGTATGTGTGTGTGTGTGTGTGTCTGTCCGTTTTTATGTCTATCTACCTGTCTATTTATCTGTATTTCTTTGTGTCTGTCTGTCTTTCTGTCTTTCTGTCTGTCTGACTGTCTGACTGCATGCCTGCATACGAACATGCATGTGTGTACACCCATGTAGAGAGTGAAGAAAAGATGCAACAACATCACAGGGGAAAAACACAGGTAAGAAAAAAGTAGGGAAAGAATCAGGACACAACTAAACAAAAAACATCACTAAACACATCAACACAACCAGCAACTTGCTCTCCACAGTAAACTAACACGACATCTAGAACGCAAAAGGCAGAGTGCGCTAGCTAAGTCTAAGACATCAAAGCTCTGCTAACAGCTCAACACCAAAGAACATTACAAACAAACAAACAAATAAAAAGAAAAAAAGAAGAGAAAAATGCAACAGAGAGAAAAGAAAAAAATGATACGAACAAAAAGAAAAGACAAAGACTTAAGAAGAGAAAGAGGAAGAAAAAAATTACCAATAGAGAAAAGAAAAGAAAAACAATACGAGCAAACAGAAAGAGACAAAAACCTTGAGAAGAAAGAAAGAGAGGAGACAAAAATTAAAAAAGAAAAAGAAAAGAAAAAAGAACACGAACAATAGAAAATACATAGACTTAAAAAGGAGAGGACAGGAAAAAAATAAAACAGAGAAAAAGAAAAGAAAAGAATACAAGCAAAACAGAAAGATAGAAAGACTTGAGAAAAGAAGAAAGGAAGAAAAAAACAGAGAAAAAGAAAAGAATACAAGCAAAACAGAAAGATAGAAAGACTCGATGAAAGAAGACAGGAAGAAAAAAAAACAAAAGAGAAAAAGAAAAGAAAAACAACATGAACAAAGACAAGGATACAATACAAACACTTGGGAAGAGAATAGCGGCGAAAAATAAAAGCAAAAGAGAGAAAAAAGAAAATAAAACCACGAACTATCAGAAAGATACAAAGACTTGAAAAGAAGAAGAAAGGAAGAAAATTTTTTTAAAAACCCAAAAAAACCCACGAACTAACTGAAGAAAGATACAAACACTTGAGAAAAGAAGAGAGAAAGAGACAATACAAAAGAGAAAAGAAAAACAAAAACAAAACAATACAAACAGAAAGATACAAACGCCTGAGAGGAAAAAAACGAGAGGAAGAAAATACAAAAGAGAGAAAAGAAAAGAAAAGAACAATACGAACAACAGAAAGTTACAACGACTTGAGCAAGAAAGAGAGACAAGAATACAAAGAAAAAACAACAACAGAAAAACACACGAAACAAACAGAAGATATACAGACTTGAGAAAAAAAGAAGGCAAAAACAATACAAAAGAGAAAAAAAAAAAAAAACCCACGAACAAACAGAAAGATACAAAGACTTGAGGAAAGAGAAGAACAAAGAAAAAAAAGAGAAAAGAAAACAAACAAACAAACAAAAGAAAGAAAAAATAAGAAAGGAGAAAATTAAAAAGAAAAAAAAAACAACAATACAACGAAAGAAAACGCAAAGAGAAGAAGAAAAAACAAAGAAAAAAACACAAGAAAAGAAAAAAACAGAAAAACCCACGAGAGGAAAAAAAGAGAGGAAGACAATTACAAAAGATTGAAAAGAAAGATATAAAAAGAACCATGAAGAGAGAAGATAAAACTGAGAAAAAAGAATACAAAAAAAAAAAGGAAAAAGAAAAAACAACACACAACAACAAACAGAAAGTTACAAAGACTTAGAAGAGAAGAGAACGAAAAAAGAACAGAAAGAGAAAAGACAACACACAGAAAACAAAGTTAAAGACTTGAGAAAAAAAGAAAGAAAAAAATACAAAGAAAGAAAACAAAAGAACACACAACAACAGAAGAATCAAAGACTTGAGAAGAGAGAGAGGAGGAAAAAAAAAAAAGGAAAAGAAAAGAAAAGAAAACAATCATGAACAAGACAAAGAGACAAAGACTTGAGAAGAAAGGGAAAAATAAAAAAAGAGAAAAAGAAAACAACAAAACAAAAGAAAGATACAAAACTTGAAAAAGAGAAGAAAGGAAGAACAAATTAGAGAAAGAAAATGAAGAAAAGAAACTACACAAACAGAAAGTTATAACGACTTGAGAAAAGAAAACAAAAGATACAAAAAAGAGGGGAAAAACAGAAAAAACAACATAACAAAAAAACCAGAAAGTTACAAAGACTTGAGAAAAGAAAAGAAAAAAAAAATACTAAAGAGAAAAGAAAAAGACCAACAAATACCCAAAACAAACAGAAAGATACACAAAACCTGAGAGAAAAAAAGAGAGGAAGAAAAATACAACAGAGAGAAAAGGAAAAACACACAGATCAACACGAACTAAGAGAAAGATATAACGACTTAAGAAAAAGAAAAGAGGAATACAACAAAAAAAATAAGAAAGAGAAAAAAAATACAACACAAACAAAGAGAGAGTTACAACAACTAAAAAAAAACTTGAGAACAGAAAATAGAAGAACAAAATACAAAAAAGAAAAAAACCAGAAAAACACCAACACGAACAGAACAGAAACATACAAGACTTGAGAAGAGAAGAAAAAAAAAGAAGAAAAAAACCCAAAACCCCAAAATAGAAAAGAAAAAGAGAAAACAAGAACGAACAGAAGACTAGAGAAAAGAAGAGAGGAAGAACAAATAATTATACAAAAGAGAAAAAAAAAGAAAAGAAAAACAAAAAAAGCGAACAAAGAGAAAGAGCAGACAGTCAAAGACTTGGGGGAAAAAAGACAATGCGCATTTAAAGGTGTTGTTGAAAAAGAAACAAAGCCTCATTAAACACACATGTATTCATCAAAGTATATAGTGAATGTGTACAGCTACTTTCCTCTTTCTACAGGGGGTGGGGGATGGGGGTGGGGGAAAGGGGGTGGAGGTGGGAGGGAAGCTGCTCATTTATTAGTATAAATAACAACAAAGCATGCATAAGCCGAGAGAGAGAGAGAGGAAACCAGCGTAACCGTATTTTAAAACAACAACATAAAAGAGCAGTGTTAATTTACTATAAGTGACAGCAAAGCATGCATAAGCCGAGAGAGAGAGAGAGAGAGAGAGAGAGAGAGAGAGAGAGAGAGAGAGAGAGAGGAGAGAAGAGAGAGAGAGAGAGAGAGAGAGAGAGGGGGGGGAGAGAGAGAGAGAGAAAGAGAGAGAGAGAGAGGGGGGGAGGGAGTGAGAGAGAGAGAGAGAGAGGGGGGGAGAGAGAGAGAGAGAGAGGAAACCAGCGTAACCGTTATTTAAGAAAACAACATAAAAAGCAATGTTAATTTACTATAAGTAACAGCAAAGCATGCATAAGCCAAGAGAGAGAGAGAGAGAGTGGGGGGGGGGGGGGGGGAGAAAGAGAGGAGAGAGAAAGGGAGAGAGGAGAGAGGTGAGAGAGAGAGAGAGAGAGAGAGAGAGAGAGAAGAGAGAGAGAGAGAGAGAGAGAGAGAAGAGAGAAGAGAGAGAGAGAGAGAGAGAGAGGAGAGAGAGAGAGAGAGAGAGAGAGAAAGAAAGAGAAGAAGAAGAAGAAGAAGCCTGAGTAGCCGTAATATTTTTTTTTAAAACAACAACAACAACAACAAACAAACATAAACAAACAGTCACACACAACCAGTTGTGTTGCTCTACACTGTGTAAGTTACAGACTGCATCGTAAACTGAACAGCACTTGGCAGACAACAGAGAGCACTGCTGTACTGGGCTGAAAGTCACAGCTCTGCTATGCTAAAAAGTTCTGTAGACATTAATAATTGTTTTCTCGGTTGTTTTTGTGTGTGTTTATTTTGCAACCCTACTGTCTACCTCATCTTATTTCAGATCAATACTTTCTTGTTTCTTTCTGCCTGTGTCTGTCTGTCTGTCTTGATGTCTGTCTGTTTGTCTGTATGTGTGTGTGTGTATGTATGTATGAACGTATGTATGTATGTATGTAGGTAGGTAGGTAGGTATGTGTGTATGTATGGTATGTATGTGTGGTATGTATGTATATATGTATGTATGTATGTATGTATGTATGTATGTGTATGTATGTAGGTATGTATGTTGTGTATGTTATGTATGTGTGCATGTATGTGTGTATGTATGTGTGTATGTATGTGTGTATGTATGTTTTAGTATGTATGTTGTGTGTGTATGTTGTATATATGTAGTAGTTTAGGTTGGTATGCTATGTGTGTATGTATGTATGTAGGTAGGTAGGTAGGTAGGTATGTGTGTATGTAGATATGCATGTGTGTGTATGTATGTGTGTATGTTTCTCTGTTCCTGCAAGGTGTTCTGCGCGCGTTTGCTAGAGGGACCTCGGTTTATACAAAGTCTCATCCAATGGAGAGAGAGGGGGGTGGAGGGGGGTCAGAGACACAGAGAGAGAGACAGACAGACAGACAGACAGAAAGATTGATAGAGAGAGAGAGGCAGACAGACAGACAGACAGGCAGTCAGGCAGACAGACAGGCAGACAGTCAGACGGAGAAACAGTGGCAGAGTAACAGACAGACAATGAGACATATATAGATAGTTCGATAGATCGATCGATGAATATATAGATAGATAGACAGCCAGACAGACAACCAGCCAGCCAGCCATCCACAGCAGACAGACAACTAAACAACCAGACAGCCAGCTTGCCAGCCAGTCTCTCTCTCTCTCTCTCTCTCTCTCTCTCTCTCTCTCTCTCTCTCTTCTCTCTCTCTCTCTCTCTCTCTCACAACACACACACCACACCACACACACACACACACACACACACACACAAACACACACAGAGTTCAAATTTCAACATGTACACCCCTGGTCTCAAAAGTGAACAACCCCTCTCATAGTCAGAGTATAACCGCTGATATTATCGCCAGTTTCTTTGACAGCAACCCTACACGCCAACGTCTCATCCAGTGTGTCCTTACCAACCTCACTGTGATTCCCAGGCGCGATAAGCAAAGACAGAGTGCTTGTTCTGGATGACTACTAGGATGCTAAGCTGAAGAACGCCAAACCCCAATAATAACAATTACGCTATTTG
The DNA here is from genome assembly GCA_028751875.1 of Rapana venosa. Lineage (NCBI taxonomy): Eukaryota > Metazoa > Mollusca > Gastropoda > Neogastropoda > Muricidae > Rapana > Rapana venosa. Next base: position 69,823,558 of record CM054137.1, on the reverse strand, counting down.
AAAGAAGAGAGCATTTGCGTCACTGCCCGCGCGTTTCATTCCACTTACACATAATCACATTGGAAATGACAGCTGAGACTTTGAATTAGTGTCATCAGCAAAGGTGCCAGGAGGTGAGGGTGGTGGTGGGGGTGGGGGGGGGGGGGGTGAGGGAAAGTGACATTTCTTTAACAGAAACTGAAATGTTATATTGGCTTGATATTAATTGCAAAATGTTTTAACTAGTATGAAAAAAAAGCATTCCTCCGTGAGTAAGTGTAAGTAGCATCCCGGCCTTCTGGAAATTTTGTGCTAGGATATCCCTCTTTTCTATCCCTCCCTTTGTTTTGGCTTTGTTCGTTTTACTCCTGTCAACATCCTTATTGTCTATTCTCTTCTTTTTTTGCAAGAAAAAAACCTCACAAGATAACAATTCTATCCCACGCCGAATTCGAATGCGCTGGCGTGGCTTATCAAGGGTTTAAAGGCAGCGCAATGTATTTTCGCTCATATGACAGACAACATTAATTGTGTCTTAGCGTTCGATGAAGAGTTTGAGTAATGCGACCGTTTTAACCCATCATTAATGTAGCCGCATTCCGACTTCATTGGTAAAACCTGATTTGATCTGTACACTGTTGGACAGTTTTAATCTACGATTTAAAAATCCTACGAGGTAAGAGCCCGATTTGGCCCAGACCAAAAGCTGTGTCAGTTAATGATGTCAGCTAATCACTACACTAAAATGTTTTTATTTCGTAAAATGTTGTGTTGAGATTGCCTTCTTCAGCCATAACAAGCTGTTAACATAATGAACTGCGCTCTCCTTTAAAGGAGAAAAAATCCTCAGAAGTCGGATTATGGCTGCCTACAAAGGCGAGGTACTTAAAAACAGTCATACACGCAAATTCCTTATTCAGTGTGCGATTTCAATCTCACAGTGAATTCCAGGTGGGATGAGTGAAGTCAGAGTGCACATTCTGGGTAACCCCCCAGAGTGTTAAGCTGGGGAACGCACAACAGCAACAACAACAACAAAAACAGCCCTGATATATTATGACCTGTGTGGTTGGTGTGGCTATAAAACAACAAGACCTACTGACCGAATAAAGCAAGGCTATGTGGAAACAGAAACTCTGACAAAAAGACAAGGAGACTGTCAGACAAAACCAACAATGATCTATAGAATTAGAGATCTGTAGTAAAAGAAATTGCTGCTGCCTTGAAATATCTTTGAAAAGAAGACAAAAAGTATATATTATTAATTAAATATATATATATATATATATATATATATATATATATATATATATATATATATATATATATATATATATATATATATATATATGCAGTGTTTCATTTTACTTTTAGAAACTATACAGTCACATGGAAGGACATTTTCTGGCTGTAAAACCTTTTGTCATAAAATCAGTGCAAAAAGAAAGAAAAGAACAAGGAAGTGAACTAAAGCAACAACAACAAAATAGCAAAATGTTGCCAAAGGTATGGAGCTGGAATAATGTGTCCATATTTTTTGCTGGTTTTTTATGTATGCATTAATCTTTAGTGTAAGACTCATTCTTCTGAATTTGTGTGTCTTTGTCTCCTTCAGAACATAAAAATCAACAGTGGACTTCCTTGTTTCATGCTTAAAATATCGTCCATCAAATCAAATTTTATGTGGAAAACGCGGGGATTTTTTGTTGCTTAAACAGGCCAAGGACAATGTGAATGTTTTGTTTTAGTTTTCAGTGACACATTGCAACATTTTGCCTTGTGGGCAAGTTGGTGGACTTACAAATCATGACAGTTGATGTCGTGATTCAGTGGCTAGACTCTTGGTGGTGCCTAACAGACTATAGATTTTAAAAAAAGCTAAAGGGTGTCCCATAACCTATAAGGTCGTAGGGGAGCGTGGCGTCAGAGACCTCACTTCTCTAGGGGCCAGCATATTGAGGGCAGCGCCCATCTCCTCTCCCTCGCTGCTTTATCTTCCCTGACCCTAAAGATGCAGGTACCCATTTACAGCTGGGTGAACTGGGGGACTGTACTGAAACCAAAGCACGCAAACGGTCACCCATCCAACTGGTAACCACGCTCCATGCTGCCTAACTTGGCTGGGGGAAAGCGAGTGCTCCGACCACTGAGCTATCCCGTCCCCATGACTATAGGATACAAGAAACACCTCCAAAGCTATTTCTTATGAACAGACCATCTTTCTCACTACTTTCCTTTGTGTGTACCGGTACAAACAACATCAGCTATGCAGGTTAAAAATAATGTCACGTATATCAACTTTTCTTGAGTTATGGATACACAAGCACTCTCTCAACACACTCACTATAAGACTTAACTAGAAAAAAAAACAAGTCAATCACAGAAAAACGAGAGAGAAAAAAAACTCCCACAAAACAAACCCCAACTAAACAGAACAGAGGAAAGAAAAAAAAAACAGAGAAGAAGATACACAAACACGACAGGCATCAACAAGCAAGACGTGACAAGAGGATCAACAATATTATAGCCCGTGCTACGCTGGCAGCAGCATCGTCAAACGGAGACGACGACAGTCATCTAGCCAGAGAACCCAGAGCAGAGTTCTGCTGGTCCGACAGTCAGCAGCTGTGCTCTCAAACTAAAAGCTCTGCGGACATTAATTTTCTTCTCGCTATGTTTAGCTGTTTCACCCCCAGTATCGTTTGCTCTATCTTACTTGCAAATCGATACTTTGTTTTCTTCTTCTCCCTTCTCTCATCCACTCTGTTTCGTTGTCTGTATCTGTCTGTCTGTCTTTGTTTTTTTCTAACTGTTCAGTTGTTCTTTGTCTGAGTTTTCACAGAGATGGAGAAAGAGAGAGACAGAGAGAGAGATACACACAGAGACCAGACAGACAGACAGACAGATAGAGACAGAGAAGTCAATTATCCTTCTTCATATTGAGGGCGGCACCAATCTCCTGTCCCTCGCTGCTTTACTTTCTCTGACCCTAAAGAGGCAGGTACCCATTTACAGCTGGATGAACTGGGGACTGTACTGAAACCAAAGCACGCAAACGGTCACCCATCCAACTGGTAACCACGCTCCATGCTGCTTAACTTGGCTGGGGGAAAGCGAGTGCTCCGACCACTGAGCTATCCCGTCCCCATGACTATAGGATACAGGAAACATCTCCAAAGCTATTTCTTATGAGCAGACCATCTCTCCCACTACTTTCCTTTATGTGTACAGGTACAAACAACATCAGCTATACATGTTAAAGATAATGTCATATATATCAACTCTTCTTGAGTTATGGATACACGAGCACTCTCTCAACACACTCACTATAAGACATAACTAGAAAAAAAAACCCAAGTCAATCACAGAAAAACGAGAGAAAAAAAACCTCCCACAAAACAAACCCCAACTAAACAGAACAGAGGAAAGGAAAAAAAAAACAGACAGAGAAGAAGATACACAAACACGACAGACATCAACAAGCAAGACGTGACAAGAGGATCAACAATACTATAGCCCGTGCTACGCTGGCAGCAGCATCGTCAAACGGAGACGACGACAGTCATCTAGCCAGAGAACCCAGAGCAGAGTTCTGCTGGTCCGACAGTCAGCAGCTGTGCTCTCAAACTAAAAGCTCTGCGGACATTACTTTTCTTCTCGCTATGTTTCGCTGTTTCACCCCCAGTATCGTTTGCTCTGTCTTACTTGCAAATCGATACTTTTGCTTTCTTCTTCTCCCTTCTCTCGTCCACTCTGTTTCGTTGTCTGTGTCTGTCTGTCTGTCTTTGAGTTTTTTTCTAACTATTCAGTTGTTCTTTGTCTGAGTTTTCACAGAGATGGAGAAAGAGAGAGAGAAAGAGACAGACAGAGACAGATACAGACATTCAGGCAGAGACAGAGACAGAGACAGACACAGAGAAGTCAATTATCCTTATTGAGAGAGGGAGAAAGAAAGACAGAGAGACAGAGAGACAGACAGAAAGTGTGTGAGAGAGAGGGGGGAGAGACAGACAGACAGACAGACTTACAGAGACAGAGACAGAGACAGAGACAGACAGACAGACAGAGAACAGACGGAGAAGTCAATTATCCTTATTGAGATGGAGAGAGAAAGAGAGAAAGACAGAAGATACAGAGAGAGAGAGAGGGAGGAGAGAGAGAGAGAGAGAGAGAGAGAGAGAGAAGAGAGAGAGAGAGAGAGAGAGAGAGAGAGAGAGAGAGAGAGAGAGAGAGAGAGAGAGAGAGAGGAGAGAGAGAGAGAGAAGGGTAGGTCACATTCTTCTGGTTGAAAATACTTTTTTTAAATGTGTTTAAAGTGAAACAAACAAAATGCAATCCTTATAAAGGCAACAAGGATTCAGAAAGCAACACACAGACACTGTCTATATTTAAGAAACAAAAGAATATACGATAAAAGTAAACATGTTTAATACAACGTTTTGGATTATTCCCTTGCTTCTCCCTACAACCCTTTCCAACAAAAATATCTATCGATATTAATAGAAAAAAAAGCAAAACAAATTGGAAAGATTTCTACTTTAAACTACAAACAATTATTTCTTACATCGTTTATGATAAAAGTAAAAGATGACCAAAAGACTTTAAGTGATTCGAAGTAAGACAAAAATGGCATCAAATCAACGTTCAATTAATTTTAGTCGTTAGTGACTTAGTCTGAAAAGAGCTTGTTGCTCTCATGATTCAGTTCTAATGTAACTGATGTATTCAAAGACATAGAGAACTTGCTTAAAGAAACAAAAATGGAAATATCATTATAACATTATATTATTCAAATACTATTGAAAAGAGTCCAGATATAAACAGCATAGGAAAAAAGGGTTGAGGTGCTTTGAAAGGCTGGCAACATACTATTTATACAATATTTATCGAACCTCATTGATGTGCAATTAGTAAATCATTGACAATACATGACTGTCCAGTTTTTAAAAAAAAGTCAGATAGATGTCACTTGGCTATATACAAAGTATGCAGATGGACAGCTACCCCATGGAGAGATGCTGAGGGTCAGTGAGTATAAATAACATCCCCACCTTTTGAAAATTATGTGCTATGAATTCCCTCCTTTCTATTTCTCTTTCTTTGTTTTTGGCTTTTCTCTTTTTTTCTCTGTCACTTCTTTCTTCTCTATTGTCTGCACTTTTGGGGTTTATTCTTCTGCCTTTTTTGGTCCAGAAAGACTTAAAAGATAACAACTCTCTCCCACGCCAAAGTCGGATCCACTAAGCATTACTTGTTAAGGTGCTTAAAAGCAGTGTAACCCATTTTCGCTCATAAGACATAGACAACAATAGTTGCTGTCTGAGCGTTTAACGATGAAGACAAACAAGGATGGACAGGAGATAGATAGACAAAGAGACAGACGTATAGAGTACCAGCAATAAACAGAAATGGAGAACACAGGCAAAAGAAGTTGAGGCTGTCATAAAAGCTCTGTGCAAATAAAAAAAAAGAGACAAAAAAAATATGATGCTTGCTTCTTCTCTTAGAAACTGTCCTCTAGCATGAAGAGAAGTGGTCTGGTTTCAAAATGTTCTCACAAAACAGGATACAAGATCATATATTGTAAAAAGGGAACGAACTGAAACAAAGAGGACGTGACATTTCTTTTTTAAAGGTTTGATATCCCCCTACCCCTTAAACATGTTGTCCATAAGTTTGCAAATTTCTCTTGTATTTTTAGGTGGGTTTTTTTACATGATGTACTGATTGATGTCGAGAGATTTATCAGGTCTAAACGAGGTGTGTTTGTCTCAGGATGAAAATCAAAATCATGAGTTAACTTCCTTGTTCAGTGCTTGCAATAAGATCAATCAGACTAAAAGTATGTGCAAAACATGATTTATTTTATTGATTCACAAAATACGAGGCAGCTATGATAGTGCTAATGAATACATATATATCAATATACAATGCGAGTAGACCAGATGTGGTGGCCTAATACTTCTAATGGCGCTGATGCCATGGATGAGCGGTAAGAATCTCACCACAGTTGTTGGATTCTGTTTGGGGATTTAAACTCTCTTCAAAGTAAGTATATGAGGTCCCCCTACGGGGATGCGGAGGGAGGCCTGTCAGAATAAACAGCATCACCATCTTCTGGAAATTATGTGCTAGGAATTCCATCTTTTCTATCTCTCTCTCTTTGTCCCAGCCTTTTCCCCCTTCTTTCCTGTCACCTCTTTCTTGTCTATTTTCTGCACTGTTTTTGGTTCATTCTTCTGCTCTTTTTTCCCAAAACGACTTAAACGATAATCATGTCAAAGTCAGATCCACTAGTCCTGACTTGCTAGGAGGTTAATAGCAGTGTAACGCATTTTCGCCCGTAGTATTATTATAGAGACAACAATAGTTGCTGCTCGTGCGTTTACCGACGAAGAAGAACAAGATGACCAGGAGAAATCCAGACAAAGACACAGACGTATAGAGTCCTAGAAATAAACAGAAATGGAGAACCCAGGCAAAGAACTTGATGCTGTCATAAAAGCTCTGTGCAAAAAAAAATAGACAGACACAATATCATACTTCCTTCTTCTTTTAGAATCTGTCCTCTAGCATGAACAGAAGAGGTCTGGTTTGAAGATCTGTTCTCACAAAACAGGGTACAAGATAGAAGTGTGAAAGAGAGAGAGAGAGAGAGAGAGAGAGAGAGAGAGAGAGAGAGAGAGAGAGAGAGAGAGAAAAAGAGAGAGACAGAGACAGAGAGAGAATAAACAAACAGAAACAAAGAAGGCGAGAGAACACTTTTTTAAAGGTTTGACTTGTAAAAAAAGTGTCCCCTAAGTTCGTCAATTTATCTCATTGTTTAGATAATGTACTGATCGATGTTATGAGACTTATCAAGTCGAGATGAGGGGTAGAGCTTTTCCACAACCCAGGCGCTTGCCTACAACCACGCCAAATGGAGCCAACTGGTGCATGCAACGTTCATCACTGCAGTGCCCCTACACCCCTTAGGGGGCTACAGGGGGCAAGTGAGATGAGATAAATGAAGGGTGTTGCCTTAGAATAAAAATAAAAACCATGAGTTAACTTCCTTGTTCAGTGCTTGCAATAAGATCAATCAAGCTAAATATATGTGCAAAGAGCGATTCATTTTTTTTCATCGACCAACTACGAGGCAGTTGTAATAGTTCTTCTTCCTCCAACGCTCAGATAGCAAATACTGGCTGTCATAGGACCGAAGTATAAGACCAATACCCTCTGTTTCAAATGTCTTCACAAATCTGCACCCTCTTATCTCTGTAGCTGTCTTATCCTGTATACTCCATCCCGTTCCCTTCGCTTAGCTGCAAATACTTTGTGCTTTCCAATACCCAGATTCAAACAAACCAATGCTGGCCGTCGCTCTTTCTCTGTTTCTGGCCCATCCACCTGGAATGACCTCCCTCTTTCACTTCGCCAAAAGCCTTCACTTGATGCCTTCAAATCCAGCCTCAAAACGCATTTACCTCCTACCTGACACTTTCCCCTCATATGTGTTCCTACTTTTCAACAGCATCCTTCATCTCCCTCATCACCACCTAAGTGTGTGTGAGTGTGTGTGAGTGTGTGTGTGTGTGTGTGTGTGTGTGTGTGTGTGTTTGTGTGTGTGTGTGTGTGTGTGTGTGTGTACATACATTTGAAATGTCTTATGTTATATGAGGAAAGTTGCATGCGTGTAAATGATTTGAGTGCAAGCGCTCCGATTTGTTTGTTTTACAAGATTAAGCACTATATAAATTTTGTATATTATTATTATTATCATTATTAAATGCACTGCTCCGGTTGTTTAGCACCCGACATTTAAAACAGACAATTTCAGCAGTATAACTATAGAACCGCAGGAGATCCAGAAGTCCTTAATGTACCCGAAAGCAAAGACACAGACAGTCACCCTATCCTCCGAGAAGAAGTGGAAACAGCAGTCAGATCGCTGAAAAATGGGAAGTCAGCAGGGGCTGACAACATTCCAGCTGAGTTGGTCCAAGCTGGAGGGGAAGCCATGATCAGCGCCCTACTAAGAATCTGCAACAAGATCTGGCAGACAGGAAAATGGCCAACACCATGGACGCAGTCACTCATCATCACCCTCCCCAAGAAAGGAAATCTACAACAATGCCATAATTACGCACAATCAGCCTCATATGTCACCCAAGCAAGGTCATGCTGCAGATAATATTGAATAGACTGAAGCCACAGCAGAGACCATCATTGCTGAGGAACAAGCAGGTTTCAGAGCAGGGCGCAGCACAACAGAACAGATATTCAACCTCAGAATACTATGTGAGCGGTACCTTCAACATCAACAAGACCTTTACCACGTATTTATCGATTTTAGAAGGCATTTGACAGGGTGTGGCATGCAGCTTTGTGGGCAACCATGAATTTGTACAGCATCAATGCAAACCTGATCAGAGTCATCAAACAGCTGTACAGCGAGGCCACCAGTGCAGTGTACTACAACAACAACATTGGAGAATGGTTTCGAACAACAGTTGGAGTAAGGCAGGGCTGTCTACTCTCACCCACTCTTTTCAACATCTTCCTTGAGAGAATCATGGCTGATGCACTGGAACATCTTGAAGGATCAGTCAGCATTGGTGGCAGAACGATCACAAACCTCCGCTTCGCAGATGAATTGATGGAATGCAGGATCAGAAAAAGAGCTTGCCAGCCTAACAGAACACTTGGATTAGGCCTCCAAAACATACGGCATGGAAATCAGTGCAGGGAAGACCAAACTGATGACTAATAACACCAACGGCATTAGCATGATATCAGGGTTAATGACCAGAAGCGGGGGAAACATTTTAAAAGCTTCAAGTACCTGTGGGGGCCATTGTATCCGACCAGGGACCCAAGCCAGAAGTAGTATGCGGACTGCACAGACAATAACGCTTTGTCAAAACTAAACACCATCTGGAGAGACAAGAAATATCTCACTTATCTCCAAGTTTCGACTAATGCGTCCCTTGTCATATCCATATTTCTGTATGCCTGTGAATCATGGACCCTGACTGCAGATTTGGAGAGAAGAGTACAGGCAGTGGAGATGAGATGCTTTCGGAGACTCCTTGGCATCCCCTACAAAGCCACATAAGCAACGAAAGCGTGCATAAACAGAATCCAGCAACCTTTGGGGACCCTATGAGAACCTTCTAACGATGGGTGAAAAGCGTAAACTTAAGTGGTATGGGCATGTCACAAGATCCCAAGGAATTACAAAACAGTTTTGCAAGGCACTGTCCAAGGAGGAAGAAGAAGAGGCAGACCAAGGAAGAGCTGGGAGGATAACATCAGTGAATGGACAGGCCTAGAACTCAACAAAACCCTGAGAAAGGCAGAACAGAGAGAGGAATGGAGGGAACTGGTTGCTGAGTCTTTGAGGGTGCCCCCACGGTCGTCAGACTACGGGACAGATAGATAGATAGATAGATAGAATTTCAGCAGTTCAGGTTGGGTGGGGGCTTATACTCCAAAATGATGCTGATGCTTAGGACAAGTGGTTAGAATCTTGTCACACATGGTTGTTTATAGTTGGGAATTTAATTAAATCTCTTCAAAATCACTTCATGTGCAAACCAACTAACATTTTCGTCTTTTTTGTGTGTGTATGTTATATACACACTGAACCACTGTGAGCATCAACAGTGCAATGTACAATGAAAACAGAGTACTTAGTTGAAAATCAGAACAGAAACAAAACACCCTAACAAGTTCATAAAAAGCCAAGGGGGAAGGGGGAGAGAGAGAGAGAGAGAGAGAGAGAGAGAGAGAGAGGAGAGAGAGAGAGGTGAGAGAGAGAAGAGAGGAGAGAGAGAGAGAGAGAGAGAGAGAGGAGAGAAAGAGAGAGAGAGAAGATGAGAGAGAGAGAGAGAGAGAGAGAGAGAGAGGAGGGAGGAGAGAGAGGAGAGAGAGAAAAGAGAGGGGGAGGAGAATTCAGTAGTAGCTGAAGAGAAAACTAAATTAAGAAGAGGACGAAGAGAATAACAAACACTAGACTAGACAAGACAAGACAAGACACGGGGAGACCAGACGTGACAAGACAGTATGCAGTTAGGCTGCATCCTAAACTGAGACAGCAGACAGCAGACAGCAGAGAGCAAAAGAGCGCTGTACTGGTCTGAGTGACAGCTGTTTTAAAGCTCTGTGGATGTTTCTTCTCGCTTTCCCCCCCCCTCCCTTTGCCTCACCTTACTTGGGATCAATACTGTCTTCTGCCTTGCTCTATTCTCTCTTTTTCTCACTTTTTGTGTTTTTGTCTGTCTGTCTGTCTGTCTGTCTGTCTTAATCTCCCTCTAACTCTATCTCTGTCTCTCTCTGTGTCCCTCTCTCTCTTTAATCTGAAGTATCTTCTCTCTTTGAATGCAATCA
>CM054137.1:69798205-69810705 GCA_028751875.1 Rapana venosa | reverse complement strand
ACACACACAACACACACACACAGGGCCGGCCACACACACACACACACACAGGTCACACACCCTGGCAGGGCGATAGAATCTTGGCTGTTGAAGGCAGGGAAAGCTATGAGATGAAGCGGGAGAGGAAAATCTTAGGTTTGAAATAATATGTCTTGACACTGGATTTAAAAGTTCATAAGAAGGCTTTGGAGATGGGGGGAGAGAGGAGAGAGAGAGAGAGGAGAGAGAGTGGGAGAGGGATCATTCCAGATCGATGGACCAGAAATAGAGAAAGAGCGATTACATGACAGACTGACAACAATAGTTGCTGTCTGAGTCGTTCGAAAGAGAGAGAGAAGATGAAGAGTAAAAGAAAAAAAATAAAGAAAAGAAAAATTAAGAAGAAGAAGTAAGAAAAGAAAAAAGACAATGAAAGCAAAAGCAATGCAAAAGATGAGAATAGAAAATAATAGAAGAAAAGCAAGTAATAAATCAACGAATGAAGGAATACAGAAGGAATACAACAAGAAGAAAATAAAAAAGAGTGAGAAGTACAATATATACAACAACAATACGAATACACTTTAATGCAATAAAGTAAACAATGCATACAAAATACATGCTATGCAATCAATACAGTCATAAATATTACTATTTTCATTACAATAACCACTTAATTCACAATGCAAGGATACTCATCATACACCACATGCATGCATTACAAAACAGTAGTAACTACAGGATCAAACATAATGCAACAAGCAGTAGGCGACCACGATTTTTATTTTTCTTTATTATACTCTTGCAGAATCTCTGCATATTGTTGTTTTCGAGACGTCGCAAAGAGTAGCGCACCTTTTTTTTTAGCGCACTTGATTTTTTCCCCAATCAAGTAGCTTTTGCACTAATTTTTCCAGACAATTCCGCTGCCGTTTTACTGCCTAATAATTAGTGTAACATACGGGACCTCGGTTTTTGTCGTCTCATCCGAAAGACTAGCACCCAGACCCCTACTCATGGTCTAATGGATTGGGGGGAGGTTTTGACCCGAACTGCTTGCTTTCTAGACAGGCGCGTTACCTCCAGACCACCGATCCATACCTTATTCTGCCACAAACAATTCCCGTTCAAGGGGATATTTTCCCTGGAGTTAACATCAGTGCAGACTCCACTCTTCCCAAAAGTCCTTCGGATGAGACTATAAACCGAGGCCCCGTGTGCGAACGCACGCAGAACATCTTGCGTACACGTTCAATCCTGTTCCGCTTTTCGGAAGAGTAGGCCATTGTGTGCCGGTGGGAACAGATGACAGAATTTACAAAACCCCATACACACGGAGACTAGATGTAAAAAAGCAGATAAGTGCTTATTCCATTATCTTCGATATTAAAGAAGGAATAAAAAGTTAAATAAAACCAATACGTGCCTCAGGGGAACAGGGTAGCCTAGCGGCTAGAGCGTTTTTTAGCTCGCGACCTGACGGGCCCAGGTTCAAGCCACTCACTAAAGCAGACCTAAGGTGCTAAGGAATTTTCTTTTAGAGTTAACATCAGTACCGACTCCACTCCCCGAAAGTCCTTCGGATAAGACTAGAAAGAGATGTCTCCTGCCCATTCACACACAGACCATCTTCTTGCACCCACGTTAAAACCTGTTCCGAATTTTTTTCTAAAAGGTAGACCACTGTGTGATGGTGGTAACGGATGACAAAACTTACCCCCCCCCCCCCAAAAAAAAAAAAAAATAAAAAAAAAAAAAAAATAAAAAAATCGACCGCCTATACACGCTGGTGTCATGGTTAGACATCACACCGGAAGTCAGAATGCGTGATACATTTAATGGCGGATTAAAAAGAAAAACAAAACTGGAAGTATACGCAAAATCTCACCATTTCTGAAACTTTATTTAATTTATGCTATCTATTTATTCTTTTATATCGAGGATAATGGAATAAGCATTCACGTGCTTTATTTTTACATCCAGTCTCCGTGTATATGCGGTTTTGTGAATTATGTCATCTGTTCCCACCGGCACACAATGACCTAATCTTACAAAAAGCGGAACAGGATTTAACGTGTGTGCAAGATGTTCTGCGTGCGTTCGCACACGGGGCCTCGGTTTATTGTCTCATCCGAAGGACTTTTAGGGAGAGTGGAGTCTGCACTGATGTTAACTCTAGGGGGAAAATATCCCCTTGGACGGGAATCGAACCCGGGTCGTCAGATTCGAGCACAATGTTCTAACCACTAGGCTATCCTGTCCCCCCAAAAAAACTTCGGAACTCTAGCCCCGGAACTAACACCCCCCCCCCCCCCCCACACCCAACCCCCCCCCCCAAAAACACATAATAAAATAAAAAACCACCAAAAATCCCCGAGTTGCATAATCCTTCTTTAAAAAAGATTTAATCTTCCATTTCCCATTCTTTTAAGAGTGGATTTGCTAGAGCCAGATGCGTGAATGGGGAGAACACGCACCCTGCGCGCGCGTGGGCGCATGCACGCACATACAGACAGCTATACACAAAGAGGCACGTAACTACACTCACTCTCGCGCTTCCTCACGAAAACGCTGTTCGACGTTTCACTCAAAGACTGCTTATACAGGTCTGTCTCTCTGTCTGTCTGTCTGTCTGTCTGTCTATCTGTCTGGCTGTTTGTTTGCTTGGCTGTCTGTCTCTCTGTCTCTGTCTGTCTGGCTGTTTGGCTGTCTGTCTCTCTGTCTCTGTCTTCTGGCTGCTTGGCTGTCTGTCTCTGTCTCTCTGTCTCTGTCTGTCTGTCTGTCTGTCTCTCTGTCTATGTCTGTCTGTCTCTCTGTCTCTGTCTGGCGGGCTGGCTGTCTCTCTGTCTCTGTCTGTCTGACTGGCTGTCTGTCTCTGTTTCTGTGTCTCTGTCTGTCTGTCTGTCTGTCTCTCTAATGCTCTTCATCTTTGTTTCTGTCACCGCTGTTCTCTATTTCTGTCTCTGTCGTTCTGTCTCATTGACTCGCTCTGTCTGTCTGTCTGTCTCTGTCTGTTTATCTGTCTATCTCTGTCTGTCTGCCTCTGTCTGTCTGTCTCTCTCTCTCTCGCTCTTACACACACACACACAATCACTAACACTAATACTAACACCCACATGCATGCACACACATACACACACATACATACACACACCTACACACACACACACACTAATACTCACACATACGTTTATTTGTCTTTATGTGTATTGCTCCAAAAAAAACCGTATTAAATCATTATTATTTTTCTCCTTTATTCCCCAGCTTCTACTAGTATTTTGTCAAAGATTTCATAAGCTTAGGATATAAAAGAGAGCCCTGTCTTGTTTAAATTGAGCCTATCAGTTTGCTATCTTTCAAAGAGATTGTTCCACATTTTCGCCTTGCTTTTGTAGAAAGCGATACAATTTAGAACGGCTTTGACTTTGTGAGATATACAATTTATTTTAATAAGATATTAGGAAGTAGATACACTAGCCACTAGGCTATCTTGGCCCCAGAGGTTATCCCATCCTCTCTCTCTCTCTTTCCCTCTCTCTCTCTCCATCTTTCTCTCTCTCTCTTTCTCTCTCTCTTCTTCCTCGCTCTGTCTGTATGCCTGTATGTCTGTCTCTATCTCTGTCTCTTTGTCTCTCTGTCTCTGTCTCTATCTCTGTCTCTCTTTGTCTGTCTGTCTCTCTTCCTCACCCTTCCTCTCAATCGGTCTGTCTGTCTGTCTAGCTATCTCAATTCTATTATTTTTTCTGTTACGTAGACATGTAAGCCTTTGCCTGCATTTTTTTTGTAATTCTTTTTTATACACATGTGTGAATCTGTACATACATTCTCCTCCCTTCCAATGAATGATTAATAAAATCAATTTCGTTAATTGCCTTATTTTGCTTTTAGAGGGCTGGATTTTTAAAAAAATCGTTTTTAAAAGTTATTCTACTGCTTTTTAAAAAAATCTTTCTGTCTCTCAATTTCATTTTGTCATGCTTACTTGATATCTTTGTATTGTTTCACTTTCTAAATGTATATATATATATATATATATATATATATATATATAGAGAGAGAGAGAGAGAGAGAGAGAGAGAGAGAGAGATACATATACATATGAATACACACATATATATATATAACAACACAACACAACATTATACAACTCAACACAATATAATACAACACAACACAACAGAATACAGGGGAACACAACACAATGCAGGCCGGTGGCACTATCATTAACTTTAGTGAGTGCTGAAAGTTCTGAGTTTGTCTGTCTGTCTGTCTGTCTCCCTGTCTGCCTGTATGTCTGTGTGACTGTCTCTGTCTCTCTGTGTCTCTCTCTGACTCTGTCTTTCTCTGTCTCTCTGTCTCTGTCTGTCTGTCAGTCGGTTTGTCTGTCTGTCGTTCTGTCTGTCTGTCGTTCTGTCTACCTGTCTGTCTGTGTGACTGTCTCTGTCTCTCTGTCTCTCTCTGTCTCTCTGTCTGTCTGTCTGTCTGTCTGTCTGTCTGTCTCTCTCTCTCTCTCTCTCTCTCTCTCTCTCTCTCTCTCTCTCTCTCTGGCTCCTGCTCTCTTGAACTTTATGCAACATGTAAATCATAAAACTGTTTAATAAATCACTGATTCGTAATGAAAAACTGTTGTTTTTTTTTAATTAAAAGTATTTGTTTAAATTAATGAAATAACTTTTCGAGTCATGATATCTTTAACTGCCTTTGGCTAAGTTTGTTTTGAATCGAGTGACACTTATTTTTCATACACGTTTTTAGTCAACATACAACTTCATATTATTTTGTTGCACATAATGAAGAAAGAAACCTCTTTTATTTAGTGTTTTTCCAGATGTGGAAAAAATAAAAGAATGATACAATCATGATTGATGGATTTTAAAATCACACTATTGTCACAATGAGCTCCAAGCTAGAGCCATAGACAATGGCTTGGATAAAATCGATAAGATTTCAGCAGTAATAACAGCAAAGTGTCTCTGTTAGAGTTGAGCTTGTCAACTAAGCTTGTTGATCTTGTTTTCAATATGGCTCTGTTTGTCTGTCTCTCTCTGTCTCTCTGTCTGTCTGTCTCTCTCTCTCTCTCTCTCCTCTCCTCTCTCTCTCTCTCTCTCTCTCTCTCTCTCTCTCTCTGTGTCTCACACACAAACACATACACACACACGCATAAAATACACACTATACATACACACACACACACACACACACACACATACATACACACACACGCGCGCGCGCGCGTGCGCGCAGAACATCTTGCGCACTCGTTAAATCCTGTTCCGCTTTTTGTAAGAGTAGGCCAATGTGTGCCGGTGGGAACAAATGACAGAATTGACTAAACCACATACACAGGGACTGGATGAAAAAAAACACATAAGTGCTCATTCCATTATCCTCGATATAAAAGAATCAAAATAAAATAAAATAATTTTAAAATGTAAAACACACACACACAAAATACACATAAATAACACAGAGAGAGAAACAGACAGACAGACAAAGACAGACAGACAGAGACAGACAGAGAGACAGACAAAGAGAGAGAGAGAGAGAGAGAGAGAGAGAGAGAGAGAGAGAGAGAGAGAGAGAGAGAGAGAGAGAGAGATGAACATTGTATTTTAAGTGTGTGATGGCTTAAACAAAATTGTTTTCTTCACGTACAACTCTCTCGGAATAACAGCAGAAAGACGGAGAGACAGAGACAGACACAGATAGAGACAGAGACAGAAATAGGGACAGACAGACAGAAAGACAGAGACAGACACGCAGACAGAGACAGAGTGAGTTAGAGAGAGAGGGAGAGAGAGGAGGAGGAGGAGAGAGAGAGAGAGAGAGAGAGAGAGAGAGAGAGAGAGAGAGAGAGAGAGAGAAATACAGACAGACAGACAGACAGAGGGACAGTGAGAGAGAGAGGTACAGAGGTAGAAAGAGAGAGACGGTGAGACAGACAGACAGAGCGAGAGAGAGAGAGAGCGAGAGAGAGAGAGAGAGAGAGAGAGAGAAGAGAGAGAGAGAGAGAGAGAGAAGAGGGGAGAGAGAGAAAGATGGAGGGAGACATAGAGAGAAGGAGACAGAGAGAGAAAGAGACAGAGAGATAGACAGAGCGAGAGAGAGAGCGAGAGACACAGACAGACAGACAAAGACAAAGGGGAAGAGAGAGAAAGAGAAATAGAAAGAGAGAAGGGGGGGGGGGGAGGAAGTGGAGAGGAAGCAAAGCAGGAACTGAAACAGACAGACCAGTGACTGATAACTCTGGGGAGAAGAGAAGAAAAAGAAAAAGAAAGAGAAAATAAAATAAATAAAACAGCCAGCAAAAGAGAACAGAAAACAGAACAAGCTCTACGTGACATTGTTTTTCAATTTCGCTTTTGTTGTTAATTTTGTCGTGTTCTTTTCACTTCCTTTCCTTTTATCTACTTAAAAAAAATCAATTTCCTGTATTCTAACCATACTTTTTAAATACTTCTTATTGTGTATCTTCGATCATTGCCATCGTATTTCATTTCTTTTTTTTTCCCCTTTTTTTTTTAAAACCTTCCCTATGATACGTTTTGTTGCAATCTTTTTGTTGTTGTTGCAGTAAATTTAAATATTTCCTTTCCTTTATTTTCTTTTCTTCCACACATTTTTTCTATGATGAGGGAATGTTGTGATGACGATGATGATGTTTAAAGGGAGGGGATGTTTGCTGCTGCTGTGCTGCTGATGTTGTGATGATGTTTAATTTTTAATCATTATTATTTGATACTGAAAACAGCTCCTGGGGACTTTATTGTTTTTGAAAAAAAGGGTCAATGTTTGTTCTCCCTTTTTTTTATAGGCCATTTTTTTGGGGGGGTTTAAAAAAAAAAAAACAAAAACTGGGTCAGTTTTGCTCCCAAATCCTTTTTTTTCTTGTTTGTTTTGGTAAAAAAGTGCCTTTCCCTTTGTTTTTTTTGTTCTTTCTTATAAAACTTTACTTTCCCTACGTTTTGTGACGCGGGTCGCAGCTTTTTAGATCGTTTCTTTTCCAAAAAGGACAAAAACCTCTTTGGCGGTTTGTAAAAAACCCGGGATTAAAAAGACAATGCGGGTTTTGTTGTTTTTTGGGTGTGGGGTTTTTTTTTTTTTTTGGGGGTGCCCATTTAGAAATAGGAAAGTGGGGGGGGGGGGGGGGGGGGAGGGGTGGGGGGGGGGGGGGAGGGGGAAGATCGAAAGGAAGAAGAGGGGACAGTTTGGTTAAAACTTTAATTATTTTTTTCCCAAAGGGTAAAAGAGAACTGGAGGGGTAGGGGTGGCGGGGGGGGGGGGGGGGGGGGGGGGGGGGGCAGAGAAGGCGATGAGATAGCTTAGTTAAGCATATCTATTTTCGAAGAAAAAAATTGTGAACAACAGAATATATGATTTGAACAACAACACCTTGCATGCAGCTTATAATGTGTTTATATATATATATATATATATATATATATATATATATTATATATATATATATATATATTTTATATATATATATATATATATCGCGCTCGTTTATCATACTGTACAAAAAACTGATCCATGTAGAGATAGATTAGTGGTTAGAGCGGTGAATTTGAGATCTGAGGATAACTGGTTGTAACAGGTTTGAAACTCTGCTGAGATGTGTGTTCTGGAAGATTTTTGCCCGTGGAGATGTCTCTCATGCTGATTACACTGACCTGAAAGTCTTTCAGTAAGAAATGTCAAACTGAGATCATTTATTCTGTGCGTACGACCTTAGGACATATTATTGTTTCTATGTTTTATAGAACAGACTAGCTACACGATACGACGATACGATACGATGGGGGGACGGGATAGCCTAGTGGTCAGAACATTGCGCTCGCAATCTGACGACTCAGGGTTCAATTCCCGTTCAAGGAGATATTTTCCTCTGGAGTTAACATCAGTGCAGACTCCACTCTCCCCCAAAAGTCCTTCGGATGAGACTATAAACCGAGGTCCCGTGTGCGAACGCACGCAGAACATCTTGCGCACACGTTACATCCTGTTCCGCTTTTCGGAAGAGTGGGCCATTGTGCGGCGGTAGGAACGGATGACAAAATTTACAAAACTGCATACACACGGGGACTTGATGTAAAAAGAACACACACACATAGATAATAGATAGATAGATAGATAGATTAGATAGATAGATAGATAGAT
This sequence comes from Rapana venosa, assembly GCA_028751875.1. NCBI lineage: Eukaryota > Metazoa > Mollusca > Gastropoda > Neogastropoda > Muricidae > Rapana > Rapana venosa. The sequence goes on along the minus strand of CM054137.1, from coordinate 69,802,566 downwards.
AGATAGATAGATAGATAGATAGATAGATAGATAGATAGAGCGAGAGAGAGAGACAGAGAGACAGAGGAGAGAGAGAGAGACACTGACAATGACAAGGGACAATGACAAATTCTTTTTTTTCGAGGATAATGAATAAGCTCGTGTGCTTTTTTACATCCAATCCCCGCCCATAGGGATACATCTTGATAATAAACCCAACAGTCATACACTCACACAGTAAACACGAAGGGGAAAAAACTTTTTAAAAAAGAAACAAACAAACCCATAAAACAAAACGCAAAAAACAAACAAAACAAAAAAAAGAAAAACAAACCAAAATATAAATCCCCAAAGGGGAAGGGGGGGGGGGGGGGAGTCAACTTGTAAAGTTATAAAAATGAACATCTACACATTGTTAATAAGGTATATACCAAAGAGAGAGAGAGTAGATAGAGATAGAGAGAGAGAGAGAGAGAGAGAGAGACGAGAGAGAGAGAGAGAGAGGAGAGAGAGGGGAGGAGAGGAGAGATGAGAGAGAGAGAGAGATCTGTTAATTAAGAAGTATCAAACGGCCAGCCTGTACCCGGGCTACCCACTGACTGACTAAGGGTCAATGGTGTCAACGTGACAAAACACTAAAACTCTACCGCCCTGGGTAACAGGGGATGTAGCTCAAGTGGTAGAGCGCTCGCTTAGCATGTGAGAGGTACGGGGATCGATACCCCGCATCTCCAGTGTTTTTTTGTGTGTTTTTTTATTATTTTTTTTTTTATTGTTGTACAAAAATAGTTACAGTACCCTAGATAAAGTGTAAGTCTTCTCATGATCCCTGGGTTTTTTTCCCCCTGAAGCTGGTTGGTTGTTGTTGTTTTTTGTTTTTTGGTGTTGGGGTTTTTTGCCTCATTTTTTTCAAACGACTAATTAATTTTATTTATTCATTTATTTGTTTATTTATACCACTTTAAGTCACGGCAGATTTCTTTGCGTGAAATTCGGGCTGCTCTTCCCGGGAAGAGAACGTCGCCACAAGAGCAGGGCCACCTTTTTTTTTTTTTTCCTGTCTGCAACAGTATTTGTTTCCCTATCAGAGTGGCTTTTTTCTACAGAATTTTGCCAGGGACAACTCTCTTGCTGCCGTGGGTTCTTTTACGTGCGCTAAATAATTATGTGCAACACACGGGACCTAGGTTTATCGTCTCATCCGAAAGACTAGCGCCCAGACCACCACTCATGATCTAATGGATGGGGGATAAGTTTCGGGTCCAAACGGGATACGAATCACCGCACACTTCCGACCCGGACTTTTCGCTTTCTAGACAGGCGCGTTACCTCTAGGTCTCCGATCCACATAAGTCTAACTTAATTGTTTTAAAATTTGGGGGGGGAACAAGTTTCTTTGTTTGTTTGTTTTAAAAGAAAACAAACAAACCAAACTAAACCAAACAAACAAAACAAATACAAAAAAACACCCAAAGAAACACCCCCCCCCCCCCCCCGAAACATTTGTAAGTTTGAAAAATCTTAGGTGTTGGTTTTGTTCAAAGTAGAATTGTTGTTTTGTTTAAAGTACAATTGTTATTGTTAATGTTTGTTTGTTGCGGGTTTTTTTTCTTTTTGTTGTTGACGATGATTTGATTCATGTATTTGCTATGAATGAATGGATTGATTTAATGTATAATTCATAAACTGAACATCCTTTAAAAAAAGTAGTCTCAGAGTGAATATAAGTCTTCTCTCTCTCTCTCTCTCTCTCTCTCTCTCTCTCTCTCTCTCTCTCCTCTCTCTCTCTCTCTCTCTCTCTCTCTCTTTATCTCTCTCTCTCTCTCTCTCTCTCTCTCTCTCTCTCTCTCTCTCTCTCTCTCTCTCTCCTTTTATCGTTTTGCTTATAGTTATAGTTGTGTATCCTGATGAAGGATTCATACTTTATATTTTCAATATTTTATTGGGCTTGCTTAAGTTTTAATGAATGCCTTATTTCAATATCTTATCGTTATATATAACAACTATGTGTACCATTTTACAATGTGTAGATGTTTCTTTTCATAACTTGATCAGTTTGGTTGTTGTTGTTGTTTTCTTGGTTTTGTAGTTGTTGCTTGTTTTATTTTTTTATTTTTGTTTTTATTTAAGTTGGTTTGTTTTTTTCTTTTTCTCTTTTTTGTTTATTTATTTGTTGTTTTTATTGGGTTTTTTTTTGGGGGGTGGGGGTGTTTTTAAGGGTTTTCTTTTATTTATTTGTTTGTTTTGTTGTTGTTTTTTGGGGGGTTGTTTAAAGGGTTATTTATTTAAAGGGTTTCTACCGTGTGAGAGTATAAGTATTGGGTTATTATTAAGATGTATCCCTACGGGCGGGGACTGGATCTAAAAAAGCACATGAGTGCTTATTCATTATCCTCGAAATAAAAGAATTTGTCATTGTCATTGTCATTGTCTCTCCTCCCCTCTCTCCCATCCCCTCTCTCCATCTCTCTTTTTCTTCCTACCCCCAATTTTCTCTCTTTCCCTCTCCCTCTCTCTCTCTCTCTCACCCTCTCTCCCTCTCACGCAGAACATCTTGCGCACACGTTAAATCCTGTTCCGCTTTTCGAAAGAGTAGGCCATTGTGTGCCGGTGGAAACAGATGACATAATTTACAAAAGCGCATACACACGGGGACAGGATGTAAAAAAAAGCACCTAAGTGCTTATTCCATTATCCTCGATATAAAATAATAAAATAAAACTAAAATTTCTTCTCTCTCTCTCTCTCTCTCTCTCTCTCTCTCTCTCTCTCTCTCTCTCTCTCTTTTCCTCTCTCTCTCTCTCTCTCTCTCTCTCTCTCTCTCTCTCTCTCTCTTCTTTCCCTCTCCCTCTCGCCCACCCTCTCTACCCCCTCCTCTCTCTCTCTCTCTCGCTCCCCATCGCTCTCTACGCTACACTAGCTTACTTCACGACAACGTATACAGCTAGATTAGACAGATTCAGTCAGCCGCATTATCTTTTAAAAAAAAAGTTTTTTGCGGAAACATTACTGTTCTTATTCCAAGCCATCTTTCCCAGAAGACTGGATTGGATAAGCGTTGACCAGTAGTACAAATGGCACAGACATACCCAGCACGCATCCTGCGACCTGGAGAAGGATGGGCTCCGTCAGGTTAAACGCTGGACAAGACACATTGGATAAAACAAAACAAAAAATTCGGTGTTGCAAGCACTTTTCTCCAGGGAGTGGAAGGGAAAAAACCCAAATCGGTCTGTTCCGTTTCAGACAGGCTTTGAGGATCCTTTGGCTCATTTAAAGGTCTGTGTTCTGTATGCTTATGTGTATTGTTTCGTCTTTAGCCTGTTTTTGTGTGTGTTTGTTTGTTGTTGTTGTTGTTGTTGTTGATGTTGTTGTTTCTGTGTTTGAGTTTCTGTTTGTGTGTCTAAATGTGTGTGTGTGTGTGTGTGTGTCTGCGCGCGCGCGGTGTGTGGTGTGTGTGTGTATGTGTGCGTGTGTGTGTGTGTGTGTGTGTGTGCACGCGCGCGTTGTGTGTGTGTGTGTGTGTATGTGTGCGTGTGTTTGTGTGTGTGTGTGTGTGTGGTTTATTTATTATTGTATTTTATTCTTTTATTTTTTAATTTTTTTTCTTTTATTTTGAGGATAATTGAATAAGCACTCGTGTGTTGCTTTTTCACATCCAGTCCCCGTGTGTATGCAGGTTTCTAAATTTTTTCATCCGTTCCCACCGGCACACAATGGCCTTCTCTTCCGAAAAGCGGAGCGGGTTTTAACGTGTGCGCAAGATGTTCTGTGTGTGTGGTGTGTGTGTGTGTGTGTGTGTGTGTACGTGTGTACGTGTGTCTGTATGTGTGTGTCTTTGTCTCTGTCTCTGTCTGTCTGTCTGCCTGTCTGTCTGCCTGTCTCTGTCTGTTTGTCTCTCTGTCTCTGCCTGTCTCTTTCTCTCTGTCTCACACACACAAAACACACACACACACACACACACACACACACGCGCGCGCGCGCGCGCGTATAAATACACACTACATACACACACACACACACACACACACACACATACACACACACACATACACACACACGCGCGCGCACGCGTGCGCGCAGAACATCTTGCGCACTCGTTAAATCCTGTTCCGCTTTTTGTAAGAGTATGCCAATGTGTGCCGGTAGGAACAAATGACAGAATTGACTAAACCACATACACACAGGGACTGGATGGAAAAAAGCACATAAGTGCTCATTCCATTATCCTCGATATAAAAGAATAAAAATAAAATAAAATAATTTAAAAATGTAAAACACACACACACACACAAAATACACATAAATAACACAGAGAGAGAAACAGACAGACAGACAGACAAAGACAGACAGACAGAGACAGACAGAGAGACAGACAAAGA
>CM054137.1:69790705-69793205 GCA_028751875.1 Rapana venosa | reverse complement strand
CAACTGGTAACCACGCTCGACGCTGCTTAACTTGGCTGGGGGAAAGCGAGTGCTCCGACCACTGAGCTATCCCGTCCCCTATGTCAACGTGACAAAGCACTAAAAAACTGCTACCCTGGTTAACAGGGGATGTAGCTCAAGTGGTAGAGCGCTCGCTTAGCATGTGAGAGGTACGGGGGATCGATACCCGCTTCTCCAGTGTCTACTTTTTACAAAAATTTTTTTTTTTTTTTTTTTTTTACTGTTGTACAAACATTGTTACAGTAGCCTAGATAAAGTATAAGTCTTCTCATGATCCCTGGGTTTTTTCCCCCTGAAGCTAGTTGGTTGTTGTTGTTGTTTTTTGTTTTTTGGTGTTGGGTTTTTTTTGCCTCCTTTTTTTTTCAAACGACTAATTTATTTATTTATTTATTTATTTATTTATTTGTTTATACCACTTTAAGTCACGGCAGATTTCTCCGCGTGAAATTCGGGCTGCTCTTCCCGGGAAGAGAACGTCGCCACAAGAGCAGGGCCACCCTTTTTTTTTTCTTTTTTCCTGTCTGCAACAGTATTTGTTTCCCTATCAGAGTGGCTTTTTTCTACAGAATTTTGCCAGGGACAACTCTCTTGCTGCCGTGGGTGCTTTTACGTGCGCTAAATAATTATGTGCAACACACGGGACCTAGGTTTATCGTCTCATCCGAAAGACTAGCGCCAGACCACCACTCATGATCTAATGGATGGGGGATAAGTTTGGGGCCAAACGGGATACGAATCACCGACACTTCCGACCCGATTTTCGCTTTCTAGACAGGCGCGTTACCTCTAGGTCTCCGATCCACAGAAGTCTAACTTAATTGTTTTAAAATTTGGGGGGGGGGGGGGGGACAAGTTTCTTTGTTTGTTTTTTTTAAAAAGAAAACAAACAAACCAAACTAAACCAAACAAACAAAACAAATACAAAAAAACACCCAAAGAAACACCCCCCCCCCCCCCCCGAAACATTTGTAAGTTTGAAAAATCTTAGGTGTTGGTTTTTTTTCAAAGTAGAATTGTTGTTTTGTTTAAAGTACAATTGTTATTGTTAATGTTTGTTTTTTTGCGGGTTTTTTTTCTTTTTGTTGTTGACGATGATTTGATTCATGTATTTGTATGAATGAATGGATTGATTTAATGTATGATTCATAAACTGAACATCCTTTAAAAAAAGTAGTCTCAGAGTGAATATAAGTCTTCTCTCTCTCTCTCTCTCTCCCCTCTCTCTCCCCTCTCTCTCCTCTCTCTCTCCTCTCTCTCCTTTTATCGTTTTGTTTATAGTTATAGTTGTTGTGTATCCTGATGAAGGATTCATACTTATACTTTCAATATTTTATTATTGCTTTTTTTTTTTTTGGGGGGGGTTGTTGTTTTTTGGGGGTTTGGGGGTATTTTTAGGTTTTCTTTATTCATTTGTTTGGTTTTTGTTGTTGTTTGGGGGTTTGGTGGTGTTTAAAGGGTTATTTATTTAAAGGGTTTCTACTGTGTGAGAGTATAAGTATTGGGTTATTATTAAGATGTAATCCCTACGGGCGGGGGCTGGATGTAAAAAAGCACATGAGTGCTTATTCATTATCCTCGAAATAAAAGAATTTGTCATTGTCATTGTCATTGTCTCTCCTCCCCTCTCTCCCATCCCCTCTCCCTTCTCTCTCTTTTTTCCTACCCCCTTAATTCTCTCTCTTTCCCTCTCCCCCCCCCCCCCCCCCCCCCCCCCCCCCCCCCCCCTCCTCTCTCTCCACCCCTCTCTCCCTCTCACCAGAACATCTTGCGCACCCAAAGTTAAATCCTGTTCCGCTTTTCGTAGAGTAGGCCTTGTGTGCCGGTGGAACAGATGACATAATTCACAAAACCGAATACACACGGGACTGGATGTAAAAAAGCACCTAAGTGCTTATTCCATTATCCTCGATATAAAATAAAAAAATAAAAAATAAAATAACTCTCTCTCTCTCTCTCTCTCTCTCTCTCTCTCTCTCTCTCTCTCTCAGACATCAGACATTCACCAACTGTTTGAAGAAAGGATTGAGGACAGAGAAGAGGTACAACAACTCTCTGACACAATCCTCGAATTGAGAAAAGAAATCAACCAACTGAAGACAGACACAGACAGACTAGAGGGTTTTCCAGAAGAGATAATTTACGTTTCTACGGGATTCCCCAACCAAGTAGACATGAATCTAATGACGCCTGTGCACAAGCAATCATCGATGCACTGAATAGTGTAAATGGACAGAAAACTTGGACTCCAGACGACATTGCACGAGCACATAGGACAGGACAGCCATTTAATGGACAGCCCAGAACGATAGTGGCCAAGTTTGGGAGGTGGGGGGACAAAATGTCAATCCTAAAAGACAAGGACATGAGACTAAGACTACAGAACAAAGGGATACGACTGGCAAACGACTTGACGAGGGCGCAGGCACAGATTGTGGGCAGAGCTCGCAGGGAAGGGAGAAGCTTTTTTCCCCAAAAGGGG
>CM054137.1:69758347-69790205 GCA_028751875.1 Rapana venosa | reverse complement strand
GTTCCCGTGGGTTTTTTATACGTGCGCTGAATAATTTTGTGTAAACACACGGGACCTCGGTTTATCGTCTCATCCGAAAGACTAGCGCCCAGACCACCACTCATGGTCTAATGGATGGGGGGAAAAGTTTCGGGCCCAAACGGGATTTGAACCACCGCACACTTCCCACCCGGACTTTTCGCATTCTAGACAGGCGCGTTACCTGTAGACCACCGATCCACATAACGACACAAGTATGACATAACATCACCTAGCGTAATGTGATGTACTTATACCGTGTTGTACTTCGCGCAATGAGACTATAAAACCGAGGTCCCGTGTAAAAATTGCACGCAGAACATTAACTTTGCACACACGTTAAAAAATTCGTTCCGCTTTTCCGGATGAGTCGGCTTTTGTGTGCCTGTGGGAACTGATGCCAAAATTGACAAAAAAACCGCATACACACGGGAACTGGATGTAAAAAGCACATGAGTGCTTATTCCATTATCCTCAACATAGAAGAATAAAAAAAAAAAGATAAAAAAAAGATAAAAGAAAGCGAAAAGTCCGGGTCGGAAGTGTGCGGTGGTTTCGAATCCAGTTTGGGCCCGAAACTTTCCCCCCATCCGTTAGACCATAAGTGGTGGTCTGGGTGCTAGTATTTCAAATGAGACGATAAACCGAGGTCCCGTGTGGTACACAAAATTATCTAGCGCACGTAAAAGAACCCACGGCAACAAGAGAGTTGCCCCTGGCAAAATTCTGTAGAAAAAAGCCCACTCTGTTAGGGAAACAAATACAGTTGCAGCAGGGAAAAGAACCAAATAATAATGGATGGCGCTGCTCTTGTGGCAACGCGCTCTCTCCGGGGAGTGTGGACCGAATTTCACGACAAGAAAACTGCCGTGACTTAAAGTGGCATAAAACATTGTTCTGTTAAATGGAAACTTGTACAGCACTTTACGTTGAAGTAGATAAGAAGACGGGATAGCTCAGTGGTCAGAGCACTCGCTTTCCCTCAGCCAAGGTTAAGCAGCGTCGAGCGTGGTTACCACTTGGATGGGTGACGGTTTGCGTGCTTGGCTTCAGTACAGTTCCCCCAGTTCACCCAGCTGTAAATGGGTACCTGCCCTCTTTAGGGTCAGGGAAGGTAAAGCAGCGAGGGAGAGGAGATGGGCGCCGCCCTCAATATGCTGGCCCCTTGAGAAGTTGAGGTCTCTGACGCCTCGCTCCCCTACGACCTTATAGGTTATGGGACACCTTTACCTCTACCTTTAAGATCAGCATGGCCAGTGTAATATAATGGATTTACAGCGTAGTACTTCTTCCTCCAGCTCCTTTGGTTTGACGTTGCTTCAGTGGAGGCTTACTCATGCAAGTTGATGAGCAAAACTTTGACATCAGTATACATGCAAACCAACATTACTTTTACGCAGAAAGTTTTTCTGTGATGAAATATAACAAAACTTTCAACACTTCACAATAAAAACAGAACAAAAACAAGCCTCCCTAACCCCCCCCCCCCCCCGCCCGAAAAAGCCCTCTCCCCCCCCCACCCACACCCCCGAAAACCTCAAGCAACAAACGTCCACACACAAAATACTAGCCAACAACAAACAATCAACAACAACAATAAGCCCAACCCCAAACAAGACACCCCTTTTCAAAACTAAAATTTTCGAAAACGAAAGACTCATCAACCCCCCCCCCCCCACACCCCCCTCCCTACCACACCGGGCCCCGAAACACTCCGGTGATGTGTGTCCATCTGTCCGTCTGTCCTTCTGTCCGTCTGTCCATCTGTCCATCTGCCTGTCCCCTCCTCACCTGCCTGACCAGTGGTCTGTTTGATCAGCTGCAGGTAGAACTCATCACAGATGCGGTCATTGTCCATGCACTTCTGCACCAGGCTCTGCAGCAAGGTCCGCTGGGCGCTCTCGCTAGGGCCTGGGGGACAGAGAAACAGACATACAGACACACAGACAGACAGACACACACACACACACGCATGCACGCACGCAAAAAACGCATACGCACGCGCAAACGCACGCACGCGCGCGCGCGCACACACACATAAACATACATCCAGATTTTTGGGGGGTTATGAATTGAATTGTATTTAAAGACAGTGATGGCATAAGGAAATGTACTTTTATTTTTTGACAATCAGTTTGTTGTGCCTTGTTCTGGTTTGTTGTTATTGTGTCAAAAAGTATACATGTTTTTCTGGCAAAAAAGAAAACATTTCTGAATCTGAATCTGATGTTTGTTTTTGTGTGGTGTTGAATAAATCTACTGACTTATATGGCAGTATAAACACTTGTGAATCTGAATCTGATGTTTGTTTTTGTGTGGTGTTGAATAAATCTACTGACTTATATGGCAGTATAAACACTTGAATCTGAATCTGATGTTTGTTTTTGTGTGGTGTTGAATAAATCTACTGACTTATATGGCAGTATAAACACTTCTGAATCTGAATCTGATGTTTGTTTTTGTGTGGTGTTGAATAAATCTACTGACTTATATGGCAGTATAAACACTTCTGAATCTGAATCTGATGTTTGTTTTTGTGTGGTGTTGAATAAATCTACTGACTTATATGGCAGTATAAACACTTGTGAATCTGAATCTGATGTTTGTTTTTGTGTTTTGTCAAATAAGTTTGCATGACTTTTATGACAATGGAAATAATCTGAATTCGAATCTGATGTTTGTTTTATTGTGTCAAATAAATCAACATGACGTTTATGGTAATACAAATATTCTGAATCCGATCTAATATTTGTTTTGTGTTGTTTCAACTAAGTCTACATTACTTTAAAGGCAGTAAAATATTCTGAATCTGTATCTAACGGTTGTCAAGAAAGTCTACATGACTTTTATGGCAGTAAAACTATTCTAAATCTGCAGCTGATGATTTGCTTTGTTGTGTCAAATGAGTCTAAATGACTTGTGTGGCAATTTAAACATTTAGAATCTGTATCTGATGTGTGTGTTGTTTCCAACTACGTGCACATGAACTTTATGGCAATAAAATAATCTATTTGAATCTGATGTTGTTTTTTATTGTGTCAATTAAGTCTACATGTCTTTAAAGGCAATAAAAACATTCTGAATCTGAATCTAACGGGGTTTTTTGTTGTGTCAGAAAAGTGTACAAGACTTTGATGGCAACCGAATGATCTGAATCTGATGTTTGAATTTTGTGTGCGAAATAAGTATACACGATTTTTATGACAATAAAAGTATTCTGAATCTGAATATGAATGAGAAACAAGATACAAGACATTACCATTATTGCCCACTTACATACTTTATAGAAAAATGTCTCTCGACTGCACTACACGACATAAACCATACATTGGTGTTGAAAATTTACAATATACCTCCTTAAACATGTTGACATATTTCCACATAACATCCTATCTATCAGTCCAGCACTCTTTCTATCACAATTCTTCACATTCATACAAACCACACACACGAACACACACACACACACACACACACACGAACACACACACACATACACAGACACACACACACACACACACACACGAACACACACACACATACACAGACACAGACACACACACACACACACACACACACACACCAGAGCTCTCACATCAGAGTACACACACACACAAACACAAACACACACACCCATCCACCCACACTAACAACACACGCACAACATACCCCCCCCCCCCCCACCACACACCCCACCCAACAGAACGCACACCCATTACCCCCACACCCCACTCACCCCCCACACAACCATCCCCCCATCCCCCCACACATCCCGCCCCCACCCATCCCCACTACACCCTACACCCCTTACACCCCCACCCCACCCACCCTACACAACACACACACACTCGATAAATGTATGTCATATGATGAACTCAGAAATAATTTGTTATTAAAAATCAAAACGAAAGACAAATAACGCAAAAACTGTGTACACACAGTAAGTGACATAATCACAGTTGATACATATCAAGCAGATATCATCAGATATGTGTATGAGTTTTGAAAAAAAAGAAGAGAAAAAGAGAAGTAGAATACAACATGATTTTAGTGTACATCACTTTTAGCCAAAATAGATAATAATTATAGTTGATGTTTTTGTTGTGTCAAGTAAGTCTACATGACTTAATTGGCAATAAAATATTCTGAATCTGAATCTGAATAAACGAATCACACACACAACACACACACACCACACACACACACACACACACACACACACACACCAGAGCTCTCCAAATCAGAATACACACACACACACACACATAAACGCACACACACATCCACCACACAAACAACACACGCACACATACCCCTCCACCCCAACCCCACACACACCACCCCAATCCCCCCCAACACCCCCCTCCCAACACAACGCACACCCCATTACCCCCCATTACCCCCCACACAACCACACCACCCCATCCTCCACACCCACACACCACCCTACACCACCCACCCACCCCCTACACCACCCCTACATCACCCTACATCCTCCGTCCCTACACAACGCACAACACACACACACACACACACACACACAACTACACACAACAACACACACACACACACACACACACACACACACAACAGAAAAAGAGAAGTAGAATACAACATGTTTTTAGTGTACATCACTTTTAGCCAAAATAGATAATAATTATAGTTGATGTTTTTGTTGTGTCAAATAAGTCTACATGACTTAAATGGCAATAAAATATTCTAAATCTGAATCTGAATAAACGAATCACTCACACACACGTACACACACACACACACACACACACACACACACATCACACACACACACACACACACACACACACACACAACACATACACACACCCCATCACCCACAACACACGCACCCATACCCCCCCCCACACCCCCACCCCTACACCCCCCCACAACCCCCCCCCCCCCACCCCCTACACATCCCCACACCTCCACAACCCCCCCCACCCACCCCTACCTCCACAACTCCACCCCTACACCCCCCACACCCCACACACCCACCCCACCCACCCATCCCCCACCCCAACCCCTACACCCCCCCTACAAACCCCCTCACATCCCTACCCCACACCCACACCCACCCACCCACACCCTCCTCCCCCCCCCCCCCCAAACCCCCACCCCACCCCACCCCACCCACACCCACCCTACACACACCCACACACAACCCACACACACACCCACACCACCCACCCAACCCCACACACACACCTACCCGAACTCTCCACATCGCAGTAGAGGAGGATGGAGCTGAACATGTGGATGGCCGTCTCCTCCATGCGGGCATCCTGCATGACCATCAGCGCTTGACGCAGCGCCGTTTTGCTGCAGCTCCAAAAGTCCGGCCCGAACTTGCGGTCCTCCGCTTCCGCGCCGTTGTCCCCGCCGACCTCTGACGTCTGCTTGTCCACTCTGGGCTTGGCCAGTCTGTGTGTGTGTGGATGGATGGATGGATGAAGGGATGGATGGATGGATGGATGGATGAAGGGATGGATGGATGGATGGATGGATGGATGGAGGGATGGATGGAGGGATGGAAGGATGGAGGGGTGGAGGGATGGATGGAGGGATGGATGGATGGAGGGATGGAGGGATGGAGGGATTGAATGGAATGGATGGAGGGATTGAGGGAGGGAGGGGGAGGGAGGGAGGAGGGAGGGATGGAGGGATGGAAGGATGGTAGGGATGGATGGATGGAGGGATGGATGGATGGATGGATGGAGGGATTGAGGATGGATGGAGGGATTGAGGGAGGGAGGGAGGGAGGTAGTGGATGGAGGATGGAAGGATGGAGGGATGGATGGATTGGAGGAGGATGGAGTGATGGAAGGATGGAGGGATGGAGGGATGGATGGAGGGATGGATGGATGGAGGATGGAGGGATGGATGATGGATGGATGGATGGAGGGATGGGATGGATGGAGGGGAGGGAGGGAGGGAGGGAGGGATGGAGGATGGATGGAGGGAGGGAGGGGGGGATGGGATGGATGGGATGGATGGATGGAGGGATGGAGGAAGGGAAGGAGGGAGGGAGAGAGAGGGAGGGGGGGGAGGGAGGGAGGGGAGGGAGGGATGGGATGGGTGGATGGATGGATGGATGGATGGAGGATGGATGGAAGGATGGAGGAGGGAGGGATGGAGGGAGGGAGGGATGGATGGAGGGATGGAGGATGGATGGAGGGAGGGAGGGAGGGATGGATGGAGGGATGGATGTTTAGATGGAGGGATGATGGATGGATGGAGGGAGGGAGGAGGGAGGGAGGGATGGATGGGTGGGTGGGTGGATGGATGGATGGATGGATGGATGGATGGATGGAAGGATGGATGGAGGGAGGGAGGGAGGGATGGATGGGTGGAGGGAGGGAGGGAGGGAGGGATGGAGGGAGGAGGATGGATGGAGGGATTGAGGGATGGATGGAGGGAGGGAGGGATGGATGGATGGAGGGAGGGATGGATGGATGGAGGGAGGGATGGAGGGATGGAGGGATGGAGGGAGGATGGATGGGTGGGTGGGTGGGTGGGTGGAGGGAGGGAGGGAGGGAGGGATGGATGGATGGATGGATGGATGGAGGGATGGAGGGATGGATGGATGGATGGAGGGAGGGATGGATGGATGGATGATGGAGGGAGGGAGGAGGGATGGAGGGATGGAGGGATGGATGGAGGGATGGAGGGGATGGATGGATGGTGGAGGGATGGATGGATGGAGGGAGGGTGGAGGGATGGAGGGATGGAGGGATGGATGGATGGGTGGGTGGGTGGGTGGGTGGAGGGAGGGAGGGAGGGAGGGATGGATGGATGGATGGATGGATGGAGGGATGGAGGGATGGATGGATGGTGGAGGGAGGGATGGATGGATGGATGGATGGAGGGAGGGATGGAGGGATGGAGGGATGGAGGGATGGATGGAGGGATGGAGGGATGGATGGATGGATGGATGGATGGATGGATGGAGGGAGGGAGGGAGGGAGGGAGGGAGGGATGGGATGGGATGGGATGGATGGCGGGATGGATGGATGGATGGAGGGAGGGAGGGAGGGAGGGAGGGAGGGATGGAGGGATGGATTGAAGGAGGGAGGGAGGGAGGGAGGGAGAGAGGGAGGGAGGGATGGATGGAGGGAGGGAGGGAGGGAGGGAGGGATGGAAGGATGGATGGATGGATGGGGTGGATGGATGGATGGAGGGAGGGAGGGAGGGAGGGAGGGAGGGAGGGAGGGATGGATGGATGGAGGGATGGAGGGATGGAGGGATGGAGGGATGGAGGGATGGATGGAGGGATGGAGGGATGGAAGGATGGATGGAGGGATGGAGGAAGGGAGGGTGGGATGGAGGGATGGATGGATGGATGGATGGAACGTGCTTTCGATATTGGTTGGGGTTGTATTCATCTATTTATTGTTATCTTTATCATTATTGTTATTATTATTATTGTTATTATTATTATTATTATTATTATTATTATTATTATTATTATTAATCATATTATTATTAATCATATTATTATTAATCATATTATTATTATTATCATCATTATTATTTTGCTGTGCTATCTTTTTGTGAAGTTCCAGCCTACCCGTACCCATGCCGCTCATTTCAATCTCCCCTCCACTGCCGTGCCCCCATTTGGTATGTGGCTTCCTCAGGGTCGAAAGTCCACAGGGAGCCCATCAATATCAGGCCGCTGTGGGGCCATTAGCCAGAGGGGCCCTGCACTGCCGCTGGTCACTTCGGTGTGTTCAGGGGTGCCTGTTCTGGGCTAACATACGCAGGACCACCACCTACTAAGCCCCCTACTAAACGACAGTATTAGCTCAGTCGCGGAGCCAGACTGAGTGAGTTGCCCACTCGAGCTGTGAATCACCAAAATGTCCCTCCGACAACTGTCCCCCGTGAACCTCCAACCCCAAAGGCTTTGACATAAACTCACCACAGGCACAGAAGTGTATGGGCATACCGAATTTGAAGCCACTATGAGACCAGAGAAATCAGGGCCATCGAATCAGAGGCATTATTTGTTTAATTGGATGATGATCAATGACAATGAGGATGACGTGATGCTGCTGCTATGGAGGTGCATATGCTTTGAGACTTCTTGACAGGGTTGTACTCTACGCTTACTATCATAATATATCCCGGCGTCAACCGGACCCGAGAGATACAGACACCTGCAGTGTTGGTCAGGTAGTTTGAGCAACACTCTCAAACTCGCATCCGTTACGTAGATGAAGCTCGACTGTGTGGTCCCAGTCTTCCCACTGAGCCCACAGCACACTCACTCTGGGTAGGAGCCGACTGGAGTCCAAGAAATCCCTATGACTCTTATGGGATTCGAACCCGTGACCTTCCAGTCCGAACCCAAGGCTCTAACCACTATGCCATGGTGGCTGGTCTATTCATTTTTATCCTTTCGAGATTTATGGAATAAGCATCTATATTATTTACATCCAGCCACAATCTTACTGTCGCCAACACCTTATACCCCCACAAGACATCGAGAAGAACGACGTGGCACTCACCAAATGGCAAGACACATAACCAGATTGACTACATCTTGGCCCCCAAACGATTTAAGTCGAGCATCAACAAAGCCCAGACAAGAAGTTTCCCTGGCGCTGATATTGGCAGTGACCACGACATGGTACTCATGACCCTACAGATCAAGCTGAAGACCAAGAACCAGAAGAGAAATCCCCGTTTGCGGTTCAACATGGAAAAGCTGAAGGACCCCGAAGTCGCTGAAATCTTTAAAGCTGAGATAGGGGGCAGATTTGCAGCATTGAATTTCCTCCAAGATGACATCAACAACCTCACTGAGACCTTCAGTAAGACCATTCAGGAGACAGCGCTGGAGATCCTTGGGATCTATCTATCTATCTATCTGTCCCGTAGTCTGACGACCGTGGGGGCACCCTCAAAGACTCAGCAACCAGTTCCCTTCATTCCTCTCTCTGTTCTGCCTTTCTCAGGGTTTTGTTGAGTTCTAGGCCTGTCCATTCACTGATGTTATCCTCCCAGCTCTTCCTTGGTCTGCCTCTTCTTCTTCCTCCTTGGACAGTGCCTTGCAAAACTGTCTTTGTAATTCCTTGGGATCTTGTGACATGCCCATAACACTTAAGTTTACGCTTTTTTCACGATCGTTAGAAGGTTCTCATAGGTCCAATGGTTTGCTGGATCCTTTTAAATGCACGCTTTCGTTGCTTATTGGTCTTTGTAGAGATGCCAAGGAGTCTCCGAAAGCATCTCATCCACTGCCTGTACTCTTCTCTCCAAATCTGCAGTCAGGTCCATGATTCACAGGCATACAGAAATAGGGATATAAACAAGGGAGCGCATTAGTCTGATCTTGGAGATAAGTGAGATATTCTTATCTCTCCAGATGGTGTTTAGTTTTGACAAAGCTGTTATTGTCTGTGCAGTCCTGCATACTACTTCTGGCTTGGATCCCTGGTCGGATACAATGGCTCCCAGGTACTTGAAGCTTTGAACTGTTTCCAGCTTCTGGTCATTAACCCTGATATCATGCTAATGCCGTTGGCGTTATTAGTCATCAGTTTGGTCTTCTCTGCACTGATTTCCATGCCGTATGTTTTGGAGGCCTTATCCAAGTGTTCTGTTAGGCTGGCAAGCTCTTTTTCTGATCCTGCTATTCCATCAATGTCATCTGCGAAGCGGAGGTTTGTGATCGTTCTGCCACCAATGCTGACTGATCCTTCATGATGTTCCAGTGCATCAGCCATGATTCTCTCAAGGAAGATGTTGAAAAGAGTGGGTGAGAGTAGACAGCCCTGCCTTACTCCAACTGTTGTTCGAAACCATTCTCCAATGTTGTTGTTGTAGTACACTGAAACTGGTGCCTGCGTGTACAGCTGTTTGATGACTCTGATCAGGTTTGCATTGATGCTGTACAAATTCATGGTTGCCCACAAAGCTGCATGCCAAAACCCTGTCAAATGCCTTCTTAAAATCGATAAATACGTGGTAAAGGTCTTGTTGATGTTGAAGGTACCGCTCACATAGTATTCTGAGGTTGAATATCTGTTCTGTTGTGCTGCGCCCTGCTCTGAAACCTGCTTGTTCCTCAGCAATGATGGCCCTCTGCTTGTGGCTTCAGTCTATTCAATATTATCTGCAGCATGACCTTGCTTGGGTGACATATGAGGCTGATTGTGCGGTAATTATGGCATTGTTGTAGATTTCCTTTCTTGGGAGGGTGATGATGAGTGACTGCGTCCATGGTGTTGGCCATTTTCCTGTCTGCCAGATCTTGTTGCAGATTCTTAGTAGGGCGCTGATCATGGCTTCCCCTCCAGCTTGGACCAACTCAGCTGGAATGTTGTCAGCCCCTGCTGAAATTCCCCTTTTTCAGCGATCTGACTGCTGTTTCCACTTCTTCTCGGGGGATAGGGTGACTGTCTGTGTCTTTGCTTTCGGGTACATTAAGGACTTCTGGATCTCCTGCAGTTCTATAGTTATACAGGTCGGAGCAGTATTCTGTCCATCTGTTCAGAATATCCTGGTCGTCAGTGAGACACTTCCCATTTTTGTCTTGGATTGTTAAACCTTTTCCCTGTTTTTTGCTAGTCAGGTCTTTCACCAGCTGATATGCTTTCTTGCTATTGTTTTCTTGATTTTTCTCTTCAATGTCTTGGCACTGTTCACCGATCCATTTCTCTTTTGCCTCCGTCATGGACTTCCTGATTCTTTTGTTGACTGCCCTATATTGTTTCTGCTTTTTCTTTTGTTTCATTTTTCTTTTTCTTCAACTCTCTACGCTTGTCGCATAGTTTAGGATGTTAGGTGTGACCCATGGTTTTTTGACTGGTCGGCGTTTGCCAAGAAGCTCGTTTGCTGTTTCAGTCACCGCTGTATTGAAACTATTCGTCAGTGTATCTATGTCTGAGTCTATCACAGTGAGTGCTGCAAACTTTCCACCTATCCTTGCTTGAAAAATTTCTAATACCTCTGGGTCCTTCAGCTTCTCGAGGTCAAATTTGATCCTGATGTTGTTCCGCTTGTGGATTTTCTTTAGACGTAGTCGGAAAGTCATCATCACAAGATCATGATCACTCCCTATGGTCTGCTCCTGGAAAACTTCGTGTCTGTGCGATGTTAACGCTAGACTGAAACCGTCTTTTCACCATGATGTAATCTATTTGGTTGTGGTGTTCTCCATTTGGGCTATGCCATGTCCATTTTCTGGATTTCTTGTGTGGGCCAAGTGTATTCACTAGCTGGAGGTGGTTGTTACTGGCAAACTCCAGGAGTCTCAAGCCTCTTTCATTTGATTGGTTATTACAATGTGGCCCACAAACGCCCCTCCCAGTCTTTCCATGCATCTTCTCCTACCTTGGCGTTCCAGTCGCCTTGCACAACGAGGATGTCTTTCTTGGGTGTTTGATTCAGAACCTCTTGTAGCTGGTCATAAAATTCTTCTACAGCTTCATCTGTGCAGTCTGATGTAGGGGCGTATGCCTGTACTATAGTTATGTTAAAGGGGGTTGCTCTCAGGCGGATGGTAATAAGTCTGCTGGACACAGGCTGACAGCTCATGACGGTGTTCACGGTGTCTTTGTGAACGAGAAACCCCACGCCGTGTTCATGTTTATCCTGTTTTCCACTGTAGTATAATTTGTGGTCTTCCTGGGTCGTTGTTTCTCCCATGTTTTTCCACCGGACTTCGCAGAGCCCAAGGATGTGCCAATGATATCTGGACATCTCATGTGTCAGTTCTTCCACTTTGCCTGCAGCTCTTAGTGTCCGTACATTCCATGTGCCAATGATGGTGTTGTTTCTGTTTGGGAAAGAGAGGAAAAAGAACCAACCGTGGGTTACCAACGATATCCTGGACCTGTGCGACCAACGTAGGGAGCTAAAGCCAGTGAAGAACAAAAACCCAGAAACGGCCGAAGAGTATAGAACAGTCAACAGGTCAATCAAGAAGAAGATGACTGAGGCCATGGGGAACTGGATGTCAGAACAATGCTCCAAGGTTAGAAAGGCAATGGCGAATGGAGACAGCAAAGAGGCGTACCAGACCATCAAGGTACTAACCAAGTCCCAGCAGCCAAAGACCTCCGTTATTGAAGACAAAGAGGGTCAGTCCTTACAGAGAGCGCCACTATCATGAAGAGATGGACAGAATATTGCAGAGACCTGTACAACTACAAGCTGAAGGCTGATCCGAACAAACTTCACGAGCAAGATCCCAGACCATCAGATCCTGAAAGCACACAGGTGCTGGAGGAAGAGGTAGAAAAAGCAGTAAGATCCCTGAAAGGAGGCAAGTCACCAGGGATTGACAACATCCCGGCTGAGCTCATCAAGAACGGAGGCCCAGAGATGATCAAGGCATTAATAATCATCTGCCAACGCATCTGGACCAGCAAAGAGTGGCCTGAACAGTGGACCCAATCCATCATAGTTCCACTTCCAAAGAAGGGAGACCTGAAGAAGTGCCAAAATTACAGAACAATCAGTCTGATGAAGTGCCAAAATTACAGAACAATCAGTCTGATAAGCCATCCAAGCAAAGTTATGCTACGCACTGCCTTGAACAGACTGAAACCACAAGCAGAAGAAATCCTATCAGAAGAACAGGCAGGATTCAGACCAGGTCGAAGCACTGTCGAGCAGATCTTCAACATCAGAATGCTCATAGAGAAGCTCTACAACATCAGCTACAGCTCTACAACAACTTCATTGACTTCAAAGAAGGCCTTCGACCGAGTGTGGCAAGAAGCTCTGTGGCAAGTCATGAAGACAAATAGCTTCGACGAGGACCTGATTCAAGTCATCCGGGCGCTGTATGACAGCTCCCAAAAGTGCAGTCCTCAGGGGTGGAGAAATCGGGGAGTTCTTCCGGACTTCAGTTGGAGTTCGACAAGGCTGCCCGCTATCCCCCGTTCTTTTCAACGTGTTCCTGGAGAACATCATCCCAGGAGGCCCTCCTTGACTTAAAGACCACAATCACAATAGGAGGAAGGCCAGTCTGCAATTTTCGATTCGCAGACGATATTGATCTCATGGCCGCAGTGAAAAGAACTCCAGGATCTCACCCCAACTGGAAACATCAGCCAATGCCCACGGTATGGAGATCAGCACGGGAAAAAAGCAAGATCCTAGTGAACAGTACCACACCGACCACTCCCACCAGCATCAAGATGATGGCGAGACACTAAGGGGGTTGGAAACTTTTAAGTACCTTGGAGCAGTCATCACCAAAGAAGGCACGAGCACACAAGAGGTGAAGATCAACTTGCTGTGGGGACTCTCCTCCATGACTAAGCTGGCGAAAGTGTGGAGAAACCACAACACAGAACCCACACCAAGGTCAGACTCTACAAGGCACTCGTCACATCCATTGCCTTGTACAGCTGTGAAGCATGAACACTTACTGCCAATTTAGAACGTCGCATTCAAGCCTTTGAGATGAAGTGCCTCAGGCGGATCCTGAACATCACCTACAGAGACCGCAAAACCAATGACTACGTCTGGCAGCAGATCGGGCCCCTGGCTGGCAAACAAGAACCATTGCAGATACAGTCCAAACGGAGGAAACTGAAGTGGTTTGGCCACACAACAAGGCATAACAGCCTGTCAAAGACAGTCCTGCAGGGAAAGGTGGAAGGAGCAAGGAGGCAGGGACGACCACGCAAAAAGCTGGATATCCAACATCAAGGAGTGGACCGGCCTCACTGTACCAAACCTCCTGAAAACAGCCCAGGACAGAACCATTTGGCGGTCCACTTGCAACGTCCGTGCGGGTACCCCAACGGTCGTCCCGACCAAGGGATGAGTGAGTGAGTGAGTGTCAATTTTGTCTTCTGTTCCCAACCAACACAGAATGTTCTACTCTTCCGAAAAGCGGAACAGAGTTTAACGTGTATGCAAGATGATCTGCGTGCGTTTGCATACGTGACCTCGGTTGATAGTCTCATCCAAAGGACTTTTGGGGGCCCCAAGTAGTGGAAACGGCACTGATGTTAACTCCGTACGGGAAAATCCCATTGGACCGGATTCGAACCTGAGTCAGCAGATCACGAACACAGAGCAGGTTTGGCTTTTATGGACAAGAAGCAGGGCTTAATATTAATACTTTTGCCGAGTGGATTTGCTGGGTTTTGTTGGAAAATTCTATTTAATTTTTTTTACTGGTGTTATTCATTCACTTGAAATGCTACAGCCCTTATACGGCTATAATGGTCAGCAAGGCTTTTGACAGCATGAATGTATGACAATACTACTTCTTTTCTGTAACTCGAAGGAACGTTTTCGTCAAACTTTTATAAAAAAGAACCATAATATTTATCTAGTCCTTCTGATAACGACTACAAACCGAGGCCCCGTGTGCAAACGCACGCAGCGCATCTTACACACACATTAAAAACCAGTTTCGCCTTTCCAAAGAGTAGGCAATTTCGTGCTGGTAGGAACGGATGACAAAATTAGAAGTAAACAAAAAACTGAAGGCACAAAGGGTTGGGGGGGGGGGGGGGGGGGGGGGGGGGGGGGGGGGGGGGGGGGGGGGGGGGGGGGCCCCCCCCCCCCCCCCCCCCCCCCCCCCCCCCCCCCCCCCCCCCCCCCCGAAAACAGACATGAAGGTGATGACAGGAAGGAAAAAGGAAAACAAGGCAGAAAGAAAGAGAGGGATAGAAAAGAGTGAAAGCCTAGCACAAAGTTTCCAGAAGATGGAAATGGTGTTAGGTCTGATAGGTCCTCGGTATCCTCACCAGGTTTGGGTGGGTGGGTGGTTGAAGCGTGGAAGGGGGGGGGGGGGGGGTGCATTGATGAACATAATGCCGATAATTTCTTTTTGGTTTTGTGTTTGTTTCTTGATGAGCACTAACCTCCTGAAGCTGTTGAGGAGAAAGCCGACACTGCTGTCTGGAGCCGGAGGCTGGAGGAGTTGAGGGCTGCTGCATAGCGTCTTCCGGCACACCTTTATGTCTTCACACAGCTTCAGGGTGTCAGCCTCCCTGATCTGTTCTCCAGATAGTGGGGAGAAAATAGAAAACAATGAAGAATACTTTTCATGATGTGTTTTATGATGATGATGATGATGATGATGATGATGATGATGATGATGATGATGATGATGATGATAATGACTATGACAATAATAATAATAATAATAATAGTAATAATAATAATAATAATAATAATAATAATAATAATAATAATAATGATGATGATGATTTGATGATGATGATGTGATGCTGCTGGGTGCTGCTGCTGCTCTGCTCTCCCCCCTACTCTTCCTCCCTCCTCCCCTCCTCCTTTTCTACTACTACCTACTACTATACTACTACTACTACTACTATACTACTACTTTTATTTACTACACTACTAACTACTACTACTACTACTACTAATAGAATTGTATTACAAATCAAAGCACTTGCACTCAAAAACTTCAACTCATGCGACCCTTCACAGACTATAACAGAGCTTAACACACACAATTTAGTGGCTATTTATGATTTGTACAAGACATAAACAATTTTTTTAAAAACTATTTCTCTTCTCTCTCTCTCTCTCTCTCTCGCACGCATACACATACACATACTCACATACCCTACATACATACATATACATACATACATACATACTCACATACATACATACATACATACTACATACATACATACATACACACACATACACATACTAACCACCACCACCACCACCATACTTCACCACACGTCTCTCCCGTACGCACACACACGCACACACACATACACACACACACATACACACACACACATACACACACACACACACACACCACATATTGACCCCCACCCCACCCCCACCCCACCCCCCGCCCTCCACACTACACACACACACACACACACCACACACACACACACACACCACACAACACACACACACACCACACACACACACACACACACACACACCCCACACCACACACACACACTATAACCCCCCCAACACATCCCCTCCCCCACTTCCCTCCCACCCCCGACCAAACCCCCCCCCCCCACCACCACCCCCACAATCTCCCCCCCCCCCACCTCCCCCCCCACTACCCCCCCCCTCCCCCCCCCCCCCCCCCCCACCCACCCCCACCTACTGTGGCTGGCCCAGCCAAAAGCTGTGTCAGTTATTTTGATGTCAGCCAATTGCCAAGGCCTACATTAAAACGTTGTTTTTGTTGTAAAAATGTTGTGTTGAGATTGCCTTCAGCCATGACAAGCTCTTAACATAACAACCCGCACTCTCTTTGTTAAAGGAGAAAAAAATCCTCTGAAGTCGGAGTATGGCTGCCTATTTTGGCGAGGTGCTTGAAAATAGTCATACACGCAAACTTCTCATCCAGTGTGTACTTCTATCTCACAGAGATTCCCAAATGGGATGAGTGAGTCAGAGTGCATGTTCTGGGTGACCCCCAGGGTGTAAAGCTGGGGAAGCACAACAAAACAACAACCTACCTGTTTTCAGTCTCCTAAGCGTACGAAGGCGGGTGGGGAGGGAGGGGACCCTGGGGGACAGTATTGGAGAGCAGTTTTCCCCGAGTCTTTAGTGTCCCCGCTCCTGTTTTGTGTTTACTTCGAAAATATATTTTTGTGATTCTAATAAAATTATTGGGGGTACAGGGTTTTGATTTCTATTTAATTTTTTTTACTGGTTTATTCATTCACTTGAAAAGCTACAGCCCCTTTTACGGCTATAATTTTCACAAGGGTTTTGACAGCATAATTATGACAATACTACTTCTTTTTTTAACTCGAAGGAAAGTTTTTGTCAAACTTTTATAAAAAAAAAACCATAATATTTATCAGTCCCTTTTGAAAAGACTACAAACCGAGGCCCCTTGGGAAACGCACGCAGCGAATTTACACACACATTAAAAACCAGTTTCGCCTTTCCAAAGAGTAGGCAATTTCGTGCTGGTAGGAACGGATGACAAAATTAGAAGTAAACAAAAAACTGAAGGCACAAAGGTGTTGTGTTTAGACACCATCCCTGAAGTCGGAATACGGCTACCTAAATGGTGGGTAAAAATAGTCGCCGACGCAAAACCTTACTACAGTGGTGAATTGAACTTTGGAGCTCTAGCTGAGGAAAATGAGACAAAAAATATTTATCTTCACCTTTTTACCGATGAAAATCCTCTGCTTCAAACGCTCAGACAGCCGCTACTATCTTCTGTGATATGAGTGAAAATACGTTGCACTGCCCTTTAAACGCCCGACAAGTCAGCCCCGCGCATCCGACTTCGGGGGGGAGGAATTTTTTACTTTAATCTTTCTAACGAAAAAAACCCAAAATAAGGGGGGGTAAAGGGCATGAGGCAGAAAACGACATGAAGGGATGACAGGGAAAGGGAAAAAGGGAAAAAAAGGCAGAAAGAAAGAGAGGGATAAAAAGAGTGAAAGCCTAGCACAAAGTTTTTCCCAAAGAGGAAATGGTTAGGCTGATAGGTCCTCGGATCCTCACCAGGTTTTGGGGGGGTGGGGGGTTGAAGCGGGAAGGGGGGGGGGGGGGGGGGTTGATGAACTAATGCCAAATTTCTTTTTGGTTTTTTGTTTTTTTCTTGATGAGCACTAACCCCTGAAGCTGTTGAGGGGAAAGCCCACCTGCTGCGGGGCCGGAGGCTGG
The DNA here is from genome assembly GCA_028751875.1 of Rapana venosa. NCBI lineage: Eukaryota > Metazoa > Mollusca > Gastropoda > Neogastropoda > Muricidae > Rapana > Rapana venosa. The sequence goes on along the minus strand of CM054137.1, from coordinate 69,772,550 downwards.
AGGAGTTGAGGGCTGCTGCATAGCGTCTTCCGGCACACTTTATGTCTTCACACCCGTTCAGGGTTTTCAGCCTCCCTGATCTGTTCTCCAGATAGTGGGGAGAAAATAGAAAACAATGAAGAATACTTTTCATGATGTGTTTTAAAGATGATGATGATGATGATGAGATGATGATGATGATGATGATGATGAAAGATGAGATAATGACTATGACAATAATAATAATAATAATAATAGTAATAAATAATAATAATTAATAATAAAATAATAATAATAAAAATGATATGATGATAAGAGATGATGCGCGCGCTGCTGTGCTGCTGCTGCTCCTCCTCCTTTCCCCTTCCTCCCCCCCCCCCCCCCCCCCCCCCCCCCCCCCCCCCCCCCAAAAAAAAAAAAAAAAAAAAAAAAAAAAAAAAAAAAAAAAAAAGACTATAACAGAGCTTAACCACACAATTTAGTGGGTATTTATGAAAAACAAGACATAAAACAATTTTTTTAAAAACATTCTCTCTCCTTCTCTCTCTCTCTCTCTCGCACGATACACATACACATACTCACATCATAATCATACATACATACATACATACATACATACTCACATACATACATACATACATACATACATACATAACATACATACACACACATACACATACTAACCACCACCACCACCACCATACTTCACCACACGTCTCTCCCGTACGCACACACACGCACACACACATACACACACACACATACACACACACACATACACACACACACACACACACCACATATTGACCCCCACCCCACCCACCCCACCCCCCGCCCCCCAACACACAACACACAAAAACACACCACACACACACACACACACACACAAAACACACACCACACACACACACACACACACACACACACACACACACACACACCACACACACACTATAACCCTCCAACACATTCCCCTCCCCACTTCCCCTCCCACCCCCGACCAACCCCCACCCCCACCACCACCTCCCCCACCTCCACCTTCCCCCCTCCCCCCCCCCCCCCCCCCCCCCCCCCCCCCACACACCAAACCACCTTTTGGCGGCCCAGGCCAAAAGCTGTTTTCAGTTATTTTGATGTCAGCCAATTGCCAAGGCCTACATTAAAACGTTGTTATGTTGTAAAATGTTGTGTTGAGATTGCCTTCAGCCATGACAAGCTCTTAACATAACAACCCGCACTCTCCTTTGTTAAAGGAGAAAAAAATCCTCTGAAGTCGGAGTATGGCTGCCTATTTTGGCGAGGTGCTTGAAAATAGTCATACACGCAAATTCTCATTCCAGTGTGGGACTTCTATCTCACAGAGATTCCCAAAGGTGGGATGAGTGAGTCAGAGTGCATGTTCTGGGTGACCCCCAGGGTGTAAAGTGGGGAAGCACAACACAACAACAAACCCACCTGTGTCAGTCTCCTAAGCGTACGAAGGCGGGTGGGGAGCGGAGGAGACCTGGGGGACAGTAGTTGGAGAGCAGATCCCTGAGGTCCTGAGTGTCCCCGCTCTGGAAGACGAAGGTCTTCTGCACACAGGCCCTCTTCCTCTCCTCCTCCCCCTCATTCCGCACCTGCCACAGATCCACATGGTACAGTCCCAGCGCACGAATCCCACATCACTCGAGGCGAGATTCCAGAACCTCACAGGCCGCACACCGGTATTTTAAAACAAAGTCCCACCTCTTTTTCCTTTCTGTTTTTCTATTTGACTCATATTTTTTATTTATTGATTGATTGATTGATTTTCTTTTATATCGAGGATAATGGAATAAGCACTCATGTGCTTTTTTTTACATCCAGTCCCCGTGTGTATGCGGTTTTGTCAATTTTGCCATCTGTTTCCACCGGCACACAACGGCCTACTCTTCCGAAAAAGGGAAAAGGATTTTTAAGTGTGCGAAGATGTTCGCTGCGTTTGAAACCCGGGGCCTTGGTTTTATGTTTCCATCCCAAGGACTTTGAAATTCAGTTCGATTTCTTTTGTCAAAACTGGGAAAAAAGGGCGAGGTGGGAATCGAACCCAACCTCCGGTTCTTGTTGGCAGACGAAAAAACCCTTAAACCTCCGCCACCTTCCAGACCCCGATGCTTTAACAGGCCGCACCCGGGGTTAAAAAAAACCCTCTTTTTTTCTGTTTTCTAGTGACTCCCCTTTTTTCTAAAACTGATTTCTAAAGGCATCCCCAAAATTTAAAAAACCCCTTTTTTTTTTTTTTGAAAGACTAGCCTTGACTCAAAAAATTCATTGATTTTGAACAAATTTTGGTAGGTTTGAATTTTTCATACATTTTAAGAGAGAGGAAGAGAGGGGGAAAAGGGGAAAGGGGGAAAAAAAAGCCCCTATTTTTTGTTGGGGGGGGGGGGGGGGGGGGGGGGGGGGGGGGGGGGGGGGGGGGGGGGGGGGGGGGGGGGGGGGGGGGGGGGGGGGGGGGTTTTTTTTTTTTTTTTTTTTTTTTTTTTTTTTTTTTTTTTTTTGTTGTTCTTGATGAGCACTAACCCTGAAGCTGTTGAGAGAAAGCGACCTGCTGCGAGCCGGAGGCTGGAGGAGTTGAGGCTGCTGCATACGCTTCGGCACACTTTATGTCTTTCCCCAGTTCAGGTGTCAGCCCCTGATCTGTTCCGATAGTGGGGAGAAATAGAAACAATGAGATACTTTCATGATGTGTTTATGATGATGAGATGATGAGAGATGATGAGATGATGATAAGATGATAGATAATGACTATGACAAAAAATAATAATAAAATAGTAATAATAATAATAATAAAATAATAATATAATAATAATAATAATGAATATGAGATAGAGATGATGCGCTGCGCTGCTGCTGCTGCGCTGCTCCTCCTCCCCTCTTCCTCCTCCTCCTCCCCTCCTCCACTACTACTAACTACTACTACACTACTACTACTACTACACTACTACTACTACACACTACACAACTACAACACTACACACTATAAATGTATTACAAATCAAAGCACTTGCACTCAAAAACATCACCCATGCGACCGTCACGACTATTAACAAGCTTAACACACACAATTAGTGCTATTAGAAGTACAAGACATAAAACAATTTTTAAAAACTATTCTCTCTCCTCTCTCTCTCTCTCTCTCCCCACGCATACACATACACATACCACATACATACAACATACAACATACATACTACATAATACCACATACATACATACATACATACAACATACAACATACATACCACACATACCATCTAACCACCACCCCACCCCAACTTCACCACACGTCCTCCCTACGCACACACACGCACACACACATACACAACACATACACACACACACTAACACAACACCACACACCACATTGACCCCCCCCCACCCCACCCACCCCCCGCCCCAACACACACACACACACACACCACACACACACACACACACACCACACACACAACACACACACACACACACACACACAACACACACACACACACACACAAACATTAACCCTCCAACACATTCCCTCCCCACTTCCCTCCCACCCCCGACCAACCCCCACCCCCACCACCACCTCCCCCACCTCCACCCCCCCTCCCCCCCCCCCCCTCCCCCCACACCACCCACCGTGCGGCCCGCAAAGCTTGTCAGTATTATGATTCACCAATTCCAAGGCCTACATTAAAGTTTTTTTTTTTTTTTTTTTTTTTTTTTTTTTTTTTTTTTTTTTTTTTTTTGGGGGGGGGGGGGGGGGGGGGGGGGGGGGGGGGGGGGGGGGGGGGGGGGGGGGGGGGGGGGGGGGGGGGGGGAAAACGAAGGTCTTCTGCACACAGGCCCTCTTCCTCTCCTCCTCCCCCTCATTCCGCACCTGCCACAGATCCACATGGTACAGTCCCAGCGCACGAATCCCACATCACTCGAGGCGAGATTCCAGAACCTCACAGGCCGCACACCGGTATTTTAAAACAAAGTCCCACCTCTTTTTCCTTTCTGTTTTTCTATTTGACTCATATTTTTTATTTATTGATTGATTGATTGATTTTCTTTTATATCGAGGATAATGGAATAAGCACTCATGTGCTTTTTTTTACATCCAGTCCCGTGGTATGCGGGTTTTTCCCCTTTTTTTTTTTTTTCCATCTGTTTCCCCCGGCACACAACGGCCCCCACTCTTCCCAAAAAAGGGAACAGGATTTTTAAGTGTCCAAGAGTTCGCATGCGTTTGAAACGGGGCCCCCTTTGGTTTTTTTTTTCCATCCCCAAGGACTTTAAATTCCAGTTTCGATTTTTTTTGTCAAACCCGGGAAAAAGGGCGAGGTGGGAATCGAACCCAACCTCCGGTTTTAAATTGTTGGGAGACGAACCTTAACCTCCGCCACCTTCCAGACCCCGATGCTTATACAGGCCGCACCCGGGATTAAAAAACCCCCTCTTTTTTCCCTGTTTTTCTAGTGACTCTTAAATTTTTAAAACTGATTTCTAAAGGCATCACATAAATAAAAACCACTTTTTTTTTTGAAAGACAGCCTTGACTCAAAAAATTCATTGATTTTTTAACAAATTTTGGTAGGTTTGAATTTTTCATACATTTTTAAGAGAGAGAGAAGAGAGGGAAAAGAGAGGAAGGGGGGAGAGGAAAAAAGGGGGGGGAAGAGAGAGAGAGGAGAGAGAGGGGAGAGAGAGAAGAAAAAGGGGAGGGGGAATTTACAAAAAAATTTTAAGAGACGTTTGAGCTTTTACGCTTTGACCAAATTTATTGTATTTCCCAAAGGGGCTATTGAAAGGGGGGGGTTATACACGACTTTCTTTTGTAAATACAAATAAAACAAGAAAAATCACATGATGCTTTAAAGAATAAAACCAAAAAAAAAAAAAAAAAAAAAAAAAAAAAAAAAAAAAAAAAAAAAAAAAAAAAAAAAAAAAAAAAAAAAAAAAAAAAAAAAAAAAAAAAAAAAAAAAAAATTTTCTAAATTTGCAACCGATTTGATCACAATATCATCATCAGACGATAAATAGAAAAAAAACTTGCCTTCCAAAAGTTTTTAGATGAGAACACCACAGTTTCACGATGGAACATATGATTGACAATGAAACAGGGAAAGCCTCATCATCAAAAAATATGACCCACATAGGGCGGGAACTGTGGGGGGACTCTCAGGTTGAAAAACCCCTTTTATTTGCATTGAAACTGGTGTTTTTAGTCAAATCTTGCTAATTTAGTTCGGTCCCTTTGTCAGTGACTATTCGAAGATATTTTTCAGCTTGAAAAGCACCTTAAACGAAAAAAACCAGCGTATTTATCTTTCTTTTCCCTGTCCCAGTGCATTTTAAGAGAAGGGAAGAGAGGAGAGAAGGGGCTAGCTGGTGTTGTTTTTTGTGAGTGACCCTCCCCTGAAACGACTTTTTGCTAGAAAAGAAGAAAAAAAAAAAAAGAGAATGGGTGGGGGCTGCCTTGTAGCGACGCGCTTGTCCCGGGGCAAAAACCCGAATTTACGCAGGAAATCTGCCGGACTTAAGTGCTAAAATACATAAATGCTACCCTAATGGGGGCAAAAGGGGGCCTACCACACCCAAAAATCACCCCTGACTTTTCTGGGCACAAAATAAAAAACCCTAAAAAAATACAAACCAAAAAAGAAAGTTCATTGAAATTGTCATCGAAAAGAAAAAATGAGATAAAAAATAAAATGGAACAAAAAACAAAAAAAACTAACGTTTAAAATTGCGTAAAAAAAAGCACAAAAAAAAAAGCAGAAAGGAAAGGGACAGCCCCGCAACATTTAAAAAGTTTTTTATCCCTTTTTTTGGTTTTATTTACAAAACAATACTATCCCTTTTCCATTAGTCCTTTCTTCAATCAAAAAAATTCGTTTTTTTATAAATAAAAATGTTAATCTGGGGGGGTTTCCAAGAAAAGTCATAAAAAATTTAAAAAAAAAAATTTTTCCACTGCCTCCCCCCCCCCCCCCCCACCCATTCCCCTCCTCAACAATCCAGCTGAAGTGGTGTCCCCCCACCTCAAACTGTATTTTCACCGGGGCATCAGGGGGCCACGGAGAGGAGTCCAGGCGGGCCCTATTTAAGGTCATACAGGGGTACCTTCCCCCGACCTTTACAAGCTTCACACCCGGGCCCAAAAACGGGGGGGGGGAGGTATCTGTGTTATGCGGTTTTTTCAATTTTTTCCATCTGTTTCCACCGGCACACAACGGGCCACCTTCCAAAAGCGGAACAGATTTAACGTGTGCGCAAGATGTTTTTTGCTGCGTTGAACACGGGGGTTTTTTTTATAGTCTCATCCGAAGGGCTTTGAAATTCATTGATTTCTTTTGTCAAACTGGGGGGAAAAGGGCGAGGCTGGGGTCGAACCCAACCCACGGTTAACTTGTTTTGGGAGACGAACATCTTAACCATCCTGCCACCTTCCCAAACCCCCATGCTTTTAAAAGGCCGCACACCGTATTAAACATCACTCTTTTTTCCTTTTTTTTTCTATTGACTCTTTATTCATACTACTGCACTTACAAAAGGGATCCACAAAATAAAAAACCACTTGTTTTTGAAAAACAAGCCTCTGACTCAAAAATTTATGTATTTTTGAACAAATTTGGTAGGTTTGAATTTTTTTATACTTTTTAAAAGAGAGAGAGAGAGAGAGAGAAGAAGAGAGAGAAAAGAGAGAGAAGAGAGAGAGAGAAGAGAAAAGAGAGAGAAGAGGGGAGGGGGAATTTTACACATTTTAAAAAGAAAAGCTTTTACGCTTTGACGCTTTTTCCAATTTATTGCATTGCCCCAAAGTGGCCTATTGACAAGGGGTTATACACGACTTTCTTTTTTAAAAAAACAATAAATACAAGAAAAATCACTGATGCATTAACGTAATAAAAAACCCAAAAAACAACAAAACCCAAAAAAGCTCTCAAAATGGATACACTTAAGCTCTATAGAAACCCTTTCAAACTGAACACAAATAATACAAGGATGAACAAAAGGGAACCCAAAAAGCAATAAATAAAATAATAAAAAGAACATTTTAGAATGGGGGGGGGGGGGGGAAAAAAAAAAAAAAAAAAAAAAAAAAAAAAAAAAAAAAAAATTTTAAAATGTAATTTCTAATTTCAGTGCTTTAGCAAAAACTTTTCAAACCGATTTGATCACAATATCATCATCAGACGATAAGATAGAAAAAAACTTGCCTTCCCAAAAATTCAGATTTAGAAAACCACATTTTTTACTATGGAAAAATATGATTGACAAGAAACAGGAAATGCCCTTTATCACAAAATAAGACCCACATAGGGCTGGGAACTGTGTGGCGTCTCATTGAAAACCCTCTTTTATTGCATTTAAAAAATGAGGGGGGGGGGGGGGGGGGGGGGGGGGGGGGGGGGAAAAAAAAAAAAAAAAAAAAAAAAAAAAAAAAAAAAAAAAAAAAAAAAGAAAAAAAAAAAAAAAAGAGAATGGGTGGCGCTGCTCTTGTAGCGAAACCCCTTGTCCCGGGACAACAACCCGAATTTACGCAGAGAAATCTGCCTGACTTGAAGTGCTATAAATACATAAATAGCTACCCTAATGTGGGGCAAAAGGGGTCCTATCCACACCAAAAGTCACCCCTGAGCCTTAAATGGGCACAAAATAAAAAACCCTAAAAAAATACAAACCAAAAAAGAAAGTTCATTGAAATTGTCATCGAAAAGAAAAAATGAGATAAACAAAAAAAAATGGAACAAAAAACACGAAAAAACTAACGTTTAAAATTGCGTAAAAAAAAGCACAAAAAAAAAAGCAGAAAGCAGGGAAAAAGCCCCGCAACATTTAAAAAGTTTTTATTTCCCTTTTTTTGGTTTTATTTACAAAACAATACTATCCCTTTTCCATTAGTCCTTTCTTCAATCAAAAAAATTCGTTTTTTTATAAATAAAAATGTTAATCTGGGGGGGTTTCCAAGAAAAGTCATAAAAAATTTAAAAAAAAAATTTTCCACTGCCTCCCCCCCCCCCCCCCCACCCATTCCCCTCCTCAACAATCCAGCTGAAGTGGTGTCCCCCCACCTCAAACTGTATTTTCACCGGGGCATCAGGGGGCCACGGAGAGGAGTCCAGGCGGGCCCTATTTAAGGTCATACAGGGGTACCTTCCCCCGACCTTTACAAGCTTCACACCCGGGCCCAAAAACGGGGGGGGGGAGGATATGCTAGTGCAAGAAGCACGGGTTTAAGGGGTGAAGGAAAAAGAGGGGAAAAAGAAGAAGAAAAAGAAAAAGAAAAAAAAGAAGGAGGAGGAGGGGGGGGAGGAAAGGGGGAGGGGAGGAAGAAAAAAGAAATAAGATGATGATTGAGATGTGAATGTGATGATGAAAAGAAAAGAAAAGAAAAAGAAAAAAGAAGAAGAAAAAGAAGAAAAGAAGCGATGAGGAAAAAGAAGAAGGAAAGTAAAAAAAAGAAAAAGATGATGATGAAGAGAGATGATAAGGAGGGGAAGAAAAACATGATGAAAAGAAAAGAAGAGAAGAAAAAAGATGTGATGTGTTTATGATGATGATGATGATATGATGATAGATGTGATGAATTTAGAAGAAAAAGAAGAAAGAAAAGAAGAAAAAAAACGATGATGAGAGGGGTGTGATGAAAAGAAGAAAAAGAAGGAAGAAGAAGAAAAGAAGAAAAGAAAAGAAGTAGAAGAAAAGAAGAAGAAGAAGAAGAAAAAAAGAAGAAATGTGATATGAGATGATGATGTGATATGAGATGGTGCGGGGCTTATGGGAAATATGATGGTGGCAGTGAAAATGATAAAGATGTGCCACTTTACTGCCGTGAGATGACTTTGAAAAAAAAACCAATACATCAACAAATTAAAAATGGGCAACACACAACAACAACAAAAGTAAAAAGAGTGCGCCGCAGAAAAGCTCTCAAAATGGATACACTTAAGCTCTATAGAAACCCTTTCAAACTGAACACAAATAATACAAGGATGAACAAAAGGGAACCCAAAAAGCAATAAATAAAATAATAAAAAGAACATTTTAGAATGCTATATTTTAAACCCTCCTAAATTTTATTAAATTTTCAATAAATTTCTTGCTGGGATTACGCTAATTATAAAAAGTTTTTTTATGGTTTCACAAAATGCTGGGTTTTCATATTAACATAATTTATTTAGTTTAGTCACAAATGTTAAAATAATTGGGAAATTTGCTGTAATTTCTAATTTCAGTGCTTCAGCAAAAACTTTTCAAAACCCATTTTATCACAATATCATCATCAGACGATAAGATAGAAAAAAACTTGCCTTCAAAAGTTCAGATTTAGAAAACCACATTTTTTTACTAGGAAACATATGATTGACAAGAAACAGGAAATGCCTTCATCACAAAAAAGACCACACATAGGGCATGGGAACTGTGTGGCGTCTCATTGAAACCATCTTTTATTTGCATTGAAACTGAGTGTTCTTAGTCGAAATCTTGCATAATTTAGTCGGTGCCATTTGTCAGTGACTATTCGAAGATATTTTTCAGCTTGAAAAGCACACTTAAACGAAAAAAACCAGCAGTATTTATCTTTACTTTCCATGTCCGAGTGCATTTTAAGAGAGAGACAGAGAGAGAGAGAAGGAGCTAGCTGGTGTTGTTTTTTGTGAGTGACCATCCCCTGAAGACAGACTTTAGCTAGAAAAGAAGAGAAAAAAAAAAAAGAGAATGGGTGGCGCTGCTCTTGTAGCGACGCGCTCTGTCCAGGGACAACAACCCGAATTTTACGCAGAGAAATCTGCCTGACTTTAAGTGCATAATACATAAATAGCTACCCTAATGTGGGGCAAAAGGGGGCCAATCCACAAAAAAAAAGCACCCCCGAGCTTAACAGGGCACAAAATAATAAACCTCTAAAAACGAAACAGCCAAAAAAGAAAGTACGATTGAAATAATCATCGAGAAAGAATAAAAAAGGAAAAACAAATAAAATGGAAAAAAAAAACGAAAAATACGGTTTTAAATTTTTTTTTTTTTTTTTTTTTTTTTTTTTTTTTTTTTTTTTTTTTTTTTTTTTTTTTTTTTTTTTTTTTTTAAAAAAAAAAAAAAAAAAAAAAAAAAAAAAAAAAAAAAAAAAAAAAAAAAAAAAAAAAAAAAAAAAAAAAAAAAAAAAAAAAAAAAAAAAAAAAAAAAGGGGGGGGGGGGGGGGGGGGGGGGGGGGGGGGGGGGGGGGGGTTTTTTTTTTATTTATTTATGATAAAAGAAGAAGAAGAAGAAGAAAGAAAAGAAAAAAGAAAAGAAGAAGGAGATGAGAAGAAGAAGAAGGAAAGTAAAAAAAGAAGAAGATGATGATGATGAGATGATGATAAGGAGGGGAAGAAAAGAAAGATGATGAATAAGAAGAAGAAGAGAAGAAAATGATGATATGATGTTGATGATGATGATGATGATGATGATGATATGATGATGATGATGATGAAGAAGAAAAAAGAAGAAAGAAGAAGAAGAAGAAGAAGACGATGATGAGAGGGGTGTGATGAAAAGAAGAAAAAGAAGGAAGAAGAAGAAAAGAAGAAAAGAAAAGAAGTAGAAGAAAAGAAGAAGAAGAAGAAGAAAAAAAGAAGAAATGTGATATGAGATGATGATGTGATATGAGATGGTGCGGGGCTTATGGGAAATATGATGGTGGCAGTGAAAATGATAAAGATGTGCCACTTTACTGCCGTGAGATGACTTTGAAAAAAAAACCAATACATCAACAAATTAAAAATGGGCAACACACAACAACAACAAAAGTAAAAAGAGTGCGCCAGAGCAACAAATTGACGAAAAAAGAATGGTAGCCTTTAAATGATATTAAATACCCCATGCATAAAGACCCATGCACGTGGCGCGTGCTTGTGTGGGGCGTGTGTGCGGTGTGTGTTGTGAAAAGTGTGTGTTTTGTGTGTGTGTGTTGCTGTCCCTTTTCTTTCCCTCTCCTGTTTGATGTCCTTTCTGTGTCCGCTGTGTCGCCCTCTCTCTCCACCTCCCCGTCAGTCTCTGTTTGCCAAGTCTGTATGTCTGTATCCCTGTCTTTTCTCTTTTTCCTTGTCTCTTGTTGGGCTTCCCTTGCCTTCCTTCTCTCTCTCTTTTCTCTCCTCTCTCTCTCTTCTCTCTCTCCTTCTCTCCCTCCTCTCTCTCCCTCTCTCTTTAAAAATATGTGTGTAAATTTTATGAAAAAGCATGATTAGAGAGGTATGGGGAATGAAGGGATTTCCCGAAAGTAGTTTTGAAATGGGTGTCAGTGTCTAAACTAAATTTTAATTTGTTTATTAGCTCATTTGTTTGTTTGTTTGTTTGTTTTTTTTCTGTTTGAGTCTTTTATTTTTCTTGAACTTTTTTAGCAATTTTTTAAATTTGAGATGTTTGGGCTTTTTTCCCCTTTTCGTTTTTCTTTGGGGGAAAGGGAATGGGGGGGTGGGCGAGGGGATGGTGTAAAGAAGCGTAAACTTACCCCTTTCCCTCAATAAAAAAAAAAATTTTGTAAAATTTTTTTTTCTCCTCTCTCTCTATCTCTCTCGGGGCCCCCCCTCCCCACCTTTCCCCCTTTCAGCCCCTCTCTCCTCCACCCCATCTCCCTCACTTTTTCTTTGTCTCTCTTTCTCCCACCTCCCTTTTCTTCTCCACCCCCCGTCTCTCTCCACCCACCTTTTCTCTCCACCCCATCTCTTCTCTCCACCCATCTCTCTCTCCCCCACATCTCTCTCTCTCCACCCCCCCTCTTCTCTCCCCCACTCTCTCTCTCCCCCACATCTCTCTCCCCACCCCTTCCCCTCCCACCCCATCCACTCTCTCTCTCTTCCCCCCCTCCCCTTTCTCACCAAGTCCTCTCTCTCTCTCCCCTTCTCCTCTCTCTCTCTCTCCTTCTCTCTCCCCCTTTCTCCCCGCCCCCCCTCTTATTCCCCCCATCTCCTTTTTTTCTCTAAACCCCCCCCCCCCCCTCCACCCTCCCCTTCTCTTCTCTCTTTTGTTTGTGTGTTGGCGTGCGACGCGTGCGTGTGAGTGTGTGTGTTGTGTGTGTGTTGTTTTTTGGGGGAGGGTTGTCTGTTTAGGGGGGGGGGGGGGGGGTTTCAGGGGGGGATTTTTCAGTGTTTAATTTGTTTTTTATTTATTCGTTGGTTAATTCTGTGGTCTTTTTTTGTTTTATTTAATAATTGAATGGCAATTTGAATGATTATTTCATTGCTTTTGACATTTTCTTGTTTGTTGATCAAAGGTTTATTTAGTTTTTCTACTTTTTCCCATGAGGGAATGGTTTAAAGAAGCCTTGGGTTTTTCATTTACCCATAAAATATTTATTCAGTTCGAGGTCGAGTTCGAGTTCTGTCTTTTTCCCCCCCCCCCCCCCCCCCCCCCCCTCGCTCTCTCTCTTTCTCTGTCTTTTTCCCTCCCTCCCTCCCTTTCTTTTTTTTCTTTCTTTTTTTTTTTAGGGTTTTCCCTGTTTTTTTCGTTCATTTAAATTACTGTCCCCCCCAATAACAGTCATGAATAATGATGCCTAGTTTCGTTTTAATTTCAAACCAAAGTCCCTTTTTTTCGGAAGACACTCGTTGTCAATCCTTTTTGATGTGATCCTAGCCCGGAACAAATTCCCTTCATAAATTTTTTTATCATGGGATGACGATGTTTGGTGGGTTTTTCTTCTTCTTGAGTTGGTAGCTAAAAGCCTTGCGGGAAAAAAACCGTGCACTTTGATTTTTTTGTTTTTTTATTCGTTTTTTTTTCGCTTTGGATTTTGGCCCGTTCTTCTGTTTAAAAAACAGCCCCGGGTTTCCCAAATGGGGGAGAGTTTTTGCAAATGCGACCGTTGGGTTTTTTGCCTATCGAAAAAAGTACTGACTCTGGTTTAAAAGGAATGTTTTTAAAAAAACACATTTTAGTTGGGTATGCACGATTGTTTTTTTTTTCGGTTAACATTTTTTTCACTGGCCTTCTTTTTTTCCAAAAAGGCGGGGCTGGGTTTTTTAAGTCCTTCGGATGGGCTTTAAAACCGAGGGGCCCCCCGGTTCGAAAGATGCAGAACATCTTTCGCACACGTTTAAAAACCTGTTCCGCTTTCGGAAAGAGTAGGCCATTTTGTGCTGGTTGAAACAGATAACAAAATTGAAAAAACCCAACAACGGGGGGGTGGATGTAAAAAAGAACATGGATGCTTATTCCATTTTCCTCGATATAAAAGAATAAAAAAATAAATAAAAATAAATTTAATGTATGTGCAAGATCCGAAAAACGACAAATCAGATTTCAGCATTCATGATCTGATGGAAAGAAGAAAAGTTTGAGTTCGAAAGGGAATCGAACCATTTACTTCTCGCTTTATAGAAGGGTGCGCCATCTCTATAGCCACTGAGCCACCACGGAGCTGATGTCTGTACCACACATAGCTAATGGGGTTTGAAAAACTTCGGGTGCATGCGGATACAGCAGCCAAAATAAATATATCAGGATCTTTAATGCGCTGATGTCACTTTTTAGCATGCAAGTTTAAGCGAAAGGGAGTAAAGAAGAGGCAGCTATAATAAGAACAACAGAAAATATGCACAGGTGGGATCGCGCGCGTGATAATAATAATAATAATAATAATAATAATAATAATAATAATATAATAATAATAATGATGATGATAATAATATAGTAATAATAAAAAATAAAAATTGGAATTTATATAGCGCTATATCTACACATACATACATACATACATACATACACACACACGCGCGCGTGCGCACGCGCATACATTCACATACACACATATACATAGGGGATGACGGAATAGCCTCGTTGGTTAGAGAGTTGCGCATTGCAGTCGTGATCTGCTGACCCGGGTTTGAATCCCGTTCAAGGAGATAATTTTCCCATGAAGTTAATTAACATCGGTGCGACTTCACTCCCCTCAAACGCCCTTTATAACCAAGAACATCTTGCGCACATTTTAAAACCCGGTGGGAACGGATGACAACATTTACAAAACTGCATACACAAGGGGACTGGATGCAAAAAAACGCGTGAGTGCTTATTCCATTATACTCGAAGTAAAAGAATAAATTTAAAAAAAACAACAACACGGGGGAGGGTTGAGTGGGAGGGGGACTGGGCACAACACATAATTATATTGAACATAACAACAACAACCCTCAACATCATGGGAGGGGAGAAAAGAAGAAAAGAGAGAGAGAGAAGAAAGAGAAAAGAG
>CM054137.1:69752976-69757847 GCA_028751875.1 Rapana venosa | reverse complement strand
CCCCCCCTCCCTCCTCCCCTCATCTCTCTCTCTCTCTCTATCCTTACATTTTCCTGCCTGTGCCACATTCTGTCCCCTCTTCTATACATTCAAATACTCGTATCAGTCCATCAAATATCTGCGAACAACTCTGAAATGTCAGATGTCTTAAATGTATGTCGGAAATAATACATGTACAAGGAAGCACACACCTTAATACAATGTAAATCGGAATTCCGCAAAATAAAGATTTAAACCTGCAAAGAGGTGCTCGAATGTGTATCGCAATGTACACGCGTGCGTGTGTGTGTGTGTACGAGTGAGTAGGAGGAGGCAAGCTGGCTCTTAAGGCAGTGTGTGTGGGGAGGGGGGCTAGGGATGGGTCCGGAGAGGAAGGGGGGAGGGTAGAGATGGGTGATTGTGTGTGGAGGAGGAGGCAAGCTCGCTCATTTCATTTATTTCATTTATACCACTTTAAGTCACGCAGATTTCTCTGCCTGAAATTCGGGCTGCTCTCCCCGGGGAGAGCACGTCGCCACAAGAGCAGCGCCACCCTTTTTTTTCCTGTCTGCAACAGTATTTGTATCCCTATCAGAGTGGCTTTTTTCTACATAATGTTGCCAGGGACAACTCTCTTGTTGCCGTGGGTTCTTTTACGTGCGCTAAATATGTGCAACACACGGGACCTCGGTTTATCGTCTCATTCGAAAGACTAGCACCCAGACCACCACTCATGATCTAATGGATGGGGAAAACGTTTCGGGTCCAAACGGGATACGAACCACCGCACACTTCCGACCCGGACTTTTTGCTTTCTAGACAGGCGCGTTACCTCTAGACCACCGATCCACCGACTACGTAAGGCAGTGTAGGGAGGGTAGGGGGTGAAAGGCGTGGGGGGGGGGGGGGGGGTCTGCGGATGGGTCATGAGAGAAAGGGGGATGGGTAAAGATGAGTGCGTGCGCGCGTGTGTGTGTGATGAACGAGTTTGAAGACGGGGGACAAATCCCTCAGGACGGCCTTCACCTTGGGGGTTTCTTTTTTCCCTACATCATTCCAGACTGTTCTCCTACATCAATGACTGCAGACATTTCTGTCTTCAAGGAAACTTAACGTGGTCTACAATTTTGTTTTTTGTTTTCTTACTTTGAAGCAGTCTTTCTTTTCTCTTTTCCTTTTTTTTTTTTTTTTACTCAACTTCCAAGACTTTGATAAAAGTATTGTTGAAGAATTGCTGAATTCTCTGTTGGTGGTTCAAGGTTCGAGATTTCAAGATTTTATTTCAAGATTTATCCCCCCCGACCCCTCAAGAGGTACATGAAATGTAACAAAACCACATTTTGCAGTGGTGTTTTCAATGTAAAGATGCTGTCTTGTTTCTATTTGTCATTTTGGTTTCGCTGTTGGTTGTTTTTGTAGGCTGCATTTTTGTTGATGGTGGTTTGGGGTGTTTTTCTGTTAGTTATTTGTTTGTTGTTGGTTGCTGTTGGTTTCTGTTTTGCTGTAGAGAAGGGAGGGTAAAAGTGGGATGTTTTATGGACCCAGCAGAGTTTGTATTAGGACTTTTTAAAATTTATTTATTTATTATTTATTTATTCTTTTACATCGAGGATAATGGAATGAGCACTCGTGCGCTTTTTTACATCTAGTCCCCGTGGGTATGCTGTGACTTCAGGTTCGTGTCCGTCTATATTTTTGTTCGTGCATGCAGCGGGTACCTTTTTCATTACAGGTTTATATATAAAAGAAGTACAGTTACAGTTGAAGCAACACTGTTTCAGACACCTGTTATATGTCTCCATCACCACTGACGAAGGTAGAAGACGTTACCCTCTGCATCAACTCTGTAAAGAGATATTCCCAGGCATTTTTGTGATATCCTTGGTTATAAGTGTTGCTTGTTTTCATGCCAGCAGGCTATCAATTTTAAGGAATGCATACAACATCAAGAAAAAGTAATGTGCAAAATGAATTTAACTAAAACGGAGCAAAATATCAGATAATTTGCGGTTTTCCTGATTGCTCCATACAACAACAGCATGGACCGGTTTTAATTGGGATTTTTCTTGGGGGGTGGGGAGTTTAGGGCAGGGATGGGGGAGGTTTGTTCCTCAGCTATTTAGAGTTTTATTTATTTTATTTTATACCACTTTAAGTCACGGCAGATTTCTTTGCGGTGAGAGCGCGTCGCCACAAGAACAGTGCCACCCGTTATTTTTCTTTTATTTCTGCAACTGTATTTGTTTTCGTATCAGACTGACTTTTTCTACAGAGTGTTTCCAGAGACAACTCTCTTGTTGCCGTGTTTTCTTTTACGTGCGCTAAGTAATTATGTGTAACCCACGGCGCCTCAGTTTATCGTCTCATCCAAAAGACTAGCACCCAGACCATCACTCATGATCTAATGGATGAGGGAAAAGTTTGGGGCCCAAACGAGGATCAAACTACCGCACACTTCCGACCCCGACTTTAAGCTTTCTAGGCAGGTCCGTTACCTCTAGACCACTGATCTAGCTAGCTAGAGCTCCAAGGTTCACCAATGGTGAGATTTTTGCGTATGCGCCCATTTTTGCCCACTGTTAAGGTAGCCATATTCCGACTTTGGGGACAACCGTTTGTTATATCAAGGAAAAAGAGAAGGGAGGGAATAAAATCACTATATTAGACAGAAAACTCCCATACTCATTTCGGACTTTTAACAGAAATGCTATCCTCAACTGTCTGAAAAGAAGAAAAAAATAAGACAGAATAAAATAAACTTGAAATAACATAGAACGCGGTGATTTACAGATATCCCGTTGAAGTGTTTAGAGAGGAAAAAACCAGCATAGCGTGATAGCAGTGATATAAGACAATATGAACACATTAGCTCTCAAATGATGGTTGAAAATGGCCTTCGTGCCAATTCTCTTTGTCATTTATTGCCCCCCAAAATCAGGCTATATAATCGGTATTATGTATGTCTGATGAAAAAAATGCATGAAAAGATTGGTTTCTAGAAAACGGCTCCAGTCAGAAAGTGGGTTGTAAGATAGAAGAGGCTTTAACTCGGTAAGCTTCCCAATTAGCCATTTAATCAGAAGGAAGACAAAGCACGCGCGTACATGCGCACAACACAAACACATACGTCCATGCATGCATGCACGCAAATAAACACCACACACACACACACTTTTACATATTTTTTCAGCATTATCACAGTCAATTAACTCACCTATACCGTTCACAATGATTTTATCAACCTTCAAGCTCTTGGACAAAAAGAAAAAGTAGAATAATGACAAAATGTTTTAGTTAATCAGGGTTTTTTCCAGCCACGCCTAGGTCGGATGCGCTGGGCCTGACTTGGCAGGCGCGTAACGGCAGCACAACACATCTTCGCTTTTATGACATACAACAATAGTAGCTGTCTGAACGTTCGAGAAGAAGTTTACATTTGGCCAAATTTAACCATAACAGTATCAAATTTTGTATGTCTATATATACCCCACAATTCAGTCTACCTTTCATACTGGTAACCAGTATCCCAGCCAACAATTACTCTTATCGGATGTCCATTCCAGTAGACCCTTAAGTCTGGTAGTCTGAATACTGGTTCCATCCCTTTGATTAAAGAGTGGGGGAAAATGTAATGATCTGCCACATGAAAACTCTGCCATCTACAAGTATGCTAGTCCTCTTTGTGGTTAGATATTGATTGTTTCTGTGTCAGGTACAGTATGAGGCATTATACGTGCTTTATCGCAAAACAGTATCTTAGTCACTTTAGTTTTGTGTCACTTTAGGTTTCGGAGTTAGATGTTTGCTACTCTTTATACGCTCTAATGATTGGTCCCGTGTTTAGAGGGTATATGATGACATAGCACCTAAAACATCTGATTCTTTTAAGTGTTGTTTTCAAAGATAGCCATATTATTGTCAAGGTCTAAATCTGAGAGGGTTCTTGTTTTTCTTCCTTCAGTCAACTGAACTCTCATTTTCAAGAGTTGCTTGCGACAGCAAACAATCGATGGTAAATGAAAAGAGACGAGAGACAAGAACATCTCCCTATCTAACACCAGTGAGAAGCAGCAGCTGTTGGCTCAGCTACCTTCTGCCCTCACCCCATGTGTTTTAAAATCTATGTATTTTAGTGTTCCAGGCTATTTTCTTTAAGCTGATATTGGTGATAAAAATATCTTCCGGACTGATGGGTCGTGAAAATAATCAAAAGCTTTGCTGAAGTCCACAAAGTTTACGGTCATAAAAGCCTAGTGTTTATAGTTCCTTAATTTGCTGCAGGGTTGAAATCAGTTGTGCACAGAGGGTGTTAATGTGCATTGAACGGCATTCCAAAGGATCACACACATACAAACGAGAGACTGAAACTCGCATTTCCTAAATGATCTGAGGCTTGTGCCAGCATGGCTTTAAGTCTGCCTAGCTCAGTGGGAACCCTACTGAACCGGTATTTTGTAGTTTCTGGTTCAACTCCAGGTCGCAAGATTTCATTATCCAAGTTCCATTATCCTCTAAATAAAAAAGTGTTTTGTTTATTAAGATAGCCATATTTTCTGCATGTTTTAACAGCTAAATAGCGTTTCGTAGGTTCTCTTGCCACATATTACTGTTGCTTTGGTTATTCTTATTGACTAAATTTATAAGGAGTTACTGATGTTATACATAAAGGTATCAAAGAAACCCAGAAAAGCAAGTGGCAGAGTACAGAAATATAAAGGAACAAGGCTTGCACGATATCTGATCTTGGAGTATGGCCGTCTTAGCGGAAATGGGAAAGGCCACACTGGAAAAAGGAAAAATCGAGGGTAAAATTGAATGAAGAGGGGAGTGTTGCTCTCCACTGTGCGCTGAAGATAAAGATTAGGACGAAGTATAAAGGAGTGGAGAAAGAA
>CM054137.1:69725476-69750476 GCA_028751875.1 Rapana venosa | reverse complement strand
TGTTTCTCTCTTTCTAGGTATGTCTGTCTTTCTTTGACTGTTTTTCTGTCTGTCTCTGTCTCTGTCTCTATCTATCTATCTATCTATCTATCTATCTATCTATCTATCTATCTATCTATCTATCTATCTATCTATCTATCTATCTATCTATCTATCTCTGTGTCTCTTTCTCTCCCCTCACTCCTTCCCTTCATCTCCTATCCCTCATCTGTCTCCTTTCATCACTATTTCAAACACATTGTCACACACACACACACACACACACCCATCTCCTGGAAGAATGCACTGCACTCCGTCCTCTGCTGCTGCTGCTGTAGTGACAGTCTTGCAACGTGAAGCAGGTTGTTGACCTTATTACACACACAGTCACTTCTTTCATCCATTAATCAAAGCAGAACAGCACACACACACACAAAGAAAAAAAAACATCAATAACTACAAGACACGAAAGAAGACTGACAAAAGAAAGATGAATTAAAACTCGTTCCAAAAATTAAAAAAAATGGCCAGCTATGTTCACCCACAATTCTCCGCCGTTTCAGCCAAATTTAGCACACTGATTACAGGTGATTGGAAGAAGAGCTAAAAAAAAAAAAGGGGGGTAAATCAAAAGACACTCTGGTGCTGTAATTAAGTGATGGGAGAGAAAAAAATGTTCTGAAGGTAGTGCTGGAGAAAAAAAATGGTGCTTCCATCGCAGATAGCTGAGTTTGTCATTGATATTTGAGCCACCATTCAGGCACCCGTCTGAGGGGATTTCCCCCCAGGAGTCAACATCAGTACTAACTCCACTCCCCTGAAAGTGCTAGAGATAAGACTGTAAACTGAGGTCCTATGCGCAAAAACACGCTGAACGTCTCGTACACACATTAAAACCTATTCCACCTTTTGGAAGAGTAGGCCATACTTTGTCGGAAGGATAAAAATGACAAAATTTCACAAATGTATGCACGCTAGTGTAATGTTTAGACATCGACCCCGAAGTGCAAAATACAACTACCTTAATTATTGTGGGCATAGACAGACACAAAAAAAAAATCCCGACAAAGAACCCAACCTTGGAAAAAAAAAAAAAAAAAACTTGCAAAATAAAATAATTATTAAAATATAATTCAAAAAAAATTTCAAAACCCCCACGGGGGTCCCAAACATATATACCAAAACTTTAAAAACCCTTTGTCTTTTTCATTGGCGTTTGGCCATCCCCCCGCCCCTACCCCACTTTTCCCACCCCCTGCAAAACCGATTCACAACCCCCTTTCCCAAAAAGGGGGATCCCCCATAGTTTGCCCCCCAAAAGTTTGAACTGAAATTTTGCCTTTTTACACACACACACTTTTTAAAAACATTAATCAAAAGAACAAACACACAAAAAAAAAAAAACCCCAAAATACAAGAAAAAAAAAAACCCAAAAAAAAAAATTTAAAAAATGGCCAAAAAAAAAAGCCTTTTTTTAAAACCCCAAACTCCCCTTTCAAAAAAATCAATATTCATAAAAAACAAAAAAAATTTCAAAAAATTTCAATTTAAAGGGGGGAAAAAAAAAAAACAAAAAAAAATTCTTTTCATTCAGGAAAAGGACCCACCATTTTTTTACCGCCTTTTTTTCAATATTTTCAAAGGGCAAAAAAAAATTTGCTTTTTTGCATAACCAATGCAACATCCACATTCCTATTAAATGCATTTCCAAGGGAGGGAAACACTCCTTTTAACCAAGAATCAAAACCAAATCTTTTACAAAAATTTAAACAAAACTCAAACAAAAAAAAATATTAACCCCAGAAAAAATTTTGGGGGGCCAAAAACCAAAAGCATAAAAAGAAATTGAAAAACGTTAAAAAAAATTAAATAAAAAAAACCTAGAGTGTAATTTCCCCCATCCCCACCCACCCTACCGGGTCTTCTCTCTGTCCGTCTGTTGCTGTCTGCTAAATTTTATCTTCTTCTGTTTTTTATCTCCACACTGTTTTCTCTCATCACTTTTCAAACACACTGCAACACAACGCATTCAACCTCTTCTCCCCTTTCCCTCTCTTTCTGTCATGACAAACACCGTGCGCAGCGCGCACACGCACACACACAAACACACAACCCACCCACACAAGAAATCCAACAAGAAATCACCCACAATCACACCCAATCGCACAACCCCGCACCACACGCACGCACCCCCAAACCACACTAAGTGACAAAAAAACTTTCAGTCAAAAAAACATATCCTCTTTTCCTACATTTTCCCTTCGTCACCCTTCACAATAACTTTAGTGAAAAAGACGTCAAAATCGAAAAAACAACAACAACACATATTCTGAAGGGATCCTCCCCTCAGTCTTGCTACTGCTGTTTCTGTGTGCGCTCTGCACGAATCGCTGCTGCTGCTGATGTGCTGCGCTGCTGAGATGATGAAATGCTTTCTGTTGCGCTGCGCTGCTGCGCTGCTGCGGGCTGCGCTGCTGTGATTGATGTGATGTGATGTGTTGCTGTTTGGTGTGACGTTTTTGTAACGTGAATCGGCTGTCGACCTTACTCACACAGTAAACACTTTTAAATCCATCACAAAGAAGAAAAAACACAAAAGAAAATAAAAAAGAGTAGCACCAACAGATAAAAATAAATTTTGTTCCCAAAACAGCCAGGTTCGCCCACATATCCAGGGGGGCCTTTTTTAAAGCTCCAATTAGCACATCGATTACAGGTGAATAAAGGCTTAAGGATGGGGTTTGGAGAATTCTTGTGCTTTTTAAAAAGGCCATTGGCAGAAGAGAATTTCTAAGTCGAATCAAGTGTAAGAAAAAGTGATCACTTTTCCCATTGAAGAAGAGCCTCTGTGTGTGTGGGTTTTGTGTGTTTATGTGTGTTGTGTTGTGGTGTATTGTGTGTGTGGTTGGTGTGTGTTAGTAAGTGTGTTGTGGTGGGTGTGTGTCTTTTTGTTGTCTGTCTGTCTCTGCCTGTCTCTCTCTTTTCTGTGTCTCTCTCTCTATCTTGCACGAGCGAACCGCTCGTGCGGCGTGCGTGCGGCTGTGTGTGATTTTCATGTGTGCCTCGGCGGGTATGTGTGTGTAGTGTACTTTGTGCTGGCTTTTGTGTGTATGCTTTAATATATTAAAGGTTTTTAATCTTTAAATTTTCTCGAAAGCTAGAGAGTTTAAAAAATTTTCTTCTCCTGCTTTTTTTTTATGACAAAAGGGTTTGGGTCGGGGTACTTTTTGGGGGGTAAGAAGACAAAATAATCCAATCCTTTGGGTCTATGTTCCCAACCCTCACGCTAATGCGTCTGCTAAAAAAAGGGGGGAAAAACCCCTGATAAAAAGAAACCCTGTTTTTAACCCATGAAAAGGGTTTTGGTTTTAAACGATAATATTATTTACGTTTTTCATAAAAATTTATGTTCTTATTTTGTAGTTCTTTATATATTTTTTGTTCATTTAGAAAAAATTAAAAGATTTTTCACACGTAGTTTTTTTTTACTTCCTATCCATTTTTGAGTTTAAACAAAACAGATTTATTTGAAAAAGAATTCTTTTAAATTTGATTTTGAAAAAAAAAAAAAAATACTTTTTTTTTTTTAAAGAAAAGCAAACCCCTTTAAAATAAAAGGAAAATATTGGGAAAAAAATTTTTATTTAAAATTTTTTTTAAATTTGTAAAAGGCGTAAAAATAAAAAAAACCCCCCAAAAAAAAAAAACCCCAAAAAAAAACCCTAAAATTAAAAGGGGGAAAAAAAAAAAAACAACCCCCTTTAAAAAGTGGGGGAAAAAATCAGAAAATTTTTTTTTAAATTTTTTTTTATTTTTCTTTATTGGGAAAAATAATTTAAAAAATTTTTTTTTTTTTCATCCCCCCTTTAATATTTTTGTCCCCCTTTTTAGCACCCCTTGGTTCTCCAACCACGGGGAAAAGGTTCCAAACCGGTTTTTAACGGGGGAAAACCCCCGGTTTAAGCCATCAAAATTTTGGGGAATGGATGGATTTTTAAAACCAGGAGAAAATATCCCCTTTAACGGAATCGAACCCCGGAGCGATTGGGAGCGCAAAGTTGTAACCAATAGCTAAGGAAGGAAGAGAGAGAGAGAGAGAAGAGAGGGGAAAAAAGGGAGAGAGAGAGGAAGAAAAATTTTCATTTTAAGTGTCCTTTTAAAGGGGGGGTAAAAAAACAAAAACAAAACCAAAATCTCCAAAAAGGAAACTCAAACCCAAAACTAAAGGAAATGAAAAGCAATTCTTTTTTTTTTTCAGGGGGTAAGAACCCTTTTTTTAAACCATACCCCCAAAAACATTAATAAAAAAAAAAAACCCCCACCCAAAAAAAAAAAAAAAAAAAAAACCTAAAAAAAAAAAAAACAAAAAACCCCCCCCCCAAAACAAAAAAAAAAAAACCCAAAAAAAAAAAAACATACCCCAAAACCCCCCCCCCCCCCCCCCCCCCCCCCCCAAAAAAAAAAAAAAAAAAAAACCACCCCAAAAACTAAAATGCCCTGGGGGACCAAAAGAAAAACAGAAAATGTTAACCTTTTATTCCCGCCGTTTTGAAAAAAAAAAAATTCACTAAAACCCAGGTCAAAAGCCCCCTTTTTACTCCCTCCTGACCTTGGGGTGTTGGGGGACGGCAGGTGGTAACCCTTCCTCCCCCATTTCTTTTCTTTCCCCCCCCGGAGAAAGGGGTCCTTACCTGGCCACTTATTTGCCATTGACTTTTTTGCTTTCCCCCCTTTCCCCCTTCTTTTTTTCCCTGGGTTTTTTTTTTTCAAGGGGGGTTTTTTTGACAGGTAGTCCGAAATTTTTTGCCACCATGCTTGGCCTCTGCTGGTATTTTGTTGCTCCTGGGGTTTCCTACGGAAACGGGGGATGGCTTTTTCCCCCACTTCTTCCCGCATAGGGTAATGGCAGGATCTTGATGTTCCTTTTTCCCTTTCTTTTATTATGCTCTTGTCGGGTTTGGGGTTTTGGGTAGTTGATAGTTTTGGGGACATACTAAACCCACCTGTTCAATGCAGCTAGCTTTCTGTGAGGAGGTTTCCGGAGCTGTCTTCAATGACTGATTTTTGGGTTTGAAGTGGTTTTGTATTTCTTCCAGTGTGTCGTATGCCTTTTACTGTTCCCCACTTTCTGCTTTTTTCGTCCATAAAATTGATCATAAACCACTTTTTCCTGGCCTTTTTAACATTGACTTTTTCACAAGATTTTTTGGCCTCCGGTATTCTTTAGGGTTTGTTTTGAAGGGCCCAAGAGGGTCAATGGGTCCATGCTGTGTTTATTCCTCTACGACCGAGTAACCTCCTCTGCTTTTTTTCTCGGACTGCCTCTATTAAAGTTGTTGGTGAGTCATTGATGTCATTGTCCAGATGGTTATTGCCGCAAAACGTCCGCCAAGCTTAGCTTGGAAGATCTCTCGACATCTGGATTTCAGTTTGTCCACGTCAAATTTGATACGTGGGTTTGCAGGCTGTTTATTTTCTTCAGCTTCATTTTGAATACCAGCAGCACAGGTCGTGGTAGCTGCCTATGTCAGCTCCAGGGTAGTTCTTGTTCTGGCTCTGTTGATGCTGGATTTGAAGCGCCGTGGTGTTAAGATGAAATCTATTTGTTATGGATCTTGCCGTTTGGCGCATGCCAGGTTGTCCTCCTTGATGCTTGTGGGGATAGAGGTATTAGCAATGGTAAGTCGTGGGTGCAGGCAAACTCCAGCAGATGTAGTCCCCTGTCGTGGTCTCTACAGTTCCAACTGACCAACTGTTCCAGCCCCTTTGGGTTTGGGTAAGAGTCAGACCTACTTTGGCGTTAAAATCCCTTTGAATGATGTGATGTTCTTTCTTGGGTATCTTCATAATGGTCTCTTCAAGTTCTTCGTAAAATTCTTCTACTTCTTCTCTGCATGGTCAGATGATGGTGCATAGATTTGTATGATGGTTGATTTCTTGGCTTGGCCGACACCCGAATGCTGATAATCCTGCTGGAAGCCGGTGTACAGCTGATAATGCACCCCACTACTTCCTTTCTGACAATAAATGCCACTCCATGTTGGTGATGTTTCACTTGACTACTGTACCAGATATTGTTGCCTTCTTCAGTCATTGTCTCACCAAATCCTGTCCATCTCAGTTCTCCTAGTCCAACAAGCCAACCCAAACAAACCCCATTTAAATCCCAACAAGCCCACTAAAATATTAAAAATATAAAGTATGAATATGTCCTTCATCAGGATACACAAGAACTATAACTATAAGCAAAACAATAAA
Organism: Rapana venosa; assembly: GCA_028751875.1. Classification (NCBI taxonomy): domain Eukaryota; kingdom Metazoa; phylum Mollusca; class Gastropoda; order Neogastropoda; family Muricidae; genus Rapana; species Rapana venosa. The sequence continues at coordinate 69,744,238 of CM054137.1, read as the reverse complement.
AGGAGACAATGACAATGGCAATGACAAATTATTTTTATTTCGAGGATAATTAATAAGCACCCATGTGCCTTTTCACATCCAGTCCCCGCCCCTAGGGATATATATGGTAATAACATAAAATAAACCCAATATTAATACACTCACACAGTAAACGAAGAAGAATACTCACACTTACAAAAACCCCATTAAAACCACACAGAGGAGAGAGAGAGAGAGAGAGAGATTGAGAGAGAGAGGAAAAGAGAGAGAGAGGGGAGAGAGAGAAGAGAGAGAGAGAGAGGAGAGAGCAACAACAAATAATAAAAGCAAGGAAACCAAAAGCAAAGGAAAAGCAGCAGCAACAACAACAAGGGGAGAGGGGACAACGAAATAATCCCCCCACCCCTCCCCGAAAAAAAGGAAAAAAAGAAAAAAAAAAAAAACCTCCATAATATAAAGAAGAGCAAATCATTTATCATTTGGCTAGGAAAGAAACGTTAGCAATTTCATTGTACTTTTATATGAGAGACAGACAGACAGAGACAGACAGAGACAGAGAGACTACATACAGGGGCCAAATGTCACTATGGATAGGGCAACACAGTAACCTAAAAGAACAGAAAACCACTCCATAAAAGAATGCTACATCTACCGAACTCCATTAGTTTTAATCAGAACTTTGAATCTCATTGGAAGCTCAGGTTTCTGATACAGGTGGCCTTCAGTGACTGACCTTTACGAAAGTTTTTTTAAGCGATGAATAAATAATTTGATTAATCAATCAAAATTAATCAAGCAATCAATGATTTGTTAACTAGCTTATTGCAAACTGTAATACTGTGTGTGTGTGTGTTGTTTTTGTGGGTGTGTAGTGTGTGTGTGTGTTGGGGGGGGGGGGGGGGGGGGGGTAGGGGTGGGGTAGTGTGTGTGCATGTATGTGGTGTATGTGTGTGTATGTGTGGCACCCCGCGCTCGCTTTGGCGCGCGCTTTCTCAAAACGGGGATTCGATATAACTCATGCGAAAGGGCTTTATGGGAGTGGAGTCAGAGCGTACCACTGGACCCCAAAATAAAAAAGTCAGTGAAAACCCGGGGTCCCTGTCTCTGCTTTTAACCCAAAAGGGTCGTCCCGGGGCCCTTTTAAATCGCCAGCGCAAAAAAAGCACAAACCCCACCCCAACCCCTTCGATCCCGTCCTTTGCTTAATTAGGCTTTGGGGTTTTTGTTTTTTTTTGTTTTGTGTGGTGTGGGGGTGTGTGTTGTGTTTTGGTGTTTTGTTTTGTGATTATGTATGTATGTATGAGTGTGTGTGTGTGGGTGTGTGTGGGGGGGGGGGTTTGGGCTTTTGCGTGTGATTATATTAAGTCCCCCGTTTTTTCCGTTAGGGGGAAGTTTTTTGGTGTTGTGTTTTTGTTGCTTATTATTTATATGGCGCGAGTTTCCCATTGAGGGCAGAGGGGCCCTAATTAAAAAAAGGTTTTTTTTTTTGACTGACTAATTTAATTGTTGCTTTGGGGGCCCATTTGGGGAAAGGGGGGCAAAGGGCCATAATTTAAAAAAAAGAAAAACAAATTTTGAAGCAATGTGAAAGGGTGCCATCACAGAAAGGACAAAATTCGTTTTTACAAGAACAAAAAAGGCCCCCAAATTTCCTTGAAAGACGGTTTGTTTCTTTACTGAAGGATTACGAGTTGCTATGTCGGGTAGTTGGTCATGGAAGGAAGGCAATAACCGCATGAATATTTCACAGTATTATTGAATTGTATTGTAGGCTTGGTCTTTTGTTACTCGTACGTAAAAAAAGCGTTTAGCTTGGGACTAACCATTTAAAGGGGGCTCTAACCCGAATTCAGAATGCGGCATTTAAATTGTGGACAAATTTGGTTTGCAGATGAAAAATATACATTGTGAGTTTTGGGGATGGGGGGGGGGGGGGGGGGGGGGGAGGGGGGAGGGGGGAAAAAGGGGAAGGGGGGGGGGGGGGGGGGGGGGGGGGGGAAAAAAAAAAATTTTGTTTTTTGGGGGGTTTGTTTTTTGGGTGGGGTGGGGTGTGGGTTGGGAAATTTTTTTTGGGGGTGTGGGGGGGGGTGGGGGGGTTTTTGGGGGGGGGGGGTTTTTTTGGGGGTGGGAGGGTTGGTTGGTGGGGGGCCCGGGAAGGGGGAAAAAATTTTTTTTTTTTTTGGTTTGGGGGTTTAGTCGGTGGTGTTTGGGCCGGGGAAAAAAAAAAGGGGGGGAAAAAGGTGGTAAGGGGTTTTTTGAAGGGGGGGGTTGGGGTTTTGGGGAAAAAAAATTTTTGGGGGGAGGGTTTTGGGGGTTTAGAAAAAAAAAGGGGGGGGGGGCGGGGGGAAAAGGAAGGGGGGGAAATTTTTTCTTTTTTTTGGGGTTGGTTTTGGTTTATTTTGGGGGGGGGGGGGTTTTTTTTGGGGGTTTTTTTGGGGGGGGGGGGGGGGCCCCCAAAAGGGGGGTTTTTAAAGGTGGTGGTGGGGGTTTGGTTTAGTTTGGGGGGGGAGGGATGGTGTTTTTTTCCCCGGGGGGGTTTTTTGGGAAGATTGGGGAAAGAGAGAGAGAGAGGAGGGGAGGAGAGAGAGAGAGAGAGAGAGAGAGAGAGAAAAGAGAGAATAAACAAACAAAAATGGCATCTCCTGACTTTTTTCCCCCAGAAAGACTTACAAGATTTTCTCTCCCATGCCGAAGTCGGATGTGCTGGGCCTGACTTGTCAGGCACTTAACGGCAGCACAACGCATTAATTTTTCGCTCGCATGACAGATAACAATAGTTGCTGTCTGGGCGTTTGCCGACGACGAAGAAGAAAACAATAATACTAGTTTGATGATGGGCATGCTTCGAGAATAATCAAGGATGCCAAGTGAATTTTGGAGCTCTGGTGAAGGAACAGGGAAAGTCATTATTTTTTTTAATGGCATTTGAAGAGGATAATTATGCTTCAGAAATTCAGGAATGTCACGAATGTATCCTGAGCAGAAGCATAAACTTAAAAAAAAAAAATAAAGGGCGAATAAACCCATGAAAATTAGGATACAAATGCGTATAGTTGTATAGATAGTGGTTATTTCCCTTAGATTAGGCAGATTTGCTTAGGTTCTTCTGGTAATAAAAATATTTTTGAGAGAGAGAGAGATAAGGGATTATAGCATAGGCCATACCCCCTTCTGAATAGAGAGACAGACAGACAGAAGCAGAGACAGAGACAGAGACAGAAAGACAGACAGATAGACATTCTTTTTTCTTTTTTTTCGAGGATAATGGATTAAACACTCATGTGCTTTATTTTACAACCAGTATCCGTTCGTATGCATGTTTTGTCAATTTTGTTATCCGTTCCCACCGCACACAGTGGCCTACTCTTCCGAAAAGCGGAACGGTTTTAACGTGTGCGCAAGATGTACACCATGTGTTCACACACGGGGTCTCGGTTTATTGTCTCATACGAAGGACTTTTAGGGGGAGTGGAGTCGGCACTGATGTCATCTCCAGAGGAAAAATCCTCTTGAAGGAAATTCGAACCGTGGTCAGAAGATCCGAGCGCATCACTTTAAACCACCAGGGAAACTGTCCCCAGTAGATAGATGTGATAATGATAGATAGATAGATAGAAGATAGATAGATAGATGATAGAGACAGACGAAAAGACGGGCAGACAGAGGCATTTTACGCAAGGGGGCCTTAAAAAATACAGCAGCACAAAAACATCCAAACAGGGGAGACGTTTGTCTCACATTGCACACACGGGTTCGCGACCTTTTGTTTATCGACAACATGACAACAACAACAACAACAACAGCAAGAGATAGGGGAGGGAGGAAGGGGCGGGGAAATGGGGGGGGTGGAGAACGAAAGTATAGAAGGGATAATGGTTGGATTTAAGTCATGTTTTCTTCTTGATATTATCCCCCTTCCTACTTTTACAAAATGTTCTCCATAGATTGAAATGCCAAACTGTTACAAAAAAGCCACCAAACAACATATAGTTCCTGATGTTTGCTGATTCTTTGAAAAAGTGTTGGGAATATCAATTATCTTTAGTGAATAACTATTATCCTTTCATTGCTGAAAAACCCCATTTGACAGTGACTGTATTTTTGATGTCCTGCCTTTTTTTTAGAAAAACACAAATGTCTCTTGCCATAATCTCTTTAATTTTGTGTTTTTTTTTTACTCATACATAATCCTGTAATTTTCACTGTAGTATAGTTATGCTACATGAGTTTTGGCGTTATTTATATGGTTTCCTTTCTTCATTAAAATCATTGCTTGATTTCAATCAACTTTGAGCAAAAGTATAAAACCCCCTTGCCTGAAAATATGAAGCAAAATACACCTACACTGCAATATTCATAGTTTTAAAAGTTCACATTCTTAAAGGCTTTGATTTAAACTTGTCTTTAAGTATTTACATATGAGAGACTATAAACCGAGGCCCCCGTGTGCGAACGCATGCAGAACATCTTGCGCCCCACGTTAAATCCTGTTCCGCTTTTCGAAAGAGTAGGCCATTGTGTGCCGGTGGGAACAGAAAGATGACAAAATTTACAAAACCGCATACACATGGGGACTAGATGTAAAAAAAAGCACATGAGTGCTTATTCCATTATCCTCGAAAAAATAAAGTATCTGGCGCTTTTATTTTTTTGCTTTTCAGTTTTAACGCTTAAAATTCCTAGGGGGGGATATCAGTGGTCGGAGCACTCGTTTTCCCCAGCCCAAATTAAGAGCGTCGAGCGTGGTTACCGTTGGATGGGGACCTTTTTTGCGCCTTGGCTTTAGTAAAAGTTCCCCCGTTCACCCAGCTGTAAATGGGACCTGCCCTCTTTAGGGTCAGGGGGAAGGGAAAGCATGAGGGGGAGGGATGGCGCCGCCCCAATAGCGGCCCCAAGAGTGAGGTCTCTGACGCCTCGCTCCCCTCACCTTATAGGTTATGGGCTCCTTTTCCTTTACTTTTTTTATTATTATTATTATTACTTTCTGTAAGTGGCAGGAGGTTGAAAGGAAGGCAGCTTGAAGTGTGGGGGGGAGATGGGCAGGGGATGTGAAGCACACATGTTTTTATTTTTTGGGGCAGTTAACAAATGAAAACTTTTTGCAAAGCATTTATTTATTTATTCCCCTTTTTGTGAGATATTTTTAACATTATTTCAGATTATTTTATCCTTGTAATTGTCCATCCCCTTACCTTCTTTCCTATCTACTGGTTGTTTTTTTTTACTGTTTGTTTTTTGTTTTTTCTCTAAAAGTTGTTGTGGATTCTGTTTATGTAGCATATTGCCCACTTATTGCTTGCATTCTGTTTTCGAACAAATTGATGCGTCTATGATTTACTTGTAAAAGGCAAAGACCTCAAGGACACAGCCATTGATGATTTACCTGTAAATGTGTGATGAAACACACATTCAATTTGCTAAAAAGCTGGGGTGGATGGATAGAAATATTATCTTATAAAGAAACGACCACAACAACCTTAGAAACTCCCCCACACACTGTTTTTTATACCCTTTTCACCAGCAAAATGCTGAGTCTGACTTACCAAAAAACTTTACAATCGATTTAGGATAAAAAGTGTCGGTCCCCCGTCATGCATGTAGATGCAGATTTTTAAGCCAGGTTCAGAGGAGCAGTGGGGTGAAAACAATACAACCCATGCCCAAAATCCCTCCCCAAAAAAACAAAAAAAAAAGGGTTTGGGTTTTTTGTTGTATGTTGTGGAAAATGGGTTGGCTAAAAAAAAATTTGGAAAAACCACGCACAAAGAAGAAATTGACGCAGATTGAAAAGCAATTAGGTCATAGCTTGTTTATGAATTTTTACCGGAAAATTCCCCAATTAAAAGGGGCTTTTGACTTTTAAAAAGGGGGAAAAAAAGAATATAGTAAAGCACTCGGCTAATTTCAATTTTAACATTTGGTGAAAAATCTTTTGTTTGTGCATTTAGTGTAAAAGTGTGTGTTTAGTGTTCGTGTTAGTGTGTTAGTGTGTGTGTGTGTGTGTGTGTGTGTGTGGTGTGTGTGGTGTGTGGTGTGTGTGTGTGTGTGTGTGTGTGTGTGGGGTGTGGTGTGTGTGTGTGTTGGTGTGTGTGTGTGTGTGTGTTGTGTTTTGCTTGTAAGTAGTTTACAATTTGTACTCCTTAAAGTAAGATTCTTATCCATCTGTAAGTAAGCATGAAAGACCCTTGCAGCATATTTTATGTAGGTCTGCCCATTTGATGCATGCGTGTATGTGTCTGGATCCTCTGTAAGTGTAAATGTCTAGACATGCTGTCCATGTTAGTGTGGGGGGCTCTGTCATGCAGACTGCAGTCAGTCGTCATTTATTTTGTTGATGCATGCATATAAATCTCTCTTCTCTCCTCTCTCTCTCTCTCCTCTCTCTTCTCTCTCTCTCTTCTCCTCTTCTCTCTCTCTTCTCTCCTCAAATATATCATATTTATATCTATATCTATTGTGTATATATTTTGTGTATATATAAAATTATATATATATGTATAATTAAAATTTATTGTTTTTATAAATAAAAATATTTCCCCCCCAATCCCAATCCCTTTCAAAAACTCCCCAAACCAACAACAGAAAAACAAAATCCATGATGTTCAATGACTGTTTTATTTTGAGAAGAAAATTGGGCAGAGCGTTTCAAAAAGAAAAACAAACAAACAAAAAAAAGCACTCCCCAGCAAAAAAATCAATGGCGGAGAAATGATCTGCAATGTCACAGGGGCTGCTTTTGCTAGCTACACTGAAAAACAACCTTAAGGGGTAGCTTGTTCTCAAATGTGGGCATACAAACCCTTAAAATACATTGAATGGGGGGCAACAAAAAAAAAAATGGAGTACAAAAAAAAAATTTAAGGGGAGGGAAGAGGTAAGGGGAAAAAAAAAGAGAAAGGGAAAAAAAAGAGAAAAAAGGGAAGGAAAAAAAAAAAATGCGAGCAAAAGGGAAGACGGGGCTGAAAGAACAGTAGGATGTTGTTAAAAAAAAAAAAAAAGAAGGAGAAAAGAAGGAAAATGACGAGGGAAGAAAGAAAACACATAAGAAAAGAAGTAGAAAAAGGGTTTTTAAAAAAAGACTAGACAGAAAAAGAGAAACCCTAGGAAAGTGGAAAACACACAAGTAGAAATAAAGAAAAAAGAAACAGAGAAGAAAATTGAGGACAAAAATAAAAAGAGAAAAGAGGAAAAGTTAAATGAGAGCAGCAGGAGAAAAAATTAGGAGAAAGAAAAACAGGAGAAGGACTTGAGGAAAAAATCCAACATAGATATTTAGTCAATACACAGACAAGCAAGTAATGTGCCAGAATGACTCATTAAAACCCAAAAAATTCATTTCCATATCAATAATAACAAATTAAAAAATTAGCTCATAATCATCATCATCCTCATTATCATCATGATAACTGAAATCCCTTACCATCCTTCTGTAGAATGTGTCTTTTGTACGGCATGTTTATTTAAAAATAGAAAAAAAAAAAACAAGAGCCCCCTGTGATCGAATCATGGGAATCGAGTCACTGTAAAATGAATGTGTTCAAGCCCATCAGATGTGACAAAGAAAAAAAACACAGGATAACACCACAAATAAAATCTGAAAAGCTTAGAACTTGGTGAATGTAACCTTAAATAGCAGTGTTGATCTATACCCATATACCCCCAACCCATGCACATACAGACACACACAAGATTCAAGATACAGGATCCAATTCCTTTCACCCTTTTTGGGGGTATAGAGGATTACACAGGTATTCAACAGGAGAATAAACCTAACAGCCATACTCACAAAAATCATATCAATACTAACAGGAACTCTCTCTCAAGTGTGCACACATACATAACATACATGCATTCACATAGCTAGCAAAAGAAGAGAGGAGGATGGTAATAAAAAAAAAGTAAAAACTCTACAAAGATTTTAAGAAAACAAGAAATGTGTCTAGGTTAATGTGTGTGCTCACTTATGAAAAAAAATCAATGTGGTCATTTGTTATGTCTATACAAAGCACACACACAGACACATGTGCATGCATGTGCGTGTGCTTGACAAATGAAGAAGAAGACCTGTGGAATTGGATTTCCAAAGACACTAACAATTAAACACATAACACTAATTGTTTCCATGTCATTAAGGGTGCTTGAGTTTTTACACATGTCCTCTCTCTCTATCTGTGTCTCTCTCTGGCTTTTCATTTATCCCACAAGTTAGCAGTCTGAAAGGACTATAAATTGGATCTTTTGAACTATATAAAGCATATCCCTCTGTTTCTGCCTCTGTCTGTCTCCCTGTCTCTGTCTCTCTCTTTCACTGAACCTTCCCTCTTGTTTTTCCGTTTTTATTTACACCCATGCATTACATTTGTCTCTCAAGTGTGTGTGTGTGTGTGTGTGTGTGTGTGTGTGGTGTGGGTGTGTGTTGTGTGTGGTGTTGGGGTTGTGTGGTGTGTATGGGTTGTGTGAATTGGTAGTAAAAAGATAGAATTCAGCAAGTCATTATGTTACTACAATTTCATTGACCTGAAAAGTTTTTGATAAAATGTTACATTTCTTAAAGAAAAACACACAAACAACTATGATTCTGTTTTTCATATAATCCGCAGATTAAACAAGATAAAAATTTAAATAATCACTTGGTTCTAGAAACCTTTCAGAAGGTTTAAATTTGAAATGTGCACGAAAAATGTTATGTTTTTATAAGCATGCAGAGCATAACTAGCCTAATTTTTTTCTACCAGACAAAACTTACGGGAAGCTACCACTTTTTTTCTGACTAAAAGTTTGCTCTGTATCAAAACACACACACCACACACACACAACACACACACACACACACACACACACACACACACACACTACACACCCAGAGAGAGAGAGAGAGAGAGAGAGAGAGAGAGAGAGAGAGAGAGAGAGATAGAGAGAGAGAGAGAGAGAGAGAGAGAGCATTATCAGGCAACCTTTAAATATAAGCAGCATAACAAAGTTCGAAATAAACAAGCCAATCCTTTTGCCTCACAAAGCACATAAGGTTTCTGACCTTTTGTTTATTGACAACATGATGACAACAGCAAAAGAAGCAAAGAGAGGGGGGTCAGAGTGGGTAGAGGAGGGGTCAAGAAGGGGAATGCAGAAGGAATTTTGGTTAGATTAAAAAACTACGATGTTTTTTTCTGAATGTTGCTTTAATCTCCCAAACATTTCCTATGAGTTTGAAAAGTCGCTTACAAAAAAATAAAAAAAAAAATTTAAAAAACCCTCAAATTTTATCCCTCCCCATGTTTGGTAACTTATTTTGTTTTTTGAAAAATGTTTTGGGAGTAATAATCTTTTTAACTGTGTCCTTTCCCGGGCAATCCATTTTGCATTGACATTTTTTGACTCCTATTCATACAACTTTTGATTTTTAAAAATTTTTCTTTGTATCAATTGTTTATGTGTTTTTGATACTTTCATTGAGTATAGGCATCTTTCTCTTTAGTTTAGTGTGTTTTCTGCCTTGTTTTTTTTATCTTCCTTTTTTTAGTGTATGTTTTTTCTTTGTTTCTTGAATTTTTTTTTTTTACGTTTCGCTTTTTGGTTTTTCGGAGAAACCCGGGTTTTCATCAATCTGAAGGGGGAAAAGGCATGGGGTATAAAGGGGGCACATGTGTGTTGAGGCATTGTGGAAGTAATTTGGTTGGTTGTGGGAAAAAAAACACCTTTTGAAAAAAAAAAAATTACTCTTTAAATTATTACACATTTTTTAAAAATCTTTATTGCAGTTATATACTTAAATGACTAAAAAAATTTGTTAAATTTTTGTGTTTTTTTTCCCCCTCTTTTTTTTTTTTTTGGCACAGTTTGTAATATCTTTTGAATATTGATTATTTGTCATTGGGTTTTGTATGACTTGTAGATTAATTGAATCATGCCTTTGATTTGTTTTTTTCAAGATACGGGAAAAAAACCCTTTTAAATTTTATTATTTTTATTAATTAAGAGTTTTTTTTGTTCCCACTTTTTTTTTTTCTTCCTTGTCTTTTTTAAAAAGTTAATCAATTTTATGCATGAACATTTTGCCCACTTGGAGCTTTTTTTATAAAAAAATTTTTAAGAAATTTTATTTCTTTTCAGTTTAACAATATCACTTATTTATTCGTTAAAGGGGCTTGGGGGGCTCAAGGCAAGCCATAAAAATAACGTCTTAACTTTGGCGAAAAACACCAATATTTACACATTTGAAAAGGGGTTCCCCAACTCCAACGCCGGGTTTTCATCCTTCCTTTTCGGGGGCAACCCTTGGGGTACCCGAGGGGACGTTTTGCGTGGCCCCCCGGGTTTCCCTTCCTGGGCTTTTTCGGGAGGCTTGGGTGACCCCTCCCCCTTGAGGGGTATCACTTTTCGGGGGTTTTCCCCCCCCTTTCCCCTTCCACCACCCTGCAGGATTTTCTTTGAAGGGGGTTTTTGCCTTGTTGTGTGGCCAAACCAATTGTTTTCCTCTTACGTAACAATGGTTCTTGTTTCCAGGTGTCGATGTGCCAACCCAGTAGTCTTGGGGGTCCGAGGTGATTTCAGTCCGCCTTTTGGGGCATTATCAAAAAGGGCTTAAAAGGACTTTCTTAAATGGGTTTTGGGTTCCTTTTGTTAAATTGTAAAGGAAGGATGTGACGATTTGTAAAAATTGATTGTGGGGTTTTTTGGGGTGTTTTTTTTGGGGAGTTGGGGTTGGAGGGAATGAAGAAAGTTGTTTATCTTTTTTGTTTTGTTTTTGGGTAGTGTAAAGTTTTGAAAGTTTTATATTGGGGGGGTCCCCACTCATCTTGATGCGGTGGGAGGGCGGGGGGACTGTTCACTGGGAAATTTCCCTATTTGTTTCCTTTTGACTCCATCCCGGGGCATTGGCTTTTTTCCTCGGTGGTGGATCCGGGTTTTCTTCTCACTGCGGGCCCATGAGATCAATATCGCTGCGAATCGAAGATTGCAGACGGCCTTCCCCCTATGTGATTGGGTCTTAAGCCAAGGAGGGCCCCGCAGATTTCCCCGGGAACCGTTGAAAAGAACGGGGGATACGGCACCTTGCGAACCCCAACGAAGTCCAAAGAACCCCCCGTTTCTCCACCCATGGGACTGCACTGGGGCTTTACCCGCCTGGAGGGATTTAAAAATCATCCCGTCGAAGATATACCTCTCATGACTTGCCACAGAGCTTCTGCCACACTGTTTTCGAAGGGCTTTAAGTCAAGAAGTTGTTGTAAGCGTACTATGTTGGAGATGCTTCCTATGGTTTTGATGTTAAGATCTTCGACAGTCTTCGACCTGGTCTGAATCTCCCTGTTCTTCTGTAGGATTTTTCCCTTTTTGGGGTTTCAGTCTGTTCAAGGAAATGCTAGCAAAAACTTTGCTTGGGGCTTATCAACGTTGTTTTTGAATTTTGGCACTTCTTAGGTCTCCCTTCTTTGGAATGGAAAATATGAGATTGGGGGCCCTGTTCAGGGGCCACTCCTTTTTTTTGGGGCCAATCTTTTCAGATGTTGTTAAAAGCCCCCCAACATCCTGGCCTCCGTTTAGAGCCAGCCGGGATGTTTTTTCAATTCCATGGTTTCTTGCCTCCTTTCAGGGTCTTACTGCTTCACACCCCCCTCCACACCTGTTGCTTTCAGATTGATGGTCGGGATCTTGCTCGTGAGTTTGTTTGGATCACCCTTTGCGTATTTTTACAGGTCTCTGCAAAAATTTTTGTCCTCTTTTCATATATGGCGCCTCTGTAAGGATGACCCCCTTTTTTCTTCAATAACGGGGGTCTTTTGGGTGCTGGGACTTTTGGGTTGACCTTTTGGGCTGGTACCCCCCTTTCTGTTCCTTTCGCCATTGCCTTTCAACCTTTGGGAAATTTTTTGACATCCATTCCCCAGCCCCAGTCCTTTTTTCTTCTGATTGACCCCTTGACTGTTTCTAACTCTTCGGCCCTTTTTTGGGTTTTTGTTCTTCACTGCTTTAGCTCCCTACGTTGGGCGCACAGGTCCAGGGTATCGTTGGGAACCCACGGTTGGTTTTTTTTTCCTCTCTTTTCCCCAAGGATTCCCCCGCTGCTCCTATTTGGGCTTGCGAAGGGGTCAGGGGTTGTTGATGTCATCTTGGGGGGAAATCAAAAAGCGCAAATCTGCCCCCTATCTCATTTTAAAAAAATTTTACGCTTCGGGGGGCCCTTCGGGTTTTCCATGTTGAACCGCAAACGGGATTTTTTCTTCTTTTTTTTTGGTCTTCACTTATCGTAGGGGCAATTTAAAAGTCGTGGTCCTACCAATTCAGCGCCAGGAAACTTTGTCTGGGCTTTTGATGCTCGACAAATCGTTTGGGGCCAAGATGTAGTCAAAATGGTTATGGTCCCCGGGGGCCCCCCCCCCCCCGTCTTTTTTCTGGGGTGTCCTGGGGGATAGGGGGGTTGGGGGACAGTAAGATTGTGGGCTTCAAAATTCCAAAAGTCTGAGACCTCTATCATTATTTCGTCCACGCCCAAAACGGCCTACTGGCCCCCGGGGGCCCTGGGCATAAGCGTCAGGGCCGATCTTCATTCCATCGCCTGGGTCACGAGAAAATCCTTTTTTGGAGTTGATTTTATGGCGTCTCCAAATCTTTGGAAACACTCGATTGCTTCATCATCGTATCTGATGTTTTTGCATAGCTTTTATATGGGGCATGTTGGTGGTTTTGCTGCACACCCATGGGGATCATTTCTTAAATTGGGGGACAGCTATGACACTGTTTGTCCCCTTCTTGTTGACAAAAAATCCCCCCTGTTGGTGTTTGGAGTCGTCGCCACTATCCATAGTTTTTTGACCTTCTTTTGCTTCCCCTCCACCCCGGACTCCCTCCCTATTCCATTCTATCTCAATTTTTTCTCACTTTTCCCCATCGTTTTTAATACTGTCCTTTTACCGGGTCCCTTTCCTTTATGCTTTTTTTGTACTTATATCTCCCATCAATTTTATGCATCCGAAAACGAATGTTTTTCCCCTTTTATTGTACTTAGTCGGTTTCACAAAAACATTTTGGATAACATTCAATATCCTTTTTCACCATGTAAATTTTAAAAGAAAAGGTTAGAGTAAAGCTGTGGGGATGATAAAACATTTAAAAAAGTTTTTTAAATACCCCCAAAGTGGGTCAGGCGGGGTGAATTTTTAGCAAATTTTAAAGTGTCCAAAAAGTTAAAATCTGTCACAAAGAAAATATTTCAGACATTTTAAAATGGCAAATTTTTGTTGACTTTGACGGAAATTCCCAAAAGAATTTTTTTAAAATTTTGACTTATTGGCAAAAAATTTTAAAACACATTAAAGAGGTATTTCCTTTTTCATTTTTAAAAAGTCTCTTGTTTGTGGGTTTTAGTTGGATGTTGTAATATTGCTGATATTTTTCATACCCGTTTATATTTTGGTTCTTTGATTTTGTTCAAGTAGACCCTGCGTTTATTGGGTATAAAAGTGTTGATTTAAGTTCTTTTTTCCCGGCTTGGTGCATGTTTTCACAAATTGATTTTATGTGTTGGGAATTTGAAATTAAATGCAGCCAGTTTGTCCCCTGTTGAAGGGGTCCCTATGAAACTGTAATCAACATTTTGTACATAATGGTCCATGCATGTTTCATTCGCACACACAACAACCCAATAACACACATGTCAACAAAACACTCACTCACACCCCACACACACACACGTTTCCATGAGCACATGCACATACACACACATGTACACATGCCAATAGACATATGGCCATGCACGTATGGACCACACGACTCACACTCACTCACACACATACAAACACACACAAACACAAACACACACACGCAACCTCTCTCCCCTCTGTTTTTCATCCCCATCCCCTTCAAAAACCTCCACAAACACAAAACAGAAACACAAAATCCATGATGGTTCAATGACGTGTGTTTATTTAGAGAATAAACTCTGGACAGAGGCAGTTTGCAGAAAGAAAAAAAACAAACCAAAAAACAAACACAGCAAGAAAACAGATGGGGGAGAAATGAATCTGCAATGTACACAGGACATGGTGTTGCTAGCTACACTGAACACACACACTTAAGGGGGTAGCTTTGTTCTCAAAATGTGGACATACAATCCTTATAACTGACAATGAATATGGGGGACAAACAAAATACAAAATGAGCACAACAGAAAAAATTCAGAGGAAGAGGGAAGAGATAGGAGACAAAAAAGCGAAAAAGGGAAGAACAGAGGAAACAAGAAAAAGAAAAAATATGAGCTAAGGGAAGAAGGGACTTTAGAGAACAGCAGAAGACAGAGAAGTTAAACAAAAGGAAAAGAAGGGAAAATGAAAAGGAAATAAAGAAAACAACTAAGAAAAGGAAGTAGAAAAGAGGGAAAGAAAAAATAAATAAAGACTAGACAGAAAAAGAGAAGCCCCTACGAAAGTGGAAAAACACCAAAGTAGAAATAAACAAACAGAGAAGAAAACTGAGGAACAAAATGAAAGAGGAAAGAGCAAATCTCGCTTGAGAGCAGCAGGAGAAAAATGGGAGAAAGAAAAACAGGAGAAGGATTTGAGGAAAAAACCCAACTTAGATATTTAGTCAATACATAGACAAGCAAGTAATGTGCCAGAAAGACTCATTAAACCCAAGAAATCCATTTCCATATCAATAATAACAAATTAACAAATTAGCTCATAATCATCATCATCATCATCATCATCATCATCATCATCATCATCATCATCATTATCATCATGATCAACTGAAATCCCCTTACCATCCTTCTGTCAGAAAATGTGTCATTAATGTACAGGTCAGTGTTCATTAACAATAGAAAAATAAAAACATAGAGCCACTGTGATCTGAATGAATGGGATATCAAGTACACTATGAAAATGAATGTGTTCACAGCCTATCAGATGATGACAAAGAAAATACACAGTGATAACACCACAGAAGAAAAATGCTGAAACAGCTTAGAACTTTGGTGAATGATAACCTTAGTGCAAAGTTGTCTGATCTATCATGCAAATGTGTGTCACACACACACTCACACACACACACACAATTCAAGATTCAAGATACAGGATCCAATTCCTTCCACCCCTTTTTTTGGGTATACAGGATTGTAAAGGAATTCAACAGGAGAACAAACCTAACAGCAATACACACAAAAATAATCAATACTAACAGACACCCTCTCTCCATGCTGCCACACAAACATACACACACAAACACACACACACAGCATACATGCATTCACAGAGAAAGCAAAAGAGGAGAGGAGGATTTTCTTTAAAAAAGCAAAAACTCTACACAAGATGTTAAGACAAGAAGAAATGTGTCTAGGTTAATGTGTGTGCTTACTTATGAAAAAACTCAATGTGGTCATTAGTATGTCTATAAACACACACACACACACACACACACACACAACACACACACACACACACACACACACACACACACACAAAACACTCACCACACCTGTGCAACCACCTGCACCTTCCTATGCATGACAATGAAGAAGAAGAAGTGCTGTAGAATTGGATTTCAAGACACTAACAATTGAACACTCAACACTAATTGTTTCCATGTCCTTAAGGGTGCTTGAGGTTTTACATTATATCATTCTCTCTCTCTCTCTCTCTCATCTCTCCTCTCTTCTCTCTTCTCTCTCTCTCTCTCTCTCTCTCTCTCTCTCTCTGTCTCTCTCACTGGCTTTCAATTTATCCCACATGTTAGCTGTCTGAGAGGACATATAAATTGGATCTTTTGAACCATATAAAGCACATCTCTCTCTCTCTCTCTCTCACTCTCTTATTATCCCTCTCTCTCTCTCTCTTTTGTCTGTCTCTGTCTGTCTATCTGTCTGTCGCTGTCTCTCTCTGTTACTAAGCCTTCTCCCCTTTTTCTCTGATTTTTTTCTTGTCCAGGCATTATAATTTTTCTCTCACTCAGTGTGTGTGTATGCGCGCGCGCGCGCGCGCGCGCGTGTGTGTGTGTGTGTGTGTGTGTGTGTGTGTGTGTGTGTGTGTGTGTGTGTGTGCTGTGCGCGTAAAAGAGATAGAGTTACTTGCAACCTCATTATGTTACTCACATATATTCATGGTTCTATATACGTATTTATGATAAAATGTTACAAATTATTTTTTTAAATTATGATTATGTTGTGCTTTAATTCCCAGGCTAAATACCACATGAACTATAATGCACTTGGTTTTAGAACTCATCCATGAAGATTACAGGACAAATAATTTGTACACACACAAAAAAATAGTCAGTTGTGTTCTACAATGTGCATGCAGAGGGTCAATAGTTTAAGTTTTCTGCCAGTCAAAACTTTATCCAAGCAACCACTTTTGTCTTACTGAAGTTTGTTCTGTATCAAACACACACACACACACACACACAACACACACACAACTACACGCACACACACACACCACACACACACACACACACACACACAAACCAACAACACACACACAGATCGAGAGGCCAGAGAGAGGAGAGAGATTATCACCCAACTTTTTAAAAACAAAATATGGCAGCAGCCACAGATTTCCAAACAACAGACCAAACACGTTTGTCTCACACTGCTCAGACCTTTTGACCTTTTTTTTGTTATCCACAACATGACAACAACAAAAGAAGCCAAGGAGTGTGTGTGTGTGTGTGTGGGGTGGGGTGGTGGGTCAAAAGGGGGTGGGGGAGGGAAGTACAAGGAGGTGAAAGGGTGCAGAGGGATGAAGCTTAAGATTTTTTCTTATATTACTATCTCCCCAAATGTTTCTTGTGAGTTTGAAATGACAAACTTACATTTGTAAAAGAAAGAAAAAGACAAAGAGGAAAAAAGCCAGCATTCATATCATATCCTTAGGTTTGCGGATAATATTTAAGAAAATGTTTGCAGTAATGTATTTTTAAAAGGCTGTTCTTTTACTGTTCAATATTATTCTTTTTTAAAAAAACCTGACATTTGTTTGCTTTAATAGTTGTATATTATTTTATCATAAGTCTGTGTTGTATCAATTCTATTTTAGGTGTGATTGTTACCCTCGTTGTAGAAAAGATTTGTTGAGTTTGGTGTGCTTATCTGTCTTGTTTTCTTTTTCTTTCCTTTGTATGTTTTTGTTTCTTTGTTTTTTGTTGTTGTTGTTGTTTTTATTATCTTTCTTTTTATATCAATGTTTTCTCATTATTTGAAGACATATTTGAACCAAAACTGTTAGAAACATGGGTTATGAGGTTTGAAGCCTGCACGTATGCTTTCGGGTTCAGTGGACATGCACAGAAATTTGTGTGTGTGTGTGTGTGTGTGGGAGGGGGGGAGATGAACACACTTTCATAAACATTTAATCATTCATTCATTACTGCATTCATTCAGTCATTCATGGCAGTTTATAGATTTACATAGACTAAGGGAATTTGTCTGATTCTTGTGTTTGTCCATCCTCTTCAGGTTTTGTTTTATGATTTAATGAGTTTTTATTGTTACCACTTGTTGATTTTTTTTATGTGTGTTTCTCTTTAACCTGTAATCAATTTTTTTATATGTAACATTTTGCCCACTTGCAGCTTGAAGTATGTTTTATTTTTCACATGTTACTTTATTTCTTATTCAGTTCAACAGCATAGTCACTTATTTCTTATTCAGTTCAACAGCATAGGGATCAAGGACACAGCCATGAATAATCTGTCTGTAACTGTCTGAAGTCACACCAATCCATTTGCAGCAGGTGAGGGAAGATTTGATTGACTGCACAGAGACTAACACAACGACCTTGATATACACCCACAGACGACTTTATGACTTTACACCGGATCATCCTGTCAATCACCTGTGATAACTGACTGAGTACAGAAATCTTCACAATCGATTTTAGGATAAAAAACATGTCAATATCCTTGTTGCTCATACATATTCGGGATTTTAACAACCTGGGTATAGAGTAACAGCTGGTGGGATGGAAAAAAAACAGTGTAACACGTGCCAAAATACGCCCCCCCCCCCCCCCTGAAGATAGGTATATTTGGTTTATTGTCCAATTTGCCAGACACTGGGTAGTTGAAAACCCAGTGCATGAAAGAAGACAGCCATTTACAGCAGCATTAAGCAAAATATGTATAACTTTTAAACAACTTTTTTCACCGGATGTTCCAACAGTTTTAGCCCCCCAAATGGGCTTATTGGCAACAAACGAACTAAATCTTTTAGAAGAGCACTCAGATAAATCTTGATTAACATTAAAATTATAATGTGTGTTTGTTGTGCTTTTAAATATACAAGGTTTTGTGGGGTGGGGGGAGAGAGGGGAGGGGATGGTGACAGGGATGGGATGTTGTCTGCATGGCCTGCCTACTTGTATATGCCTGTGCATATGCTCATAATATTTGCAAAAGTGACTATGTGCCTGATTTTTTTAAAAAAACCGTCATATAAGCATTCCAAATCAAGATCGAAAAACAAAGCATAATCAAGGACTTAAAAAACAAGATGGATTCAATGAAGTAATATCATTATCATGAACATAGTATGTTTGAAATAAATTCTAGAGGAAACAACATACACTGGGGGGTTTTTTTTTTGGTTTGTTTTTAGATCGCAGTTCCACTTTCAAACAATCTCACAACTAAGGCCTTGAATCCTACACTCTTATTAATTCGATCAAACTGTAAGGTGGTTCATAAAACAAGGAAATAACACAAAGCTGTGGGGAAAGGCCTTGTTGAGTTTTTTCTTGCAAAGGTTTTTTTAACATGCTGGGGGTTGTAGGGTTCACTGTTGGCTAATGT
>CM054137.1:69720743-69724976 GCA_028751875.1 Rapana venosa | reverse complement strand
TCAAAAAAGTATCTAAAAGCATTGCTTCAAAAATATTTCAACTACGGGAAATAATACACTTTCTGTCTCTGCATGCAAGAAAAATATTCTTTCATTCATATATTTATTCAGTCAAACATAGATTATGTTTCCACACTTTGGGATCTGGCAAGCAAAAACTTAACTAAATCTATTTCCAGAGTCCACAAACGTGCTGTTAAACTTGTATTAGATAAGTCATTCTCGTTAACAGATGCTGACTATAGAAACAATAACATCCTTCCATTACAATCTAAACTACTGTTCAACAAGGGAATTCTAATGCATAAAAATGTTCATGGCATTGTCCTACCATCACTAAGAAACATGTTTATAGTTAATGAATTTACACACTCACACACTGTTGACCTTCCTTTGCCTAGAATTACTTTATTCAAAACTAGTCTTTCGTATTCTGGAAGCTGGCTCTGGAATAGACTTCCTGTCTTTTTAAAAACAGAAACAAACCATACAAGACTCAAAACATTGTATCATGACTTTTAATGAAAAGTACAAGCCTGGCATCATTTTCTCCCCAAATGTATTAATTGACATCTACTTAGTGGTATACAATTAGGTGGTATCTTTGTTTAATTCTATTTTTTTCTGTTCGGTGGTATATCAGTTTTCCTGTTAAACTGCTAGTTTGTCTATTCATTTGGGTGACATGTGTGGAGAGGATTTGTTACAAGTACATTCCATCCACATTTTGTTACATAGTTGTGCATTAGAGTTATTTTCACATAACAATGTAATCTATGTTTGTTTGTTTGTTTTTGAAAACTCTCCCTCTCTGCCTCTCTCTGTCTCTCTGTCTCTGTCTCTGTCTGTCTGTCTGTTTGGCTGTCTGTCTGTCTCTCTCTCTCTCTCTCTCTCTCTCTCTCTCTCTCTCCTCTCTCTCTCTCTTCTCTCTCTCTCTCTCTCTTTCATGACTTCAGTCAATAATTGAATGCAATTCGAATGATTCATTTTTTTGCTTTTTGACATTATCTTGTTTGTTGATCTATTGGTTTATTTATGTTTGTTTCTCTTTTTTCCCCATGAGGGCCTGGTGTAAAGAAGCCTCTGGCTTATCCAATTACCCTCATTAAAATATTCGAGTTCGAGTTCGAGTTCGAGTTATCTCTCTCTCTCTTCATGCGTGTATGTGTATTCATTTGCATTGTTTGCTGTTGTTTTTCTTGCAATCGTCTTTCTCTTCTTTTTTTCTTTCTTTTTTTCTTTTTTTCCTGTTTCTTCTTTTTTTTCATGTTGAGGGCTGAATGAAAAAAAGTTTTGTAACTTATTCTATTACCCTTGTAAAATAAAATTGCGTTTGCGTTTGCGTTAATCCAGTCCTCTCGTCTCTCAGCCGCCCTCAGGGTGTCTCTCAGCTCCATGTCTGTCCACTCTCGAATGTTGTCATCCCATCTCTTCTTTGTCTGCCTCTTCTTCTTCCTCCCCTAACTATGCCTCGTAGGATTGTTTTAGCAAGACCAGAGGAGGTGTGACATGGCCAAACCACTTCAGTTTACGTTGTCTGACGAGTGTTTGGAGGTCAGCATAGGGCCCGATTTCATTGCGGATGTGTCTCTTGACTTCTTCATTCATGATGTGGTCTTTGTACGAGATGCCTAAGAGTCTTCGGAAGCACCTCATTTCTACAGCTCTTATTCTTCTCTCTAAGTCCGCTGTGAGGGTCCATGATTCACATGCATATAAGAAGATTGACATGACCAGAGAGCGCATCAGTCTGATTTTGGAACTGATGGCGATTTTGTTGTTGCTCCAGATGGGTTTGAGCTTGGTCATTGCGGCTGTGGTCTGAGCAAGTCTTGACAGTATTTGTGGTTTTGATCCCTCGTCTCTCAAGATAGATCCCTGATATTTGAATCTGTGAACATTTTCAAGTTTCTGGTCTTTAATTTTTATTTCTGATGTGAAGTTGCTGTTTGTCATCACTTTTGTTTCCCCCCGCTAATTTTCATACCAAATTTTGTTGATTTTTCTTCTATGCGGTTCACTAAGTCTGTTAGTTCTTGCTCGTGACCAGCTAATCCGTCAATATCATCAGCGAAGCACAAGTTTGTGGTTATTCGCCCTCCAATATTCACTGTTCCTTCATGTTCCTCTAGTGCTTCTTCCATGATTCTCTCAATTAATAGATTGAAGAGAGTAGGGGAGAGCAGGCAACCCTGGCGCACACCGACCGTCGTCCGAAACCAGTCACCTATGTTGTTGTTGTGAACACTGCACTTGTTTCTCATAGAGGCTCTGTACGACTTTGATTAGGTTGGCGTTGATGTTGTAGAGGTTCATAGTTGCCCACAGTGCAGCGTGCCAAACTCTGTCAAATGTTTTCTTAACATCTATAAAGACATGGTAGAGGTCCTGTTGATGCTGGAGATATTTTTTTCCATTATGACTCTTATGTTGAAGATCTGCTCTGTTGTACTGCGTCCAGGTCTGAAACCAGCTTGTTCTTCTGCGATGATTCTTTCAGCCTGTGGTTTGAGCCTGTTCAGTAAGATCTTCAGCATCACTTTGCTTGGGTGACTGATGAGACTAATGGTGCGGTAGTTCTGGCATTGTTGGAGGTTGCCTTTTTTAGGAAGTGTTATCATAAGGGATTGTGTCCACGGTTTTGGCCATACTCCAGTCTGCCAGATCTTGTTGCAGATTCGATGGAGTACGTCTATGCATGGATCACCTCCTGCTTGCACCATTTCAGCTGGGACATTATCAACACCTGCAGATTTTGCCGGTTTTAGAGATGAGACTGCTTTTACAACTTCCTCTCTCAGTAAACTACATGAGGCTGTTTCAGATGACGGTGGGGCATTCAGCACTTTAGAATCTGCAGTTGCTCTGTGCGAGTATAACTTCTCACAATATTCCGTCCATCTGTTCATTTTGTCTTCCTCTTCTGTCCAGCACTTTCCCGCTTTATCTTGTATGGTGGAGATTCTTGATGATTTTGTTGCAGTTAGGTCTTTTACCACTTGATAGGCCTTCTTACTGTCATTTCTTTCCATGCTTGTTTCTGTCTCCTCACATTTCTCCTCTATCCATTTTCCCATAATATCTTTCATTCCTTTCTTCACCTTTTTCGGTTGCTTCTTTATACTTTCTTGCCCCTTCTGCACTCTGCTTCTGACTCTTCAGTTCTCTACGCTTGTCACAAAGCTCTAGGACTTCTCAGAAACCCGTGGTCTTTTTATTGTCCTCTTTCTTCCAAGGAGCTCTTTTCCTGCTTCACTGAAGGAGTCATGAATGTGTCGATCATGCTTTCCATTTCGATGTCTTCTTCCAGTGCCAGGAGGGGTGCAAATTTTCCGCCAATGTTTGCTTGGAATGATTCTAATTTGTTTGGGTCCTTCAGCTTATCTAGATTGAACTTCATTCGGAAGTTTCCCTGTTTTCTGTTCTTCTTTAAGCGTACTGCGAATGCCATTATTACTAGCTCATGGTCGCTGCCGATGTCTGCACCTGGAAAGCTTCTGGTTTTGGCGATGTTTACGCTTGTCTGGAAACGGCGTTGTACCAAGATATAATCTGTCTGGTTGTGGTATTCTCCCCCTGGGCTGTGCCATGTCCTTCTCCTAGACGCTCTGTGTGCTCCAAAGGCGTTTGTGAGTTTAAGATCATTGCACCTGGCAAATTCTAATAGTCTTAAACCTCTGTCGTTGGTGCTGTTACAATATCGCCCACAAGTGCCTTTCCAGTCTTCATACGCATCTTCCCCTACCTTCGCATTCCAGTCTCCTTGAACTATCAAGATGTCTTTCTTTGGTGTATCATCAATGACTTCCTGAAGTTGGCTGTAGAATTCTTCAACTTCTTTATCACCATGGCCTGTTGTTGGAGCATACACCTGTATGATTGTAATGTTGAAGGGTGATGCTTTGAGTCGTATTGACATGAGTCGGCTTGAGATGGGACGGCATCCCATGACGGCATCTGCAGTTTCTTTGTGTACGAGGATTCCCAATCCATGTTCATGCCGGTCTTCTCTGCTCTATAGTAAAGTTTATAACCTTCCTGCGTTTTTATTCCCTCAAAGTTTTTAATAATGATGATGATGATGATAATAATAATAATAATAATAATAATAATAATAATAATAATAATGTATGGGATTTATAAAGCGCTTATTCTTGTAAAGCAACAAATCAAAGCGCTTTTACCATCTCATTTCGCATATGCCAAGGATGTTCCACCAATATCTCCTCATTT
>CM054137.1:69658243-69715743 GCA_028751875.1 Rapana venosa | reverse complement strand
TAATTTGTTCTGTGTCATCCAGTTTTGAATATCTTCAAAGCAGTGGGCCATTTTTGTCAGTAGAGAAGGCAGATTTTCAGGAGTAACACTGCTTCGAATCTGAGAGTCATCTGCGTAAAAATGATGGTTGATTTGATGACAGTTTATTATAGGTGGCAGTGGGGCGGTGTAAAGAGTGAAAAGAAGAAGGCTAGAACTGATCCCTGTGGGACTCCGCATTCAGTTTGGCACATATTGATTGAATCGTGTTTACTGCAACTGTCTGGAATCGGTCAGTAAGATATGAATTAAACCAGCTGAGGGCTGTGCAAAATAACATGCATGTGTAAACTGCCTGCGTCCACACGTGCGTATGCGTATGTGTGTATGGTATCTGTGTGTGAGAGAGAGGTTCCGTATGAGAGAGAGACAGAGTGAATGGATGTAGTTCTAGTGGCAGTGCAAGAACGCCCTTAGTCTGACCTGTTGATGGCGCGTGTTGAACAACAGCAGGCTGTTTCCTCCACGTCAGGCCTGCTGTCAGCTGACGAAGAGACAGAGCAGAGTGGCCAGGACAGGCAGGCAGACAGAAGCAGAAGCAGCAGGCAGGCAGACAGACAGACAGGACAGGCAGCAGCAGGAGACAGGCAGACAGACAGCAGGCAGGGGCAGCAGGTAGGCAGACAGACAGACAGCAGACAGCAGCAGGCAGCGACAGCAGGCAGACAGGTAGGCAGACAGACAGAAGCAGGCAGGCAGCAGGCAGACAGGTAGGCAGACAGCCAGGCAGACAGGTAGGCAGACAGCCAGGCAGACAGGTAGGCAGACAGCCAGGCAGACAGGTAGGCAGACAGACAGACAGGCAGGCAGGCAGACAGCCAGGCAGACAGCCAGGCAGACAGGCAGGAAGACAGACAGACAGGCAGGCAGGCAGACAGGTAGGCAGACAGCCAGGCAGACAGGTAGGCAGACAGCCAGGCAGACAGGTAGGCAGACAGCCAGGCAGACAGGTAGGCAGACAGACAGACAGGCAGGCAGGCAGGCAGGCAGACAGCCAGGCAGACAGGCAGGAAGACAGACAGACAGGCAGGCAGGCAGGCAGGCAGACATAAACAGAAAGAGAGGCAGACAGACAGGCAGACAGACAGGCAGACAGACAGGCAGGCAGACATAAACAGAAAGAGAGGCAGACAGACAGGCAGACAGACAGGCAGGCAGACAGAAACAGAAAGAGAGGCAGACAGAAACAGAAATGAGGGGAAAGAAACTAACAGGTTGAAAAGTGCACGAAATAACCCCAGGTTTGTTAATAGGATCATCCAACAGGAAACTGCAATAAGAGCAGCTTGAAAAGCGACATAGACTTTGTAAACACGACATGCACGCAGGGAAACAAGCAAAACGACACACGCGTATGAATAAACGCATCAACAAAACATACACCCAGCATAAATACATTACAAAACAAACACTACATCCAAGAAAGAAAAGTCTGGTGCACGCTGCGAACATTGATACACTGGCATTTGTCTGCCATAACCCCTTCCGGATCAGCTGTTTGGTGAATGTCTACCTTGCTTTTCACCACACGTTTGAGAATAGAAATTGGGTGACAGTGTCAATAACTTTCAGCTACTTCTGTTTCATTGTCTTTAAATCTGAACCTCTCTCTCTCTAATCAAATTATTAAACCGGATAAGTGGAGAGCGTAATTAGCCCACTTTGCAATCAACCCCCTCCCCCCTCCCCAACCAACCATCCACTCCTCTCTACCTCACTCCCTGTCTCTCTACACCCCACCCCCCCCCCTCCCAACCCCGAAATAAATGAACTCGTCCACGCGCGTGCCGACTTTTCTTTCACGTCACACACGAAATTGATCCCACTGTTTGAAACAGTGTGGCAGCTCTGGAAGCCTGGCGAGTGCAGGGGAAACAGTGTTGAGAGTGTGGTGCCACCTTGTCAACTGTGTTGGTGTGTGCTGGTCGTTCTGTGTGCGTGTTTTGCTTTGTGGAAAAAGTAAAAAAAACACACCCAAAAAACCGACAGACTGCTGGGGTTTCCAGATAAAGATGGTGTGGTCGATGTTTTTTTCTCTCCCCGTGTTGCCGTGTTGAAGAAGAGGTACGTTCCTTTAGGACGGCTTTTTGTGAACTTCATTTGCTTTAGTTTTTGTTGTGTGGTTTGTTTGTTTGTTTTTTGTTTTGTGCATTTTTCTTGTGGTTTTGTTTGTGTTTGTGTTTATTCTGTTGCAATTGTTATTATCAGTATTCTTGTTCTATTCTTAGTTCGGAATTCGAGCTCTTTGCGTTGTTTTGTTCATGTTTACTTTGATGCATATTGCTATAATTTGTTGTTTCGATTATTTCTCTGCCGTCTTTGTCGCTTCAGTCTGTGTTTGCTTTCTTTGTTTAGCTTCCTCTCTCTCCCCCTCCCCCTCGCCCCCCCCCCCCCCCCCCCCGACGACTCACACACACACATGCTTTTCTTTGTTCATTTTTTCATTGTTCTCTTCCCCCTCTCTCTATCTCTCTCTTTGCCTCCCCCCCGCCCCCCCCCCCCCCCCCACACCACACACATGCTTTTCTTTGTTCATTGTTCACTGTTCTCCCCCCCCCCTCTCTCTTTCTCTCTGCTACCCCTCCCCCTCCCACTCACTCACACACACACACATGCTTGCCGGCATGCTAGGGGGCAGCGGTGACGTGTGCATATGGCAATACAGCCCCGTTGCCATGGTTGCCCAAACCTCTCAGAGTGTTCGGCTTTTGTCAGCGTCTTCCTTGCCCGGTACTTCACTGATTTACAAACCCTTTTTCAAGACGTGCCTTCCTCCTTTCTTGTTCTTCTCTCTTTCCTTCTTTCTTCTCTTCTTGTGGTTTTCTTTCTTCTGTCTTTTCTCCGTTCTCCTGCGGTATTTTCCTCCTTTTTGTTGTGTTTTTTCAGTACCTGTCTTATTTCTTTTTAATATTTTTTCATATACCTTTGCTCCTGTTTTTTATGATTTATTCCAGTTTTCTGTCTGGCTTACTTTCCTTCTTCCTTTCTTTCTTTTGTTGTTTCACTCTTTCTTTCGTCATTCCTTTATTTATTTATCTATTTATTTTGTTCTTTCTTTCTTCCTTTCTTTCTTTTTTTCTTCCTTTCTCTCTTCCTTCCTTCCTTTCTTTCTTTCTTTCGTTCATTCTTTCTTTCGTTCTTTCTTCCTTTCTTTCTTTCTTCCTTTCTTTCTTCCTTTCGTTCATTCTTTCATTCTTTCTTCCTTTCTTTCTTTCTTTCTTCCTTTCTTTCTTCCTTTCGTTCATTCTTTCATTCTTTCTTCCTTTCTTTCTTTCTTTCTTTCTTTCGTTCGTTCTTTCTTTCTGTCTTTCTTCCTTTCTTGCTTTTTTCTTTCTTTCGTTCGTTCTGTCTTTCTTTAGTTTGTTCTTTCTTTCTCCTTTCTTTCTTCTTTTTTTTTTCTTCTTTCTTTCTAACTTTCTCTTCTCTCTTTCTTTTTTCTTTCTTTCCTCTTTCTTTCTTTCTTTTTTTCTCTATCTTTCTTTCTTACTTTCTTTCTTTCTTTTTTCTTTCTTACTTTCTTTCTTTCTTACTATCTGTCTTTCTTTCTTCTTTCTTTCTTTCTTTTTCTTTTTTTCGTTCGTTCTTTCTTTCTTTCTTTTTTTCTCTATCTTTCTTTCTTACTTTCTTTCTTTCTTACTATCTTTCTTTCTTTCTTTCTTCTCTTTCTTTCTTCTCTTTCTTTCTTTTTTTTTTTCTTCTTTCTTTCTTTCTTTCTTTCTGTTTTCTTTCGTTCTTTCTTTCTTCTCCAGCCCCCTTCTTCTTTCTCTTATCATCTCGTTTCTTTTTTCTAGCTTTAGTTTTGTTGCTCCTTCTCTTTCCTTTCATTTCTTTTCTCTTTTCTGACCTCTTTTTTCCTTCTTTGTCTGTTTCATTCATTACTTTTGTTTCTCTTTTTTAGCTCTCTCTCTCTCGCTCTCTCTTTCTCTGCCCTCCACCACCACCCCCCCCCTTCAGATGAGACTATAAACCGAGGTCCCGTGTGCGAACGCAGGCAGAACACCTTGAGCACACGCTAAAACACGTTCCAATTTTCGAAAGAGTAGGCCATTGTGTGCAGGTGTAAATGAATAACAAAATTTACAAAACTACATACACACGGGGACTGGATGAAAAAAGCACATGAGTGCTTATTCCATTATCCTCGAAATAAAAGAATAAAATAAATAAAATAACTCTCTCTCTCTCTCTCTCTCTCTCTCTCTCTCTCTCTCTCTCTCTCTCTCTCTCTCTCTCGCTCTCTGCTATACTTTACATTGCTTTTTCCATTCCCATTACTTTGATCTTTTAAATAGGGTCTCAGTTTTTCTTTCCTTTCTTTAGTTTTTTCATGATTTTTGATATGTCTTGTCTTGATCATTTTATTATCTTATTTGATTTTTACCAGCTTTCTTGGGGGTTTTTTCTATTTTCTTTTGACATTTTCCTTTGTTTATTTGTTTGCCAGTCTAGTTGTCATTTCACCATCTCTCGGCTTGTTTGGAAAAATAAATCTTTGGGTTGGTTGTTATGTTTTTTATGTTTGTCGTTTTGGTTTTAGAACGTGTTTCTTCTTTATAATTGTTCTCTATTTTCGTAAGTTCCACTTTTCACTTGCTTGCTTTGTCTTTTACACGAATTCCTCTTGCCTGTCTTTACTTTGTTTTGGGTGCCTCAGCTTCTGTGGACGAGCCTGCGTCTGTCCACTCTTTTTCCACTGGCCCCTGTTTCACTCTCTTCCCTACAAGCTATAGCCCATGTTCGTTTTGGCCGCAATCACAGGGTGAGGAGATGTCGACAGGCGCGTCATCAATCAACGTCAGGTGGCAGTTTGGCCTCCAGTCACGGGGGTCCTGCATGTGGCTGGATCATTTTGTTGTGGGGGGGATGTTCAGGGAGGTTCAGGGTGTTCAGGGATGTTCAGGTGTTCAGGGTTATCAGGGATTTTTCGGGGTGTTTCAGTGGGACAGTTATCTTCAGGGATGTTCAGGTGTTCAGGGATGTTAGTGGAATGTTCAGGGGTGTTCCAGGTGGTTCAGGGTGTTTAGGGTGATTAAGGCAGGGTGGTTCAAGTTTCAGGGGGTTCTAGAGAGGGGGTTCAGGAGGTGTTTTAGGGATGTTTCAAGAGTGGGATGTTCAGGGGTTCAAGGATGTTCAGGGTTCTGGGATGTTCAGGGTGTTCAAGGGGGTTCAGGATTGTTCCAGGGGGTGTTTCAGGAAGTGTTGAAGGGTGTTTCAGGAATGTTTTGATGGTGTTTCATGGGTGCGCAGGATGTGTCAGGGATGTTCAGGATTTCAGAGGTTTTCAGGAGGTTCAGGGATGTTCCAGGGATGTTCAGGGTGTTTTCAGGGGTGTTCAGGATGTTCAGGATTTCAGGCGTATCAGGGATGTTCAGGGGTTCAGGGGTTCCAGATGTTCAGATGTTCAGAGGTGTTTCAGGGGTTCTCAGGGTTGTTCAGTGATGTTCAGAAGGTGTTCAGGGATGTTCAGGCTGAAACGAAGTTAAGACAGTGTTTACGTTTGTTGCGTCGCCTCTCCTTTGTGTTCTGGGGCAGTTTGCTGTTAGCTAGTGCGGTGATTCGAGTCAAACCCGAGTACTGTGCGCCAAGGCGCAACGACAATCAACACTTGGTTTCTCGATCTTTGGAGTCATTAAAAGGCCAGGAAAAGGAGAAATCAGGCCACGTGCAGCCATTGAGCCCTCGCTTGACCGACATCATCTCCAGCTGGATACGATGACGACAATCTACATGAGATATAGAAGACGTTCAGGGGTCGAGGAGTTTACACCCACCGAAGGACGAGATCACGGAACCTCAGAGAAGAAATGTGCCGCTCTTCGTGAGGAGAACCGCGAGCTCTGGCAAAAGAACGCTGAACTGAGAAGAGAGTGATGAAACCGGAAAAGGAAAGAAGACGGATACTTGGTGGAGCATATTCAAGCGCAACAACGGTCATCAATCCACGGACTTTCCCTTCCCCCCAGGCCAAGAAGGAGACATCAGAGGAGCTGGAAGGCTGCTGTCTAGGGTATCTCTCCAGCGACACGCTGGAGCTGACGCCTCGAGCGTCCCCTTTTGACAGACTGCACCCGCTGAACCGTAAAGGGTCCAACTCTCCGTGCAGGTGCTGCAACCTTCGCAAGGACAAGCTCAATGTTCTGAAGGCAAGAAGGCAAACTGAAGGCACTGAGGTCTTCATGTAGGGAAGGACTTCCTCTTGAGGGTGTGGGAAATCAGGAGCGCTTTCTTACCCTCCTTTAAAAATCAAAAAGTGAACAGAAAAAGGTGACATGGTTTTTTGACCACCTGGTTTTGAAGGGAAAAGTTTTTCTGTGTGATATGGAGGGGATTTTTGAGAAGATAGAATAGGGAAATGGCCGCCCTTCATGGGAACTTCTTCCCTCTGTTAACAATCGTTGTTCCCCCCTCTGTGTTAAAGGAACACCCAAAGACCTACGGAGCCTGTGGTATCATCTGTGACACCTAGGCAAGGAGGCATGTAAAGACTGCACGTGCTGTATTCAAGTGTTCACGTGCTAGTGTTTCAAGTTTCACGTGCTTAGTGTTCAAAGTTCCAACGTGCTAGTGTGTGTGTCAATGCTGAATGACAAAGCGGCAGTGGCAGCCCTGCCGGTGCAAGTGTTGAATGGTTAATGACGCGTGTGATGACACCAATTCTAAACTCATACTTTCGCTTCTGTTCCGCTGTAAATAAGCGTTCCAAATTGTTGCATTGGAGATTATTGGCTTGTAGGTTAAGGTACTGATAAACGATTTCCTTTTCGGGGATACGTTCGTTGTCGATTTGACGTTCATTTTGTTTTGTTGAAACTATTTTGGAAACATTCCACACCGATTTATCCAAGTTACTCTAAATCTGTTGTTGGGGGAGGTTTACAAAACAGATCGTCTCTAAAGAAAGTGTATGTTCATATGTCAGTATTGATGTTGACTACTCCAACATTTGGTATTCCTGATAGATAAGGACATGTGAACACTAAGATGAGATTTTGTATATTTGTGTATATGTGCCACCAAGGGATCTTCTTTTATTCCTATTTTGATGTTGATTGTGGTATAAAGTTATACGGAGGAATGTTTGACTGACTGTTTGCTGAAATATGATGATGTAATCATTGTTTTTGTCATGTGACTCAGTAGTAGAAACAGTCTGATGTTAACCAACAAATGTGTCCAAATGAAAATTGTAGTGATTTAATTACATACAAGCCAACCAGTAACATGAAACAGAAAGGCTCATATAAAGTAAACAATACTTATGGGAACACCTGATGAATTTATGTTTAACATTTGATATGTATTCTTAATGGGTATGTGAGGGAGGGCGACGGCCTTGAGGACTGCTAATACATGCATCTCAGATTCCGTCGAAGTGCTTAATTATTATTTCATGATTCAGTGATGCATTTGTTATTTTTCCCACTCTCTATCCACTTAACGGTTAAAGACAGAAGTGTCTCAGATCATTTGCCTGGAACTTACTTAGCCTTTGTGACAAAACTGATGAGCAGACCGAAAGTCTGAATTGATGACAAGATAAACAGGAAACGTTTATTTTAATTAATGCAAAGTGGAAGAAACCAGAAAATGTTAGAACTAGCTGTAAGGTCTTCTTGACCATAATATCGACGAAGATTAACCGTTTTTCAACCATTGAATAATACTAAATGCTGGGCTGTATGACAAACCATTTAGAGACAAGACGGACCGAGAGATGGATGACTGGTATAATAGTGAATGCAGAATGGCCAAGGAAAAACTTAGGTAAACCCTTTAAAGTAGCTGGACAGTCAGGTGATGCTATATCCGACATGCTTTTTGCGTTGCAAGAAGAGAATGTAAACCGCATGTTAAAGCTTAAAGGAATAAGAACAAAATAAGTATTGTTTAGATAACTCTTCTCTCTGGTACCAACTCCCACAGTCCGAGATCATAAGCAGTTCTAGATAAATGTGCGCAAATGTTTCATTTAAGAGAAATTTTGAGTAATAATAGTAGCAAGGAATGGTATCGAGCATTTCACAAATCTCTGAAAAGGAAACACATAGGAATCATGCTAAATCCAACAATCTGCAACCAACACGATGCCTGTTGCCAAACCCACTCTAACGGACGCAGACCACCGTACTTATTCGCCGTCATCAACACACACAAGCGCGTATACAATCCTTTCAATTATCCAACTACGATAAACAGGAATAAGCCCCTATTTATGAGTACATTTGGGCATGGCATCCGGATGAGTGGGTGGCCTCACATACCACACACCTCTCAACCACTCTACTCTCTCACACACTCACGCATCTCATCTCCTCCTCTCACCACCACTCAAAGGACTTCTTACCTACGACCACGACGCTGGGAGGACCTCGCTCGTCACCGACACATTAGTATTGGATGGGGGGAAGTGGGAGGATGCTGGTTGGAGGGGTGCGGGGGGTGGAGGGAAATAACGAAGCAGTTACAATCTCTAATGGTACACCACACTACAATTTGAGGGTACATGCAATGCCAGTCAATGATTGGGGGAGTGGGTTGGGGGCGGGGGCGGGGGGGGTTGTGGGTGAAACGAGCTAAAAGTATTGTTAATGGGATCTGAAACTGGTATTCTAGTTGAAAAGGAATACGTTTTGGTAGGTTGAGTCTCTAATTGAAAATGACTGTTATATATCTATATAAAGGGATACATTTTACACAGGGAGGTGCAGTCACGTTATTGTCAATTAAAACTATACACACATTAATTAGTTGTTTAGAGTTGTATGTGGATTAAATAACATATGTAAGTAAACAGGTCTAGGTGTGTAACTTATATTTGAAGAAAAAATCACATATACACCAAAAATGAGTTCTAACCAACACTAATCAGAATATATAGGCCATTTATAAAAACTCCTAAATTACAATAATAAAGAACAACCAGTATTGTGGTATTATCTGGGGGGAAAGGTTATAATGATAGGGGGGGGGGGGGGGGGGGGAGGGGGGTCTTTCTGGAGACATATACATGAGGGGATGTTATGATTCTGGACACGATGGGGGGGGGGTGGGGGGTGTGGTTCTGGGGGGGGGAGGGAGGGATCGGACACAGGTATTCTGATTAGTAAGGGGGGGGGGGGGAGGGGGACACACACAAGTGAGCACGTTGGTGGTGCTACAGGTGAGAGCGAAAGAATTAAGAGATATGACCACACACACACACACATATCAATAGGGGTCGTTCTTATGGACAGGTAAATTCAAATTATATCTAGAAAAAAAATGAAGCGCTAAAGGAATAGTGGATGTGAGAGAGTGCTTTAAGTATCCCACGAAGTAGTGAGTGTAGAGCGAGTAGTGTGAGTGACCTCAAACTACTCATAAAAATAAATAGAACCGATTATCTCAGATTATATCTGGGGATGATGGGAACGAGATGTTTAAATATACAATAGTTTGAGAGAGACGTGTGTGTGAGAGTGTAAGAGAGCTGTAGAGCAGTGAGATTATCTCTCTCTCGATCTCTATCGCCTCTATGACGGGGGGGAGGGATTGAGGGGTTGTTCTGCCTCTCAGATAGGATCAGAATTGAATAAACACTCTAGGATGTAGCATGGGGGGGAGGGAGTGGGGAACGAAGATCTAGGATTGTGGCGGTAGGAATTGTAAAATATTCGACATAATCATTTAATTCAATCCAAATACTTCTCAACGCCATGGGCGAGGGTGAAAAATTTTGTGTAGACACGTCTTCATCGTAATGATCGTCCACACACACTGGGTTAGAATTTTATCCAGAGAGTGTGTGTGAGGGGGTGATAGAGTTCTATCTCTCTATCTGTGGTTATTTGTTATATTGAGAATTTTGGATTT
Organism: Rapana venosa; assembly: GCA_028751875.1. Classification (NCBI taxonomy): domain Eukaryota; kingdom Metazoa; phylum Mollusca; class Gastropoda; order Neogastropoda; family Muricidae; genus Rapana; species Rapana venosa. The sequence goes on along the minus strand of CM054137.1, from coordinate 69,705,852 downwards.
TGAGAACAAATACTATATTCTCTCACTGGAGTTATCGCTTATACAAATGGAGATAAACACACCACGTTTAGCGATTAGAGCGATTAGTTTGTGAGGGGTATCTCGGGAGCGAATGAGAATATATTTCTAATAGGACATCTCTTGAGTGGGATGAGTTATACGTAGTTGCGGGTATCAATTGAAATCTAACACACATTCGTGTAAGACGGAAGCGAATCTGGACACTATGATTCACACACACAAGAAATGGTTTAAAAAGGGAAAAATGATTACGGGGAACACACAGAAGACCGGGAAGTAAATAATACATCAGCTGTAGAAGCGCGAGAGAGGGTTATCTAAACATGGGAACACAGAAGGAGCGTGGTATATCAGTAACACACAGAATCATATAGCTGGGTGATAAATTGGAGATGAGAGAGTAGAATCAAATAGACACCACAAAGAAAGTAGTAAAAAATAGAATGATGTGGGTTTGATTATTGTGTTAATTAGTTAAAGGATGGGGTGGAGTCATACGGGAGGAGACAGTATATCTGGTGGGTATGAGATGTAAGGGTCGCAGTACACGATCTTATTTATGTAAAAAGAGTAGGGAGAAAAGATAATGGCGGTTTATACAGCACACACGAGGTGTGGAAATAACATGTTGAGAGGAGTGGGAATAGAGAAATAAATATGAAGCGAGAATTGGGGGTGGGACGGGGGGTGGTGGGGTGTATGTGATAGCACACATAGTATAAAACTAGGTGTGGGATAATAGTAATTACAGATAGATAGAGTGAGTACTCATGTGAAAATGAGCAGAGTTAGAGAGAGCTCTGGGTGGGTAGATGAGAGATTGTGGGGGCAGTGTTGTGATAAGGTGAGGAATTTGAGATACAGAAGTTATAATAGAGGAGGAGGGATTTGTATATAATGAATATATAGAGAATTTGTAGGATTTGTTGTGTGTATTGTGAGAGTGATATAGAATAAAGTTTGATGGGAGGAGGGTGGAGGAATATTATGACGGTAGAGTTATGAAAAATGAGCGAGTTGTGTTGTAGTGAAGTGGTGGGTATCACTTGGAGGGGGTAGATAGCGTATGTTAAAGATGTGAAGGAATGATATGTGTAAGGTCTTGTCTATCGCTCTAGCGTACGTTAAGGTGTTAAACAGGATCGAAATTAATGTGGGGTCTATCTTAGTCATGAATACATAAGAGGTATCTAATGGAGGACGAACAATATAAAAAAATAAGGAAAATATATTGAAAGTAGGTGGTGTGACTTAAAATATAATAACTATAAAGTATACTGAAGTATGGGTAGAAAAGGAGAGAAACTTTATGTGAGATCATATTAACAAATTGGTTGGGGGAAACCTCTTTGACAGAACGTTTATATAGAGGGAGTGGGGGGGAGTGTGAAATCTATGTAAAGAAAACGTTAGAGAAAAATACGAACACATAACAGGCAGAAGAGTGAGAGGGTGAGGGTGATGTTCTACTAGAGTGAGGGCAGTAGTCAGATATGAAAAAAAACTCTAATTTTACTTGAATAAGAGGCGGGTGTGAGAGGGCTACGTCATTTCACATTCTGTGGAAGAGGGGTCGGGTTAAGGATGACACATTTTAGCTTTTGAGGGAGAGTAACACAGATACACAATAGTATCGCATTATAAAGTTAACGATATAGCTGTTCTGCTCTCCTCTATATCAGAATGTATAAAAACTTATAAAGAACAGGTGGATGATCTATCTTTATAGCACTCATAGAGAGTTATATGAAGAGCGCGAAATAATATTGGAGATTGTGATAGTCTATGGAGATGAAAACTTAGAATAGATCAAAACGTCGCAAAAATTTAAAATTTGTCATCGATATGAGAGAAGACACACACAGGTGATGATTGGTGAGAAAGGCTCTAAAAGATGTAGCTATTTGGGTGAAAAAAGATAGATGGTGGATGGCGTGAATTCTCACACCTGAGGGTATATATTTTCTATAAGTGAAGTGAGTATACACTAAGATATTGGTATGTGTAGGTGGAGTTGTGGGGGGGTTTTGGTATGACATCTTGAGTATCGATCATACTCTATAGAAGTTTGAAAATTATGCAGTAGCTTTTAAGGCAGGATGGAGCTACTATAGCTAAAAATGTCAGTGCATAGGAGATTCATACTTTGAGATTCACATTTCTAAAAAATGATTCCCTCACAGAGTTGTGAGAGATCTCTCTAGGGTCATTTATGTAAAATTAATCTAAAGAGTAGTAGAATTATTCTACGATGGGGTAGATCATTACACCATTTTGCTCCGATACCACACACAGTAGAGGTGATGTGGGAGTATATACTGATGGGAAGGTCTTGGTGATGAGATTATTTTGTGGGATATTTGTGTGATGAGGAGGTGTTATGATAATTAATAAGAGTGGGAGAACTAAATCAATTGTGGATGATGTGTCGAAAATAGAGGGTGCGTAGAAACTTCAAGTATATATGGGGTTATATGGAAAGGTGATTTAGATGGTATGGTATGAAGTGTGAGGATTGGTCGCGTGGGGTCGTAGATAGGGTACTCTCGCTACTATCGCGCCGCTACATAAGTTTGAGGGGGATAGACAAGTGTCCACATTAAACTGGTGAGCTACAAGCGATCAAATATAATGGTGTAAGGGTAGTAAAAGAATTAGGATAGAATAGTTAGGTTTGAATAATTATTTAAAGAGTAAAAGTGGGGGGGGTAGTAACATAAACAGGAGCAGTGAGAGGAGCGACATGATGGTTAGTGTAGATTATAGTGGATTTGACACAGTGTGAACTCTAGATGTGAGCTTTATGGGACAATAATTATCTATCTCTATCTGCTACAAATATGGTTGGCGAGGTCTCTACAACGCAGTAGGAGTGTGAGTGTGTGTGTGTGTATTGGGGGGTATGATGAGGTAGTGGAAGAGGGGGGGGGGGGGGGTGGGGTTATCTCAACCTACTACTCTACACCTTACATCTAGCCCTGCGCTCTCATTACAACACACTATATCCACAATCTCTATATCTACACCCAACCACATCACTACTACACGCTCTTCACACATCTCCTATATCTCAATCATCTAACACACATATACTACTACTCATATACTACTCACCATATACTTAACACACAGATGCGAGGGGTAACTCTCTCCTAACTCGCTCTGATAAATTGTAGGGAGTTTCACACTGCACACAACACACACCCACATTTTAGGTATTTAGAGTATAATAATTTAATTTTTTTGTCAAAAATTAGTATATGAGTGAGGTAAAAATTAGTTAATTGGATAACGGGATTAATTGTGTGGATAACGTAAAAGTATCTCTATACAACATGACAGGGGAGACGCGTTATAAACAGTCTTAAGTGTGATATGGAGAGTTATACAAGAATGGGAATTAATAGTGACTTACTTATGATAGAAGAGGCGATAAATATTAGCGAGTGCGAGCGCGTCGTGAGTAGTTAATTGTTTAGATATTCTTTACAAAGTAAGGGAGTGCGAATGATCTCATTGAAACAATTGGATGCGCATGTATTTTTGAGAGGGGTGATCGCATCTCAGTACACAATGATTATTCCCTGAGTGACTAATTAATTGTCTCTTCTATCTATTGTCAATCTCTATCAAAAAAGAGTTAACATATAGTGGTTAAAGTCACTTTATCTGATAGAACTTTGCGTTAGATGCACAGATATGAATAAAAACACAACTAAGAAAAATAAACTATAACTATGTATAATTCAGAAAACGAAAAGATTTCGAAGTGAGAAAGAAAAATTTATAGTACTTTTCTATCTCGAGTGGAACAACTTAATATATCATGAAAAAGTGTAGACTAGCCGCTCGCTCTGACAACATAGCAACCTTGTCGATCGGAGTTACGCACGGATACGCGCAGAACACTACATCAAAAAGTGGTGAGAGTATAAGATACTTGATTAGAAAAAAAAAGATGTTTATAACACGGTAATGCGTATCCTTATCAGGTATTAAGTTGAGTGGGAGAAGGATACATGGGAAGTCCCCTATGTCGTCGGAAATAAAAAACTAGAAAAAAGAATATGTGTTATATGGATAGGTTGTGTTGGTGATAGATTAAAATTAATATGGGATTAAGGGAGTCTATTAGTTTAAAAATAACAATTCACAGATAGTATCAAAATAAAGAGATGAAACGAATTTGGTGACTCATAGTCGATGGATGGAGCTAGATGGGATAGAAATCCTACAACTCTTCAGAGAGGTCTAGTTTGAGCGATCTCGCGAGCAGACTGCAAGCGTTGAATCATAATAAACACAAACAGAAATCGAGTTAAGTATCTCTAGGTTACCTGGCAAACGCACCGTTCAATAGCATCAATGTGACATGAACACAGACGAGAGGGGGAGGGGGATTAAAGTAAAAAAAAAAGCAAATCTTTTCCTTAATTGCATCTCAAAAGTAACGAAACTCAATCTCTATATACGTGTAAGGACCTGACGAGTCGAAACTCGCAGAACCAGCCGAACCAATTACATTAGAATTAGTGATACTCCTAAGTGAACTTACTGTTAGTTATCTATCGAACACACACTCGATGCGTCTCTAAAACATACGAGGTAACCATCGACAGTATGATGTAAGAATAAGTGATAACAGGAAATAAGAGCGAAGTTCTACATTTGTAGGTTATAGCTGAATATCGGAGGGTGGGTACTATGTTTGATAAAGACTTAGAGAAAGTTGGTAGGGCATACTAGTAATGCAGCGCAAGGTAAATGGAGAACAAGGCAAGGTAATTAGAAGTGGCAACAAAGGAGTAAGGGGGCCGATAGTCAGCGAGATGATATGTCAGGGTAAGGACTGATGGGCTCCCAGCACTCGCCTCAACCCGGTCTTTAAGTTGAGCACAGCTGTCCTCCGTGCGGTCGCCAAACCATTGGCAGCGCCACCTGTACGAAGACACCTGATGACGTCGTGTGGGTATCGAACGCGGACCAAAATGATAACTAGTGAGTGTGTACTTCTAAGTGAATACGTGTTAAGCAGCGGAGTCTCCGAGTACCTCTCTGCTCCACTCTTAACAGACATAAGCTTTTGCGATTTCGGGGACGGTAGAACCGCCGATTAAGCTGCCGCCCCCCCTGCCCCTCCCCAGCAATACTCTGGACAATCTCAAACCCCGCCTACTCTAATCTCCACCACAGAGAGTGCGAGGACGCGCGAGCAGCAGAAGTCTCACACACACACACACACAACCGCAGTCTTTCACCACAGAAATCCACACGACATGTTTAGATTCTCAACTTTTCTACACGACAGCACACGCCTACCCTAGATCATAAACACAACAAACGAACAGCTTTATCATGTTGGTGATATCGGGCCTGCCAGGAATCACTTAAACCAGGTGAGTATCATATGCATGCGAACTCTCTAGGTTAAACACACGGGGGTCAACACACGAACCCACTAGTCTTTTGTCTTCTCTATAGAATTACTTGAATACAGACGGCAATCAAATACGTCGTAGACTCTGAGCATAGGTAGAGAGGCAAGGGGGCGTCGTGTCATGTGTGGGGGTAAATGTAGATCTAGCTGACAGTTTAACGAGACCTGATTAAGCAAAACAGGCTGATCCTATAACGCAGGCGTGTCGGATAGCGCGCGATAAACTGACTAGAGAAATCGATTATCAGAGAAACTTTTTGAATGGACAGAACTCTATCATATGTCTCTTAATGCAGGAATAGTACTGTGATAAACATATAATTTGACAGATAATCATGCATATTCCCTTAATCACATTGAAAACAAAGTGTAAAATAATTTTATGTAACCCCACCCTCGGCAAAGAAGACAGAACTTGCGGTCCTTACATATTCTTGCAATCCAATAATTATACCAACATAAGCGCAACAAGCATGAAGAAGTTTTGTTTCAACATAAATACTATGCGCAGTAATGACAATGATTTATCTTGGTCAGAACATTTAGCCACATTAGAAAAACGAATCTAAGTAAAGACTATAATCGACTTAGAGAACAAAATTCTAAATCTAGGTCATTAAAACTATTCTTTTACAGCACATATTTTATCTCTAATAGTTGGGGGGGTTTCGACCTTATGGGAGAGTGCGAGTGAAATCAAACCTACGGCATATAAGTCACCTACATAAACTAGCTGTCCAACTAATCTGATTGAATCCTAACTCACTAACCAGCTACAACCAAGTAGATATTCTTGCACTCAAAGACAGTGTGCATTTCAACAAGTGTCTGTGTAGGTACAATATAATAAAGGGAAAAGCCCCAAAGAAAATTGTGGAATAATTGCTTTCAGTAAAACAGGCCTTATCACTTATTTAAATAGAAAATTGTGGAATAATCTACCTCTCTTTTTAAAATTAGCTCCTTCAAAACAAACGTGTTATATTTTTTTTTAAGAGAAACCTGATGGCAAATTGTAAGTTTACTTCTATAATCAAGGTCACCTTACATCTGGCTGGTGTGTACAAGTGTTATTAATGACCCTTGTTATTTTGCATTTTTTATTACGTGTGCATATACTGCGCTTAGGCTGCACTGTCATTGGAATTTTTTGTTTAACTTGTATTGTGAGGTCTGGATTAATTTTTTTTAAATCTCATTTGTTTTTGTTCTTGTCCCAATAGATCAACATCTCTTTTGAAGTGTCTGTTTTCCCTTTTCCTTGATTTTTCTTTTTGGATAGGATAAAAAAAACATTTGTAAACTTAATCTTTTCCCCCATCAATAAAGAGCATTTTGGCCTGACTTTGATTTACTTCAGAAACCATACACAAAATACCCACACGCCACGCACGACGTACGCGCAACATACATAATCACACTACACACATACATAATACACACATGGCCATACATACATATATACAAATACATACCACGACACACATACATACAACATTCAACCACACACAACACTAACACACAACAACACACACACCACACACAACACACACACACCACACACACACACACACGCACATCTTCGGGGTGCCTATAAAGCATCAAAGTACACCAGTTACATTGCTGCTAAAAGTCCCAATCCACAGATTTGTCATAACATCCGAGGACAAACAAGGTAAGTGATAACTGCAAATAGGCCATTGGCCATTTTTGCAATCAATCAAAACTGAGCTGAGGCGATCTGATTTTTGAAGCAGCAGCACCCATGGATAAACGTACCCCATTCACACATAGCGACAATGTTTGTGTTCGGCCACTGTTTTCAAAGCTGGGTAAAGCTTTCTCTGTAATTTCAATATCCATTGAGCTGTGAACCTTGGTGCGTACATAATTGAGGTAATAATTTGTGATATGAGAGTAGAATATAAGATCAGTACCCTTTGTTACAAATGTCTCCCACAAAACTGCTCCCTCCGCTCACCGTCTGTGAATGTCTTAACCGTCACTCCTTTCACTTTCCCTCCACTCTGCTGCAATACCTTTGCTACTAATAACCTTTAGATTCAACCTTTCCACTGTTGCCGCCGCTCTTTCTCTATGTCGGGGTCCATCGACCTGGAATGAGCTTCCCTCTCTTCTCGCCAGAAGCCTAGCGATGACACTTATATATCCAGCCTCAAGACATATTAATTTAAAAACTTAAGATTCCCCCCTCGACCTGTCTCTTATCAGAACTATCCACCCTTCACCTAACCCGATGTCATACCACCGCTGCCTAAAGTATATGTCCGGTGTGTGTGTGGTGGTTGTGTGTGTGTGTTGTGCGTGTGTGCTTTTGAAAACATTCACTATTGCAATGTTATTTTCTTAGATTTGGTCCTGCAGTTACAAGTTTTGTCAATACTCGTGTTATTGAACTATATGAGTATGTACTTGAGGTTGTAGGACTGGTGTAAGATTAGGGTTGATATTGCTGCGCGTCTGATTTGTCTTTAGCAAGATATAGCGCTATATAAGTGTTACCCATTTAATTATTTTATAATTAATATGAAAACAGTCTGGCATTGCTGCGAACATGGGTATGATTTATTTTGTTTTTTTTTTTGTTCATGGTGTTTTTTGTGTTTCTGAGGACGAATAAGGCCTTTTCTCTAATTATGCAGTAGAATCAGGTGGTTATGTAGAGGTGATGGGATGTACCACTCACAACTGTGGAAACGGCCTGAACCCTCCCCTCACCACGTGGGTGGCTGATGGCCTACACATGTTAGATGATACTTACCCCAAATGTAAGGGTAATTCAATCAAGACAGACGGCAGTCTGGAAGCTAGACTGTGTGTAGGGGACCTATAGGTGGAAGCTTTACATGTATGTCATGGGAAACGTATTTCATCGGAATTTTTTCAGGTTAAACCTACAAAACAACTCAGGAAAAGAAATTAGAAAGTGAAGTAAACAAAACTGAAAAAAGAATAAACTGTTTAATGAATGAAAGGAGGAAGATGGTAAAAGTAGGTAAAAACTATGGTTGGAAATAAGAGATGATATGAAGGAACAGTGTAACTAATCAAACAATAGGGTGACCTTCACGGAAATGGACCCTGCACGGTAAACATAATGTAGTACAAAATGGGTTTAATATTTGTTTTAATGTCCTGTTTTCTTGCCACAGATTACAGGTCATTTCCATTTCCAGATGAAGACGTTAAACATGGGTAATCCTATACCCAGAGGCAGCTATCTATTACCTGAACCTTCTGCAGCCAGTGTCCGAAGGAAGATCCCACTGTAAGATAGAAGAACATTTCGCCTGAACGCTTTTCCCCAGGTATGTTTCCTGGTGTCGCTGCCAAGCCCTCTGAAATGCAGGGGATGGCTGTTTGCACAAGGACTTTGGAAAGTATACTTTCTCTGGTCTGAATCCAGGCGATTGAAAATGATCAAACACTCGGTAGAAAGTATCCACTCAATGCTTGTTGACTGATGCTATCAGTTGTCTATCACCCACGCGCTGAAGGAACCGTGAACTAATCAGAGTAAATAAATAATCCCTAGGATAAATGGGTAGAGGGAACTTAAACCAAGTGCGGGCCTCTTGGTTTTTTTGAGTGGAGAGCTAGAGTGAGTGTTTGCGAGTATATATGATGTGTAAATTCGTATGACTGCTAGCATGACAGCGTGCTACAACATTAGAAATCATTAGCTGCAAGATGCAATGGCTGATCTTCAGCTATGAATTTCAAGCTCCAGTGTTGACCCAGATTGAGTATGTTAAAGTGAGTGCAGAAAAAAGTTACAAGCTTGCATGGCATCATGCATGGACGCGCTTCACTCCCTCTCATGATTCCTCTTAAGTCTGACTTCTCCCAGTTAGATGTCAATCAGTGGACTGAAGAAGGAGCATCAGGCCCTCAAAGGTGACTGGGAAGCATCCGCGCAGACCGAAGGAAATCCAAGTCTGCGCAGTTCATGTGTACGCCAGCACGCAGTGTGAAGGCAAAGAACGGAAGCCAGCAGCTGATAACAAGGCCAGTTTTTCTGCACTATCCCACCACGTTCACCGTCACCACCACCACGAACGACCACCACGCACCATGACCGCCACTACCACCACGCCTTCTGCAGTTCTTCACCTCCTACAATGAAGCTGCAAGATGGCACAATGTCAACTTCTGGGACACTACCCCGAATATTCCCAGACTCTTTGCTGTCAAGTGTCCCACAGAAAACTCTTCACGAAATCATTTGACATCTTTCTGTCGTTCTTTCTTTTTTCTTTCTTACTTTCTTTCTTCTTACTACTTGACTTTCTTTTCTTTTCTCTTCTTTCTTCTATCTCTACGTTATAACCACTTCTCTAAACACCACCCTCGTTCGTTCTTTCTTTCTCCTTCTTTTCGTCCTTTCTTTTTTTTTCTTCTTGCTTCTAACTTTCTCTTCTCTCTTGCTTCGTTCTTTCCTTTCCTCTTTCTTTCTTCCATTTTTTTTCCTCTATCTTTCTTTTCTTTCTTTTCTTTTTTCTTTTCTTTACCTTTCTTTTTCTCTTACTATCGTTCTTTCTTTCTTTCTTTTTCGCTTTTTTTCCTTCGTAGTCTATCTTTCTTCTTTCTCTTTTCGTTCTTTTTTTCGTTTCTTCTTTCTTCGTTCTTTCTTCCCTTTCTTTCTTCCTTATTCTTCCCTTCTTTCTTCTTTCTTTCCTTTCTTTCTTGTTTTTCTTTCTTTCTTTCTATTTCTTGTTTTCTTTTCGTTCTTTCTTTCTCTCCAGCCCCCCTTCTTCTTTCCCTTATTCATCTCGTTTCGTATTTCATAGCTTAGTTTTGTTGCTATCTTTCTTCTCTTTTCCTTTCATTTCTTTTCTCTTTTCTGATCTCTTTTTTCCTTCTTTGTACCGGTTTCATTCATTACTTTCTTGTTTTCTCTTGTTTTAGCTCTCTCTCTCTCTCGCTCCTTCTCCTTCTCTGCCCTCGCACCCCCCCCCCCCCTTAGCATAAGACTACAAACCGAGGTACCAGTGTTCGATCAGCAGGCAGAACACCTTGAGCACACGCTAAAAAACACGTTCCAATTTTTCGAAAGAGTAGGCCAGTGTGGGCAGGTGTAAATGATAACAAAATTACAAAACACATCACATCGGGGACTGGAATGAAAAAAAGCACATGAGTGCTTATTTCCATTATCCTCGAAATAAAACGAATAAAATAAATAAAATAAATCTCTCTCCGCTCCTCTCTCTCGCTCGCACTCACACTGCGTATCTCCCAGATGCACTCTCTCCTCTCTCTCCTCCGTCTCCTCCTCTCTCTCTCTCTGCTCTACTTTACATTGCTTTTTCCATTCCCATTACTTTGATCTTTTAAATAGGGTCTCAGTTTTTCTTTCCTTTCTTTAGTTTTTTCATGATTTTTGATATGTCTTGTCTTGATCATTTTATTATCTTATTTGATTTTTACCAGCTTTCTTGGGGGTTTTTTCTATTTTCTTTTGACATTTTCCTTTGTTTATTTGTTTGCCAGTCTAGTTGTCATTTCACCATCTCTCGGCTTGTTTGGAAAAATAAATCTTTGGGTTGGTTGTTATGTTTTTTATGTTTGTCGTTTTGGTTTTAGAACGTGTTTCTTCTTTATAATTGTTCTCTATTTTCGTAAGTTCCACTTTTCACTTGCTTGCTTTGTCTTTTACACGAATTCCTCTTGCCTGTCTTTACTTTGTTTTGGGTGCCTCAGCTTCTGTGGACGAGCCTGCGTCTGTCCACTCTTTTTCCACTGGCCCCTGTTTCACTCTCTTCCCTACAAGCTATAGCCCATGTTCGTTTTGGCCGCAATCACAGGGTGAGGAGATGTCGACAGGCGCGTCATCAATCAACGTCAGGTGGCAGTTTGGCCTCCAGTCACGGGGGTCCTGCATGTGGCTGGATCATTTTGTTGTGGGGGGGATGTTCAGGGAGGTTCAGGGTGTTCAGGGATGTTCAGGTGTTCAGGGTTATCAGGGATTTTTCGGGGTGTTTCAGTGGGACAGTTATCTTCAGGGATGTTCAGGTGTTCAGGGATGTTAGTGGAATGTTCAGGGGTGTTCCAGGTGGTTCAGGGTGTTTAGGGTGATTAAGGCAGGGTGGTTCAAGTTTCAGGGGGTTCTAGAGAGGGGGTTCAGGAGGTGTTTTAGGGATGTTTCAAGAGTGGGATGTTCAGGGGTTCAAGGATGTTCAGGGTTCTGGGATGTTCAGGGTGTTCAAGGGGGTTCAGGATTGTTCCAGGGGGTGTTTCAGGAAGTGTTGAAGGGTGTTTCAGGAATGTTTTGATGGTGTTTCATGGGTGCGCAGGATGTGTCAGGGATGTTCAGGATTTCAGAGGTTTTCAGGAGGTTCAGGGATGTTCCAGGGATGTTCAGGGTGTTTTCAGGGGTGTTCAGGATGTTCAGGATTTCAGGCGTATCAGGGATGTTCAGGGGTTCAGGGGTTCCAGATGTTCAGATGTTCAGAGGTGTTTCAGGGGTTCTCAGGGTTGTTCAGTGATGTTCAGAAGGTGTTCAGGGATGTTCAGGCTGAAACGAAGTTAAGACATACAAGGCCAAACCAGTAAATAAAACAGAAAGTCTCTGATAAAGAAACAAATATTTATGGAACACCTGTTGAATTTATGTGTAACATTTGATTATGTATTCTTAATGGTGTATGTGAGGGCGACCCTTTAGACTGCTATACATGCATCTCAGATTCCGGTAGAAGTGTTAATTATTATTTCATGATGTCAAGTGATGCATTTGTTATTTTTCACTCTCTATGCCAGCTTACGGTTAAAGACAGATTTGTCTCAGATCATTTGCCTGTGGAACTTACTTTAAGCCTTTGTGACAAAACTGATGAGAGACCGAAAGTCTGTAATTGATGACAATAAACAGGAAACGTTTATTTAATTAATGCAAAGTGAAGAAACCCAGAAAATGTTAGAACTAGCTGTAAGTCTTCTTGACCATAATATCGACGAAGCATTAACCGTTTTCAACCATTGTATGATACAAAATGCTGGCTGTATGACAAAACAATTTAGAGACAAGACGGACCGAGAGATGGATGACTGGTATGATAGTGAATGCAGAATGGCCAGGAAAAACTTAGGTAAACCCTTTAAAGTAGCTGGACAGTCAGGTGATGCTAGTAGCCGACATGCTTTTTGCGTTGCAAGAAGAGAATGTAAACGCATGTTAAAGCTTAAGGAAAAAGAACAAAATAATGTATTGTTAGATAAGCTCTTCTCATCAGTTCGAGATCAAAAGCAGTTCTAGATAAATGTGCGCAAATGTTCATTTAAGAGAAAATTTGTGAGTAATAATATTAGTCAAGGAATGGTATCAGCATTTCAAAAATCTACTTGAAAAGGAAACACATAGGGATCATGTACAGTCTGATGATTCTGATGCCTACTTTAACAGGCCAATTTCAAAAGATGTCATGTTAGCATTTAGAAAAATAAACAACAGAAAAGCAGCTGGTCCAGATGGGATTATTGCAGAATTGTTTAAAAGTGCAGGTGACAATGCTATTTGTATTGTTTTTCATAGCTTTATTTCAAAAAGGCGTTTTTCCACAAAAATTGGACTGAAGTCATTGTTCTTCCTTTCTACAAAAAAGGTGATAACAATAACCCTAATAATTATAGAGGCATTACTTTAAGTGACATCAGTAGTAAGGTGTATAGTACAATCAACCATCGTTTACAAGAATGGGTTGAGGAAAACAATATCACTGGAGAACATCAAGCTGGTTTTAAAATGAATTATTCAACTACCAATCACATGTTTACTTTGTTGTCTTTTGTTCAAAAACAGTTATCTTGTAACAGGAAATTATATGTAGCCTTCATAGGTTTTGAGAAGGCTTTTGATTCTTTAGATAGGAGTATTCTTTGGCAGATTCTCATAAAAAATGGAATAACGGGTAAAATATTTAACTGTATCAAAAGAATGTACAATAGTGTTAAAGTTAAGGTTAGATGTGGTTCAAAACTGACAGCTTTAATTAGTTGTACTTATGGTGTAAAACAAGGTGATGTTTGTAGTCCAATTCTATTTTCTTAATTCATCAATGAGATTACTACTGACGTTATTGAAAATGGAAGACATGGGGATTTATTTAATAACGATTATCTTGAACTCTTCATTTTGCTTTTAGCAGTTGACATAGTTTTATTAGCTGAAACAGTTATTGGTTTACAAACGCAACTAAATAGTTTACAAAAAGCAGCACAATCTATGGATTTGACGGTAAACTTAGATAAAAGTAAAATAATTGTATTTAGAAAAGTCGGCCATCTTTCAGCAAGGGAAACATGGAAATACAATGGTGTTGAAATACCTGTGCATATTATTTTCTACAAGACTCAGTTTCACATTAGTATGTAACCACCTCAGTAGTAAAACCAAGAATGCTGTTGTATGCATCATGAGAAAACTTCGATCCCTGAATAACAGCAGTTTAGAGTTGTTTTTAAAATTGTTTGATTCCCATGTTGCACTTATTTGCTTTGTATGGGGCAGAACTTTGGGGTCTGGATAATGCAGCTCGTCAGTGTGAACAAGTACATTGTTTGCATTGAAAAAGTTTCTGGGGGTTGAAAGGAGAACCCCAAATGACTTCGTTTATGGTGAAACAAAAAGATATCCTATTTATATAAATTCTGTTATACGCTGTATTCGTCAATGGTTAAAATTAGTGGTGATGGAAGATGCTAGATTACCAAAGAAAACTTATAAAATGCTATATGATTTGGATGTTAGAGGCAAAAGAAACTGGGTATCAAATATTTGTTGTTGATTGTATGAAAATGATTTTGGGTATGTATGGGAAATGGATGTGTTCAAAATGAGTTTTTATGCTAGTTTAAATAAAGATTGATCTTAAGCAGATGGCAAGAATGAGACTTGCACGTTAACAACATTGAGAGGTTTAGTATCTATAGAACTTTTGCAGTGTTCACGACAGGAAAGCATATCTGAAAATGGATCTAGACAGACATTTGAAATTTATTATGACCAGGTTTAGATTTGGCATTTCAGAAATAAGTACACACCAAAATCGCTACAAAACATATTCTGAATTGGATTTGACTTATCCATTCTGTAAAACTGGTAATGAAGACGAAATACATGTTATGTTGTGTTGTCCGATTCTCAGTAAGCTAAGGGCACGGTATATACCATTGAAATTTTACAAATTCCCTTGCCAGTTTCGTATGTGTTTACATTTTTCATCTATGAACGAAAATATTGTCCGAAATATATCGATCTACTTATATAAGGCATTCAAATTACGATCAGTACTGACTTAGTGAAGTTTGTTTATGTGTGTGTATGTTGAATGATTTCTTTTATATTCCCTGTGTACTGGTAAACCCGCTTGATTGGGGCAAGGGCCCTTTTTACATGAATAAACTTTTCCGAATCCGAATTGGGAATCCGAATCTGTGTGTGTGTGTGTGTGTTGTGTGTGTGTGTGTTTGTGTGTGTGTGTGTGTGTGTGTGTGTGTGTGTGGTGTATTAATGTGGTGTGGTGTTAATACGAAAAAAGTCCGGGTAGGTTACAAGCAAAGAATTACTCATCTAAAGGATAAAAGAATGAACCAGGTACATGTCATCAGAGAGCTGCCAGCTTACAGCACCATACAACATCAACACACTATGCTCTCGGTGCTAACAACACATAACTATCTGACATTCGTCCACACATTGTTTTGCAACATAGTTATGTAGGCACTCCGATATTCAAGACTCAAGTTCACGTGCAAGTGTACAGGCATGAGCGCACACGCAAGGTGCGCGCCCACACACACACACACACACACACACACACACGCGCGCGCGCGCGCGCGAGCAAAAGTAATACCTTTACACTAATCAGGAGACAGAACCAATCCGTCTAACTATAAACCAATATCCATACTATCAGTCCTATCTAAACCATTAGAAAAACATGTACAATTTCAGTTGTATTCTCATTTAAAACCCATGATCTAATTAATGAAAACCAGTCATGATTCGTGAAAACCATTTTTGGGTCATACTGCCTTAATACAGCTGACCGAGCGATGTCTTTTGAATATCAATAATAGTGAAATTAACTTTAATTAATTTCACAAACCCAAAACCAAAGGGTAAAGTTACTAAACGCGCTATTTCATCTCAATCATGCTTTACGATGTGGGCATGGAAAACTGAACGCAGACTACAAAGGAGATCCAAGCAGTAGAAATGAGATGCCTCAGAAGGCCCTTGCATCTCATACAAGAACCATGTCACCAACAATGAAGTCCGCAGAAATATCACTCAAACAAAGTGCGGGACTATGAAGAAACCTACTGACCACGCGAAAAGGGGGAAACTCAGAGGATGGGCACGTAACACGCTCAGAAGGACTTGCAAAGACCATCCTGCAAGGAACAGTCCAGGGGAAGAAAAGACGAGGCAGACAGAGGAGAAAGTGGGCCGACGACATCGTGATTGGACAGGGAAGGACTTCAGTGTCACCCAGGCACTCGCCCACGACCGCGCTAAGTTGAGCCAGCTGGTCCACCGTTCGTCCACCATGCAGCGCCCCTACGACCCTGGCGGGTTACGGGACCAGTGAACAGTGAGTGAACTAGTGAAATTAGGGGAGTCCTTTTTCTAAACTTTGCTAATTCGTTTGACGTTATAAGCCACTCTCTCCTCATTAAGAAATTAAATTGCTACATAATTTCCGACTAAGCATTATCATGTTTAGATTCATTTCTCAGCAATCGTCAACAGCTTGTTGAAATCGGGTCCAGGAGATCAACCTTATAACCTGTGATATATGGTATACCACGGGGTCAACACTAGAACCACTTCTTTTCTCTATTTATATTAATGACCTATCTCTGCATAGTCATGGTTCATGTGAAATGTTTGCTGACAATACATCAATAGCAACAGTGATCCTAACCAGCTTGTGGATGATATGCAGACAGATATCGATAAACTTTTTGAATGGACAGAACTCAATCATATGTCTCTTAATGCAGGAAGACTGTGATAAACATTAATTTGACAGAACTCAATCATATGTCCCTTAATTCACATTGAAACAAAGTGTATGTTTGTAACCCCTCGGCAAAGAAGACAGAACTTGCGTTCTTCATTTGCACCAATATTTATCCAATAGCAAACAATTGAAGAAGTTTTTTCACATAAAGTACTATGCGCAGTAAATGACAATGATTTATCTTGGTCAGAACATTTAGCCACATTAGAAAAACGAATCTAAGTAAGACTATATCGACTTAGAGAACAAAATTCTAAATCTATGTCATGAAAACTATTCTTTTACGCACATATTTTATCTCTAATAGTTTGTGTTTCTACCTTATGGGATAGTGCTAGTGAAACAAACCTACGGCATATAAGTCACCTACATAAACTAGCTGTCCAACTAATCTGATTGAATCCTAACTCACTAACCAGCTACAACCAAGTAGATATTCTTGCACTCAAAGACAGTGTGCATTTCAACAAGTGTCTGTGTAGGTACAATATATTAAAGGGAAAAGCCCCAAAGAAAATTGTGGAATAATTGCTTTCAGTAAAACAGGCCTTATCACTTATTTAAATAGAAAATTGTGGAATAATCTACCTCTCTTTTTAAAATTAGCTCCTTCAAAACAAACGTGTTATATTTTTTTTTAAGAGAAACCTGATGGCCAAATTGTAAGTTTACTTCTATAATCAAGGTCACCTTACATCTGGCTGGTGTGTACATTGTTATTAATACCCTTGTTATTTTGCATTTTTATTACGTGTGCATATGACTGCGCTTATGCTGCACTGTCTTGAATTTTGTTTAACTTGTATTGTGAGGTCTGGATTATATTTTTTTTAAATCCTCATTTGTTTTTGTTCTTTTCCACATAGATCAACATCTCTTTTGAATGTCTGTTTTCTTGATTTCTTTTTGAGGATAGATAAAAAACAGTTGTGTAAACTTAAACTTTTCCCCTCAATTAAGATCATTTTGGCCTGACTTACTTTACTTCAGAAACACATTACACATACCCACACGCACGCACACGTACGCCACATACTAATCACACTACACCATCCATAATACACACATGCATAAATACTTATATACATACATACACACATACACACTACATACATACATACAACCACACACACACACACACACACACACACACACACACACAAAACACACACACAAAAACACACACGCACATTTTCTGGTTGCCTTAAAGAATATCAAAGTACACCAGTTACATTGCTGCTAAAGTAAATCCCAGATTTGTCATAACATCCGAACAAACAAGTAAGTGATAAGGGCAATAGGCCATTGGCATTTTTTCATCAATCAGAAAACTGAGCTGAGGCGATCTGATTTTGAGCTGCACCCATTGTATAAACGGTCCCCAAATTACACAATGTTTGTGTTGGGGCCACTTTTTTCAAAGCTGGGTAAAGCTTTTCTCTGTATTTCAACTTCCATTGAGCTGTAAACCCTTTGTGCGTACATAATGAGGTAAAATTTGTGATATAGAGTAAGAATATAAGATCAGTACCCTTTGTTACAAATGTCTCCCAAAACTGCACCCTCCTACCTCTGTGAATGTCTTAACCTGTACACCCTTCACGTTCCCTCCACTCTGCTGCAGATACCTTGTGCCTACGAATACCTAGATTCAACCAATCCACTGTTGGCCGCCGCTCTTTCTCTATTTCGGGTCCATCGACCTGGAATGAGTCCCTCTCTCTCTTCGCCAGAAGCCTAGCTATGACATTTTTAAAATTTCACCTCAAGACATATTTATTAAAACTTAAGATTTCCCCCCCCTGTCTCTTATCAGAATATCCTACCCTTCACTAACCCATGTCCTACCACCCTCTAAAGTATATGACCTTGTGTGTGTGTGTTTGTGTGTGTGTGTTGCGTGTGTGCTTTTGGAAAAACATTTCACTATTCAATTTTTATTTCATAGATTGGTCTGCAGTACAATGTTTGTAATATCTGTTTTAACTATTGATTATTTGTCATTGGTTTTTAAAGACTGTGTAAGATTAGGTTGAATGCTTGCGCTTTGATTTTTCTTTGCAAGATAAACGCTATATAAGTTCCATTTATTATTATTATTTTATGAAAACAGCTGCATTTGCTGCAACATGGTATGATTTATTTTGTTTTTTGTTTTGTTCATGTTTTTTTTGTTTTCTGAGTGACGATAATGGCCTTTTCTCTAATTATGCAGTAGAATCAGGGTTGTATGTAGAGGTGATGGGATTACCACTCACAACTTGGAACGGCCTGAACCCTCCCCTCACCACTGGGTGCTGATGGCTAAACATGTTAGATGATACTTACCCAAAGTGTAAGGGTAAAGTCAATACAAGACAGACGGGCAGGTCTGGGAAGCTAGACTGTGTGTAGGGGACCTAGAGGTGGGAAGTTACATGTATGTCATGGGAAACGTATTTCAGGAATTTTTTATTTAAACTTATCAAAAAAACTCAGGAAAGAAAAAAGAAGTGAAGTAAACAAAACTGAAAAAAAAAATAAAATGTTAAAGAATGAATAAGGGGAAATGGTAAAGAAGGTAAAAATATGGTTGGAAATAAGAATGATATGAAAGGGAAAATGTAACTAATCAAACAATAGGTGACCTCAAGGAATGGACCCTCACGGGTAGAACATAATTAGTACAAAATGGGTTTAAATATTTGTTTTATATGGTCCTGTTTTCTTGCCACAGGATTACAGGTCATTTCATTTCCAGATGAAGACGTTAACATGGGTAATCCTATGACCCAGAGGCAGCTATCATATTACTGAACCTTCTGCAGCAGTCGCGAGGAAGATGCTCACTGGAAGAAGAGAGAACATTTCGCCTAACGCTTTTCCCCAGGTATGTTTACCAGGTGCTGGCCAAGCCTCTGAAGGATGCAGGGGGCTGGCTGTTGCAGGACTTTGGAAAGTATTCTTTAGTGATGATCACCGATTGAAATTATCAAACACTGGTGAAAGTATCCACTCAAGCTTGTGACTGATGTATAAGTTCTATCACGCGCTGAAGTAACCGTGACATAATCATAGTAAATAAATAAATCCCTATATAATGGTAGAGGGAACTTAACCATGTGCGGCCTCTGGTTGAGTGGAGAGCTAGTGTGAGTGTATTGCGAGTATATATGATGTGTAAATGCGTATGACTGCTAGCATGACAGCGTGCTACAACATTAGAAATCATTAGCTGCAAGATGCAATGGCTGATCTTCAGCTATGAATTTCAAGCTCCAGTGTTGACCCAGATTGATATGTTAAGTGAGTGCAGAAAAAGTTTCAAGCTTGCATGCATCATGCATGGACCGCTTCATCCCTCTCTGATTCTCTGAAGTCTGACATCTCCATTAGATGAACAAGTCAGTGTACTGAAAAGACATCACCCTCAAAAGTGAGCTGGGGAACACCCCGCGACCCAAGGGGAAACCCCAAATCGCCAGTTTATGTCCCACACCGTTTTAAGGGAAAGAACGAACCTGCAGCTGAAACAAAGGGCCTTTTTGCACATCCACCACTTTAAACCCTCCCCCCCAAACCACCACCTGTCGACTTACCTTTGCCTACAATACACATTATGCAAAACAAGTCTGGTCGTATTCTGGAGGAAGGCTCTGAGAATAGGACCTTCCTGTCTTTTTAAAACCAAAATCAAACATAGTAAGATTCTAAAAACAGATGTATCATGACTTGTGAATGAAAGTACATAACTGGCACTCATTTTTCCCAAATGTATTAATCAACCAAGATTACTTTGTGTGGCAGGACAATTAAGTGGAATGCTTGTTTAGTCTGTTTTTCTGTTCGATGGTTTATTATCAGTTTTCCTGTTAATTGTGCCTAGTTTGTATTTTCTCCTGGGGTGAATGTGTGGAGTGAGGATTTTGTTACGAGTACATACCCAAAATCCCAAAAAAAAAATTTTTTTTTACATGGATTTTTGTGTAATAGAGTCTATTTCATCAATTATGTATATATTGTTGGGTTTTTTTAAAAAAACTTCTCCCTCTCTGCTCGGTCTGTCTGTCTGTCTGTCTGTCGGTCTCTGATATTCATGCGTGTATGTGTATTCATTTGCATACTTTGTTTGTTTTCCTGAATCTTCTTCTTCGTCGTCTTCTTCTTCTTCTTCATTGTACTTCTTCTTCGTTCTTCTTCTTCTCTTCTTCTTCTTCTTCTTCTTCTTCTTTTCTTCTTCTTTTTCTTTCATGTTGAGGAGCTGCCTGGAAAAAAGTGTTTTTACTTAATCTATTACCCTCGGAAAAATTAGATAGAGACAATGTGACAAATGTGAACAATGACAAATGACAAATTCTTTGTATTTCTGAGGATAATGATATAAGCTACCCATGTGCTTTTTTACATTCCAGTCCCCGCCCTTAAGGCTTATATATGATTAATAAAAATAAAAAATGAACGCCTATAGCCTATACACTTTTACATATCAAGTGTACGTGATGTATGGGAAAATCTAGCACAAAAATCCACAAAAATTCATTTGAAGAGAAAAGTATAAAAAAAAGTTACTAACAGTACAGGAAGATATAGCAAAACAGAAAACACGAGAAAAACAACCGAAAATAAGTTAGCGAAGTAACCACGAGTCAAACAAAAGCGGCACACATACAACTAAGGGGAGAGGTGACACCCGGTCGTTCCCCCTCAACAACAACAACAACGAAACAACAACACAACCCAAACCCAAACAGAACCAAACAAAGCACCTCCCCCCCCCCCCCCCCCCCCCTGAACCTCCATAAAAATAAAGGGAGAACAAACGACCTACAGTATTTTTCAATAACAACAATAGCCATATACAAGTTGTGAGATTCTACATTATACAGAGATCGGGACAATGCCAAATTCTTTCCTTCTAAGAGGATAATGAATAAGCACCCATGTGACTTTTTTACATCCAGTCCCCGCCTTAAGGATATAATTTATATGATAATTAATATAATAAACGAGGTTCTCCAGTTAAGTCAATACACTTTTCACAGCTTATCGTGGGAAGAATACTCTACACAATTAAATCACCACAAAAATCACCGAAGAGAGAGAGAGAAAAAAAAAGTTAGCAACAAGTAAGAATGAAATGCAGAGCAGGAAACACAGAAACATAACCTGAAAAATAGCTAAGAACAAGAGACCAAAAACAATAAACGGCAACTACACTGGGTTGATTGAGGGACCAACCAATATAGTTCCCCCTGTGTCAAAAAAGCAACAAACAACCCCAAACCCAAACCAAACGGAACCAAACTAAGCAAATCCCACATATAAAATAAAAGGAGAACAAACAACGTAAATAGTTTTTCATTGTTGGCTTACCAGGAAAGAAACGGCACAGAGTTCTTTGTGCTTTTATGGGAGGCAACAGCAATAGTAATCTAAGGAAGACAAATATTGTAGAAGCAATTTGCCATCCCCATGCGACAGTACTAACACCTACACCCCCACACACACACACACAACGCACGCAAATCGCACACACACACCACACACACACACCCACACACACACCACACACACACACACACACACACAATACAATCAACACGACGCTCGCACTCACATCATGTCATCATGTATTAGATCAAATAAAAATCTTTATGAAATCATCCTGTATCCAGTCATCGAAAGAAGGACATTCTGCATTTTTGGCAATTAGCTTACTAAACTTGTACGCTCAGAACAAGATATCAAAAATAAAACATTCCATGATCCTCAATTACAGTCAATTATGAGGGAGTAGAACTGAAATATTAAATCTGTGGTAAAGCATTCAACGGGGATATAAATTGGTAAATACGACGATATGATAATAATCTAATAAAGCAATAATAAAAGGGATGGGCGAGAGGAGAAGAAAAGTGAAGAGAGAAAATGATGATTTGATGATTTGAGAGAGAAGAAATTTTGGAGTAGATTTGAGAATGAGATGAGATGAAGATGAGATAGAGAGAGAGGAGAGCACAGTGCATTGTTAAATCCATGTGGAATGGAATCTAGTTTTCAAGTCATCTAACACTAGTCCCTGGAGAACTGGGTGTATTTAACAGGTACAGGTTAAGATCGTTCCTTAGAGTCATGATAAGAAATAGGATAGTGGGAAAAGTCATTTTGACAAGTTCAGGTTGGTCAAGAACTACATAGCGACATACAAGTTAAGACACGCACACGGGTAACTGAAGATTGAGATTGAGAAGAGTGTGTGGTTAGTGGGTGGGGGGGGGTTTATTTCGTTTTTATATTTTTTATTTTATAATTTTTTATTTTTTGATTTAAATTTGTTATCGAGTTCTGGATTGTATATTTATCTTTCAATTTTTTTTGGATTTATATATATTATTTATTTGTTTTTTAATTTTTGAGAATTCCTTTTTTTTATTGACTTTATATGTTTTTTTATGTTTTATTTTAATCTTTTATTTTAAATATGAATAAATCTACATTATATTATATTTTATATTTTTTTGATTTTAATAAAGTAATCCAGTATATAATATATGTTTTTCTAATAAATAAATGTTTATATAAAATCAAATACTGACTATTTAAATATTAATAAAAAAAAAGAATTAGATATATAATAAAAATCTAATAAATAATCAATTACCATTAAAATATATAAAAATTTCTTTACGTGCTTTTGATCATATGTTATATTTGATACAAAAAAAAAAAATAGAATAATAAAAAAAAAAAAAAAAAATAAACATAAAAGAAACAACAAAGGAAGACTAGAGATGATGAGGAAAGACATAACCTTTAATAAATATCTAACAAATTAATTTGGATATAAGGCCAAGGGGAGGAGTTATATTACTTTGTATTCCGGCAGAACAATTGTGGCTTTTTATTTTTGATGCATGTGAGTGGAAAGATCTGAAAAAATAAGGACTTTGAAGATATGTTAAATGATTGGTGTTTCTAAAAAATGACGTCAAGGAAAGGATGAGGTCCACAGTCACAGGGGCCTGAGTAAAAGTAAGCTAGATTTGTAACAAAAATTTTCTTGGGATTGGGACCACATGGCTTTGCGTATTTCTGGAATGAATTCATTGGGAACTTGTTTTTAAGGATGAGGGAAAAGTTCTGATCATTATCTTAAACTCATGATGCCTTTGTTAAATCTTAGGTCTTTGGTGTAGGGGAGATAATTGAACTGAGTATAAGTCCACTTTCCCGTAGTAAGGTAGTCTTCTTCAGAGAAAGAACCGTTTAAGAGCCGTTTATTAATACAGACTTTAATAATGGTGATATCATAGTGTTTGCCCTTGCCAGAATCCTTACAGGGTGAATAAAGCCACTCTATTTGGGCTATGTAATATAAGCTTGCTATAAGAATAGTTTTTTGAATGGAAGTCTAAAACCAGGAAAATGTTTGAATTTTTAGTCAGTTGGTCTGACTCTTTGAGACATTGTATTATTTGCACAGCTGGGAACTTGTGATAGTGTACCAGCTAGAGTTTTTCATCAAATTTGATTAACTCCTGAAACTTTGTGAGTGAGAGGCTTTGTTCTATTGTTTCCTTTTCAATATGGGATTGGAGAAAATTTAAGAGAAAATTTTGCGCTTTTGTTGGTTGATACCCGAATTTTTTTTTTGGGGGGTGTTAGACATGTGATTTATTTTCGTCCTTTTTGAAAAATCATCATGCTTTTTGCAATGTTTTGCAAGAGAGTTAATGTCAGTAGGCTTGTATGTATGGTTGGTCGTCAGCAAAAAGTTCGCTTTTAGATTTGTAGGAAAGGGAAGGTCTTTATGTAAAATGAAAAGAAAAAATTGGTCCAAAGATGATCCCGTGGTACTCCAAAAAAATGTGTTTTAGTGTAGATGTGGACGTACTATTAAAAACCCCTTGTTGCCTTTTTGTAAGATAAAAGCAAGAAGTTTCAAGAGTATTTGAGGGGAATTATATAAGTCAGCTTTTTAATAAGAATCTTCGGTCAATTGTATCAAAAGCTTTTTTTGAAATCAAAATAATACCCACAAAATGTATTGTCATTAATGTTTGCAGCCAATTTTCTACAAACTAGTTTTTTGCCCTATGGGACGAAATGGTTTTTTCTAAAAATCCAGACTGATTTTGGGGGAAATAAGTTGTTAATACATAAGATGGCTAGTGTTTATTAAGGTTTTCCAAGGGTTTTTAGAGGAAAAAAAAAAAAGAGATTGGGCCCAAATTTGAGGATCAAAGTTCTCCAACTTGTGGTGGAATCAAAACCCTTTGCAGTTTTGAAGGCGTTTTGGGAAAAATTTCTAAGAAGACAAAGGTTTTAGAAATTTTGTCGAGTGTCGTAATAACTGGAGCTGAGAGTTTTAGTATTCTGCATCTATTCATAAAGACCACCGTATTTTGATTTTTAAAGGGTTAAAGGTAATGTAGCCCTCAGAAACAGATATGAATGGTTGTGGAGTTTTAATGGAATACGCTTTTCTTGCAAATTGTTTTATTTTCATTGAATATGGCCCTTTTGTTTTAACATGTTAAATAGGGTAGAAAAAATTTTAAGGAAGAATTTTGTTTTACTTTTTCAAGAAAATATTTTAAACTTAATTTGGGAAAAGACAATTTTGATATTTTTTATTGATTGATTGCCTTCCATACAGTTTTTGAATTTTTTTTGGGATGAAATAGATTTTGGGAAAATTTCCTTTTCACCGCGTTTTGGGGAGTTTAGGGTATTTTCTTAATTTTTTTGCCCCCCTTAATTTAATGTATCTTTTTAAGAAATCTCAAAGATAGCATCTTCTTCTAGTTCCTTTGTAAACCAAGGTGGTTAGCGGACATGTTTGATCCTTATGGTTTTTAATGGGGCATGTTTGTTATAGATTTCAGTAAAAACTTTTATCCAGAACTCAATGCCAGGTCTGGATCAGTAATATGAATGTTTCCGAGAGCATGGAACTGCTTATCTCTAGTAAGAAAGCTGCTCATTAAATTTTGCAAAAGAACAATATGTTATAGTTTTTATGCCAGTTTAGGATTTTTGTTCCTTTTTTTGACCATTTGGTAACAGACTGGGTATGGTCGCCTACAGTTTGTACAGGGCCACAGTTTTCTATGATGTTTTTAGGTCTGATACATAGATGTGATCAATGATTGTGTTATAAATTGATGTGAGCTCTGTGGTGAAGTAAACTATTGGTGAAGATTGAATGAGTTTAAAACTTGGGTCATTGGTTGTTTACGTTTTGCCTAGGTCTATATAAAATCAACCTAGTAAGATAATATCCTATATTCTAATGAGGACACGACATTCATGGAGTCAAACTGTCTATCCATTTTTTTCTTTCTGTTTGATTCTGTAGCAGACCCCATTATAATAGGCGCTTCAACCTTTTATAGCTACTTCGATCCCAGATGGATTCTACTTCATAACGTTCAAGATGGAAAAGACGATTGAATGTTACAACTCCACTAATATAGATTAAGATCCTGTTTCTTTGGCTTTTGCGGATCTTTTCGGCATTAATTTATATTCCTGGAATGAAATGTCAGTTGTTGTTATGTGTTTACTGTAATCGTTTGACTCAGAAAGACCTAGAAATAAATGGTTTGCCTTGGTTTGTGATGGAGTCTTGTTATATCTTCGATTTTATTGACTGCATGCATGGTTTATATTTAGGTGGCAAATTCCGTAAGAGCCACCTTGGAGGGCCATGAATTGTGTCTTGGAAACATCTATTAAAGATAGTTTTGTGAGATGTATTTTAATGTGTACAAGAAAGGGTGAACAAAGGTGAAGAAAAAAGAGACAAGAATAATAATAATAGGAGAGAGAGAGAGAGAGAGGACAATGACAATGACAATGCAATGACAATGACAAAGACAATGACAAATTCTTTTATTTCGGGATAATAAATAAGCAACAATTTTGGCTTTTTTTCATCCATCCCCCCCCTTTTAATCTCTTAAAAAATAAAAACCCAAAATAACTTATCCAGTTCACAATAAAAACAAGGGGGAAATAACCCTTTTCAAAACACCCCCCCCCCCCAGCAACCCCCCCCCCCAAAGCAAGAAAATTAAAAAAAAAATCCTAAGAATACCCCCCCCTACCCCCACCCCCAAAAAACCCTAACCAAAAAAAACAAAAAAACAAAAGGGAGGGAAAAAACCCAAACCCAAAAAAAGATGAAAAAAGAGAAAAAAAAAAGACAAACAACAACAACAAGAACAAGGCAACAACAAAACGAAAAATAAAACAACCAAAAATTAATAAGTATAATGATAAAACATCTACTTATCAAATGGGACACATACTTTTTTAACAAATTATAAAATATTTAATAGGGGGACTCATTAAAACTTAAGTCAGAGGCAAGTCCATAAAGTATTGAAAATAAAAATATGAATCCTTTTTTGATATACTATGAAATTTTAAGCGGGGGATAAAAGGTGAGAGGGAGAGAGAGAGAGGGGGGGGGGCGGGGGGACAGAGGTTGGGGGGACAGAGTTTTTTTTTCCCAAAAGTTGCGATCCCATCAACACTCATTTTAGATTACTCGTTACAAATTTTTCTGATAATGAAATAAATTAATACCCCTACACCACACAAAAAAAACAAGAAAAAAACAAAAAGAAATTTAAAACTATACAGTCGTTTAGGGATGAGAATATGGGTGGGTGAGTGAGTGAGTGTGTGTGTGTGTGTGTGTGTTGTGTTGTGTGTGTTTTTGGGTGTGTGTGTGTGTGTGTGTGTTGTTATGTGTTTTGTGTGTGTGTGTGAGTGAGTGTGTGTGTGTGTGTGTGTGTGTGTGTGTTGTGGGGTGTTTGTTATGTGTCAGGGAAAATAGAGGAAGGAGAGAGAGAGGAGAGGGGAGAGAGGGAGAGAGAGAGGAGAGAGAGAGGAGAGAAGAGAGAGAGAGAGAGAGAGATCTGTTAAGAAGTTCAACGGCCTGTACCCAGGCTGCCCACTGACTGACCAAGGGTCAAGGGTTTGTAACGTGGTAAAAGGTAAAGGAGTCCCAAAAACCTATAAGGTCGTAGGGGAGCGAGGCGTCAGAGACCTCACTTCTCTGGGGCCCGGCATTATTGAGGGCGGCGCCCATTCTTCTCCCTCGCTGCTTTACCTTCCTGACCTAAAGAGGGGGAGGTACCCATTTACAGCTGGGTGAACTGGGGGAACTGTACTGAAGCCAAGGCGCGCAAACGGTCACCCATCCAACTGGTAACCACGCTCGACGCTGCTTAACTTGGCTGGGGGAAAGCGAGTGCTCCGACCACTGAGCTATCCCGTCCCCTATGTCAACGTGACAAAACACTAAAAAACTGCCACCCTTGTTAACAGGGGATGTAGCTCAAGTGGTAGAGCGCTCGCTTAGCATGTGAGAGGTACGGGGGATCGATACCCGTTTCTCCAGTGTCTACTTTACAAAAAGTTTTTTTTGTTGTTTTTTTTTTACTGTTGTACAAACATTGTTACAGTAGCCTAGATAAAGTATAAGTCTTCTCATGATCCCTGGGTTTTTTCCCCCTGAAGCTGGTTGGTTGTTGTTGTTGTTTTTTGTTTTTTGGTGTTGGGGTATTTTTGCCTCATTTTTTTCAAACGACTAATTTATTTATTTATTTATTTATTTGTTTATACCACTTTAAGTCACGGCAGATTTCTCTGCGTGAAATTCGGGCTGCTTTCCCCGGGGAGAGAACGTCGCCACAAGAGCAGCGCCACCCTTTTTTTTTCTTTTTTCCTGTCTGCAACAGTATTTGTTTCCCTATCAGAGTGACTTTTTTTACAGAATTTTGCCAGGGACAACTCTCTTGCGGCCGTGGGTTCTTTTACGTGCGCTAAATAATTATGTGCAACACACGGGACCTCGGTTTATCGTCTCATCCGAAAGACTAGCGCCCAGACCACCACTCATGATCTAATCGATGGGGAAAAAGTTTCGGGTCCAAACGGGATACGAACCACCGCACTCTTCCGACCCGGACTTTTCGCTTTCTAGACAGGCGCGTTACCTCTAGGCCACCGATCCACATAAGTCTAACTTAATTGATTTAAAATTTGGGGGGACAAGTTTCTTTGTTTGTTTGTTTTAAAAGAAAACAAACAAACCAAACCAAACCAAACAAACACAACAAATACAAAAAAACAAAGAAAGACACACACCCCCCTCCCCCAAACATTTGTAAGTTCGAAAAATCTTAGGTGTTGGTTTTGTTTAAAGTAGAATTGTTGTTTTATTTAAAGTACAATTGTTATTGTTAATGTGTTTGTTTGTTGCGGGTTTTTCCTTTCTTTTTGTTGTTGTCGATGGTTTGATTCATGTATTTGCTATGAATGAATGGATTGATTTAATGTATAATTCATAAACTGAACATCCTCCAAAAAATAAGTAGTCTCAGGTGAATATAGTCTTCTCTCTCTCTCTCTCTCTCTCTCTCTCTCTCTCTCTTCTCCTCTCTCTCTCTCTCTCTCTCTTCTCTTCTCTCTCTCTCTCTCTCTCCTTTTATCGTTTTGTTTATAGTTACAGTTGTTGTGTATCCTGATAAAGGGAAATTCATACTTTATATTTTCAATATTTTATTGGGCTTGTCGGTTGTACTTAAGTTTTAATGAATGCCTTATTTCATTTTCTTATTGTTTTTATTAACAACTATGTGTACATTTTACAATGTGTAGATGTTTCCTTTCATGACTTTAAAGTTTGGTTGTTGTTGTTTTTTTCTTGGTTTTGTTGTTGTTTTTGTTTGTTTTTCTCTTTTTTTTCTTTTTCTTTTTCTTTTGTTGGTTTTTTTTTTCTTCTCTTTTTTGTTTATTCATTTGTTGTTGTTTTTTGGTTGGCTTTTTTGGGGGGTGGAGGGTGTTTTTAGGGTTTTCTTTTATTTATTTGTTTGGTTTTTTGTTGTTGTTTTTGGGAGGTTTGTTTAAAGGGTTATTTATTTAAAGGGTTTCTACTGTGTGAGAGTATAAGTATTGGATTATTAAGATGTATCCCTACGGGCGGGGACTGGATGTAAAAAGCACATGAGTGCTTATTCATTATCCTCGAAATAAAAGAATTTGTCATTGTCATTGTCATTGTCTCTCCTCCCCTCTCTCCCATTCCCTCTCTCCTTCTCTCTCTTTCTTCCTACCTCAATCTCTCTTTTCCCTCTCCCTCCCCCCCCCCCCCCCCCCCTCTCTCTCTTCTCTCACCCTCTCCCTCTCACGCAGAACATCTTGCGCACACGTTAATCCTTATTCGCTTTTCGTAAGAATAGGCCCTTGGTGCCGGTGGGAACCCCATGACAGAATTTACAAAAAGCGCATACACACGGGAATGGATGTAAAAGAAAGACCTCAGTGCTT
This sequence comes from Rapana venosa, assembly GCA_028751875.1. Taxonomy (NCBI): domain Eukaryota; kingdom Metazoa; phylum Mollusca; class Gastropoda; order Neogastropoda; family Muricidae; genus Rapana; species Rapana venosa. The sequence continues at coordinate 69,676,017 of CM054137.1, read as the reverse complement.
ATTCCATTATCCTCGATGTAAAATAATAAAATAAAAATAAAATAACTCTCTCTCTCTCTTCTCTCTCTCTCTCTCTCTCTTCTTTCTCCCTTTTTCCCCCTCCTTTTTCCCTCTCCTTCCCTCTGCCCACCCTCTCTACCCCCTCCTCTCTCTCTCTCTCGCTCCCCATCGCTCTCTACGCTACACTAGTTTACACCACGACAACGTCTACAGCTAAATCAGACAAATTCAGTCAGCCGCATTGTCTTAAAAAAAAAAGTTTTTGGAAATATTACTGTTCTTATTCCAAGCCACCTTTCCCAGAAGACTAGACTAGCGTTGACCAGTAGTACAAATGGCGCAGACATACCCAGCATGCATCCTGCGACCTGGAGAAGGATGGGCTCCGTCAGGTTAAACACTGGACAAGATACATTGGATAAAACAAAACAAAAAATTCGGTGTTGCAAGCACTTTTCTCCAGGGGGTGGAAAGGGGAAATAAAAAAAAAACCCTAATCGGTTTCTCTGTTCCGTTTCAGTACAGGCTTTTAGGATCCTTTGGCTCATTTAAAGGTTCTGTGTTCTGTATACTTTTGTGTTATTGTTCGTCTTTTAGCTTGTTTTTTGTGTGTGTTTGTTTGTTGTTTGTTGTTGTTGATGATGTTGTTGTTGTTCTGTGTTTGAGTTCTGTTTGTTGTGTCTTATGTATGTGTGTGTGTGGGCTTTGTGTGTTGTGTGCGCGCGCGCGCGCGCGCGTGGTGTGTGAGTTTGTAAGGTGGCGTGTTGTGTTTGTGTGTGGTGTTGTGTGGTGTGGTGTGCGTAGCGTGTTGTTTGTGGTGTTGTTGTGTGTGTGTGTGTGTGTGTGGGGTGTGTGTGTGTGGTGTGTGGATGGTTTATTTATTATTGAATTTATATTTCTTTTTAATTTTTAAATTTTTATTCTTTTATTTTGATGGATAATGGAATAAGCACTCGTGTGTTGCTTTGTCACATCCAGTCCCCCGGTTGTGTTTGCAGGTTTCTAATTTTTTTCATCGTTCCCACCGGCAAACAAGGCCTGCTCTTCCGAAAAGCGGAGCGGGTTTTTCAACGTTATGCCGCAAGATGTTCTCTGTGTGTATTTTTGTGAGTTGTGTGTGTGTGTGTGTGTGTGTGGATGTGGTGTGTGTGTGTGGTGTGTCGTGTGTCCTTTGTCGCTGCTCTCTGTTGTCTGTCTGCCTGACTGTCTGTCTGCCTGTCTTGTTGTCTGTATCTCTGTCTCCCTCTCTCACTCACTCTCTCTCGCTCACTCACTCTTCTCTCTCTCTCTCTCTCTTCTCTCTCTTCTTCTCTCTTCTCTGCTCTCTCTCTCTCTCTCTCTATCTCTTCATTGGTTTTCCTCTTTCCCACATACTCCGTGTATTGTGGCCTAAGGCCAATGTACATATTACAACTGTTAGAGTTCAGAGTTCTCTCGCTCTCTCTCTCTCTTCTGCTCTCTCTCTCTCTCTTCTCTCTCCTCTCTCTCTCTCTTCTTCTCTCTCTCCTACTCTCTCTCTCTTCTTTCAATCCTTGGAGTCTCGTTCCGTCTTGTCTGATTCAGTTACCTGGCAAACATCGCTTCTGTCTCTATTTTCTGTCTTAAGTCTGTCTCTTTTGTATTGCTCTTCTCCGTATCTTTATCTGTCTCTGTCTCGATCGATCCATCTATGTTATCTATGCAGGTTTGTATGATGTATGGATGTATGGTATGTATGTATGTATCTTCTTATCATTTCTATCTATCTAGCTTAGCATTATTTCTAGTATCTATCTATGTATATTTTTAATATATCTATCTACATATCATTTGAAAACACACACACACACACACACACAACACCACACAGCACACACACACACACACGGCTAGAAAACACAGAGAGAAAAGAGAGTGAAAAGAGGAGAGAGAAAAGCAAATGAAATGAAATCAAATCAAATCTAATCAATTTCTGTATTTCAAGAATAATGAATAGTCTGGTGTGCGATTTTTATACAATCACCATTCCTTATCAGAGATTAACAATCAGGATTAAAATACAAAGCAAACAACGAAATACGGCACACAGCGAAGACAGAGACAAAGAGAGAGACAGAGGACAGAGACAGATAGAGGGACAGAGAGCTGAGATAGGACAAAGAGATAGAAGTCAGTAAGAGAGAGCGAGAGTATGAACACAGGGAGAAGTGAGGAGAGGAGAGGCGAGGAGAGGAGAGAGAGAGAGAGAGAGAGAGAAAGAGAGAGAGAGCGTCCAGATGAGTGATGAGAGAGAGAGAGAGAGAGAGAGTCAGACAGACAGACGCCGAAGACAGTGAGACAGACAGAAGGCAGTCAGAGACACTCAGAGTTCAGAGACAAAGACTAGAGGAGAGACAGAGATAGAGAGAGACAGAGAATGAGAGAGACAAAAAAGAGAAAGAGACAGAAGCTTACAGACAGAGAGAGAATGAGAGAAAGGTATTTGAGTGATAAATTATCTTCTAATAGATCTTTTAAGGCTGATCAACAATGCTGTTTTTCGTTTTGACAGCAGCAGCAGCAGCAGCAGCAGCAGCAGCAGCAACAACAGCAGCAGCAGCAGCAGCAGCAGCAGAACCAGCAAGCAAGCAAGCAAGCAAGCAAGCAGCAAAACCAGACTGTTGTCTGTCTGGCATGCTAAATGAATTCTTTTAAGGCATCAGGAATTCTATGGATGCTGCGATGACGTGTGACTCATTTCGCTTGTTTTATTTTGGTTTTTGTTTGTTTGTGTAGTGTTGTTGTGTGTGTATTTGTTTTGCTTTCCAGCAGGCAAAATGATTGTTTCTTGTTGGGATTATTTTGGGGGTCCCAGCTTCCGTTATCTTATAAATGGGCGTGCAAGCAGCACATTAATTGTGCGCGTGCGTGTGTGCACACATAAATAAGATATATCATTAGTACGCATGCACTGGGCTCGTTGGTCTGTGTTTACGCCATTACACACAGTAATGCACGCCGTTTCGCGCAAACACACACACATATACGCATCCACACACACGCGCGCCGCAGCTCACACACACACACTTACACACACACGCAATGTCATAGGTAGAGGACAGAATACAGACAGACAGACACAGAGACGAGAGAAGGAGAGATAGAACTAGAGAGCAGCAGGGAAAAAAAGCAAGTAAGGCAGACAAACTAAAACTAAGGCATGGCAAGGCATGGCAAGGCATGGCAAGGCAAGGCAAGGCAATGCAAGACAAAGACTTTGTTTCCAGGATAATGAATCAGCATTGCACTCACGTGCTTTTTTCATCCAGTCAATGTCTTTATTATGGATTACATCACAGCATTAAGGAAGCCAGTATGGGAAAAAGAGGCAGACAGACAGACAGGAAAGCAGACAGACAGAGTTCATTATTTTCAGCTTGCTTAAGAGCAGATACTATATTTGTGATGTTAAGATGGCATACAGATGTAGGTACTAAACAGTCCACTATAGTCTTGTTTTTAGAGTGTAGAAATAAGGAAGTCCTTTTGTGTTGAAAAGTCAAGATGCAGACTTTGGACCCAAACAGTAACCCATACTTGCTGTTTCAAAATGTGTTTGTTCTTGGTGTGCAGAATGTTCAAGTATTTAATATGTTTGTTGTTTTTATATTTGCAACATCTACTGACTCAAACAACGCAAAATATGTGATTTTTCTAATGTTGCTTTTTGATCCAACTGAAGTACCATAGGTTGTGTTCTCATAAAAGTACAACCCCCTTTTAAATACAAACAGTAACGTTCCTCACAACGCACGCCCTTTAGTCTCAAAGAGGTATACATATCTGTCGTTCTTATTCACGTGCCGATTGATTTAGACTCAACGATCGTATTACAGAATGTGTTCTCTTTTAAATATACCTTTAAACTAAAAACAGGTATCAGAGAGTGTTTTTGTTCTGGTATATAATGTCCCTTTAGATTTCGAACAATATACCATAGCTGCGTCCACGAATTGTACACCATGGCATAAAACAGTATATGCTGTGTTTTCTTAAAAGTATTTTGTGTATCCAAACAGAGTAAAATAAACCGTGCTTTCATGTTATGTGTCTCAAATGTACCATTTTTTAGCAGATACGGTTGACCATATACTGTATTCTCAGAATGTTACCACTTTGGACTCATGGTTGACCTTAGTACGTATTTCAGAATGTACACCTAAAGCATACACGTTGATCATATCCGTAGTCTCAGAATGTGCACATTTTAAGCACACATGGGATGACATTAGTCTGTATTTTAAAAAATATAGTGTAAACTTTTAAGAAACATCCCACTGTTGACCATAGACTGTACTGACGCTCAAAATGTGCAACTTACGCACACATGGCTGACCATAGTCTGTTTCTCAAGATGGTGTCAAGGATTTGCTAGGCTTTCATCGAAGCCATCATTTGCACCACTTGTCAACTCTCACACACACACACACCACACACACACCCACCACTAACACACACACACCACCACACACACACGCACACACTATCACTCGCACACACGCACGCACACAGCACGAAACACACACACCACACCTTTGCCCTTTCCATTTCCCTCCATTATTCTTTATGTCTCTCCAGAAACCAACCCGAACTTTAAAGTTCCCTCCAGCCACTTCCCCAGCCGCTAGAATATATCCACTGCCGATCCATCAGCGCTGCAACAGATCCAATACTGTCCGGCTGACCAACAAAGACCATCCTTCCCTCGTGTGAATGGTCGCAGTGCCCATTACCATTAGCATGGAATTGTGGACTAAGCCGCGGGGGAACGGTTTTAATCGCGGAAAGATTTTCTTTCTTTTTGTTCTTTCTGCTAGAAATGTGAGGTTCACTATGGTACGAAATTTGTTGCGCGTGCGACCTAGTTTTGTACATCTATGAAGAAAAGCTGTATTCAGAATTCGTGGTTAGTGTCTAAAACACGGCAGCTAGTGTCTCATGCCGTTTGATGATGATGATGGTATTGTTGTTGTTGTTGTTGTATCGTTCATTACCGGCACCACCAATGGCCTAATTTCTGAAAGCGGTACGCGTTTTAATTAAACGTGTTCGTAAGATACTATGAGTGCGTTGTCATTCAAGTCCTAGGTTTATAGTCTCATCTTGAAGAGCTTTTGTGGATGTGGGACGTGTCACTGATGTTTACATCAGGCCGGTGGAAAATTTCCTTTCAACGGTTGGCTCGGGGGGTGGCTCAAACCTGGGGCCGTCAGATCACGAACGCAATGCTTAACCACTAGGCCTATCCTTGCCCTGAATCGTTGATTAATTTGATGGCACCGAGGGGCGGGGACGGTTGGATGTAGAACAAGTGGAATTTGTGGATCGATGTTTAACGGTCACTATTGGCTTGTGCTTCTATATAATAATTTAAAATAATAAATATAATAATAATATAATAACTATAATATAATAATAGTAATAATATATGGAATTTATATAGCGATGAATTTGTAAAACAAACAAACAAACGTTAATCTCCGAGAGCGAACGCAGCAGAACATTTTCTGGCACTTGGTACAGGACATATCATCTTTGACATTTTACAAATGCAATAGGAAACACACACACAACACACACACCACTCACACACTCAGAGGCACACACGTACGCACACACACGCACACGTTAACTCGCATCACACACACCACAGAGGCACACACACGCACGCACAACACACCACACCCACACTCACACACACACACACACTCACACACACACACACACAGGCATACACGTACGATCACAGGCACACGATAACACACACACACACACACACACCACTCACGCAACATACACCACATACATCACACTCCACACGCAACGCTTACCCATACACACATACACTCACTGCACACAGACACACAGGCATACACACATACATATGATAGGGTATGGGAAAATGAATGAACAGAGCAGAAATTAAGAGATGGAGAGGGAAGGAAGGGTGAGAGAAAAGGGAGGGAGGAGGGCGGAGGGAGTGAGAGAGAGAGAGATAGAGAGAGAGAGAGAGAAGAGGAGAGAGTTCATTAACATTGGCAATCGATAGTGTATGTGTGTATGTGCGCGCGCGCGCGCACGCATGAGTTTGCGTAGTGCGTATGCGTGTGTGTTTAAGTTGTGTGTGGTGTGTGTGTGCTGTCTGTGTCGGTCTGTCTGTCTGCTGGTCTATGTTTGTGTGTGGAGTGTGTTGTGTGTGTGCGCGCACGCTGTGCCTGTGTGTTTGTGTGAGTAGTCTGTGTGTTTGTGTGATTTATCGTGTGTCTGCTTTCCACAAATCAAAAAACGAAGAAAAAAACACACGAACAATAACAAATTCAACCTTTTCAATGTTCTAACAAAAACAAGTCGTATCAAATACAAATATAACATCAATAATCGCCAACTTAACTAAACAAAAAAGAAAGAAGAAGTACTCATTGCACGTAATACATCCCCACAAAGGACACACCATGAGCTTGAGCGATTCTCTCTGGACACAGAACTTCAATCGCTGTTCCAGACAAGAAGAGCTTCCTGTCTATGCACTGGGTCAGACAGACTGTTCCTATCAGACGTCGCCTTAAAACGCCCAGTTCTCCACTGCCAAACCCTTACATAGAAGCACACTTCAGCCGGTTTTGTCCACCTCCCTCACTTAACAAAAATAAGTCTTGAGTGGTCTGACTGACGTAGTCTTTTCGCATGAAACAGTACGCTTATGAAGATTTCTGACTTTAGTGGTGGTGGGGAGGGTGGGGGGGAAAAACACCGCAAATTGAAATTGTAGGGGACGCACACGGAACATCTGGACTGGCCACGACGTCCTTCAGGGAGAACAGTTACAAGGAGGGAGACGAAGAGGTTACAGAGAAAAACGAATAGGAAGACAACATCCAGAGAGTGTGTTCTGGTAATAATGTCCATCTTTAGATTCGAACAATATACCATAGGCTGCGTCCACGAATTGTACACCACTAGGCATAAACAGTATATGCTGTGTTTTCTTAAACGTATTTGTTTATCCAAACAGAGTAAAATAAACCGTGTCTTTCATGATATGTGTCTCAAAATGTACCATTTTAGGCAGATACGGTTGACCATATACTGTATTCTCAGAATGTACACCTTTGGCACACATGGTTGACCTTAGTACGTATTCTCAGAATGTACACCTAAAGCATACACAGTTGATCATATTCCGTAGTCTCAGAATGTGCACCTTTAAGCACACATGGATGACCATAGTCTGTATTTTAAAAAAAATAGTGTAAACTTTTAAGAACACACAGTTGACCATAGACTGTACTGACTCTCAAAATGTGCACCTTTACGCACACATGGATGACCATAGTCTGTTTCTCAAGATGTTGTCAAGGGATTTGCTAGGCTTTCAATCGAAGCCCCATCATTCTGCACCACTTGTACACACACACACACACACACACACACCACACACACACACACACACACACACACACACACACACACACACACACGCACACACACACACACGCACACACGCACGCACACACGCACGAACACACACACACACCTTTGCCCTTTCCATTTCCCCTCCATTTATTCTAAGCCTTCTCCAGCAACCCCGCACACTTAAAGTTCCCTCCAGCTCACTTCCCCAGCCGCTAGAATAATCCACTGCCCGTTCCATCAGCGCTGCAACAGATCCAATACTGTCCGGCTGACCAACAAAGACCTTCCTTCCCTCGTGTGACATTGTCGCAGTGCCCATACCATTAGCAGTGGACATTGTGGACTAAGCCCGCGGGGGAACGGTTTTAATCGCGAAAGATTTTCTTTCTTTTTGTTCTTCTGCTAGAAATGTGAGGTTCACTAATGGACGAAATTGTTGCGCGTGCGACCAGTTTTGTCACATCTATGAAGGAAAGCTGAATTCCGACTTCGTGGTTAGTGTCTAAACACGGCGCTAGTGTCCATGCAGTTTTGATGATGATGATGGTATTGTTGTTGTTGTTGTTGTAATCCGTTCATACCGGCACACAATGGCCTAATTTCTGAAAAGCGGTACGAGTTTTAATTAACGTGTACGTAAGATACTCTGAGTGCGTTGTCATTCATGTCCTAGGTTTATAGTCTCATCTTGAAGAGCTTTTGTGGATGTGGACGTGTCACTGATGTTTACATCAGGCCGGTGGAAAATTTCCTTTCAACGGTTGCCTCAGGGGTGGCTCAAACCTGGGCCGTCAGATCACGAACGCAATGCTCTAACCACTAGGCTATCCTGCCCCCTGAATCGTGATATTATGATGGTCACCGAGGGGCGGGACGGCTTGGTAGGTAAGAAAGTGGAATTTGTGATCGATGTTTAACGGTCACTAATGGCTGTGCTATAATAATAATAATAATAATAATAATAATAATAATAATAATAATAACAATAATAATAATAATAGTAATAATATATGGAATTTATATAGCGATGAATCTTGTAAAACAAACAAACAAACGTTATCTCCCGAGAGCGAACGCACGCAGAACATTTTCTGCACATGTTACAGGACATATTCATCTTTGACATACAAATGCATAGGAACACACACACACACACACACACCACACACACACACAGAGGCACACACGTACGCACACACGCACACGATAACACGCATACACACACACACAGAGGCACACACATACGCACGCACACACACACACACACACACACACACACACACACACACACACACACACACACACACACAGGCATACACGTACGAACACAGGCACACGATAACACACACACACACACACACACACACACACGCACACACATACACACATACACTCACACTCACACACGCACGCATACACATACACACATACACTCACGCACACAGACACACAGGCATACACACATACATATGATAGGGATGGGAAACTGAATGAACAGAGCCAGAAAATAAGAGAGAGAGGGAGGAAGGGAGAGAGAGAAAGGGAGGGAGGGAGGGCGGAAGGGAGAGAGAGAGAGAGAGAGAGAGAGAGAGAGAGAGAGAGAGAGAGTTCATTAACAATGGCAATCGATAGTGTATGTGTGTATGTGCGCGGCGCGCGCGCACGCCTGCGTGCGTACGTGCATGCGTGTGTGTTTAAGGGTGTGTGTGTGTGTGTGTGTGTGTCTGTGTCTGTCTGTCTGTCTGTCTGTCTATGTATGTGTGTGAGTGTGTGTGTGTGTGCGCGCACGCGTGCCTGTGTGTTCTGTGTGTGAGTCTGTGTGTTTGTGTGATTCTATCCGTGTGTCTGCATTCCCCTAAATCAAACAACGAAAGAAAAAAAACACCCGAACAATAAACAAAATTCAACCTTTTCAATGTTCTAACAAAAACAAGTCTTAACAAATAAAATAACCTCAATAATCGACAACTAACTAACAAAAAAGAAGAAGAAGTACACATGCACGTAAAACATCCCACACCAAAGAGTTGATCGATTCTCTCTGACACAGAACTTCAATCGCTGTTCCAGACAAGAAGAGCTCCTGTCTAAGCACTGGTCAGACAGAGTACCTATCAGACGTCGCCATAAAACGCCCAGTTCTCCACCTGCCAAACCCTTACATAGAATCACACTTCAGCCGGATTTGTCCACCTCCCTCACTAACAAAAATAAGTCTTGAGTGGTCTGACTGCTAGTCTTTCGCATGAAACAGTACGCATGAAGATTTCTGACTTTAGTGGTGGTGGGGGAGGGTGGGGGGGGAACACCGCAAATTGAAATGGTAGGGGCACGTCACACGAACATCTGGACTGGCCACGACTGTCCTACAGGGAACAGTACAAGGAGGGAGACGAAGAGGCATACAGAGAAAACGATAGGAAGACAACATCAGAGAGTGGACTGGCCTTGAGTGGAACGACTTGCTATGGAAAGCTGAGAAGTATGGAGGAAGCTGGTTGCAGAATCTTCGGTGGTGCCCCTACGGTCTACTAGACTAAGGGATAAGTGATGGGTAAGGTGAAGTACGTATAAACTAGTGTAGTATCATTCTTCAGCTGAATTTTTACTACTTTTATTTAAGGGTGTTTTAGTGTTAGTCAGGGTGCTAAGTGCTTCAAGTAAGATCATGAATCAATTAATAAGGTCGTATAGTATCAGGAGGTGACGTATGAAGAGGCAAAGACGATTGTGAAGGAAAAGCAAAAGAAAAGATGGCTTCAGCAGCACCCTGATTTCAACAGTAAGGATGACTACTACTACCTCCTCCCCAGAGAAGACCAAGTAACAATTGTGAGGCTGAGGACTGGACACTGCAGACTCAGACATCACATGTTTACCAAGTTCTTCCACATTGATAATTCTGAGGTGTGCCACTGTGGCACTTCTCCCATGACAGTGGAGCGAACACTTCCTCCAGACCTGCCCTGTCCAACACACCAAAACCTGAGGGCCGATATCTGGCCTACTGACCTGCCGATGAGGGACAAACTCTTCGGACCCCTGGAGGGAGGGCCTTCAGCGCACGGCAGCATTTGTCAGGGCCTCAGGAGTTGGTGTCTGAGCGTTCGACGACGAAGAAGAAGTAAAGTATCACGCATTAGCCGGAATGTTCAACTTTTTGCATAGAACCTTGAATGGTGGTCTGCGTGCTAGTCCTTCAGGTAAGAAAACAAGTAAATGAAATAGCGTAGTATCACACTTCAGTCGGATTTTCCATCTTTTTGCTTAGAACCTTAAATGGTAGTCACGTCTGGGTTCTGGTCTTTCGAATAAGAGAAGATATGAATGGACTAGTGTAGTATCATATTTCGGCCTGATTTTTCACGTTTTTGCTTAGAACCTCGAATGGTTGTCTGGGTGTTAGTCTTTCGGATAAGACAAGACATGAATCAATTAATGTTGTATTTCCCTTCAGCCGGATTTCTTTATCACCTCGTCTAAAGTATTATGTGGGGGGTTGGGTGCTAGTCCTTCAGGAAACATAATACGCAAAGAAACTCGTGTAGTATATTTTAGTTAGATTCTCCACCTCCTTGCTAAAGGCTTTGGATAGGATCTGGGTGCTAGCCTTTCTGACAAGACAATGTAATGAATATGAGTTAAGGTGATATCACTCTTTAGTTTAATTTTCTGCCACCTCTTTGCTAAAAGCTTCGAGCGGTGGTCCGGGAGCTAGTCTTTCGGATGAGGAAATAACCGTGTGTAACTGTACATGGAAGAACACTAGGAGTGAACGAAAAGCTTACCCTTGAGCGGTAGTTTGGATGCAAGACTGACAAATGTAATCATTTTGATAGATAAACAATTCATACATTAACAGAAAGAAAGGGGTGGTGCTGGGCTTTGGCGACAGCTGTCCGAAGCTTTTGCACAAAAATCCAGAAGTTATAAGAATGATGTAAATGCAGTCTGTCGCAATTCATCCAGTCTAACCCGTTTTGTATGTGCTCACGTGTGTGTTTCTGTATATGTTTATGCGGGCGTTTACATGCATATGTACATACGTACATACGTACATACATACATACATGCATACATGCATACATGTATACATACATACGTCCGTCCGTCCGTCCGTCCGTAAGTACGAACGAACGAAAGTATGTACATACATACATACATACATACATACTTTCATACATACATACATACATGCATACAGGCATCCATCATTGCATCCATGCATCCATCCATTCATCCATCCATCCATCCATACATACATACCTACATACATGCATGCATGCATACATACATACATACATACATACATACATACATACATACATACAACATACATACATACATACAACATACATACATACATACATGCATGCATGCATACATACATACATACATACATACATACATACATACAGACAGACAGACAGACAGACAGACAGACATGCATGCATGCATACATCCCTACATCCATACAGACATACATGCATGCATACATACGTACATACATACATATATACATACATATATACATACATGCATACATACATACATCCATACATACATACATACATAAATACATACATACATATATACATACATACATACATGCATGCATGCATGCATGCATCCATCCATCCATACACACATACATACAAACATGCATGCAATCATACAGACATACATACATACATGCCAGACACACATTCATACATACATAACTACATAACTACATTCATATATACATTCCCTGAAGTTTGAATGCGGCTACCTTAAACGATCCCATACGCCAAATCTCACCATCGTTGAACCTCGAAGGCCTAGCCGAATGAGAAAACAAAAATTTAAAAAACAACAACAAAAACAACAACAACAACAACATAAAAACAGACCCACATATTTAGAAGATGATACACAGACATACGCATAGCATAATAGGTAAAAACTGCAGAAACGTTTTCCTCAAACAAAGATTCTAGTCTCAGACTCTCTCAACACAACATCAAATCTAACACACAGCTACACTGACCATCATCTGCTGGAGCATACATATATCCACCTAGCTAGTCTATCTATCTACCTACCAAGCCTATCTATCTACCTAGCTAGTCTATCTATCTACCTACCAAGTCTATCTATCTACCTACCAAGTCTATCTATCTATCTACCAAGTCTATCTATCTACCTACCAAGTCTATCTATCTATCTACCAAGTCTATCTATCTACCTTACAAGTCTATCTATCTACCTACCAAGTCTATCTATCTACCTTCCAAGTCTATCTATCTACCTACCAAGTCTATCTATCTATCTACCAAGTCTATCTATCTACCTACCAAGTCTATCTACCTACCTACCAAGTCTATCTATCTACCTACCAAGTCTATCTATCTATCTACCAAGTCTATCTATCTACCAAGTCTATCTATCTACCTACCAAGTCTATCTATCTATCTACCAAGTCTATCTATCTACCAAGTCTATCTATCTACCAAGTCTATCTATCTACCAAGTCTATCTACCTACCTACCAAGTCTATCTATCTATCTACCAAGTCTATCTATCTATCTACCAAGTCTATCTATCTACCTTCCAAGTCTATCTATCTATCTACCAAGTCTGTCTATCTACCTACCAAGTTTATCTATCTATCTATCACCCCCACCCCTCCAAGTTAGAGTTTCCTCCAATCGAGAAGACAGCCCCCCCTCCCCCCACTCCGCACCCTCACACCCCCTCCCTCACCCAAATTAGAACGAAATAGCGTTTCTTTATCAGCCAATTACCTTTGTGCTTCTTGGATACCCTCAGCGAGAGTGTCTTTCGCCTTATCCTGTGTGTGTGTGTGTGTGTGTGTGTGTGTGTGTGTGTGTGTGTGTGTGTGTGTGTGTGTGTGTGTGTGTGTGTGTTTGCGTGTGTGTGTGTTTGTGTTTGTGTGTGTGTGTTTGTGTTTGTGTGCGTGTGTGTTTGTGTGTGTGTGCGTGCGTGTGTGTGTGTGTGTGTGTGTGTGTGTGTGTGTGTGTGTGTGTGTGTGTGTGTGTGTGTGTGTGTGTGTGTGTGTGTGTGTGTGTATGTGTGTGGTGACCAAGTGGATCCGTCACGCGATCAAGCACTAACTGCTTTTTAAACTAACACGACTTGGTTTGACTGGACTGGACTGGACTTTTTGACTTATCCTCGCGGAGTCGTTGGAAAGGGTGGGGGGAATAGGAGGGAGTAGGTGGGTGTAGTACTACACTGATTTTTTTTTAGGTTGTTTATCGCGGGTAGGTTGACCTTGGCGGAGTCTAGATTTCTGTCAGGTGCATGCTGGGTATATATGCGTGTCGTCCATGTCAACTGTAAAAGATGGCTGTGTATAGGGGTTCTGTTCTCGTGAAATACACGTTGCCTAAACTCTGCATGAGGGATACAAATTGCTACAAAACGCTTGCTGGAAGCATTTCAGAAAGAAGATAAAATTAATGAGTCTGGCAATAGCTGTACAAGCAATGTGATTGATTTTCAAATGGCTTTTATTTCTAACAAAGTCTGTGGTTGGTATAATCGCAGAATTACGTTATCCCTCACGTACAGGTTTATAAAGTTAAACGTTTTCAGGACAAAATACGTGAAAGATGTAAAGTGCATGTGTGGGTAGATCTCCAATAGTCATGTTATTTTTGGTTGTGGACATTTAAAAGCATTTTTACCTCCTGCACCAAGTTTGTCACTGGATCAGATTCTGTCTGAACCATCGTTACTGTTGGACATTGTGTTAGGATTGATAAGAAGTCCGATAACTTAGTTTTTGTAGTATGTTAAAAGTTGGCTGTAATGTTGTCTGGATGAAAATTTAATTTGCTTGTTTTGAACTGTATATGTGTGCCAATCAAAAAGATTGGAAAAAAAATATTGTTATTGTCCCCAAAAAAGTTGGCTGTCATTCAATACTGTTATATGACATGTTTCAGTTATCGTTTGTTTTTTCTTGTTATATTTTTACCGTTAAAATTACTAAATGTGAATAGACGTTAGACTGAATACATCCTTTCTCGTTCACCGGCTAGAGATTAGCGGTTCACGGATGGTGAGATTTTTGCGCGTGTGATACCATTAAGGCAGCTGCATTCCGACTTGGGGGATACAGTTGGGAGCTGAACCTTCCAATGTTGCCAGGACAATCGAGAGGTATATCTCTGCTCTTTCCGATGTTCAACCGTCGTGGTTTCTTTTGACGTGCACAAGTCCGTAAGCACACAGGTCTGACTGGTTTAGAGTCTCATCTGAAAAGGCTTGACTTTCAGTTACATTTTCACCGTCAAGCTGGGAAGAAAGGGCAAGACTGAGAATCGAACCCAGAACCTCACGGTTTAGTTGTTAGAAGGGTGAACAACTGTCCTGCCTCCTTCCTTCTGGATGGAGTTTGAATTTCGTCCGCAAGTTGTCATACATATGTGCGTTCGCACAATGGATCTCAATGTGTAGTCTTATCCTAACTTACTTTCATGGGTAAAGAGTCAGTAACAAAGTTAATTCCAAAAGAAAGAAAAAATCCTATTAAACAAAGACTTGAGGTCTGGAGACTTGAACAAGTCAAGTGTCCTAAAGCTGCCATCATCTGATACGCTTACATTTCACGATGCTCTAAATGACTAGTACCTGCTATTCAAAAGTAATCTACAGTTGGACATACATAATTATATGCTCTTTTGGTTTCCAGGTTGGATTGGCGAGATAGTTCAAAACATTTACATGATTTGCCAATGTGTAGAAGGTGTTGGTTGTTTTTTTTTCAAATCAGAAAAGTAAACATGCATCAGCTGAAGTGATCTTTGAAAATGTGGAATGTTTACTCTTAGCTCAAAATTAATTATGCAAGACAACGAATCCATTTAGCTGCGCTGTCAGAGAGAAAGTTGGTTCCAATTTATTGACGGCGACAGAGTGCGTTCGTAGCACTAAGGCGGGGGAAGAGCTCAGACAGCTTGACAGTGAAGGGGCTTCACAGAAAATGCCCCCCCCCCCCCTCTAGCAAAATGTTTCTGCCCTTGCTTTCTAAACACTCCAGGTGGGGGTGGGAAGGGAGACATCTAGACCATGACCTCTGGATGCCTCTTGCTGCCACCTGGGGGGAGGGGGAAATGGCCTGCTGGTTAGAAGGTTGCGCTTTGCGCTCACCATCTGCTGACTTGGGGCGAATCCCGTTCAAGGGGATTTTTCCCTCGAGTTACATCAGTGCAGACTCCACTCCTCATGAAAGTCCTTTGGCTGAGACTGTAAACCGAGGCCCCGTATGCCAACACGTGCAGAATATCTTTCACACACGTTAAAACCCATTCTGCTTTTCAATAGAGTAGGTCATTTTCAGAAAATAAAACAGATGACACCCTTTAAAAAAAAAGAAACGCATCCATACTGTTGTCCTGTTTAGACATCCTTCCGAAGACGGAGTGATGTCAGCTTAAAAGTGAGCAAAAACTGCTGCATCACCAAGACTTCACCATTGGAAAACTTCGAAATTCCAGCCAAAGAACAAAACAAAAAAGAAACAAATGAAACAAACATTCATTCGCTGAAGTGATCGCTGGAAATGTGGAATGTTTACTCTGAGATCAAAATTAATCCCAGCAAGACAACTAATCCATTTAACCGCGCTGCCAGAGAGAAAGTTGGTTCCAGTTTATTGACGGCGACAGTTTGCATTCGTAACACGAAGGCGGGTGTAGAATATTTCAGACAGCTTGACAGCAAAGGGTCTTCAGAGAAAATGCCCTCTTCTAGCAAAATAACTCTGCCCTTGCCTTCTAAAACACTCTGGGTGGGGATGGGGAGGGGAGGACATCTAGACCATGACCTCTGGATGCCCTCCTGCTCCCCTACACCTTTGCTTTTTATCCCTGCCAAACCAGGAGTCAAACTCGTGAAGTCACGGGCTGGAATCGCAGTTTGACAAATTTAAACTCCCCCCATGGGGGGTGGGGGGGTGGGGAGGGGGTGTTGCCGGGCGCATGCTAGTATAAACAGCATCCCCACCTCCTGAAAATGTTTGTGCTAGGATGTCTCTCTTTTCTATCCCTTTCTTTGTTTCCGCCTTGTTTCCTTTTCTTCCTGCCACCCCCCCCTTCTCCCCCCCCCCCCCACCCCTTCTTGTCTATTTTCTACCTTCTTGGTCCGTTCTCCTACCCTTTTTTCCTAGAAAGATTCGAAGATAACAATTCTCTCGCACGCCAGTGTCGGACGCGCTGAGCCTGACTTGTCAGGTGCTTAACGGCTGCCCAACGCATTTTTGCTTTTTACACAGACAACAATAGTTGCTGTTTGAGCATTTGAAGAAGAAGAAGAAGAAGAAAAACAGATCTAAACAAAATACATACAAGTCAAGCGACCCATTTAGATACGATGTTAGAGATGAAATTGTTCCAGTTTAGTTTTCCATGGCAACATAGTGTGTTAGTGGCATACATGTTCACAATGTAATGATGCGTTCTAGGTGACAGACCAGTGTTTAGCGTTCTGTAAAGCTAATCTGTTTTTTCTTTTGCTACTCTGATTGTTTTTAATTGTTTCATTATTCATACTTTTTCTGGAGATTTTTTTTTAGCTAACAATGCAACGGCTACCTTTCCTTCTTAAGCTGATTTTCTTTTTCTTTCTTCCTTTTGAAAGTTTATTTCGAACGGTCTTTATGCCCTAGGCGTTTTCTTTTCTTTTTGTTTCAGTTCCAATGTCAGCGCAACATATTGTTGCTCATATAACAGACAACAGTTGCTGTCTCAGCGATCGAAGTAAGAGGAGAAGGAGGAGAGGAAGAGGAAGAAAAGACGAGACGAGAGACGAGAAGAGAGAAAGACGAAGAGGACGAAGAAGAAGAGAAAAGAAGAAGAAGAAGAAGAAGAAGAAAGAAGAACAAGAAGAACAAGAAGAAAGAAGACAGAAGAAGAAGAAGAAGAAGAAGAAGAAGAAGAAGAAGACGACGACGAATTTTAACTCGTACTGTTATTTTTATACCGTGTGTTGATGAGCTTAACCCTGCTTTTGGAGATCCAAAACAGTCTTGAAAATTAATGATTTTCAGAGCAGTCGCCGCTTACGTTGCGGAAGAACCATTCCCTAAAGGGAGATGTCTGCTCTCCAGAACATGATCAAAGACCTCCACGCCACAACCGATGCCAAAGACTGACAAAGTAGTAACTAACTTGCAGAACAAGAGAGGATGATTTGGAACAGTCACAGCACTTCAGTGCCTACGGCAAAAGAGAAGTCTATAAACGACATTGAGGAAAATCAAAGACATCTGAACAAAGTCCTAGTGTCCACATTCCTCACGAAACAATTGACAGGTTTTATGGGAGCTAGAAAAA